>CM053560.1:109073295-109105484 GCA_028646485.1 Cryptoprocta ferox | reverse complement strand
TCTCCTCTCACTGGGCCCTGCCTGCCTTCTCCTCCAATCTCCCCTCCGGGCCCAGCCCTCTGAGCCTGCCCCTCTACCAGACCCAAACAACAGCTACTGCCCCCAGGAATCCAATGATCTTTCAGAGACACCTGGCACCTGCCCAGTAGGCTTGGGCCAGCCAGATCTCCCTCAGAAACCAATAATTATTTACATACCCGCTGCTCCAGCTGCACCTTTACACCCCAAAATCATCTGGACACCACCCAGCTCTTCAGAGAAGGCAGTGGAATCTGCCCTCATGGGGAGCAGATGCCACCTAGCCTGGGACGAGGGGAGGGACATAGGCAGAGGGTCTCAAGGGGACTCTGGAAAGAGAAGGAGGGGAAGCAGGACAGAGAAGAGAGGAGCCTACCCCTGTAGGCCAAGCTCTGAGAGTCAAGGAGTCACCCTGCATTTCCACTCCCTGGGAGTCGGTACCCAGGTGGGCTCTGCATCTCCCACTGTGTGCCCTCCCACATCACCGCTAAAGCTCAGCTCCATCCACTTCCTTGATCTGGGAATGGGATCAGTCTCAGGAGCAGATATAACTGGGACACTCTGCCTCGGGGAAGACAAAGAAAAGCCACATGGGGAAGAGAGAGACCCTGGGCAAGAAAAGAAGCCACAGGGAATCTGACACCAGGAAAAGAGGAGGGGCGAAGGGGGAGGTGGAGGAGACCAGATCAGAAGGAGCAAAGGAAGATCCCTGGCCTGTCCCCACCTTTCTACCTACCACCCCCATGAGTGCTAAATACTGTTGCTTCCCAGTAAGACCAAAAGTGGAGACAGTTTCAGCTCGTGACCCTGGGGAGAGGGCCAGGCTTTCTGCTATGCCTCCTCCTGGCCCATGAGGGATCCCTGGGCCAAGGCCAGATCCCTGGTGGAGGGTGGGGGCTGGTTGAGTTCTAAACATACATCTAGCACCACAACAACAGAGACCTCCACTGCGTACTATTTCACGAGGGGACACGGACATAGCTACCACTGCACGGGAAAGCTCCACGCACAGCCCACAGCTCTCAGAGTACTGAGATCAAGATCCAGAGGGGTGGGGAAAGGGGGGAGACATATACATACATACATACATATATATATATATATATATATATATATATATATATATAAACTCTGATTCTTTGTACAAAGTGGGGGAGGAGAAAGGGGAGGGGGGAACGCTGCTTGGTCACCACAACAGACAATGTGGCTTGAGTCCCCATCCCAGTAACCCCCAGCCCTGCCCTCCTTGTAGGCGTGGCTGGCTCACATCTCATTGGAGTATGTGTAGTTGGGGGTGGCGGAATACTGAGTCTGCGGCTGATTCATGGCACCCTGGGCCGCCCCCATGGCTGCATTCTGGGCCGCCTGCTGCACGTGTGGGTTCTTCCATGCCCCCGTGGTCCACTCCTCCTGAGCTTTGCTGAAACTCCCCCCACTGCCCCGGTAGAATTTATGAACCTGTAGGAGGAGGAACACAAGGAAGGGTTAATCAAGACTATCCAGGAAAGACCTGAAAGCCAGAGACAAGACCCTGTAAAGGCCAGTTCTCCCTCCCACACCTGCCATGTGTACTAAGAACCAAGTCCACCAAGCCATTCTAGAGTGAGTCCCTTAGAAGACCTCTGGGTCCTCCTGTAACTTGGAGGAGGGTCGTTACAGATCATAGCCCCTTCCCAAAGCCACCCTCCCAACCTCGAGGTGACCACATACCATGCTGAGGGCAATGAAGGAAAACACAGCCACAACCGTGAACATGATGGTGGGAATGAGCATCACCACTGCTGAGCCAACGTTTGTTCCGAAGAAGGAGATGGTGGCGATCCAGCCGCTGTAGGAAAAGGCCAGCTGTGGGGCTGCCGGCATGGTGAGGGGTAGCCAGGAGCCACCCCACCACAGCCAGGAGCCATCTCAATGTCACAAGGAGGGGCCTTATCATTGGATGCAAAGAGACTGTCCAAAGGGCCCATGTCAGTGGTTCAGAAGAATCCTTCCCTGTGGCTCAGGAGACAAGCTCCTCAGCCATAAGGCTTCCTTCCCTTGGGTTCTCCCCTGATGCTTGACACCCTTGGCACCCCCAAAAGCCACTGTGAGGTTCTCCTTCCCCTCTGATGCTGTGGGTATGTCACTATGATGACTAGATTACCCTGAATCCTCTCATGGGCCAGACAGCTAACACACAGAGGTAAACAAAGGACACACCCAAAGTGCCACCCGCACCAGCCCTAGGTCAATCCCAGGCACCCCGGTCTCTTACCAGACACCCCAGCCTGGGATGCCCACAGCCTGGATGATGCTGATGACTAGCTGGGCCATGAAGGTAAAGAAGAATGCCATGAAGCTGAAGGAGCTGTCAGTCCTGCACCAAAGGAGATGACTCCCATCACCTGGGAAGAGGGCCAGCTTTTCCCTGCCTTCAAGACCCCCGAGCCCTTCCAAGTTTAAATGAGTATGCGATGGACAGAAGATACTCAAAGGCCTTAACTGAGAGGCAAAAATGGGACAGTGTTTACGTGGATCTCTGCAAGTTTCCATGTGTTAATTTTGTGTGTGCAACATTACATAGGGAGAGATCTCCTCATAAACGGACCACTCACAGTACATGGATGGTCGGCCTTACTGGCATAGAAATGGATGGGTCGATTATGGTAGGAATAAATAACCCCATTGTCAAGGAGATGGACAGCCTTACTGGCGCCAAGATATCTAGCTCCACTTGTACATGGATGGGTGTTCCCTTTAGCACACTTAGCATCCAATGAGTTGGATGACATCATTAGCACATAGTGTCAGTAGTACCTGGATGACTGGTTCCATTAACACACGGTAGATAGTCCACTCAGTACCATATCAGCTAGCCCCACAGGTGCAAAGACGGGCAGCTCCACCAAGACAGGTGGTCCCATTGGCAAAATTTAACATACAGCTGCCTGGGGAAGGCAAAACTAAAACAGATCTGATGTCTGTGTTGTGCCCACCCAAGGAAGTGAGAAAGGAAGTGAGGAATGAGGAATGAGAAAGGAAGGAACTAAGACTCTGACTCCCTGCATTGAGCTCTCAGGAAGCCCAAGTCCTACCTGGCAGTCTGAGCTGAGGGTGCACAAGTGAAAGTGAGTCTAGGGGGTGGTCCAAAAAAAGTGAGAAAATATGTAGAGAAGAAACAGGGTAGATGGGCAAAGAGACAGGGTTAGGAGCTGGGGTCCGCACCAACCACTTACTTGAAGGCCTTGTAAATGGGCCGAAACCAGCAGACGTAGGAGCAGGGTGTGAAGAGGATGAGCCAGAGAAAGGCCAGGCCAAAGTTGGTGGCTCCCCCGCCTCCGATCAGCCACGCGAGACAGCCCACCAGGTTCACGGCCAGCGTGACGCTGTTCACTGCAGACCCAGGAGCACACGCACACAGAGACAAACACCAGACATGCACACAGATGTCCAGGCCCATGCAGAGATACGTGAGCACACGGACATGGACACACACACCCATAACTCAACAGACCCACGATCAAACACATGGAAACGGCATATGCACAGAGAGGTAGATACACACAACCATGCATGAAAACCACATTTACAGAGGTTCGCACCCACAACGCACACCAGTGAATACACACACATATACACAAGACACACATACATACACACACAGAGGGAGTACAGAAGGTAAGAAAGAAAGCTGGAAGCTCAGACCAATTCCATTCCCCTCCCCACACCCACTCCTAGAGATCTGAGAAATTCGGAGAACAAAGAGTCTCCAGAGCAGGAACCCAGTGCCTCAGCCCAACAAGCCCCAGTAAAGGGCCCCTAAAGCCTCCAGGTGGTAGAAATGCTCTCCTTGTAAGAATGGCCTCAGCTGCTGGCCCTCCCAGACCCAGCAATCACCAAGCCCAAGGCACAGGAAACCCTTACATCTTCTCTTGCAAGAGGTCCAAAAAGTGGAAAGTAAAAGGCCTTGTGGAAACATCTCTTCAAGCCATTGTACCCTCTGCCCTGCTCTTAAAACAGGGCATGCAGCAGCGGCTGGGATCTCAGTCTCTATCTAATTCATTTCTTAGATAACTATCATGCCACTTCCTCCAAGAAGCCTTCTTTTACTACTCCAGCCTTATTCATGTCCCATCCCTCTGACCTCTTGTAGACCTGGGCTGCTCTCATGCATGGTTCCCCAAGTACAAATCCCAGCCCATCGACCACACTAGAAGCTCTCCCAGAGCAGATCCAGGCTCCCTGTCCTCTGTGCCCATATATTCTAGGTGAATTCAGCATCACAGGATCACTGAGTCACAGCCAGCAGAAACCTCACACACGGGCTTCTGACCTCAGGGTGCCCCCTTCCTCAAACATTAGGTTGAGTCCCTTCGAGGCTCCACAAAGATCTGCTGAATAAACAAAGGCAGGTGGGCTCACTCGTGGCCTCAAACAGCCAGGCATCTGGTCTTGGTTTCTGAATAGAACACTTAAGTATCTCAAGGGTTATATACGTTTCCTTGGGAGCATAGCATCTGGCAGGTACCTAGTGAGGACTTAGGAAGATATTTATAGCCCTTAAATCCAGCCCCTGGATAAGATCTTCTCAGGGGCAGAGTTCCCAGAGCTCAGGGTCAGGTGGGGTGCTCCCCAAGTCTGCCCTGACAATGCTGTCACCTGGGCAGGAACACCCATCTCAGGGCACCTCCTAACACCCGGGACTATTTCTTCCTGTGCACTTCAGCTATATTTCCTCCATCTCGGTGTATTGCCCTCCCCCCGCCCCACCCAGTTTCCCACAACTTTGGTGTTCTTACTGATTTTATTTGCTCTTTACATAGAACAGACATTAACTTGTTTTTATATTGGTTTATGGCTCTCTTCCCAGATCCCATCTCTCTCCAGCTCCCTGGATCTAGCAGTGCCTCTGTTGTAATTATTCCACTCCCTCTTTGGAACAGAAATCCATTAACTTGGCTCCTCTCTCCCCAGCCATCAGCTTTTTTCTATCTCCACTTCTCTCTCTGTCCAACTTGGATTCCATAATTCATTACACTTTCTCTAATTCCCTCCCCTGCCTTGTCTCCTCACTTCATCACACTCACTTGATGAACACAACGCCCATCTGCACCTGAACTGAATGTTGCTAGAAAAGAAGTAGCCTACAGAGAAGACTGGAAGAACTCTGAATTCACAAATGCCAACCCCAAACGGACCCTGCGCCTGGCCCAGAAATCTTGGGGGTCATGTGTCTTTGGATAGTGTCCTCACCCTCTGTCCACAAATGCTCTCATTCTAATCCCACTTTCCTCAAAGCTCCCATCCTCACTTCTACATCAATGTGATGGGAAGAAATAGAAGGCATCAGAGGCAACCTCCTCATTCTCTTCCCAACATCTACAGACCTCCTCACACCTGCCCCATCTCTTCCTTCTCTGCCCAAAGGCTAAGCCAAGACTTGAAACTGAGTCTGTCTGTCCCCACACTCCTTCTATCACTCCATGAAGGACCTGTTGCAAAGACAGCATTCTTCACCACCTTCCTGGCACAAGCAATCACCTCCCCAAGTCAGCAGCTAAATGCAGGCTTGACTCAAGGCAACATCACACCTGACAGACCCTGCTGTGGTCACACTGCAGGTCTAAGGTCCCTTGAGGCCAGTACCCAGCACAGGAAAACCAGCCTGCCCTGCGTGTACATGCCTGAGAGGTACCTTTGACCAGCCTGGGCACAGACAAGTACCATCCCCCTACGATAACATTTTCCCACCAATCTGCCACAGACCATCAGCAATGCGCCTTTAAACTCTGGTCCTCGACACTGCAGAACATCAGAACTCTAGATTCTTAGAGAAGTACAGACCACACAACACAGAACTCCTTGGAACCATAGTGATCACTGAGCCAACACCTTCATTCTATCAGTGAGGAATCTGTGGCTTAGAAAATAGGACAACCGGCCCAGTTTGATCCCGGGCCGGTTAGGAGTTAGGATCTCCCAACTCCCAGTCGGTGCTCTTTTCTCTGAGCGGTTTTCCAAAGAAAGCGAGACAAATGTGGCTTTGAGACAACGATTCCGTTCTGAACCCAGAATCCTGAGGTCCTGGCAGCCACCTGGGGGAGAACCACTCCAGGCAGAAGGGGAAGGGAGAGCAAAAACGAGAAATGCTGCTGCAGACAGAGCCCCTCACCCAGATGCTCTGTGAATGGGAAGTGGAGGGAGAGAAGGGATGAGAGGCCTAGATGGGAGGCAAGGAGGAGGGAAACTGGGACCCAGATGGGGAGTCACCCCACAAGCAGAACATGCTGGGAGGTGGCCCATGCAGATGCTGCAAGGGTGGACAGCCAGGCCTGCAGGAACCCCACCCTGATGTCTGGCCTGCGCCAGCCCCCCCCCCCATGGTTCACCCCCATCCTACAGCACTCACACATCCAGAGGTAGTAGAGGCGCTTGGTCATGCTGAGATGCTGGGGAGGAATGTCTGCCTCAAAGTCTTGGTAGAAACATGGCTTCAGGGGGATGAATTTGGGTAATGGTGGGAAGTTGTTCACTTTTTCTGTGGGTGAAGCATATCACATAGCATCACCTTGAACATCCCCCTCCCCGACGACCCAGTGTGATCACTCTCACCCTGGTTTCAGCTACCCCCGGCCCCTGTGGTCACAGGCGACTTTGCTATCCCCACACGGCCATCCCTGCGTCCTCAAGTCTGCTACAAGGGTCCCACAATGACCAAAGGCCCCGAGGCAGTTATGTGTCTCAGAAGAGGAACATAAATGCTGTCCATCAGGGGCACAGCTCCCTCCATGGTGGGGGCGCTAGCTCCAGGCAGATGAAGTAGGATGGGTGAGCCTGGACAGACAGAAATGCCTGTGTCCACTCCAATAGTCACATTCAGGGGCAAGTTACCACCCCTCCCAGCCCCTCCGTTTATCCAGTCGGGTGTGGCTTGAGCTAGTCTCTAAAGGTCCGTCCGGCTCTGGCATTCTGTACTTGAGCCTTTGGAAACCAAACAACTCAGAAATCAGAAGGAAAGGGTCTCAGAGTATTAAAGAGCAACAGTAAAAGAGGGGACAGGGACTGAGCCACCCAAACTGCTCATCACTCAGATGGTCAGCAGGACCAGGGCATCGGGGTGCTCAATCTCTGGTCCCCAGGGTCAGAGATCTGACAGAGAGCTTGACAATGTCAGGTTGAGGGTCTCGGATAGATAGGCCTCAGTGGGGGACCAGAGAAATCCTGGGGAGGACTGAAAAGAGGACAGAAACAACTTGACCTCCAAAAACTAAAAGGGATAAGGAGACTAGGAAGGGGGCCACCCACCCTGTGCTCACCTGCATATCCTATTCACACGACCCTGTCCTTACCTGCCATGATGGCACAGATGGCACCAGCTGGCCCAGAGGCCTGCCCACGCCTCTTTGTCTCGACCTGGAAGGAAAGAAAAAGCCAGAGAAGGATGAGGATCAGGCCAGGCCCAACCCAGTCCCTCTCTCGGCCCCTGCAGGGCTGGGAGCTCCTTGGGGAAGAACCGGGCTCTGGCCCTCTCAGTGGGATGAGCCCAATGGAGGCAGCTCCCACACACTGAGCCACCATCCCTCCAGCCCTCCTTCTAAGCCCTCCTGCCCTTTGCCTCAAGGAATAAAGTCTATCATCAGAGAACCAGATCCAAGGAAACTAGGAGGGGACCCCGTGAGGGAAAGGCAAGTGACAGAGAATGCCTGAGGAGACTAGAGACCTCCGAAAGAGAAAATTCTATTCCTTGACTCTCAACATGGCAGACCTGGCATCAGTCACAGGGGGGCCTCCCTGCCCTCCCGCCTTTGCCTTCGGTCAGCTGTTCACTTGCTGGGGGTTTGTACATGCCAGGCACGGGGGAGACAGCATGATGTGGTTCCTGCCCTCGGCATGAAACAGTCAATAATGCAGTACCTACTCTAAAAGGGAAGGGGGGCTACCATGAAAATATGCACGATATAGAGCAAGGTGATCTAACCCAGTGTGGGGAGTCAGGGAGATTCGGTGTAAGCAGTGAGCCTTGCCCGGGGCAAGGCAGCCTTCCGGGCACAGTGGAAAGCAAACACAGACTCTGATGCAGGAAGAAGCCTCACATTTTTAAGGGAAAGAAAGCGACCTTGGCCAAAGCAAAGAGTACAAATGGGAAGCAGGGAGTGATTCTTGAGGCCCTTAGGAGGCAAGATTAAAGATGCCCTGAGGTAGAGTTGGGGAGTGGGGGAGTGAGACCATCAAGAAGACTTCCCACCAGCTTAAACCGCTGAGTGCATGATGGTGGGGCTATTAACTGAGAGCCCCATCATGGGCAGAAACCAAAAGAACAGGCACAGGGTCCCAGGAAAGACAAGAAGCTGCTGCCTTACAGATATGTTGACTCCAGAGCTGCCTTGTAGGCACTGGGGATATTCAATATCAGAAAATGGTCTATGACCAAGCACCAGGTAGTGCAACCCTTAAAAGTTGGGTAGAGAGTTCTATAAAGCTTAAAAATAGGCAAAACAAGGGGCACCTGGGTGGCTCAGTTAGTTGAACGTTGGACTCTTGATTTCAGTTCAGGTCATGATCTCATGGTTTATGGGATCAAGCCCCACATAGGGCTCTGTCCTGGGCAGCATGGAGCCTGCTTAGGATTCTCTCTCCCCCTCTCTCTCTGCCCTTCCCCTGCTCTCATTCTCTTGCTCTCGCACGCTCTCTCTCTCTCTCTCTCTCAAAATAAATATATAAACTTAAAATACATATAAAGGTGAAACGAATCTATGGTGTTAAAAGTCAAGAACCAGGGAAGCAAAAAATAATAATAATAATAAAGTTAAGATAGTGTTACCCTTGAGGGAGCAGGGTATTGGTAATGGTCTGTTACTGGGTCTGGGAGCTGGTTACATACTGTTGCCTTTGTGCAAATTCATCAAGCATTAGATTATGGTTTGTGCACTTTCCTGTGTGTTAGGAAATTAAAAGTTTGCATAAAAAAAAAAAACCCTGCTAGAGTTCCAGTCAAATTCCTCTGGATCCAACTAAAGATTTGGGTAGTTATAATCTTTTTTAAAATGTTTTTATTTATTGTTTTCAAGAGACAAAGCATGAGAATGAGCAGGGGAGGGGCAGAGAGAGAGGGAGACACAGAATCCGAAGCAGGCTCCAGGCTCTGAGCTGTCAGCACAGAGCCTGATGATGGGCTCAAACCCACGAACTGCAAGATCATGACGTGAGCTGAAGTCAGACGCTTAACCAACTGCGCCACCTAGGTACCCCATGATCTTTTTTTTTTTAATTTTTTTTTTAAGAGAGAGAGAAGAGAGAGAGAGAGAGAGAGAGAGAGAGAGAGAGAGAGAGAAAGCGGGGGAGGGGCAGAGAGAGAGGAAGACACAGAATCCGAAGCAGGCTCCAGGCTCCAAGCTATCAGCACAGCCCAAAGCAGGGTTTGAATTCAGGGAACTGTAAGTTCATGACCTGAGCAGACATTAGAAGTTCAACAGACTGAGCCACCCAGGCGCCCGGGGCAGTTACAATCTTTAATGGCCCCTTTGTGATATGAAATCAAATACAGATATAAAAACCCAACAACTCCTACCATAAAAGAGAAAAAAACAGGCATGATAGAGGCCCACATGAAATAATACCCTTATACAGCTGTGTTCATTGTAACATTGTAACACCAAACGATTGGAAACAATCTACACATCAATAGGGGACTGATTAAATAAATGGTACAAGTCATACAATGGACTGTTCCACAGTTTTTTTAATCCCCTGCAGCTATTTTTTTAATGTATATTTATTTTTGAGAGAGAAGGCCAGCAGGGGAAAGGCAGAGAGGGAGAGAGAGGATCTGAAGCGGGCTCTGCACTGACTGCAGAGAGCCCGATGCAGGGCTCAAACTCACGAACTGAACCGTGAGATTACGACTTGAACTGAAGTCAGATGCTCAACAGACTGAGCCACCCAGGTGACCCTCTCTGCAACTATTTTTTTAAAAAATACTAATGTAGGGGTGTCTGGGTGGCTCAGTCAGTTAAGCATCCAACTCTTGATCTCAACTCAGGTCTTGATGTCAAGCTTAGTGAGTTTAAGCTCTGCATTGGGCTCCACGCCTACTTAAAAAAAAATACAGAAAGATCTTCACGATTACTATTCATTGGAAAAATGACATACATAAAAACAGTCTTGATAATAGACAACAAAAGATATAGACATAGTCAAAACAATATGCTGTCCTTCATAGTAAAAAAAATGGAGGAGAGAGGAGAATAAAAATGTTTTTTTTCCTTTTGACCCAAGAATCTTACTTCTGGTTATTTACCCACAAATAAGAAACAATAAATACATATGTCACTCGATGTGACACTATTTTGCAATAGCAAAATGTTGGAAGTAACCTAAATGCAACTGTTTGAATAAACTATGGTATATCATTCAATGGAGTACTACATAGATGTAAAAAAGAATGAAGATGATCTCTATTAATTGCTGTGGAATGAGTTTCAGGATATACTGTTAAATGAAAACAGCAAACGACAAACAAATATAAATATTATGCTATCTTTTATGTAAAAAGGGGAGGGGGGAAGAACATACATACAAATTTGCTTATTTTTGCAAAAGAAGCACAGGAAAAGTAAACCAGACACTAAAAAAATGGTCACCTATGTGGGAGAAGAGCTAGGATGAGTGGTGAGACTTCCCTGGGTAAAGATTTGTATATACTTTTGTACATATAATATCTTACATATTCACAAACTTAGACCAGAAAGAAAAGCAACCCTAAAATTGAAATAAAATCAAATGAATCTAACTGTATGGGAAATTGATAACACAACCACATAGAAAAAAAGAACTGGCCAAGTAACTTGATCAGAGCACTCTGTGTTCTCTTAAAAGGATACATCTCAAGGACAAAAATAACTGGAAAAAAACCTGAAATATAAGCAGCTTTACTGTTACTATTGGTATAGTGTAGTGATGCCAAAACCTTGTCATGTGTATCCTAGGAGAGGAAATATGATGTATGGGTTGATGTCATTGGAACCTGGGTTCTCACTGTTAAGAGTTTGAAGAGAGAATATGCAATGTGGGAAAGTAAGAGCCCAGGAAAAAAAAAAGTTTTTTATATATGTTTCAGTATTATGACATCTTAGTATTATTATGAAAATAGGTTTTTTTAAGTTTATTTATTTATTTTAGAGAGAGAGTGCGTGAGTGCAAACGGGTGGGGCAGAAGGATAGAATCCCAAAACAGGCTCTGAACTGTCAGCACAGAGCCCAACATGGGCTCAAACTCACAAACTGTGAGATCATGATCTGAGCTGAAATCAAGAGTTGGACGCTTACCCCACTGAGCCACCCGGGCAACCCCGGGACATCTTTCTGAATTAAAAATCACATAAATGTATTATCTGTTCAAATATATAAATGAAAAAAAAAAAGGTCAGGCAGAAGAGGATGAGCTGACAAAGAATGAGAAGGGGCAGCCACCGAGGCAGGAGGAAAAGCAGGAGAGCATGGAGTCTCCAGAGCCAGAAGTAGACAGTGGACAAATATGACAGATGCCACTGACAGGTCTGGCATGAAAAGGGCTGAACACTGAGGTGTGATTAACACTCAATAACATCAAGTCATCTGTGACCCTGGCAAGAATTGCTTTGATGGCCTTGGAGGCGTGGGGGTGTGCAGTAGAAGCCAAATTAGAGCTAGTTGAACAGGCCAACTGACAGTAGGCACAAGACAGCTCTTTGAAGAAGACTGCCCAGGAAGAGAATAAAGATAGATGAGATAGAGATAGGTGAGAGACGGGGTCCAGGGAGGGCTGCAGCTGATGATTGTTTCAGGAAATAAGCTAGGGATATGAAAGATCCAGGGAAAGGCTGCAATTACAACAGATACAGAGGTTAACCAACAGAGCAAGCCCCTAACAAGGGGAGAAGCATGAGGTCAAGGAGATGGGACAAGTCTCAAAGCTAACAGATGGGAAAGAGAACATGACGCAAGCATATACAGGTTTGAGACCCTGGAAAGGACAGAAAGAGTCCCATCCTTGTATGTGCTTCAACTTTCTCTATCGTACAGGAGACAGGGTGGGGTTGAGAAGGAGGAGGTAAGGGTGGAGAACCCAATTAAGTCAACGGGGAATTACAACACAGCCCGAGAGAAGGCCTGGAGCAGCAAGTCCAAAAAGCTGTGGGAACACAGAGGAGCACCTCCCTGATCTGTCCTGGAGGAGCCACAGAGGGCTTCATAGAAGAAGGGATATCAGAGCTGAATCCTGAAGGATGAGTAGGAGTCGGCCAGCAAAAGATAGGAAAGCAGGTGTGAAGGTCAGGAGAGCAATAGCACACATACTCAAGGGATTGAAAAGGTAGAGCAAGGATGAAGCTCCAGGTGAAGAGAGGGAAGGAAAGGCAAAAATAGTGTTGAAAGGTAGGAGAGGCCAGGTCATCCTGGCCTTGAAGGCCACGGGCAGAATTTGGGCTTTATCCTCAAGAGTCTTGCAAGCCACTGAAATATTATATTCCTTTTCTTCTTTTAAAAAACATAGTGGTTCAGTCCGTTAAGTGTCCAACTTCAGCTGAGGTCACGATCTCATGGTTCATGAGTTCGAGTCCCACATTGGGGGCTCTCAGCACAAAGTCCACTTCAGATCCTCTGTCCCCCTCTCTCTCTGCCCTCCCCTACTCATGTTCTATCTCTCTCTCTCTCCCTCTCTCAAAAATAAATAAATAGGGGCTCCTGGGTAGCTCAGTCAGTTGAGTGTCCTACTTCGACTCAGGTCACAGTCTCGTGGCTCATGAGTTCGAGCCCCACTTCAGGTGAGCTCAAACCCCACTTGAGGCTCTGCGAAGACAGTACAGAACCTGCATGGGATTCTCTCTCCCTCTCTCTCTGCCCCTTGCTCACTGGAGCTCTTTCTCAAAAATAAATTAACTTAAAAATATATTTAAAAATATATTTAAGTTTTATATAGCCTCATTGGGCACCTGGCCGGCTCAGTCAGTACAGCATGTAACTCCTGATCTCAGGGTTGTGAGTTCAAGCCCCACATTGGGCATAAAACTCACTTAAAAAAAAAAAAAGAAAGAGAAAAAAAGAGGAGGGGCAGCTGGCTGGCTCAGTCAGCAGAGCATGGAACTCTTGATCTCAGGGTTGTAAGTTCCAGCCCCATGTTGGTTGCAGTGATTACTTAAAAACAAAATCTTCGTGTCAGAGAATTAGGGAGGGAGAGAGGGAGAGAAGGAGAGAGGGGGAGGGGGAGAGGGAGAGGGAGAGGGAGAGGGAGAGGGAGAGGGAGACTCACTGTTAACTAATTGTAATTTAAATAACTAAAAAGGGGCACCTGGGTGGCTCAGTTGGTTAAGTGTCTGACTTTGGGCTCAGGTCATGATCTCACGGTTCGTGGGTTCGAGCCCTGCGTCGGGCTCTGTGCTGACAGCTCAGAGCCTCAAGCCTGTCTTCGGATTCTGTGTCTCCCTCTCTGACCCTCCCCTGCTCACGCTGTCTCTCTCTCTCTCTCTCAAAAATAAATAAAAAACATTAAAAAAGAAAAATAACTAAAAATATATTTGTATAGCCTCACCTTTTTTTTATACATAAAATGAAAATATGTTGCTTTTTAGCTATGTATAAAAATATTTGCAAGTTATAAAAAAACAAAGTGCATAGGGCTCCGGGGTGGCTTAATCGGTTGAGTGTCCAACTCTTGATTCTGGCTCAGGTCATGATGCCAGGGTTGTGGGATCGATCCCCACGCTGGGTTCCACACTGAGCCTGGAGCCCGCTCAAGATTCTCTCTCTTTCCCTCCCCTGCTCATGCTCTCTCACTCTCTCTCTCTAAAAAAAAAAAGGTTTTAATCTTTTAAAAAAATTGCATAAAGTTGAAAATAAAAGTTCTTCTAAATTCACCTTCTTAGAGGCCATGCCTTGAATAATTTGACCTTTAGGGTTTTGTTTTTAATGTATTTATTAGCATACATGACCAAAACGAGATCATTTTATACATGCTGTTTTATAAACTGGTTTTTTCCCCTCAACAATATCTCTTGAAAATGTTT
Source organism: Cryptoprocta ferox (assembly GCA_028646485.1). NCBI lineage: Eukaryota > Metazoa > Chordata > Mammalia > Carnivora > Eupleridae > Cryptoprocta > Cryptoprocta ferox. The sequence goes on along the minus strand of CM053560.1, from coordinate 109,091,448 downwards.
CATGTCAATGAATACAGGTTATCACAATATTTTTAATGACCGATCAACAAGGTTTACACTATCACAGTCATGAGCAGTCAGGTGTGACACAGGCTCATTTTGGAGGCCACGGTTTCAGGAAGTGGTGGGGTAGAGGCCAGCTGCCAAGAAATGATAACAGGAGGGAGAGGAAGAAGGAACAAGTCTAGCAGACTAGTTTTTCAAAAATTTTGGCTGCAATTTTAAATACACACACACACACACACACACACACACACACACACACACAGAAAATCAGTGACAACACTGAAACACCAAAGAATGAATAGCAGTCATCTCTGGGTAGTGAAATTATAAGTTATTGGTTTTCTTTTTTTTTTTTTATCTTTATTTTCTAAAATTTCTACAATGGTCTCATATCACTTTTGTAGAGGACAAAGCAACAGGTCTAAAACAGCAGCAGCTGGAGGAGGACATAGGGTTAGAAAGGTTTATCCAAATAGACTACTTAAGCATATATACTTAGAAGCAGGAGGAAGGCAGTACGGAAAACAGTGGAGAGGCTGAAGATACAAGAGAAGGGAAAAGAGCTGATGGACACTGGGACCTCAGAAGACAGAAAGGGCCGGCATCCGTAGCCCAGAACAGGAGCATTAGACTAGGAGCCCTCCTTCCACTGGGACTTGAGAAATCCAATTCAAGAAATGGGGAAACATGGATGCAGCTTCACCTCCCACACCACCCTCTCTGTGAGCAAAGAGCTTTGGGAGAGTAGTCCAGTTTGGAAAACTCCTCCCATGAAATGGAAAGGGGAGCTGATGGGAAGAGGGGAAGGGTTTCTACAAGTGATGTAGGGGCAGCTGAGGCTGTAGACCACGCTCTGAAGTAGAACCAGACTGCCCTGGTATGTGATAGCCCCCGGAAACTCTCACATTCTGAGTGTAGAATCCAGATTTGAGGGGTCTGCTGCTAGAGTGGGACATACAAAGTTGTATGGCTGTTGACAGCACAGGTTGGTGGGCCATGGGGTCTGGGAAGGATGTGGAAGGTGTGGGACAGAGAAAATGGAGATGTCAGAAAACTAGAGGTCTCCTTGAGGTCACAAAGCAGATAAAACAGAAGTTGGACTGTGCTTCAAGGAGACTGAAGCTTAATATTTCAGAGGTAGTCACATGTCAATGATGACCAGACTCAAATGTGGCTGGTAGAAAGGGTGGTAGAAGGAGGCAATAGAGTGAATGACTGTGGTCCAGCACTAAAGTCCTCCATGAAAACAAGGAAGAGAGGTGTGTGTGCATGGGGGGCAGATAATAACTTAGACTGAGGGAGACTCAGAGCAGGAGACTCTAACTGCTCCAGCCTGACTCCCATCTGGCTCCCATGCTGTCTCCCAAAGGTGTGCCCATGGTTACAGAGAAGTCGGTGTAGCAGACTATGGATGACTCAGTGCAGGAGAAGCCAGAGGACAGAGAAAGCCTGCTTCCTTTGTTAGTCCAGAGAATTTAGGCTTGGGAGGGTTGTAGATGGTTAGTGCCATAGTAATGGAGGGCTCTAAGCTACTCTGCCCTTATTTCAGGGCTAGCCTCTGTGTGTGTGTGTGTGTGTGTGTGTGTGTGTGTGTGTGTGTGTCAGAAGCCTGCAATCACTGGCCTCTGCAAAACAAAATTCTTAGACTGCAAAATGGGAGAAGGAACAATTTGCTCTTCAACTGAGGCTTTCATAATATTGGGTAGAGAGCTAGAGCGGGGCTACATATGCCCTAAAGATGTAGGTCTAAGGAAACCCATCCTTAGCTATTAATAAGATAGCAAACACTACCTGAATTTGTTCCAAAGAACCCAGACTGGCATGTATTCCATTTCTTACTATGAGGCTGGGAGGACAGAAGACCTTAAAGTACAGAGAGTGAGGTCCATGGCAGAGAGAAGGGAGTCAAGCCTGGCCTCAGATCAGGCTAGAGATCTGGGGCTAGTTCCAGGGCTTCCTGCTTACCAGCCTTCCCTCCTCTCTAGCATGAGCCTCTCATCCTTGGCTTAGTAATAGTCATTTTCTTCCCGCCTGTCCAGAGCCTATCTGCTAAGATGGAAGTTCCCCCCTCTTGCTCTACCTCTGGACCCCTTAGCCTACCCCAAGCCCCACATCCCCAGCCCTGAAGTCCCAGAACTATGAATCATCCTCAGAAAACAGCACTCTCCTGGCATTGCTATCACTGTCCTGTGATTACTCCAGTACCCGTGCTGATCACGAGCTTGGCATTCAAGGCCTCGTGTCAATCAGCTATAAACTTCCCAAACCACCACCTTGGCCTCTCCACCATAGGCTGACCTGCCTCCCACACAACCCAGTTTTATGCAGAAGATCATCCAGCCACCTTCTCTGTCTCCAGTGCCCCTAAACCCTGTCAACTCCTCTGAGTCCTACTATTTTTTCACATTCCACCTCTTCTGGGAAGACTTTCCAGACATCCCCTGCTCCACATCCCACTGCTTAAATTCTGAGCCAGTTTTTGGGCAGCAAGTGCTCACTCATTCTCATCCAATAGCTTCCTCACTCCCTCATGGACGGGTCTTCCAGCAGGGATGGGGCATAGGGCAGGGCACAGAGCACAATCAATCCCTGTTCTTGCTTAAGACTTGAATACCCTCCCAAGGGTTGAGAGTGGAGCACCTGCTAAGCCCACAACCTCTGTCAACCCTGCTCTACCACACTTCCTCCAGAAACTTTCAGAGATTCCAGGCTGTCAGCAGGGAACAACGTGCAGCCAGTAGAAGAAATGCTGGGGGGAGGGGGGGCAGGGACACAGGGAAGGAGCAGAGGGAGGGGGCAGGAAAGGAAAAGGAAGAAGAACTGGGAGGGACACTTTAAACTAGAACAAGCCAGTTCCTCAAGGGAGGACAGTACTTAGTCCTATTACTCCTTCCCCAGAGAAAGGTGCTGGCAAAGAGCTGCCCAAGAGGGGAATCGACTTATTCAGAGGTAGCCAGTCAGCCAGGGAAAAAGTTAAAGAAACAGCTGCAGAGCCCAAAGGCCTCTATCCAGAGCCCTCCTCCCAGGACTTCCACTAATTCTCCACAGGGTTTGCTACACCTAAAACTCTCTTTCTGTGACCCGTTCACCAGAGACATCCTCTCTCGGCTCTAGGGACTTGGCCTTCAGGCTCACGAAGTGAGCCCAAGTCAAATTTAAACTAATAAGATTTATATAGCTCCAAACAAAACCTGTCAGTCATGCTCCTACCAGAACCGCCTCTCTCTTTCAGAGCCCTGCCCCTATGCAGGTAGAACAGGTAGGGCACAGGCTCCAAAATTCTCCAGACTTCCGCCACCCCATGGGCACAGTCACATGGCTGGGGTCACAGGGGGGCCTACCCGGCAGCTGTGCTTAATTCCCACCTCTTTGCCCATACCACTCCCAGGGAATGCCCTCTCTTGACTCTCCCCCATCCAAATCCTCCCTCCCCCAGAAGGTCTATTCACTGGCTCTTGCCTCCCTTTCTCCTTCTGTCCGTGGGAGGAGTCGGCCAGGCCCCAGCTGATTTCCCCATCCCGGGGCTGGGGCATTACCGGTTTGAACCGCCAGAGATTGTGATGGATTCTCAGTAGAAGTCTCTACTCGGTTTCCCCAACCCCCAGAGCAGGAGCTCTCTGAGGCAGGGGCAGGGATGGGTTCCCAACACCTCACCCCCACCCTCCTAGCCAACTCCTGGCAATATTGGAATGAGCTGCATCCGGCGCCCCCAACTCCCTACCCCAAAACCCTGGTGGAGCCCAGGCTCAATCAAGCCAGTGCACCCATCCCCCCAACCTTTAGGCGGTTCAGACCCGTCGACTACAGGTCGGCAAAACCAGGGAGGGCACAGGCGACACAGCCTGGGTCCACCTGCAGGCACCTCTTGTGAGAAAGGACCCAAAAAAGGCCACTGTCACCCAGTCTCCAGTCGCCCCCATCCTCGGCCACGTACCTCATCCCCCCCAAACCCAAGAGGAAGAGGCCGGTTTCCAGGGGACACCAGGTGGGGCAGGGGGGAAAGAGGGCTCAAGGCCCAGGCTCCAGAATCCAGGGGTCTGACGTCACCTAAGACCCGGGTTCCCTCTGCGGAAGCCAGGAATGGGGATGGTGGGGTTAGAGGGACCTGGAGACACCTGGGGCGCTCTTCTCCCGCCCCAAACAGGGAAGGTCACCTCGACTCCCCACCTCTCCAGTAGCTCGGCCTGCCCCTGCATGCAAAGGTGAAGCGTGGGGGGTACAAAGCTGGACAGTGGGTGACCGCATCTCGCCCTGCGCCCAGCTGCCCTGGAAATCCCTTCTCCCGTCCTTCAGGCCCAGGACTCACCCGCCGCTGCCGTTCGGCTGCCGAAAGGCCGTAGCCCTGCGCTGAGCTGCGCTTCACCCAGCGATGCGGCGCGGAGCCTGCCGCGAGCCGCTCCGGGGCTGGGGGCGGGGAGCGCGCGCGCGCGCTCCTCCGGCCGGCTCCTCACGCGCCCGCTCCACCCGCGCCCGCAGCAGCAGCGGCTCTCGCGAGACTCCCGCGCCACCTCTAGGGCCGCTCCTCCCGCGCTCGCGAGAGGGAAGGCCAGGCCACCCTCGCACCTAACAGGAACTGTCCGAGGTGCTAAGTTCCCAGGCACGGCAGATCAGGTGGTTGGCGGGCACAAAGAGACCCAAGAGTACATGGAGAACTAGAACGTTGAGAAAGAGACCCAAAGATGGGAGCCTGGTACCAGCAGCCAGAGCCTCAGCTTCCAAATCTGTAAACTGGGAAGAATAACTTCCCATGCTGACCCCAGGGGCTGCTGTGATGTACCAGAAAGAATGAGAGAGAAAGAGCTTTGTGAGCAAGATAACTGATGAAGGTCCTTCAGATCCACAAGCCCAAAGTGACAGAGAGAAGATAGAGGATGGAAAATTATAGATGAGACATGAAGAGACAGAGACAAGACATAAGGAGAATGAACACATAGATCCATAGACGAGGAGAGTCACGAACATAAAGACATAGAAACATGGAGAGACAGAGATAGACACAGAGAGATCAAGATTTGGAAAGAACAAAGACATGGAAAGATAGAGAGGAGAAAGAGAACACGAAGTGAGAAAGAGATGAGAAATAAGGACAGTCAAACTACACAAAGGAATAGAAAGACAGAAGTTTAGAAAGAGAGACACAGAAAAAAAATGAAAGCGACTAGAGACAAGGGTAAATATTTAACAACCCAGAACTAATGACAGTTGAGAGACCCACTTGGCGAGAAGGGGCTGGGAGTGAAAGATAACCTTTTAATGTAAACGGTGTTTACAGTGTAAACCTCCTGTGGGATCTCTACTGCCAGTACCACCCTCTGTCCTGACAGCCAATAGCTCCTGCCCTCCACAGTGCCCTCCACTCACACCATACTAGGCCTGGAAGGGGGCCTCGGTGGGTGGGAGACACTACAGGGATTCTTTGCCCAGAATAAGGGCCCATTGTCTGGCTCTAGCCTGATGGGAGTGGGGCCTCACTCCCACAGCTGGGATGGAAAGAGGGTAGGAGTGAAGAAAGGCACACAAGAAATAGTGAGGGAGAGGAAAGAGATGGGAGGGAAATTCAGGGGCTATGGGGAGTTGAGCAGGAAGCATAATCTAGCCACCAGGCCAATCAGGAGGAAAGGGTCATGTGCTACAAGGTAGGACACTGGGTTCTGCTGTTAGTGCCATGCCTGGTTCACTCACATGGTCACTGCTCTCTGTCCCTGCTATAATGCAAGCTTTAACTGACTTACAGGGCTGTGAGGAGGACCCAATAAGATGAAGAATGGAAACCTGAAGAGGTTGTCAAACATGGCTCCTACAGGAGAGATTCTGGGAATCCATGTGAGCCTCAGAAAAGATACAGAGATTCCCATGAGCCTTTAAGAGAGGAGTATGAGGTCCACATTGGAGCTTACAGAGTACATGTCTGGGATCCACATGGAATTTACAGGAGATATTTTGAGGTTCATGTGGGTCCTACAGGAGAAATGTTTAGGTTCCCATCTGATGACCACAGATGACTTTTTTCCAGTCAGGAGAATCAGGAGATCCTTTAATTTCTCCAACAACTAAGACAAGAAAAGTATCCATGTCCAAAGTCATAAGCCCATCTTTATCCCAATGGATTGCACCTTCAGAATGTTGGTAAATGGAAGCAAACAATGCTGTCAGTAATGACAGTCATTTAAACAAACTTTTATTCAACAATCATTTGTTGATCAACTACTGTGAGAAACAGCATAGTGCAGTGATTCAGAATATGGACCTAGAAAGAAGACTACCTGCCTTTTTCCAGCTGTGTTAGTTTGATCAAGGTACTCATTCTTACTGAACCTTAGTTTTCTATATACATAAAATAAGGGTGGTGACAGTAGGACCTGTATCTTACGTTTCCTGTGATGATGAAATGAATTAACACCTGTAGACACATGTAACACATGGACAGCTCCTGTTACAGTGTTTGCTTATACTTGTGTGAAGCACTGGGAATATGTCTTTCTGATGGTTGAAGGCAGGAATGAAAAAGCGTGAGCCAAACCACGCAATAATATATATAAAGCTTCTTCTCAAATGTGGTGAATATCACATGCCACTCACCAAAGCTTGTCATATGGCTAATGCAGGAGAGACAGAAAGACATGCTCTCTTGCAAGGCATGAAAACAGTGAGGATGTCTAATTCTATTGCAGAGAGGGAGAAAGTAACTGGGAGCAATAATCCAATCACTCAGACGGCAGTTCCAGGCTTCTTGTCTTTTCTTGCCCATATATATTATCCCTTCACCAAAGGGTCTCTGGGATAATATATATGCTACAGGCCAGTAAACAACTGAAAATACAAGAGGATTTCTTTGGCATTTACTAACCCTTAGTATGTCTAAGTAAGATCCTAAGCCTCATGACTGTTCCATGAAAAGTTGTGCTATTATCCCCAATTTGTATATGAGGAAAGTGAGGTTCAGAAAGGTAAAGTGATCAGCCCAAGGAAATAAAATAGATGTATCTAAGAAACAACGGAAGAACCAGTATTTTTAGGTTGAGTTTCCCCAGAAGCAGACATCATGATAAGGATGTAAGTACTAATAGTCTATTTGAGAGCTGATCCCAGGAAGCACTAGTAGAGGAGTGGAGGAAGTTGAAATAAAGCAATGAATAAAAAATGCAAGGTGCAATAATGACCAGGTTACCACTATGGGCAATGGGGGGCAGGGGTCCATCCTACTGGGGATCTCTTGGACACAGTACAGAGTACAACACAGTTGTCCCACCAAACAAATGAGGTAGCTGAGTGTTGAGGGCGTCTCCTGGCACTTTTAGATTTTCCTGTGTGCCTTCTGACCAAAGAAAGCCCTCATGCAGAAAATGCCACGGGTCTGCAGTAAGAAGCCATCTGAAATGGTTAAGGAAGTATGGAAAGAGCACTATGTAGTAGCATCTACCACAACCGGGATATAAACCCAAGTCCGTCTGGCTCTGAAGCCACATCAAGCTGCCTCCAAAGTAGCCCATTAGTCCTGTGGAAGTTTGCAATATCGAATCTCCTTACTTAAGAAAGAACCTTCTTCTCCCCCCATCTGACTCCATGCTTCTGGTCTTGTGAGATGCCAACTCCCTACGCTTAGTATATATGCCTGATCACACAGCACTGCATTTATAATGACACATATTCTTGCCTCCAGAACCATGGCAACATAAGAGTAGCTCATCAAGCCCACTTATTACCCAAGGTGGCAACCCTGAAACTCAGAGAGTTCACCCTAGGCCTCCCCATAGAGTGCCTCTCCCCTCCACACCTCCTCCTTACCACGCTGCTCCTTGTGTTTGTATTGTCTCCCCAACCAGACTAGAAACTCCCCAAGGCAACCCACAGAATGGGGAAAGTATTGACAAATCACATATCTGATAGAAGACTTGCATGTAGAATACATGAAGAATTCACAGGGGCCCCTGAATGGCTCACCCAGTTAAGCGTCCAACTCGTGATTTTAGCTCAAGTGATGATCTCACAGTTCGTGGGATTGAGTCCCGAGTCAGGGATTGGGATTCTTTCTCTTCCTCTCTGCCTTCTCCCCATTCAGGTGCTCGCTTTCTCGCTCTCTCTCTCAAAATAAAGAAATAAAAATTTTAGGGGCGCCTGGGTGGCTCAGTAGGTTAGGCGTCTGACTTCAGCTCAGGTCATGGTCTCACAGTTCGTGAGTTTGAGCCCTGTGTCGGGCTCTGTGCTGTCAGCTCAGAGCCTGGAGCCTGCTTCAGATTCTGTGTCTCCCTCTCTCCCTGCCTCTCACCCGCTCACACTCTGTCTCTGTCTCTCTCTCTCTCTCTCTCTCAAAAGTAAATAAACATTAAATTTTTTAAAAAAAAAGATATAAACAAGAAAGAGAAAGAAAGAAAGAAAGAAAGAAAGAAAGAAAGAAATGAATTTCTCCAAAGAAGATATACACATGGTAATAAGCACATGAAAACATGCTCACCATCATTAGCCATCAGAGAAATGCAAACCAAAACCTCGATGAAACACCATTTCACATCCACTGGAATGGTTATAATCAAAATGACAGATAATAAGTATTAATGGAGATGTGGAGAAATCAGAACCCTCCTACACTGTTGGTAGGATTGTAAAATATTTTAGCCACTTTGGAAAATAGTCTGGCAGTTCTTCAAAAAGTTAAACAGAGTTACTGTTTGACCTAGCAAGGTATAAACTCAAGAGAAATAAAAACATAGGTTCACAAAAGACTTGCAAATTTGTTGCAGCTGTATTCATAGTAGCTAAAAACTGGAAACAGCCATCAACAAGAGAATGGATAAACAAATTGTTGTATATTCATACAATGTAATATGACTCAAGGATAAAAATTAATAAGCAACTGATACGTACAATAATATGGATGAACCTAAAATACATTATAACCTAAAATACAAAATAAGCCAGACCCCCCCAACAAAAACCATACTAAACTTATTTGAAGTTTAACAACAGAAAATTAATGTGATACAAATAGAGTAATGGTTGCTGATTGGGGGATAGACTGACTAGAAAGAGACAGAAGAAAAATTTCTGGGGTGATGGAAATATTCTAGATTTTGTTTTGGGTGGTAGTTACAAATTATATAAAATTATCAAAACTTATTAAACTGAAATTTTAACATCTGTGAACTCTATTGTATGTAAATTATAACTCAGTAAAGTGTTGTTAGCTCAAAAAGATGGGGAGCAGCTTACATCTAGGAAACAAGGATGGTTCCCAGCCCCAACCTCTTGCGGTGTAACAAGCCCTGGTCATGGCCACTCCTCAGTGCTTTCCTTCTACAATCAGTGCCTCCAATAGACCACTTGGGGGCACCCACGCCTGCGGTGACTAACACTTGCAAGAGCTCATTTTCCACCGCTAGGTTGCTCTGCCGGCAGCTATGAGTACTGGGTGCTGTGTATGCTGTGTACCAAGTTGGCCTACACACAGCTCATCTTCTCACCACCACCTCTTATAGCCTAGCCAGCAGCTCTGAACACGTAACGCCCACTGCTTACTTGGCGAGTTAGAACAGAAGTGCCCATTCAGGGGCGCCTGGGTGTCTGAGGCAGTTAAGCGTCTGATTTTGGCTTAGGTCACGATTTCACAGTTCCTGAGTTCGAGCCCCACATCAGGCTCTGAGCTGACAGTGTGGAGCCTGCTTGGGATCTTTTCACTTCCTCTCTCTCTGCTCCTTTCCTAGCTTACGTGTGCTCTGTCTCCCAAAATAAATAAATAAATATTTTGGGATGCCTGGGTGGCTAGGTTGGTTAAGTGGTTGGCTCTTGATTTGGGCTCTGGTCATGATCTCGTGGTTTATTTAAAAGAAGGAGGAGGAGGAGAAGAAGGAGAAGCAGAAGGAGAAAGAAGAAGGAAGAAGAAGAAGAAGAAGAAGAAGAAGAAGAAGAAGAAGAAGAAGAAAAGAAGTGCCTATCCAAAGTTGTTCCCACCAACTGCCAAAAGGGAAAAAAAATGCCTTTCACAAGTCCCAGCCTGATCCTGGGCCTGGGGAGTAGTGACCCTGGGCTCTGGCTGAGCTCCTAGATGCCAAATCCATAGGATCTGTTCCAGTTCTCACCTGCTTGACCACTTAGATATATTGCAAAGCCGGTCTTCCTGTTACCCCCACTCTCTCCCTTCCCCCTCCTCAGCCTGACCTTTCTCCTCTGGCGATCTCACCCCCTCCCAAATCCTCAGCCACATTTGTGGTGCCTGACACTCCTAGAGCTCTATCTCTGGTCTGAATTCTCCTCTGCACTCCAGCTCTATCCCAAACTGGAACCCCAGATCTTTTCCTGTATCTGTTCTTCCTTCAGTGATCCTGCCTCCAAGAATGGTCCTATCATTAGTAATAAGACATATTGACATGTACCTCCTGATATGATTCATTGACTTCTGTGATATTCTTGCCAAAAAAATGCACTTTAGTCTAATCACAGGAAAACATCAGAAAGAACAAACTAAGGGATATTCTACAAAATAACTGACCAGTACTGTTCAGAAATGATTCAAAAATGGGTGTCTGAGTCAGTAAGTGTCTCTTGATTTCAGTTCATTGTTCATGAGATCAAGCCCCACTTCAGGCTCTGCTCTGACAGTGCAGAGCCTGCATGGGATTCTCTCTCTCTCCCTCTCTCTTTGCCCCTCTCCCATTCACATGCACTTGCTGTCTCTCGCTCCCTCTCTCGCTCTCTCTCTCTCTCTCTCCCAAAAGTAAATAAATAAACCTAAAACAGATGATTGTGCCAATCTTCTGTCAACAAGCCAGACCCCTGGAAGTTAAGTCCTATCAATTCTACTTCCCCATACCTTCAGAATCAATTCTCCTTTTTACATCCCCACACCTACTCCCCAATTCCATCGTCTCTGTAGTAATGTCCCCAAAGTCATCATATCCTCCAGTCTTTCTCCACTTGACACCTTCTCAAGCCATTCTCCTGCGAGCAGCCACAGGGATCTTAATCATGCCACTCTTCTGAGGCTTCCCTCTACTCCTATGGATAAAAACCCTCCCGTAGCTTGGCTCACAGCCCTCCTTACCTCACCCTTGGCCACTTCTCCAGCCTCACCTCTTGCACACCCTCCCCTACAGACACTCCAGCCACCCGGTACCGCTTACAGTTCTAAGCATATGTCCTCTCTTTCCCTCATCTGACTTCCATCCTTGTTCTTTGTTTGTAAGAATTTGTGAGAAATTCTTACTCTTCCGAAAGACCCTGTCAAGTAAAAGCTGGTCTTTCCCCACCCTCCAGATATCACAGGGCCAGGAGGAACACCGCATGGCCTGCTGGTTTCTCTCCTACCTGCAGGCATACCACACCCTGTGTCCCTCAACTTCCCATCCTCTGTCCCTATTGTTTCTATCAACAGCTCATGTGTGTCCTTCAGCTAGCTGATTCCTACTTATCCGTTGAGTACCCACCTGAGTCTCAGATTCTCTGAGCACCTCCCTGGACTAAATGCCTCAGCATCTTCCTTCCCCGCCACCCAGTGCTGTGTTGTTACCTAGGTAACAACTCCCCGTCAGACTGAGTTCTGGGCCAGGGCTGAAGGAGCAGGCCCACATCTGTGTTGCACACCAATCACCCCACTGCCAGTCTCAGGGACTGAGGAGCTCAGTTGAGCCGTGTGTTTGGTAAATGTTTAACCAGCTCTTTAGGGGAAAAAATGTACATATTTATTGTAAGTTTTCCTGATATAAAGGATGTGTAACATAACATGATAAAACATACAATAAAAGCTTATTGTAAATTCCATACAGCCAATTGAGTCTCACAGAATACTTCCATTGGTTTTTCTTTTAATCTTGTCTCCATAGCAGCCTACATTTACAATTGATGAATGAGCATAGATAATTAACAACAAAAATAACAATAAGTCAAGCTCTGTTTTTTTTCAATGTCTATTTATTTAAAAAAATTTTATGTTTTTTATTTATTTTTGAGAGACAGAGAGAGACAATGCGAACAGGGGAGGGTCAGAGAGAAAGGGAGACACAGAATCCGAAGCAGGCTCTAGGCTCTGAGCTAGTGGTCAGCACAGAGCCCGACGTGGGGCTCGAACCCACGAACCGTGAGATCGTGACCTGAGCCGAAGCCGGACGCTTAACCGACTGAGTCACCCAGGCACCCCAATGTCTATTTATTTAAGAGAGAGAAGTGGGAGGGATGGAGAAAAAGGGACAGAGAGAATCCCAAGCAGGCTCCATGCTCAGCAAGGTGTCTGACACAGGGCTCAAATGCGGCTCGATCTCACAACCCTGAAATCATGACCTTGAGATCATGACCTGAGCCGAAATCAAGAGTAAGACACTTAATTAACTGAGCTACCCGGGGGCTCCAAAGCTCTGTATTTGTAGCGTTTGTCAATTTCTGTGATGTAAGTACTTCTCCCTTGGCTGATTTCAAGCTACCAATATGATGTTATATGTTATTAAATGCTGTGTTGGGCAAAGATACACCATAGCGCACCCTCCTGTAGTATTTCCACCACACAGATATGAGAAGCATAAATTAATTCAAGAGCATGAATAGTAGAATGTCATAAGGTTATTAGAAAGTGATGAGTTCTGGATGATGAGTTGAATATTTATTACTTTTATTTTGAGAGAGAGAGAGAGAGAGAGAGAGAATGAGCGAAGTAGGGGCAGGGAGAGAGGAGAACAGAGGATCTAAAGAGAGCTCCTCGCCAACAGCACAGAGCCTGATGCGGGGCTCAAACTCAACAAACTGTGAGATCATGATCTGAGCCGAAGTTGGACGCTTAGCTGAATGAGCCACCCAGGGGCCTCTTTTTTTTAAGTTTATTTATTTATTTTGAGAGAAAGCGTGCAACACGTGTATGCATGAGTGGGGGAGGGACAGATTGAGAGGCAGAGAGAATCCCAAGCAGGCTGTGCTGTCATTACAGAGCCTGACTCAGAGCTCCACCTCACAAAATTGTGAGATCATGGCCTGTGCTGAGATCAAGAGTTGGTGGCTTAACCAGCTGAGGCACCCAGATGCCCCTATTGTAACCATAAATGCAGAAGCAGATGTGGGACTTCAGCTGTCTTGTATTCATGCAGACATTAAAGAGATCTGCAAAATTGTAAAACAGTGCCATACTTCTCACTACTTTTTTGTGTTTGTTTGGAAAATACAATTATTTTAAATAAATACATTTTTTATGTTCCCATGTGATGAGTTTATTGTTATTTTAAATGACTTATAGATAAATATTTTTTAGATTCCCAATTTTAATTTATAATACAGTAAATATCAGTAAATAACTCATGCTTACAAAGTGCTTTGGTGTTAGGAATAATTTTTTTTAAATGTAAAATGGGAGCACCTGGGTGGCTCAGTTGGTTAAACGTCCAAGGTCATGATCTCAGTTTGTGAGTTTGAGCCCCATGTCAGGCTCTGTGCTGACAGCTCAGAGCCTGGAGCCTGCTTCAGATTTATATCTCCCTCTCTCTGTCCCTCCCCAGCTTGCACTCACTCTCTCACTCTCTCTCTCTCTCTCTCTCTCTCTCTCTCTCTCTCTCTCAAAATGAACATTTAAAAAAATAAAAATAAAAGACAAGTACTTCAGAGATCTGCCTGTCCCCATGACTTCTGGAGGGCAGAAATGACAGGGGCTAATGACATCCACTCATAACTCTATTACCTTTTCCAAGGCAGGTTCACGAGAAAGGTCATTAATCAGCAAATATGCCTAATTTCTAGGCAGAGAGAGTTCTTCCAGAAATTCTACAAACAAAATATGCTCTTTCCCTTGTTGAAATATATACAGTTTATCTTCCGGGACAGTATGTACAGGGAACCTTGTGACTTACTTCAGAACAATAGATGGCAGACGCACTTGGTTAACTTCACCTTTTGCTCGAGAGAAGGAAAGACAAAATTAATTACCTGGTGATAACAGGGAACCCTCATGGCCATAAAGGGATTTAACCAGGTAGCTCCCTGAACTGGAAGGAAAGCCAATTCATCCAGCTTGTTGTGGGGGCTTTGTTCTAGGCTGATAGGACTGGGGGGGGGAGGATCGGGGTAACAGGAGTGTTATGTAGAAAGAGCTGTTTTTATTCTCACCACCAGAGAGAGAGGGGACAATTGCCAGGAAGAGAGGTGACCCAGGGAAGAAAGAACTGTTTCCTGGCTTCTTCCCAGTGCTCCAGACCCTAGATGCGTCTACAGCAACAAAATGACAGTTTTTCATAAGGTTGACTCCAACAGGATATGCTGGGAGAAGGGCCCTATATGCATAGCATGCAAAAAAGCTGATACAGCCACTCCCCCTTGAAATGAAGCCAAAAGCATTAAATCACACACAAGACAAATAAAACCACTGGGCCTGCATTCCTGCTTGTCAACAGCTGGGGCCCAAGAGTCCTGGCTGCCTCATGGAGGTTAACATTTTGTTCTGTCTCTCTCTCGTTTGTTTTTTTTTTTTTTTTTTTGTTTTGTTTTGTTTTTTTACCCCACCTTCTGTTTGCCTACAAGCTTTATTGCTCAGTAGCTGAGTGTTTGGGCAAGGGATTTAGCCTGTCTCTGAAAAGTGGGAGCAATGACCCCATGGCGGTATTGGGAGTACCTAGTACTTCCAGGAGGTAAGTACTATTACCACCAACATCACCGTTTCCGTTTAACAGGGAAGGAAACCGAGGCACAGGGAGGTTCGAAACTTGACCAAAGGCACAGCTAGCAAGTGGCAGAGCTGGGATGCAAACCCAGGCAGTGGGCTCCAGAGTCTATACTCTTAACCGCTGCACTAGCTGCATCTGCGAGTAAGATGGGCAAGCATTGTATAACTTGTAGAAAACTCAGTGCACCCCTGAAGAATAGTTTTAATTCTAGGAAGGCGTAAATAAGCACCGTAGCTCTGCTCCAGGTTGGAGGAGGAAGAGCAGCCCTGGTGGCCCCCCTCCCCCATCCCAGGCAAGCACTGGCAGAGCAGAACTGTATCCTGGAGTTCTAGGAGCTTCATTATGGATAACTAGGGAGGCCTAAAGATGATGGCTTTCAGTCCTGCTGCTCTTCCTCCTGCAGGGGGGTCAAGTGCCATGGTTAAGAACAGATTCTGGAGCCAGGCTGTCTGACTTTGGATCTGGCTCTACCTTACTTATGACATGGGTAGCGGCTACTGCATAGTGCTTGTTGTATGAAATGAGTTAGTACGCGGTAAGCGCGGTCTACAGTGTCGGGCACACAGTAAGTGCTAAGTAAATGTCAGCTATTATTGGTAACTATTCCCTCACTTTATCAGCTCTCTACCTTCCTTCCACTCCACCCCAAGGTTCTCAAACATCCTGTTTCGTTGGTTTTGGGTCAATTCCTACCTCAGAAGTATAATGTTATCTTCTCTATCTGAGGATAGAGCTGATCCAAAGGTGTAAGCAATAATAGGGATTTCAGGAATCACTGCAGGTTCTTGGGAAGTCTTTTAGGGACCAGCACTGTCCTGGGAACTCTAACTCTGCCCAGGTGAGTGGCTTTATACTACACTTGCCTCTGGAGTCTGGAAGGAAGATGAGGGGGGGCGGGTAGTGGCAGCACCCAACTTTTGGGAAGATGGAGAAACAGCTCTGATGGCTTTTTGTTTCTCCTTCCCCCTCCTGCACTCCCATCTCCTCACTTATTCCCCGCACATCCCCTCTCCTCTTCTTCCTCTTGGGACTCAGGTGACTTGGCCTGATGCTAGGAAAGAAACTGAATTTCATGGAAGGTTGATGGCTCACTGGGTCTGCACCGCAAACTTCTATTTTCCGCAAACTTCTATTCTCCGTCTGTAGGGCCAGAGCCAGCACAGGAGAAGGAGCAGCCTGAAGGCAGAGGCTTGGCTGTGTTGGAACTCCTAGGCTGTCCCGGCTGGCCCATGGGCAGAAGCAATAACTGGAGATGAGACGTGGTAAGGAGGCTGGGCTGGGGGGTGGGGACGGTAGACAGAGACGGGAAGCTGGAATTAGAGCATCGCCCTGGGCTTGAGACTCAGTCTAAGAGAAGAGGAATCAAGCCTGGGCAGGGACTCCTCCAAGGCGGAGCCCTCGAGCTCTCGCTCTCTCAGGCCAAGTTCCCCTCCAGGCTTCCTGCCTAAGCCGTATTCAATTTGCCAAGCGCTCCGATAGCTAGAATTCCATGCATGCTTCAGGAGAGCCCCCTAAAGTGGTGACTGCTCTTATGCCCACGACCAAAGTCTTGAAAACAATCTTAGAAAAGTTGTCACTCATGCACCCATTTAGCAAACCTTTGTTAAGTGCTCTCTGTATGCCAGGAAATAAATCCGGCCTTCCTGATTTAATCTGCCTCAATATATTGATTCCTGATTGCCTCTCCTCCTAATTTACCTCCCAAACACTCCCTTTCTGCTGTGGCTTTGAAGTATCTACAAATTTTTTGACACTGCTCCCTTCAAGAAGTAGAATCTAATTTCTCTTCAGAGGAAGCTGGGCTACAAAAGGCACTGTGGCTTCCGGCTCATGCTCTCTCTCTCTCTCTCTCTCTCTCTCTCTCTCTCTCTGATCACTTGCTCTAGGGGAAGCCCACAGATATGTAATGAGCACATCTATGGAGACATCCAATGTGATAAGAAACTGACCCAGCCAACATGTTGGCTGCAACCTCAGGAAAGAACCTAAGCTAGAACCACCCCTACAAGCAGCTCTTGGATCTCTAGCCTTCAATAACTGTGTAAGATATGAATGTTTTTGTTTCAACCTGCTGAGTTTTTTTTGGGGGGGGGTACTTTTTAAAGCAGCAATAGATAACCAATATATCTTCCTCACTGTAGGAACCCCACTTTTCCCAAAACCAACTCATACCTTTACCGAGCAGCTCAAATCATTTAAGTTTCCTTCCCTCTTATATTCAGGTGAGGTAGTAAAGTCAGCAAACCCTGCATTCAAATATCTGTGGTTGCTGCTTTTCAGCTGTGGTGCATTGGGCAAAGTTACTTAACCTCTCTGTGCCTCAGTTTCCATATTTGTCAAACAATGATGAAAAGGAAGATTATAAAGACTGAATCAGGGAATAGATCTGTGAGAGTACCTGACCCAATGCTGGGCAATTGGTAGGTGCCTGATTAATCGGAGCTCCCTCCAGCCCCCTTAGAATTTTCCAGTTCCTGACTCCTTTGCATGTTTCCAAGTCCTTGCCAGAGAGGCTGGGACTAGGACCAGCAGTTTTAGTTCCCCATTCTCTTCCTGCCTTTGGAGACAGAGGAGGAGGAGACCTGTCCTGCGCCTGGGGGTTTCTCCCAGTCTTGGGGTGAGAAGTCCACAGAGGCAGGATGCACTGCTGCAAAGGTCTTTTGCAAGAGCAGGGACTCTAGCCTAACCACCCCATCACCTCCTCTAAGGATGAAAAGAGTCTAAGGAGCCACTAACTAGTCTCTAACATGTTAGGAAAACTGCTCTTACCAGGGCTTTGCCCATTTTCCTTTCCTTTCAGCAGCCCATCCCCCCACCTCCCTTTAAAATTTTTTAAAAATTTATCTTAATCTCAAATAAGATATGAAAAATATTAGCCAACATTTCCCGAGAATTTACCAGCCAAGTTTCTAAGATGCTATGTGTCTCCCGCCTCCCAGCCAGTTTATGAGGCAGGTTCCTATGTTAGCCCCACTTCACAGTTGAGAAAACCTAGGCATGGGGATTAAGTAAATTGCCCAAGGTCACATAGTGGCAAAAAGAAGCTAAATGAAGCTCAGGCTACAAGGTCAGTACCTCATTTACACAGGCTGTTCCAAGGCTCTGTGCTTAATTCCGTATTCATATTTAGCAGTTCTTTTCTTAAAGAGGCTCACAAAAACTGGATGCTGCTTCAGAGGCAACAGATGCAGTATGCTCTTTTCTTAAAGATATTTTAAAAATACATCTACATCTACAAACACATATGGAAATAGATCCCCCGCACCCCTACCCCCAGCCGCGCCCTTAAAAAACAATACTTACGGTCCTACCCAGCTCTTTTAACTGAAAGCCCTGACTGTCTTTCCACGTTTCTAACCCTCGCGGGGTATGCGCCACTGATACGCACATATATTTGCCCACCTTCCCATAGTTCAGCCCTCTACTCCTCTGCCAACCGCGTTCGCCCCTTCTCCGGGGTTCCTGGCCGCCTCCCCGCGTGTTCTCCCTTCGTCCGGCTCCTCGTCCCCGTTTGCTCTCTCAC
>CM053560.1:109060996-109073195 GCA_028646485.1 Cryptoprocta ferox | reverse complement strand
GAATGGCTTCAGCGGTAATTAGCGACCTGGCGGCTAATCACGATGTACATTTACATTTTAAGTGCTGCAGAGGGAGCGCGGAAGGGGAGGGGACCCGGAGGGAATGCGGGCCTTTTTGGCGCTCTCCCTTTACTGGGGAGCGAAGTGAATCTGAGTCTTCTACAGCCGGCAGTAGTAGAAAGGGGGAGAGGGCTTTCGAAGGCCAACCCAAGCGGACGCAGAACAGCTGCGTGCTAACACGACGCAAACCCGGGGCTCCCAGGCCTCTTCCTCCAAATTGCAGACCCTGCCTATATCCCCTCCAAGTGAAGGTTCAGCCGAGGCTTGCATACTCCTGCAGATGGAGAGCTCGCTTCTTCCCTAACCAGCCCGTTCTAACGTAGATTTCACCCGTTCCAGGACTTTCTTCCAGGCCTAGCCCAAACTGCTGCCTGAGGTTCCCTGCGCCCCGCCACGCGCTGCAGTCAGTCTTTGTGTTCTAGCGAGGCTGTCGTGCCCGTTCCTCGTGGGGCTCGCGGGAGCTGGGGCAGAGCTGAAGCCCCGGTTACAAGCGGAACGCGGCCCCGAGAGCCCCTGAAGCCAGCGTGCGAGCAGGAGATCCAGGCGGGAGTTGGTCACTCATACGTTAGGACGCAAAGGTCCACCAGCTCCAGCCACTCCCAAAGGGGCGATTAATGGGGTCAGCCGGGGTTCTGAACTGCAGGGCCGAGAGCTAGGACCTACAAGATGACAACGAGGAGACGAGAACAGCTGCGAGAAGGGAGACGGGGACCCCGGCACCCCCGTCTCAAGACTGGGACCCAGCTCCCCCCAGGCACTGTCAAGCCGCCCTCACTTTGAGGTTTCCCGCCCGCCGCAGCTCTCCGGGAGCCTCCCCGCCACGCCCGGTGGTAGTACCCGCTACCCGGATCAGGTCTGCACCGCTGTCTGACTATGCGCGTGCGCGAGGGGGTGGGAGGGTGAAGGGCAAGGCCCTAGGGCACTTCTAGGGAGGGTCTAGCTCCTTTTAACTCCCCTACCATCAGCCTTCCTTCAATCCCAGCCTCACTCTCCCTGTCCACATCTCCTGGTAGGAGGTCGGGCCACTCTCCCGGTCCTGTGGAGTTCCCGGAGAAGGGCACCCAGTAGCTTCATAACGCCCCCGAGGCTTCAACTTCCCACATTTCTTCTCCCTCTCAAAACCTGCCTTGATCCAGCCTCCTTTTTGAAAAAGGACCCCACTGGGTCTGGGGGGGGGGGAGGGCTAAGGCTGACTAACAACGAGTACCACCTGGGAAGAAGGAGGTTCCACGTTACCAGGGGACAGTGCCTGTTTTACCCTAAAACATGCAGCTTTAATAGTGGACGTTGCATGGGTGGAGGAAGCCTAACTCCTCTCGATAAGGTCTCTCCTTGTTCTCTTCCCATTCGTCTCCGGGTCAGCCTGGCCTAGAGCCTCACCCCCTCGGCCCGGGAGTGTACTGGGGTCCGCAAGCCCTCAGGTGCGGCGAGCTGAGACCCCAGTATCTGGTCGCACTGAGAAGACCACGCCGCGACGTAGTCGTCCGAGGGCTGCACGGAGTGCAGCGGCAGCCAGTGCCTCCGCACTCTGCTGACCGTGCACAGGCTGTCCTTGAGGCGAGGAGAGCGGCTCCGGCGCGGGAGGGACGGAGTGGGGGGTGGGGGTTCCCCTGAGGAATGGGGGAAAGAGGCCCCAGCAGATCTCCCGGAAATCCCTTCTTAGGAGGGGACAAGGGGCGGCCTTCAGTTGGAACGCGCAAGGGCTCGGGGATCCGGCTTGAAGCGGCTTTTGCATCGCAAACGCAGTTTTTATTTAGGCTGTCAGTTTATGAGGGTTGGCTCAGGGAGGGCACTGGCGATTATGGGGGAACTTCCTCTGGCAAGTCACCCCCTGGCGTTGTCATTACACCGAATCTTGCGTTACGCTCCCACGCTCCAGTGTCTGGACTCGGGACTGGATTCTGGAGGCGGGAGAGGCTAGGACGGGGGCGGGCCGAGCCGAGTTAGGGGCGGGGCCTGGCGGTAGGGGCGGGGGCTTCCAGGCTCGCAGGCGGAGCCTCAGCTAAAGGCGCGGAGCACCGGGCGCCTAGAGCGCGGCGTAGAGCAGCGCCCACAGGAGAGAAGTCGGAGGTGAGGATCGCGCCGTCCCACCCCGCCCAACAGCGTCCACGCCGCTCCCGCACCCTTACCCCTGTCGGCCCTTGCCGGGCGCGACCGGCGGCCATGCAGCCCCGGGGCTGAGGCGGCCCCATGGCGAAGCCCGCGTCCCCGCGGTCCGGGCAACGACGGCGCATGGAGAACTTCCGTAAGGTGCGCTCGGAGGAGGCGCCGGTGGGGGGCGGGGCCGAAGGGGGCGGCCCGGGCCCCGGCCCTTTCGCGGACCTGGCGCCGGGAGCCGTGCATATGCGGGTCAAAGAGGGCAGCAAGATCCGGAACCTGCTGGCTTTCGCCACCGCCAGCATGGCGCAGCCAGCCACGCGCGCCATCGTCTTCAGCGGCTGCGGTCGGGCCACCACCAAGACCGTCACGTGCGCGGAGATCCTCAAGCGCCGCCTGGCGGGCCTGCATCAGGTCACGCGGCTGCGCTACCGGAGCGTGCGCGAGGTGTGGCAGAGCCTCCCGCCGGCGCCCACACCGGGTCAGGAGCCTGGTGAGCCTGCCGCCAGTCTCAGTGTACTTAAGAACGTGCCCAGCCTCGCCATCCTACTTTCCAAGGATGCACTGGATCCCTGCCAACCTGGCTATCAGCCCCCGAACTCCCATCCTGCACCCTCGTCCCAGCCTACCGCACCGGCGTCCAAGAGGAGCCTAGGAGAACCCGCGGCTGGTGAAGGCTCTGCGAAGCGGTCACAACCCGAGCCAAGTGCTACGGAAGAGGACCGGACGGCCTGAGAACTCGTGGGTCTGGGCCACCTATGCCGGCTGGGGCTCACCCGCAGCGCCTCGACCTTGAGACGTATCTCCACCTTTTACGCCTCGGTGCTCTGGACACAGCTCCTCAGACTGTCAGCATGGAGCACAAGGCAACAAGAGAGGGACCCTAGGGAAGCCTCGTGGGTGGTTGCTTCTCCGCTTGTGTTACCTGAAGACGCAGAACTCCACCTTCAGCTTTTCTGAGCCATACTAGAACCTCCTTGGGGGCGGGGAGTGGACAGTGGGACTCTTGAGCCTTGCTCAAGATCCCCAAGGGTTAAAGACCTCCAGTATTCATGAGGGGGGCCTGGAGTGTGGAAGCCCAAGAGAGCTCTTGGAATCACCTCCATTGGTGGCTAAGGGCCCCGGGGTAAGACAGCAACTGCTGGAGGGCAGGGTATCTGAGTTGGAGGGCGGGGGGTTTATTCTGCCCATCCCTGGGGACACCGCTTCCTTCTAGTTTTCCTTACCCTGCTCTTTAGGAG
The DNA here is from genome assembly GCA_028646485.1 of Cryptoprocta ferox. Lineage (NCBI taxonomy): Eukaryota > Metazoa > Chordata > Mammalia > Carnivora > Eupleridae > Cryptoprocta > Cryptoprocta ferox. Next base: position 109,069,797 of record CM053560.1, on the reverse strand, counting down.
CATCCTGAGATCATAGTGCAGGAGTGCCTCCATGGATGGACTCTAGCTCCTTTAACATCCCTTCCCCACTTTCCCACTGGCCCAGAAAGAGAGACCCAGGAGAGAACTCTCTGTGCCTAGTCCCCTGAATCCCACAGCTGGAGTCCTGCTTCCAATAAAACAAACACACAAAAAAAAGAATCTGGCCTCAGGTTTTTTCCTTATCACTTAACCTATGTGGAGGCTGCTTTGGCCTGCACCCTGTGTCTCAGTCCCCGCCAGCCTGGAATCCCTGGCCTTTGGAGTCTTCAGGGTCAGGCAGAGACTGGACTGCTTCAAAATGGAGCAAGAGGCCCATTGCCCAGTCCCTGGCTTCTCCCTCTCCCAGCCTTCCAGGGCTGGCTCTAGCCTCAGGGGCTTGTGGCCAGAAGGGAGCCTTTGTCCCTTGAAGCGTTACCACTGAGGGAAAGGGAGCAACACATTGCTTTTCTGAGAAGGGAAGGAAGGCAAGCACCAATGAACTCTTCTGGGGGTCACTGCCAAGGGAGGCACACCCCACTGGGCTCCCTAAACCTACAGCCTCCTGCCAACTGACAGCCTTATCCAGAAAGCTGGCACAAAACCCCTCATCACCATGGGGAGGATCTCCCCTTCACTGCTCTCTCTCAGAAAGGACAGCACACCCTTGGGAGAGGGGGAGAGAGGGAGGAGAGAGACTAAGCACAAATCTGCTGGAAATTACTATTCAGCAGAGAAGCTGGAACTTAGGCTGTGAATCACTGTAGCCTCCCTGATAAGCTGCCGCCTCCAGCCCAGCACAGCTGTCTGTTGAGAGATAACAGCCTCATAAGCCTCTCTGCCCAGCTCACAGTTGGGTAGGGGGATGGGTGCTGTGTGCTGTAATGAGTCTAGCAGGTGAGGGTGGGGGGCAGCACATAGCCCCAGGATCTCAGAAACGGACCCTACCACGTGCAACTCAGCAGCACCTCTGGAAAGGAGATGGGGAGAATGGAAGCCTCTTCCTGAATAAATTCTTCCAGTGACAAAAGGTGAGTTTCTGCAGCTGACAGGAGGGGCTCTTCAGGGAGTTGTCCCCCACCTCTATTTCTCCTTGAGCTTTGGATCAGTGAGCCCTGTCATCTAGACTCTGGCACTGTTTGCTGCCCTCCCCCTCGGCCATCTCCCCCAATTTCTTGTTCTTGATGAGTCCCTGGGAAGGGCCAAGGGGTTTATGTGCGCTTGTCTGACCCTCTCATGGGTGGTCCAAAGAAGGCTGGAAAGAAGGCACTATCCTGTCAGCTAATGATGCCCTGGGCTGATCCTGGGGTGGTGCATCTAAAGTAAACGATAAAACTTGGAAGAAGCCCTGCATGGTAGAAGCTTACAGAGGATTGGTCTTGGTTCTGGAAAAGGGCCAACTTCCCAAAACCAGTTATCAGGAGTCCTGATTGCCGGGTCACCGGGTCACCAAAACTATGCGAGCAGAAGCTTGTCAGGGAGGGGAGGCTGCAGAGGCTTTCTTTTTTTAATCCCGAGGATCAGTGAAGTCCCTTTCCTGCCTAGAAACTCATCCTGCGCTTTGGGGAGGAGAGGGGCTTGTTTCCCCACCTTTAGGGGATTCGCCTGCCCTAATGGTGGGCTGAGCTTCTGCCTACCGTGCCGGAAAGCAGGTAATGAAACACTTTGTTTTCTGCACCCCTCACTCCACCCCAGCACATTCAGTTCCCAGGCTTTTTGATAGGTGCTCATGGATGCCAGTGGCACCCAGCACCCATGAGCACCCCACCCCTGCCTCACTGATCTTCTGGCCCTGCTGACCCAGGAGTGGGCTCCAAAGGAAGGTGACAGATATTCCTATACACCCCCCCAACCAAGACTGAGGTGGGAACCTGAGAAGTGCTGGAATAAGAGGGGAGCGGCTACAGGAGCACCTCGGAGATGGCTCACTGACTAGTGGCAGAACAGCAGGGAGCGGAAGCTCCTCTGGGAGACCCCATCTTTCCAACAGTGACCTCTATCCAGGAGCTTCCTGGGCCCTGGCTTGGGGCACTTGCAGCTAGGGGTGGCAGTGAAGTCTCACAGCCACAAAATTGTCAGGTTACACAGTCAAAATCCCTTTGGGAACATAAATGTATACAACCCAAGGCCGGAGCCTGTGGTCATTGGGCAGTGGACCTCCAGCTGGGCATTATGGGACTTCATTGTTGTTGTGCCAAATCCCAGTCTAGGCACAGGCTGGGGCTGGGGCAGGGAGCTTGGTCGGGGGTGGGGGGGAAGAAATCACAGTATAATCAGACATTATTCCTGCCTCAAGGATGTCCCAGTCGGTGGAAAGAAAGAAAAGAAAGTTACAACAATGCAATGATAGTGGGAGAAGGTGGGAGCTCTGAGAAGGGGTGCTTAATGCACCCAGAGGTGCTGATGCAGCTGGTTCCCCAAGGACCAGAGGAGTTAGCCAGCTGCGTAGGACTGGTCAGGCAAGAGAGGTGATGCTCTGTCTGGTGTTGAGGCAGCCACGAGTGTCTGAAAGATACCTAGCGAGAGGCAGGTGGGGCTGGAGTACTTTAGGTCGGAGCCAGGTCACTGGGGGCCTCTCTGAAGTAGGAGGCCCATGGGAGCCAGGGAGTGTCCCAGTCTGATTGGCATTTGAGAAGTAGCCCTCTGATGCCTGTGTAGGTGGGAGATGGATTTGGAAGAGGCCTGACTGGATCCTGGAGGCCACAGGGAGGTCAGAGGTGGGACAATGGTAGTAAGGATGGAGATGGAGACAGATCTGAGAGCTACCCAGGCTGGGTAGGATTTCACTGCCATTACAGCCAGCACAGAGTGAGACTTTTCTTTGTGGCATTAACCCTACCCTGGCCAGGGCTTGGCCTGCCTTCCTGGCTTCCCAGGGGACATGTTATGTAAGGGCCAGGAAATAAAGGGATTTTGGAGGGGAGGAGGTCTACAGCTTCACATTGGTAAAAGCTTTAGGAGCTGTTGTCCACTGGCCATGAATCTGCCAGGGCATGTTCACTGCACAGAGAGGTGCACCCCACCCCTCCATCTCCCGGCCTCTACGCCATAAATTCTGCAGTTTGGGTTGTTGCTATGCCTACACTGCTAGTCCCCTCTATTTCACGGAGATGTTGCAATATCTTCAGGCCTCCCAAGAGAGAGGTAATTGATAAAAGCAAGGGAGGGAAGGAAGGAGCGAGAAAGGAGGGAAGGAAGGAGGGAAGGGAGGGAGGGAAGAAAGGAAATATAGCCACAGGAGGGTCTCCTTGGTGACACCAGGATTCTTAGAGCATAGGTCTTAGTTTGTAATTGTGCCCTCATTAGTGTGATCCTCTGGTTGTCAGCGGCCCCAATAAACCAGATGTCATGACTGAATGGATCCTGCCTGCCTTGCTCCCTACCTAGCTCTTGGCACACAGGAAGCCCACAGAGCTGTTGACTGAGTAAATAAAAGTCTGGTTGAGCCAGATTTATGAATTGTTCTGATGCCACATCAAAGTCCTTAACTGTCAAGCCCCATGGATAGTGGCCAGCTTCCCCTGTGCCCACCACAGCTTCTCTTCCCATCTGGGCCCTTAGGTTCTACCTTAGGTTCAGAAGAAGCTAAGTGTCAGGGTGCCTGGGTGGCTCAGTCGGTTAAGCATCCAACTTTGGCTCTGGTCATGATCTCACAGTTGTGAGTTCAAGCCCCGCGGTGGGCTCTGTGCTGACAGCTCAGAGCTTGGAGCCTGCTTTAGATTCTGTGTCTCCCTCTCACTCTGTCCCTTCCCTGCTCTCACTCTTTCTCTCTCTCTCAAAAATAAATAAACATTAGAAAAAAAAAAAAAGCTAAGTGTCACCATAGTGATTGGGTTTGTACATCCAACATGAGGATTTTGGTTTGTTTGACATCTGCTGATTATCATAGATATTGTGGGTTGAAGTGAGTCTCCCCTGCACCCCCATCAAAGATATTTTGAAGCCCTAACCCTGGTACCTGCAGATGTGACTATTTCAAAACAAGGTCTTTACAGATATAATGAATATGTAAGAAGAGGTCATACTGAAGTAGGGTGGGTCCTTAACCCAATATGACTGGTATCCTTATAAAAAGAGAAGAGACAGACATGCAGAGAGAAAAATAACATGTGAAGACATAGACAAAGATTGGAGTTCCACCGCCGCAAGCCAAGGAATGCTGAGGACTGCCCGCAAACAACAGAAGCTAAGAAAAATGCATGGAACAATTCTTCCCTAGATCCTTGAGAGAGAGCATGGTCCTGCTGACAACTTGATTTTGGACTTCTAGCTTTCAGAACTATGAGAGAATAAATTTCTGTTGTTTTAAGTCACCCCGTCTGTGCTAGTTTGTTACAGCAGCCTTAGGAATCAAAAACCATAGGTATTCCCACCATATTCAGTGGAAATAGGGAAGAGGAATGTAGGGCGTTGGCCAAGGTCCTTGCTATCAGAATTTCCAGTCCTGCATGGAGAGAGGCTCTCTATTCTGCAGGCCTGTGCTAGCAAATGCAGTGCCTGCTGTCATACTGAACATACCATAGGCTTTGGAGAAAGTCAAGTTGACTGTGATTTGGGGCAACTTAATTCTTCACTGAGCCTCTCAGCTTTCTCCTCTGCAAAATGGGCCAGACTGCTGTGGGATAAAGGATATAATACCTTGTTTCCCAACCATGGTTCGTCATCAGAATCACCTAAGGCACTTGTTAAAAATACAGAATGCCTGGGCTGAACTCCAAACCAACAGGATCAGAATCTCCTACGAAGAACCTGGAAATAGGCATTTTAATACGATCTTCATATGATTTTTGATGGTTACGCAGATGTGACTATTCCCTGAGCTAAAACTTAGAGAACAGCACTCACACTGGATGGAGAGACACAAAACTAAATCCCCTTTTCTTTCCCTTCACATCCAGCCACAGTTTGAACCCTTTTCTGGGGAGAGAAAGGGAACTGTTGGAAGAACTGTTGTGAGCTGCCCCCTAGAGGTGGTTCTGGGAAAGAGAGACTGGGCTCAGGGAGCTGGAAGCTGGAGGGAGATCCCTGTTGAAGAGCAGCTAATGGACTCAGAGCACAGAGCTCCCCTGCCCTGGGCCCCTGTTTCCCAAAAGGAAACTGAGGGTGTGGGACCCGGCTCAAACAGTTTCAAAGACTTATCTTTCTTTGTTAAACAATAAATTCTAAGGATGTGGAAAAACTGGAACCTGCATACACGGCTGGCAGGAATGCAAAGTAGTAGAGGCCGCTTTGGAACAATTTGGCAATTCGTCAAAAACTTAAACACAGAGTTACCACATGACCCGTATCACACCACTAGATGTATACCCCAAAGAATTGAAAATATATGTCCGTACAAAAACGTCACAATGTTGGTACACAATATCCCTAGCAGTCTTATTAATACTAGCCAAAAGGTAGAAACAACTCAAATGGTTTATGGAAACTGATGAATGGGTAAACAAAATGTGGCTTATCCACATAATGGAGTATAATTCTGCCATACGAAGAGGTACTGATTCATGTTACAACATGGATGAACCTTGAAAACATTATGCTAAGTGAAAGACCCCAGACACAAAAAAAACCCCACATATCGTATGATGATATTTATAAGATATGTCCAGAATAGGCAAATCCACTGAGAGAGAAGGTAGATGAGTAGTTGCTTAGGATGGAGTTGGTGGGTGCCACTGGGTAGAGAGATTCTTTCTGGGGTGATGAAAATGTTCTGGAATTAGTGATAGTGATAACACAACATAGTGAATATACTACAACTGAACTGTACACTTCAAAAGGGTGGATCTTGGGGGGTCTGGGTGGCTTAGGTGGTTAAGGGTCCAACTCTTGATTTCAGCTCAGGTCATGAACTCACAGTTTTGGGAGTTTGAGCCCGGCCTCCGGCTCTGTGCACTGACTGCGCAGAGCCTACTTGGGATTCTCCCTCTCTCCCTCTCTCTCTGCCCCTTCCCCATTCATGCTTTCTCTCTCTCAAAAAAAAAAAAAAAAAAAAAAAAAAAAAGGATGGCTCTTATGGTATGTAAGTTATATCTCAATAAAAATCACATCCCTTAATGATTTTCTGATTATAAAAGCAATATTTTAGGGGGGCACCTGGGTGGTTCATTCAGTTAAACGTCGGACTTCAGCTCAGGTCATGATCTCGCGGTTCATGGGTTCGAGCCCCACACTGGGCTCTGGGCTGATAGCTCAGAGTCTGGAGCCTGCTTTGGATTCTGTGTCTCCCTCTCTCTCTGCCTCTCCCCCACTCACCTGTCTCTCTCCCTCTCAAAAATAAACATTTAAAAATTTTTAAAACAAACCCTCCTGATGGCAGCCCCACAGGATTACCTTTGAAGACTGTTTCCTTCTGCTCCCCCTTCTCCCTGATTCTCAGGTGACCACGGTGGTATATCTGTCCATATCACCTCCATGCCTTGTTACCCATATCACAGCCTGCCCTGCCCGGGGAAAAGAGCTGTAATTTTAGGGGCGCCTGGATGGCTCAGTTGGTTAAGCATCTGACTGCAGTCCACGTCATGATCTCACTGTTCATGAGTTCGAGCCCGGCATCGGGCTCTGTGCTGACAGCTCAGAGCCTGGATCAGATTCAGATTCTGTGTCTCCCTCTCTCTCTGCTCCTCCCTGCTTCTACTCTGTGCTGCTCTCTCTCAAAAGTAAATAAAAACATTAAACCACAAATTTTAAAAAAAAGAACTATACACAAAAAAAAAAAAAAAAAAAAAAGAACTATAATTTTACTATAGGAAAATACTTTCTCTAGTTACCATTTATTGAGCCCTTAGTGTGCGCCTGTCAGGACAGTGTTTCACATGCATTATCTTATGTAATCCTCCCAATAACCTATGAGGTAGGTTCCATTATTATTCCTATTTAATGGATGAGAAAACTGTGGTTCAAGAAATTGAAGTAACTTGTCTAAGGGCACATGGCAGAGCTATAATTCAATAGCAGCAAGAATGTCACGGTCTCAGGTACCTTCCCTTGTTCATCCTCAGCACCCTAGTAGTGAGATCCTCATTGCTGGAGGTGCTAAGGAAGGGACCCGAGGAAATGGAAACAATGTAGGAGCAGTCAGACTAATGGCCTCAAGGGTGGCTTCCAACCTTGAAAGACAAGCATCCATTTCTTTTCCCGGTACCTGTTTCATTCCCACCAGAGAAAATAAGAGCTCTTCTGGACTGTCATCTTGCCTTTGCTAGACATCCACATGGTGGGAGAGTGCCTTTATCCGCACAAGCTCCTCAATGGCCTCCTCTCCCCTTCTCTGCACACATCAGAAGTGCCTTATCACAGCTCTTCCAGGATGAAGGCTCTGGGCTGCAGCAGGAAGCTGACAGGCTGGTGGCTGACACCCTTGAGGTATTCGAAGTCCACAGCTGCTTCTCCAGAGGGGCAGAGAAGGATTTCAGGGCAGATGATGGTAGTAAGAGACAAAAGACTCTGATGGCCTTGAGCAAGGGCCAGGATGTCTGGCCTCAACCTTTCTGGGAAGGAGCACCCACCAGAAGCAGCAGAATGGACTAGGGCCTGGGAGCACAGCTGGAGGCAAACTTGGGAACAAGGAGCCCCCATCAAGTGATGCAGTAGGCTGAACTCAAAGGCAGCCCCCAAGATTCACCCACCTCGGTGTATATGCTTTGTATAAGTGGGGGGGAATCTGTGAATGTTGATGGGATATCATTTCCAAGATGAAGCTACTAATCCGCTTACTTTGACTTAATCAAAAGAACAAGTTACTCTGGATGTGCCTGACCTAATCAGATGAGGTCTTTAAAAGAGGGTAAAGTGTTAGAGACCCTCTCCTGCTGGCTTGAGATGTAAGCAGTGGTTCTGTGAGAGGGCCTACGGAGGGGCCGGGCCATGTGGTAAGGCCCCGAGGGTGGCCTCTCATAGCTGAGAGCGGTTCTATGCTAATAGCAAGAAAAAAAAAAGGGCACTTAGTCCTACAACTGTGAGGAACTTAATTCTGCCAACCACCCGAACAAGGCCAGAAGAGGACTCTGAGCTCCAGATGAGACCACAGACCTGACACCTTGATTTCAGTCTTGTGAGACCCCGAGCAGAGCACCAGTCATGCCACACCTGGACTTCTGACCTACAGAAACTGGGGAATAATAAATGGGTATCGTTTTAAGTTGCTTCGTATGTGGTAAATTGTTATGCAGCAATAAAAAACTAGTGTAGGTGATGAGGGCTGAGAACAGCCCCCAAGATAGCCCTTCAGAATTCACTGAGAAGCCATCAAAGCCTCCCTTCAGGGCTGGTGGGAGGAAAAATCCACAATTTCTAGAATCAGACACACCTGGGCCAGCAAGTGTCCTTTGAGTCTATTCCTTCATCCATAAAACAGGTATAAATACTTCTCTCACAAGGTTGTTAAGAGGCTTAGATGAGATAATAAATAGTTTGCAAGAGTGCCTGGCTGGCTCAGTCGGTCAAGTGTGGGACTCTTGATCTCAGAACTGTGAGTTTGATGGGAATACAAACTGGTGCAGCCACTCTGGAAAACAGTATGGAGGTTCCTCAAAAAATTAAAATAGAACTACGCAACAACCCAGCAATTGCACTACTAGGTATTTATCCAAGGGATACGGATGTGCTGTTTCGAAGGGGCACATGCACCCCAATGTTTATAGCAGCGCTATCGACAATAGCCAAAGTATGGAAAGAGCCCAAATGTCCATCGACGGATGAATGGATAAAGAAGATGTGGTGTATATATACAATGGAGTATTACTCGGCAATCAAAAAGAATGAAATCTTGCCATTTGCAACTATGTGGATGGAACTAGAGGGTATTA
>CM053560.1:109040292-109060896 GCA_028646485.1 Cryptoprocta ferox | reverse complement strand
AAATAATATAAAAACAAGGAGGGGGACAAAGCATAAGAGACTCTTAAATACAGAGAACACACTGAGGGCTGGCTGGAGGGGTGGGGGTGGGGGATGGGCTAAATGGGCAAGGGGCATTAAGGAAGATACTTGCTGGGATGAGCACTGGGTGTTATACATAGGGGATGAGTCACTAGAATCTACTCCTGAAATCATTATTGCACTACATGCTAATTTGGATGTAAATTGAAATAAATAAATAAATTTATTTTTTTAAAAAGATGTTAATTAATCATAGATTGTTCTGAAGCTAGAAGATAAGGACTCTATGTCAAAAAAAGACCCAAAAGATAAAAAATAAAAACGTGAGTTCGAGCCCCACAGTGGGGATAGAGCTTCCTTTAAAACACGACTAAAAAAAAAAACAGTTTGCAGCATGCAGTGACACATAATAAATTATAACCATAATTATATTCAACAACAATGCTTCAGTAGCCGACCCAAGGCACGGTAGGCAATGTGGAGAGACCGACAGCAGAGACACCAGTGGGCTTCAGGTAAAACATACTCCAAGACGTTCCTAACTACCAGAGTCCTGACCTCATCTGCGCTTCCAGCTCTTGGAGACTTGAAGAATATTAACTAAAACACCAAAGCTTCTCCACGTACCCTTTGGTTAGGCTGGTCGGAGAAGGAGAGGGCAGATGCTTTGAAAAGAAAAGCTTTTTTATCCTTTTGCCAGCCAGGTTCACACCCCCTAAAGCCACCTGCCAGGGAGGGAAAGGAGAAGGGTAGATGCGTGTATCCCAGAGAAAGGGCTGGAGTGAGCAAGAGGAGGCTCAATGTCCATCTCGTCTTTCCTTGGTGAGTCCAGGGTTAGAGAGTGAAGGATACCAAGACAAGAGACTGTCTTGTTGACTGTGGGTGGCAGCGCAGTAATTCAGGCCTGGGGAAGTGGTCCAGGCCACATCGTAACTACGTCAGGATGTAGTTAATAAGTCCAGATCAGATGTTAAGAGCCTTGGAATGTAATCAGTCCCATTTCAGAGCAGTCTGCTATAGAAACCCTCCTCTAGGGATGGGGGGCAGGCATTTGGCCAGAAATATTGTTTTGTTTGAGGCATGCTCAGAGACCGGAACTGTCTTTGCCAATAATTTACTTAGGACAGGTTCACTGTGTTAATTATAATTTATAATAATAATATTTTGTAAGCCAATAGCATATAGGATAATGTCTCCTAAGGAGCCAATATGAAATAACATACTCAAACCAATGACAGATTAAGTACACTATTATTCCAGACAAAGTGGAAATGAAAGAAAGAAAGTCCAATTTAGTTGAAGTGTACCTTTCTATGAGTTGGTTCTTGGTAGAGTCTATCCTTCCAACTAAAAGCTCACTATTGGAGCACACAGTAAGCAGGCCAAGGCAGGCAGGAAGAGATGTCCCTTATCTACCTAAAACTGCTGTGTGATTGAATATCACTGCCAACCAAGAGCAACCAGCCTGGCCATGGCAGGAGCAGGTTCTTCTGAGAAGGCAAAGGGTAGTCTTGTTCAGACGGGCACCCTGGTAAGTCCTCACAAATTCTTTTTTTGTTGTTGTTTGTTTATTATTTTGAGACAGAGAAAGTGTGAGAGCGCGCTCGCACACACACAAGTAGGGAAGGGGTAGTGAGAAAGAGGGAGAGAGAGAGACTCCCAAGCAGATTCTGCAGTCAGCATGGAACCCCAACGCAGGGCTTGAACTCACTAACCCAGAGATAATGAGCTGAACCTGAAGTTGGACGCTTAACCAACTAAGCTACCCAGGCACCCCCTCACAAATTCTTTATATTCAAAGTTTAAAAGTCCATCATGTGAGGGACACCACTGTCCTCACCATGCTGCCAATGACCTAATGGTCCTCTCTGTTCCAGGTGCCATTGCTCATTCCAAAGTCCTAATATCTTGGGCGACTGAGTGGCTCAGTCAGTTAAGCATTCGACTTTAGCTCAGGTCACGATCTCATGGTTCATGAGTTCAAGCCCCACATCCAGCTCTCTGCTGTAAGAGCAGAGCCCACTTAGGATCTTGTCTCTCTCTCTCACACACATTCTCTCTCTCTACCCCTCCCCCCTGCTCTCTCTCAAAATAAACATTAACGAAAGTCTTAATATCCAACTTCAAAGAAATTTCAACCAAGTAAGTTATTCTAAACACTGAAACCACAAACAACTTTGTCTAAAACAAACTTTCAAAACATAGATTTTAAATCATAAGTTGGAACACAACACATATCCAGGTAAGTCCTCAGAACTGGGAATTTGAGAGCCGTGATTGCCAGCAAACAACCTACTTTCTGAGCCTATTCCCTAATCTGTAGTGAAGTGGCTGAATCCATTCTTTAATGCTTGCCGGTTTATAAGAATAGTTACTAATAAGATCCCTTACATGTATGCAGTTGTGTTTTTTCCCATTCTCTTATTTCAGGCTCAAACAGAGGAAGTTAAACAAAGGAGGTCTTTTTATTACGACTTGACATTGTTTTTATTGTTATCGCTTCCATTTTGTTTGTTTGTTTTTTTTTTCCTTAAGTAACCCCTAAGACCAAAGTGGGGCTCAAACTCACGACCCTGAGAGCAAGAGCTCTACTGACTGAGAAGTCCAGGAGCCCCTTATTGCTCCCACTATGAGGTGATGAAATCGCTTCCCGAACGGACTTGAACCAGGATACCATCGACTGCCCACCGCTCACCTTCCTTACATCCTCGCTCCCAGAAGGCCGCTGCAAACAGAGACCCTACAGCGCCGGGCGGGGCGCGGCGCAGCGTTGGAAATAGTTTGTCCTTAGCGCGCCGCCGTAGGCTGCCCACGTCTGCGTGGTGCTCCCTCCCGCCAAGGCGCGAGCGCCGCAGTGGGCGGGATCTCACACTCCGCCCGCCGTGCGTCGGTGCGTGAGTCCGGCCCCCACGAGCTCGCGAGCGGCCCTTGAGTTCACACCCGGCTTCCCTTCAGCCTTAGACTGCGCGCCGCCATAGCCGTCATGCTCGGCGCCGCTCTCCGCCGTTGCGCTGTAGCAGCAGCCGCAGCCCCCCGTGCCAGCCCCCGAGGCCTCCTGTACCCAGCTCCGGGCCCCGGCTCCGCCGCCGGTAAGGCCCCCGCCGCCGCTGCTCGCGCCCGCGTGTCCTTGCGGTGACCTGGGCCCCCGCCGCCACTCGAGGGCAGGCTCGCTCAGCGGCCTAGCCCCTGCCCTGCGGGCGTGCGGCGGAACCTGGTGACCGCTGGCTGCTCTCTCCGCGGCCTCCGCTTGTGGGGGGACTGGAAGACGCGGTCCCCGGGGTCTCCCCCAGCGCGACTTCCTGGTGCGGGCACCGCGGACCAGTCTGGTGTAGACCTGCTGTGGGTCACGGTGAGGGGGCTCAGCGCACCTCCCGTGCCCACTGGACCCCTTCGGTCCATGGGTCGTGACTGTGCCCTGGCACTGACCCCTGCACCCATTTGACTGGGAGTGTCCGCCGCCGGCCTACAGCGCTTCCGCGAAGGTGACATTGAGCCGCCAGGCGCGTCGCGCTCAGTGTAGGAGCACGGGTGGCCCTTCCGGAGACCCCGTACTGGACACCCGCAGTGCCTTCTGCGAACACTATATGCTTACTTGTAGGACACAGTATACTTTTTTAAAATTAGGCCTTTCTCGGTTAGCGTTTTGTATGTCACCTTCACTGACCGTTCTGTCATTTTAGAGACTGCTATGCCACGTTCTAATTCTAACGTTTTTATGATAGATCGACATGTATGGTTGCTTCCTGAGGTCTGGAAGAGAGCCTGAATGTTGATAGGTCTTACGATAAGAATATTATTCTTTTTGGGCGCCTGGGTGGCTCAGTTGTTTAAACATCGGACTTCAGCTCTGGTCATGATCTTACCATCTGTGGGTTTGAGCCCGGTGTCAGGCCCTGTGCCGACAGCTCAGAGCCTGGAGCCTGCTTTGGATTCTGTGTCTCCCTCTCTCTCTGCCCCTCCCCTGCTTGTGCTCTCTTTCTCTCTCAAAAATAAACGTTAAAAAAATTTTGGGGCGCCTGGGTGGCTCAGTCGGTTAAGCGTCCGACTTTGCTCAGGTCATGAGCTCCCAGTTTGTGGGTTCGAGCCCCGTGTGGGGCTCTGTGCTGACAGCTCAGAGCCTGGAGCCTGTCTTCGGATTCTGTGTCTCCCTCTCTCTCAGCCCTTCCCCCGCTTGCACTCTGTCTCTCTCTCAAAGATAAATAAACGTTACCCAAAAGAATTTTTTTAATTTTTTTAATTAAAAAAGATTAAAAAATAAAAAAGAGAATAAATATTACTCTTTTGAAGATTGGGTACCACAGACTCAGGAATACTGTGGTCTGCAAACATAAGGGAACCTTTATTCCAGGCTTCTGGTGGGAAGCCTGATTGCTGGGGTATGAGATGTGCTGCTGAGTCCTGTCTCTTACTTTGCCTTCCCCTTATGTGTTCAAGGAGATTGTGTGTCCAGCACTGTACTTTTAGTTAATGTAACTGCACTTTGATCTTGGTCCATGATGGAAGTATGTGCTACATTATGAAGTTTAGCCCCTAAGCATGCATATTTAAACACGAACTCAAACTCAAAACTAGTAAGGTGGTTCTCTTGACCCTTGAGTGTTCTAACTGGACTCTTCAGAACCTAAGAAATGTATTTCTGTTCATTCAATTTAGACTATCTCTGTCATTTATGGTAGGACAGTAAGGCTGGCATGCACTTCATGAAAATAAGATATATCTTATAGAGGAGGAAATTGAGGCCTATCTTGGAAAACTGATTCCTTTATTAGTGGTGGAACTGTTTTCTGTTTTTCAGCCATAGTTATTTTTGGCCCATCCTGATGTTTGTCAAATTTTATGTTTTTAAAATTTTTTCCTTACCCAAATGTTTAAGTACTACAATTTTTTCATATAGATACCTTTTAGGGAGTTTTCTTGTGACCTCTTGAAAAGAATTGCTACATTTTTTTAATGTTTATTTTTTATTTTTGAGAGGGGGGACAGAGGATCTGAACCCAGCTCTGCACTGACATCAGAGAGCCCCATGTGGGGCTCGAACCCACAAACCAGGAGATCATAACCTGAGCTGAAGTCAGAAGTGTAAGGGACTGAGCCACCCAGATGCTCCAAGAATTGCTACATTTTTGTGGCAGTCTGGGGAAGAGGCAGAGATTTATGGCAGACTAGGTTAAGGGGATTCATCTTCTTAGTAAGTTTGGACATGTTGGTTTTTCTCCTAGGCATTCTATTCCCACTCTTGAGTATAATCTATAAACAAAAATCTTTATTTTAGGCGTTTGTCCCAAAGATGACCTAAATATCTGCCACTAGGAGGCAGTGTTGGTTACTTTTATGTTAGCTGCTTTCCAGTTGCATGACCTTGGACTCTTTATTTAAGACTTAGTTGCCCCAGGGCACTGACTGGCTCAGTGGTGGAGCTCTCAGAATCTTGATCTCTGGGGTCTCTTGATCTCGGGTGGTCAGTTCTGGCCCCATGTTAGGCGTGGATCCTACTTTGGAAAAAAAAAAAAAAGACTCCTTTGCTTCATCTCTAAAATCAGGATATTTGGCAGTTGTGAGGTTTAAATGAAATAATGTAACTCTTAGCACCTTGCCTGGCACAAATGCTTACTATGTCTTTGCTTTATTATAGTGGATTTCATTTTTGCAAATTATACATTAGAGTTTGTTATTAGTATGAAACTGAACAGATTGTATAAATTTGAAAGTCAAAAGTATTAAAATTTTGGATGAGACTATTCAAGGTCAAATGAGAGCATACTTGAAAGATCTCTGGCGGGGTTAACCTGAGGGGCTTCAAGTTTGCTCTAGTTAAATGGCAACCTGAATTCCAGAAGCTTCCAACTTGAAACAGAATTGTTTTCCAGTAACTGCTAAATTAAAATGTTTTAATAGTGGTTAGATTCTTTAGTCAACCCTTAAAACTCAACACAATCCTGGCTCCTATATTCCTACTCTGATAACTCAGGAAGAGTAAGAATTTTCTCTTTCTTTCTTGGCATAGGGCTGAATTTGGGTAGCCCCCCCCCCTTTTTTTTTTAAGTTTATTTATTTTGAGAGAGAGAGAATCCCAGGCAGGCTCTGCATTGTCAGAGCAGAGCCCAATGCGGGGGTCCATCCCATGACCATGAGATCATGACCTGAGCGGAAGTCCAACACTTCACCAACTGAGCCACCCAGGCACCCCTAGGTAGCATTTTTTAATCACCTTCCAACCTTCTTTTCAGCACTATTCCCACACTTCTAGATTTCCAGCCTTTGAGTCACAAAGTCCATGGCTGTTCTGTAGCCTGGCACCTCAGCAAAGCCACCTTTGAGCTTGTTCTAGTGTCCTTTGCATTATTCGTTTCTTTTCGTTTCTCCTATAATTACCACCACCACAATGTCCATTTGGGGGGCTTTATCCAAGCTGACTAGTTATTAAGTGGAAAGCTATCTGATTTAACTAAATTTAAACTAAAGGGGATTAATTTTTCTGAATGTTAGCTTTTTTTCTTTTCTTTCTTTCTTTCTTTCTTTCTTTTTTTTTTTTTTTTTGTTAAATAGAGTGTTTAACTGAATGCCAACAAGTAGTGATAGAAATACCTTTTTAGTTTGAGTTTGTAGAAATGTCCCAGTTCTCAGATATGTACTTCTCTTTTCCTACTCTGGAACCTTCAGGTTGTATGAAAGCACTGAGCAGTTGATTTCCAAAATACTTTGCCTTGCAAACTTCAAACCTAAGTAGAAATCCTGTACGAAAGTTGGGTTGGTAGGGGTTGTTTATTTATTTTTACTTGGAGGAATACAATTTCAACCATGTGGGAGAACCTGATTTCTCCATGCCAGAAGGGGGATGTATGTTCCCAGTGTGTGTTTGGTATCATAAATAGTTGTTACATATAAGATTTTGGGAATACAACCAGTTTGTAATTTGGGACTTCCAGAAGGAAGGTGAACAAATTATTGAAGGTGATCCATTGTTCTCCTTGACTAGGATGTGTAGTTGCTGATCATCTTTTTCTTTTGTTAGAAAACAAAACAAAGCTGCCAGTCATCTAGTGAAATCATGCCCAGCAGTGAGCAAAAGGAATTGATTATCATGAAACACTTCTGGGTGGTTGGAAAGGTACTTGTAATAATTACCTCCGGGGAGGGAATAGATATATTTAATTTATCTTGAGTAAGTACTTAGAAATAGATTTACTAGGTGGTATGGTGAGTGTATTTAACTTGTCCTCCAAAGTGGTTGTAACATTTTATACTTGTGCTTTAAGTCTTCAGCTAAGGATAATTTTCATTTTTGGAAAAGGTGGCTTATAAATTTTGGGTAACAGTGGGTTAGAGGGTTGTTGTGACCTATATGTTCTGATATATTAAATGTGAATATTAGTCCTGTAAGAGTTATTAAATATCCACATACTTTTGATGAAATGTTTGCACTTATCAAATACATTTAGGTCTAGAGATAACATTATTTTTTCTTGTCATAATAGTTAATGCATGGGCAATTCCAGCCCATTTATATACATGTCCTACTTCATTCTGGGCTTGGATAATGGACATAATTTAGGTCTCTGGGAAGATTGGAACTTGTGCTGTGGTCCTCTGTGACTAATGGCAAGTATTTTGCTACAGGCTCAAATGGTAATTTAAGTGAACATCTTTTCACTTGATGTAGCAGTGAGAGTCCCATCTCCAGAACTGGCTAGTCTTTCATATTTTCATCTTTTTCTGTTTTCTTTCATTTTTCTCTGCTCCTCCTGCCATTTATTGCATTAAGGATGTATAGGAAAGGGTCCCCTGGCTGGTGTAGTCCATAGAGCATGCGACTCAGGGTTATGCGTTCAAACTCCATATTGGGCATAGAGTTTACTTTAAGAAAAAGGGGGGGGGGTTAAGATATTCCTTACATTTGGGGTGCTTGGGTGGCTTAGTCAGTTAAGCATCCAACTCTTTCACCTCAGGTCATGATCTCACGGTCTGTGAGATCGAGCCCCACTTCAGTTAAATGTTTGACTCTTGATTTCGGCTCAGGTCATAATCAAACCCCGCATCATGCTCTGCACTGACAGCATGGAGCCTGCTTGGGATTCTTTCTCTGCTGCTTTCCTGGTTGCACTCATACTTTCTCTCTATATATAAATAAATAAACTTTAAAAAAAATGAATTGGAATGGGCATTTTTTAAAATTAGGAATTAATAATGTACTTACTGTAAAAATTCAGACATTGTGGAACTGTATAAAGAAATCGTTTTTCCTGGGGCGTCTGGGTGGTTGAGCGTCTGACTCTTGATCTCGGCTCAGGTCACGCATGATCTCACAGTTTGTGGGTTCGATCCCTGCACTGCTGACAGTGCAGAGCCCACTTGGGATTCTCTCTCTGCCCCTCCCCTGCTCACACTCTCTCTTTTTCCCCTCTCTTCCCACCCCCCTAAATAAATAAATAAATAAACAAAAATAGTTTTTCCTTCCAAAGAACCACTTTTAGCAATTTGAAGCTAGCATTACACATTAGAGAGAAAATATCTTTTTCATATCAAAATATATGTTTTTTTCCAGATGTTTATTTTTGAGAGAAAGAGCAAGCACACGAGTGGGGGAGGGGTAGAAAGAGAAGGAGACAGAGGATCTAAAGCAGGTTCTTTACTGACAGCAGAGAGCCCAATGTGGGGCTTGAACTCGAGAACCTTGAGATCATGACCTGAGCCGAAGTCAGATGCTTAACTGACCAAGCCACCCAGGCACCCCATCGTTATCAATATAGAAGATTTGTTTCATTTGACCTGCTGAATTTTCCTACCATGATGTATATAGTTGATTCAGAATTTAATGCATTGAATATATCTAACACCATTGAACTGTACTCTTAAAAGTGGTTAAAATGGTAAATTTGATGTATATATTTTAACACAATTTAAAAAAGAAAACCAACCCCAAAACCCTAATGTATTAACAGAATACATCAAGTATTATTTTTTTTATAGTTTATTGTCAAGTTGGTTTCCATAAGTACTATTTCTTTCTGAACATTGAACTCATTGCTCTTTTTTCTTTTTTTTTTTTGTAAATGTTTTATTTATTTTTGAGAGAGAGAGAGAGAGACAGCGTGAGCAGGGGAGGGTCAGAGAGAGAGGGAGACACAGAATCTGAGAGAGAGAGAGAGAGAGAGAGAGAGAGACAGCGTGAGCAGGGGAGGGTCAGAGAGAGAGGGAGACACAGAATCTGAAGACAAGCTCCAGGCTCTGAGCTGTCAGCACAGAGCCTGATGCGGGGCTTGAACCCATGAACCGCGAGATCATGACCTGAGCCAAAGCCAGATGCTCAACCGACTGAGCCACCCAGGCGCCCCTCATTGCTCTTTTTTCATTGCAGCTGTCCAGTCAGTTCGCTGCTACTCCCATGGGTCACATGAAACAGATGAGGAGTTTGATGCTCGCTGGGTGACATACTTCAACAAGCCAGATATTGATGCCTGGGAATTGCGTAAAGGTAATTGGAACATAGGCATATTTGTCTACTTGGGCATAGAATTGGGAAATACTTTGTAGTGTTTGACTACTCTGTTGAAAACAACTATTTGGAAAATATGCATCATGTAAACATGATCATGCAGCTTTCAGCTGGGAAAGTTTATAGCCTCCATAGTGAGCGCTTCTTGTAAAGCAAGGTTTTAAAGCAGACACAATTAACTTTTGGGGCCAGATAATTCTTTGTTGCAAGGGCTGTCCTTTGCATTGTAGGATGTTTAGCAGCATGCTTGGCTTCAACCTACCAGATGCCACCCACTGTCTCAACACCCCCCACCCGTTGTGACAACCAAAACTAATCACCCCTGATTGAAAGCCATTGTTGTAATGATAGGTCAATGTGACCACGAGTTAACACTTTTATCCTCTTTAGATAATTTAAGGAAGCAGTTTATTTGGTTTGGGTTTTTTGTTATTTTCATTCTAAGTTATGATTTGTCTTGCCCTGAATAGGTGTTCAGTCTAAGTAAGCTAGAACTTGTTTTTCCTAATTTGCAGATGTTCACTGAACACGAGTAGGTAATATTAATGGTAACTAGTCTAATAGGTAAATAAATAATTTTAAGAGTAGGTAATTTAGTTCAGTCTCTGTGACTATATTCTTTTTCTTTTTTAAGAGAGAGAGAGGGCGTAAGGGCGAGAGGCACAGAGGGGGAGAGAGAGAAGTGGGGCTCATCTGAAACAGGGCTCATCCAAAATGGGGCTCATCCTCGCCTGAAGCGGGACTCAAGATCATCCAATGCAGGACTTGAACTCAGGAACCATGAGCTCATGACCTGAGCTGAAGTCACATGCTTAACCGACTGAGCCACCCAGGCACCCCTCCGTGTCTATATTCTACCATTGTAGTTGCTGTTTACTTATTTCAAAATAATTAAAAGCGAGAAACTTAAGTGCTTCACGTTTATCCACAGGAATAGCAATCTTTATTTTGCTGCAACAAGGAAAATTCTTACTGAATAATCTTGAATGCAGTAATGAAAAGAACAGCAATTCTGCATTCCCATTAAGAGAATTTTAAATTTTATGATGTGTCATTTTGTGCAGAACTGAAAGTAATTATGCCCAATCATTTTCTGGTTGAATGTGCACTAATACTTCTCTGTATCTACTTAATGTCCTCATTTGAGCTTCATTAACTCTCTGTAAGCATTTCTCTGGTTGTTTTTAGATTATTTTCCTATCAAATCTATTTTAAAGCCATAAAAGTACATACATTGTACTAAGAGTTAAGGATATGGGTTGAAAATGACCCTTGGGGTGTCTGTTTGTGAGACTGAGCTGCACATTGGGCTCTGCTGACACTGCAGAGCCTGCGTGGGATTTTCTCTCTGCCTATCTCTCTCTTAAAATACATAAACTTAAAAAGAAAAGGAAGAAAGAAAATGACCCTCTTGTTTGAAAAGAAACCAGCTAATCATGAAAATTATATTTGCACGTAAGAATATTGTTGGTTGGGGCTTCTGGGTGGCTCAGTCGGTTGAGCGTCCGACTTCGGCTCAGGTCATGATCTCATGGTTCGTGGGTTTGAGCCCCATTTCGGGCTCTGTGCTCACAGCTAGCTCAGAGCCTGGAGCCTGTCTTCGGATTCTGTGTCTCCCTCTCTCTCTGATCCTCCCCTGCTCGTGCTTCTTCTCTCTCTCTCTCTCTCTCTCTCATAAATACAACATTAAAAAATAATAATAAAAATTAAAAAAAGAATACCCTTGGTCTTTGGTTGTTTTTAAACAAAAAACATTTTCTTCAGTCTGCATGCTGTTGCATAGTTCTTTCTTCCCACTAGTTCACTGTGGAAGACCCACTGTGGTCTTACTATCTGGTATTTGCTAAAGGTAGATTCTCCTTAAATTTATTTTATTTTTTGTTATTTTTGAGAGAGAGAGGAGGAGACAGAGAATCCCAAGTAGGCTCTGAGCTGTTAGCACAGAGCCCGACGTGGGGCTAAAACTCAACAAACCATGAGATCATGACCTGAGCCGAAATCAAGAGTTAGAGGCTCAACCCAATGAGCCACCCAGGTGCCCCTAGTTTCTCTTATTTTTATAGATAAGAGAATAGAGGCTCAAACAGACAAGATCGTGTGTCTATGATCCAGTAAAAATATAAGTAAGTAAATTGTAGTTTCTATGAGGATATCGCAGGTTGATGTGGCTCCTCTTTTTAATTTGACAGGGATGAATACGCTTGTTGGCTACGATCTGGTTCCAGAACCTAAAATCATCGATGCTGCTTTGCGGGCATGCAGACGGTTAAATGATTTTGCTAGTGCAGTTCGCATCCTAGAGGTTGTTAAGGTCAGTGAAATAACAATACTAAAGTTGTTCTGGAAGTGGGTGGGCTGTTGTTAGGTATCAGCATATTCTGTGTTTTTGAATTTGTTGAAATACCTAAAATTAGTTCTGATATAGCTAGAAGAAATGTACATTGCAGTTAACGATCTTTCTGGGGGGCAGTTTGGCAGAATTTATGCAAGGTTTTAGAAATTGTGCTTGATACCCATTTGCTCAGCAATGCCATTTGAGAATTTATCTTAAGGAAATAATTAAGGATGTACAAAGGTTTGACTACAATTTATCTTTGTTCTATTTGTGATATGAAGTTAAATGTTGTTAGTGGTTTCTTAAGATGAGACTTTTAGGAAGAGGTTATCTATTAATATTGTGGAAATGCATTTAGCATTAAACATATTCATAGTATGTTAATTGAAAATTCAGTTTTTGTGGTGTGACCTAATACATGGGTCATTTGATACATATGATCAAATGATACATTACATTTTAAACAAGAATTTTATAATTAAAATATATATATAATTAAGGGACCTAGAATTATTAAAGGCAGAAGCTTAACAGCTTGGTATTGTCTTAGTTCATTTGACTTTTTAATATTTGTCCCTGAGGAACCTTGTGAAAATATAGGTTTAATTATATGTTATGGTGAGTATTTGTCAAAACTCTTTGGCCCTGGAAATCGGTATTCTTTTCAAGTCTGTAAGAGGGAAAGCGTGACATTACTTTATCTACAATGGGTAAGACAATTAAGGGTTCTGTAGGCTATCAATCCATTCAGCACCAGTACTTAATTTAGTTAAGGTCTCAAATTGGAGGCATATTTAAAAACTTTTTCTTGTGTTAACTTAATTATTCCTGTAGCCTGCTGGGCATGTTTAATTATCTTTACAAAATTCTGTCATCACCACCTTTTCTTGTAACTGAAGGCTTTATCGAGGCTTTAAAATGTCATGTTTTATTTTGTTTTGTTTCTGGATTTAGTCTAATGGTCTTAGTTATTCTCAACGTGCCAAAAGCCTACCTTGAATAGTGCCTACATTGCTTGTTCTCTTTATTGTACTAATATGTTAATTTGAAAGTATGTGATTTGTATTCTCTGCTATTAACCTCTGCATATGTGATTAAAAGCATTCTCAAGTTTATTTTTTAATAAACAGCTTTTCAGAAAGCTAAATATGAATATTTTCTTTGCCATCAGGACAAAGCAGGACCTCATAAGGATATCTACCCCTATGTCATCCAGGAACTTAGACCAACTTTAAATGAACTGGGAATCTCC
Source organism: Cryptoprocta ferox (assembly GCA_028646485.1). Taxonomy (NCBI): domain Eukaryota; kingdom Metazoa; phylum Chordata; class Mammalia; order Carnivora; family Eupleridae; genus Cryptoprocta; species Cryptoprocta ferox. The sequence continues at coordinate 109,047,795 of CM053560.1, read as the reverse complement.
ACTCCAGAGGAACTGGGCCTTGACAAAGTGTAAACCCCATGGGTAAGCAGCACACCACTGAATAAAAGCAGGAAATGAATCCAGGGAAGAGGAAGTGAATGACATTTTAGTGTTCTCAGAGACAGAGTAAGACCTTTTTAATGGCCTCCTTAGAGGCCATGAACATAGAGATTTAGAGAGTACTAATGATAAGTTTAAGGAGCTAGAATTGTTATTTTTAGTTGTTATAATTGTTCTCTTACTGTTGTAACGGCAAGAAGAAGCCTCCATAACTAAAAATGTATATAAAATATTTCAAACATAAAGAATAGCATATGGGGTGCCTGGGTGGCTCAGTCAGTTACGCAGCCAACTCATGATTTTGGCTCAGGTCATGATCTCATGGTTTGTAGGATTGAGCCCTACCTTGGGCTGTGTGCTGACAGCACAGAGCCTACTTGGGATATTCTCTCTCTCTCTCTCTCTCTCTCTCTCTCTCATAGAATAAATAAACATTAAAAAAAAGAATAGCATATAGAATAAATGTATCTTTCCGATATTAATATTTTGCCATATTTGCTTTATTTTCCCTGGAAGAAATGACTGGTTTCACAGAGTTGAAACCCTCTGTGTACCCTTCCCTAATTTCAGCCCTTTTACCTCCCCCAAACTAAAGGTAATCCACTACATATAAGGTATTCCTCACACATGTTTTTATACATGTTTATTTTTAACAACAGAGTTTTATTAATTTGATGCATTTGTTTTTGGGTCCCCAAGTTAGAATTTAATAGTCAAGTAAACATTACAGATAATAAAACCTTATTTGATGGGGTGTCTGGGTGGCTTCGTCAGTTAAGCATCCAACTTCGGCTCAGGTCACGATCTTACAGTCTGTGGGTTTGAGCCCCACATCGGACTCTGTGCTGACAGCTCAGATCCTGGAGCCTGCTTCAGATTCTGTGTCTCCCTCTCTCTCTGCACCTCCCCCACTCGTTCTCTCTCTCTCAAAAATAAACATTAAAAATGATATAAAAAACTTATTTGATACTTTGTTCTCTGTGGGAAGGCAGGTAATAAAAGAAGCCACAGATTGTCTAGGTAGTGAGGAATGTGTAGAAAATCCTTCGTAAAACAAAATATATAAGCAGTAACTCATTTTATTTATTTATTTTTTTTAAGTAGTGGAGCCCAATGCGGGGCTCTCATGACTCTGAGATCAAGACCTGAGCTAAGATCAAGAGTCACACGCTTAACCGACTGAGTCACCCAGGTGCCCCAATATTAACTCATTTAATCTTCATAAACTATCCCATAAGGTAGTTACTATTATTATAATTTTTCCCCTTTTCCTAGTTCATTGATGAGGAAACTGAGACACCTTGTCCAAAGTCATATAGCTAGTACTGGAACTTGCACTTAAACAAACCCAGGCAGTCCAGCTCCAAGGCCATTGCTCTTACTATGCCCGCACAGCCTGTTTAGGCGTTTCCTAAGGCCATATTCATTCCTTATAGGTAAACAGTGAGGCTTAAACAGAGGATTTGCTTCCTAAGAGTAAGAAGACATTTATTTTTAAAATAGTGGAACTAAACTGTCTTATAAAAGTGCACCCAAGTGATGCCTGCTGGCTCAGTCAATGGAGCATGCAATTCTTGATCTCACAGCATGAGTTCAAGCCCCACACTGGGCGTGGAGCCTACTTTAAGAAGAGAGAAAGAGAAGTGCAACCAAAATTATTAAAGGAGCTAATATCAGATCCCTCACAAGATAAAGATCCTTTGAGTCTGATTAAAGGTTGTTTTGGAACAGGAGTCTTAATTTTATCTTTGTCCACTCCCATCCCTCCCCTCCCCCTCCCACCCCTCCTCCTCCTCCTCCTCCTCCTCCTCCTCCTCTTCCCACCCCTCCTCCTCCTCCTTTTCCTCCTCTTCCTCCCTGAACACAGATAGCTTATCTTTGTAATAAATGGAAATGTTTTTTAATGTGTGTAACAATGATTTCTATGAGAAAATTAGGCATTCAGAATAGAATATTTCCTACTTATATTTTAGAAGCTCTTGTCTGTTGTTCATATTCCATAATGGACTCTTACAAGGTTGTCTAAACACTTTAGCTTAATTTTTATTTTATCAAGTAGTAGTCCAAGGAGTCTAGAAGATCTTTGTTACATAGGATATATTCCAACTGCGATGACATACTTATTTTTTTAATATATCTGTTTAAATTTTAAAAGAAAATTTTTGTTATTATTTTTTAAATGTTTTATTTATTTTTGAGAGTGAGAGAGAGCACACGCACTTCTGCGGGGGAGGGGCAGAGAGAGGGGGGACAGAGGATCTGAAGCAGGTTCTGTGCTGACAGCAGAGAGACCGATGCAGGCCTTAAACTCAGGAACTGTGAGATCATGACCTGAGCCAAAGTCGGGGATTAACCAACTGAGCCACCCAGGTGCCCCTAAAAAATTATTTGAAGGGCAACTCCCCAGCAGTTTTCTGACTGGAAAAGAGGACTACCCCAGTAAGTATTAGGTGTATAAACAACAAAAAAAGCCACAGAGCTAGTCCCTTGTGAGTTGGGTATAGGCAGGATTAAGTAAGACCAAAAAAGGCTACACAGAGGCAGTGATTTCCCTAGACTCTTGCTCTAAAGAAGGTTATTTTTGGGCACCTGACTGGCTTAGTTGGGAGAGCATGCAACTCTTTATTTACTTATTTATTTACTTTATGTTTTATTCTTGAGAGAGAGAGACACCGTGTGAGTGGGGGAGGGGCAAAGAGAGAGGGAGACACAGAATCCAAAGCACACTCCAGGCTCTGAGCTGTCAGCACAGAGCCCCATGCGGGGCTCGAACTCACGAATCACGGGATCATGACCTGAGCCAAAGTTGGATGGTTAACCGACTGAGCCACCACCACCCAGGTGCCCCACAACTCTTGATCTCAAGGTCATAAGTTCCAGCCCCGCTTGGGTGTAGAGTTTATTTAAATAAAAAACTTTTTTAAAAAAGGTTATTTTTAGTAAGATTTCTACCTTTCCTTTATCTTTCTGGCTAATTCTTCCTGTTTTCTCTTACAGATGGGCTTCTCAAGGATTTATTCATAATGCTACTTGATTGTAAACAATCACCTAGAAATACTGATGACAACATATTACCTTATTGGAACAAGTTTTCCTTTATTGAGTACCAAACCATGTAATAACTTGGACTTTAATAAAAGGGAAATGAGTTTGAACTGAAATTAGGTATTGTTCCATATGTTTGCTTTGAAAGTCAGAAAATGAACTGTCATCGAGCGGTTGATTTCATGGGCTTTTGGCCACTATATGCTGAGAAAACTTCTTAACTGGCTGTGATAGATTTGGAGGCTTTTCAGTGCTTAAAGAACTAATAAATAGGTTTACTTCTTGAGAGAATTAATAAAATACACAAATCCCATCTTACTTCAGAAGCCCCGCGTAATATTGGAGACCAGCTGTTAGAGAACCAGACTTCTAGGTCTGAGTGACTTCTAGTATAGCCATTCAGACTGCAGTATCAGGGGAATAGGATCAGTACTAGGTTGAGGTTAAAGCTAAGGAAATGTTAGTGAAATCCATTTTGGTAAGATATCAACACTAATAACCTTATATGAAAAAGATTGATTCCCTATCAAAAAGCTCCCCTCCCATTTTTAAAGAAGTAGAAAGGTAAATAAACAAAAACAGCCACATATGTTTAATTGTGTAGCTGGTAGGTATGGTTCTTATCCCCCTCGTTCCATGTAGTAGAATGTCCCAGTCACACTGCTCTGTTTTTCCTCCAGATTTTCATGCTGCTTCCCCCTAGGATGACATCAACCATCAACATAGGTCTGCCTCTCAAATCCTAGAGGTGGAGGGCGGGTGGTAAGTGGAACAATCACATATATAAAGACATCACAGCAGGTTTTAAAAGTTCTGTGAACATAGGGGCACCTGGAAGTGTCTGACATCAGCTCAAGTCATGATCTCACAGTTTGTGGGTTCAAGCCCTGCATCGGGCTCTCTGCTGTCAGCACAGAGCCCACTTAAGATCCTCATCCCCCTGCCCTTCCCCAGCTCATGTGCGTGTCCTCTCTTTCTCTGAAAAATAAACATTAAAAAAAATTTTTTTTTAATTTTTGTGAGCTTACATATGGGACCTGTGAGAGAAGAAATGACATTTAAGTTGCAGCCTAAAAATTGGTAGTGTTTGTTTATCTGCAGCTTTATCTAAAAGTTAATTTTATTTATTACGTGACATGTTTGGCCTTTGCACCATTGGAATGGGAGGGGGAGGGATTTATTTTTGACAGCTCCCATATGTGCATACATAATCACATTTAAATTTGCTTTTTCAGTTCCCCAGATCTAAAGGATTTATTATAACTAGATGAAAAAGGACTGTGTCAGTATCATGGGCTCTTAACATATAGGAGGAATGCAAAACAATGGAAATGGTTTTTGTTCTTAAGATCATGGATGGGCCTGAGGAGGGAACATACGTTTATAACTACAAAGATAAGAATAGTGCTATGTGCGTTTTCACACCACAAACATTTTTTGAATACCTACTGTATACTAAGCATTGTGCTGGACACTGATAATAGAGCAGTGAATAGGAGAAACAGATTTGGAGGTTGGAGAAACTGGAGTTAGGGTCCCCAATTCAGGAAATTATACAGTGTAGTTGTAACTTAATAAGGATTTTGAATTAGGGTGGTAGCAGTAGAAATGGGAAAAGAGGACTTTTTTTTTTTTTAAGTTTATTCATTTATCTTAGAGCACACGAGTGTGAGCCAGGAAAGGGCAGAGAGAGTCCCAAGCACGCTGCATGCTCTCAGCACAGAGCCTGACATGGGGCTCGAATCCACAAACCACGAGATCATGACCCGAGGTGAAATCAGAAGTCTGATGCCCAACCAGTTGAGCCACCTAGGTGCCCCTGGAAGAGATGAGTTTTGAGACTCACATGATTTAGGTGTAGTTACTAATTTGGTGAAGGGGGAATGAGAACTCGAAGGGCCATTTTATAGATTTGAGTGATGGTACTTAACATTCATGGGAAAATTGGAGTCAGCAAAACCAGGAGCTTGGTGCAGGGTCAAGAAAGTACTGCATTTGGGGCACCTCCCTGATTCAGTCGGTAGAGCATGTGACTCCTGATCTCGGGGTTGTGAGTTCAAGCCCCACACTGGGTGTCAAGATTACTTAACTATAAAAACCACAAAAGACCCTGAATAGGTAAAGCAATCTTGAGAAAGAAGAGCAGTTGGGTGCATCATGCTTCCTGATTTCAAACTATATTTCAGAGCTGTAGAATCAAAACAGTATGGTATTGACATAAAAACATAGAGATCAATACAACAGAATAGAGAGTACAGAAATAAACCCACACATACATGGTCAATGAATTTACAACAAAGGAGGCAAGAATATACAATGGGGAAAGGACAGTCTCTTCAATAAATGGTGTTGAGAAAACAAAATGGAAGGCAGCCTATGAAATGGGAGAAAATCTTTGCAAATCATTTATCTGACAAGGGGTGAATATCCAAAGTATATGAAGAACTCCTACAATTTAATAGCAAAAAAAAAAGGGGGGGGGGGAGAAAAGGGAACCTTGGTCATTCAGTTGGTTAAGTGTACAGTTCTTAATTTCGGCTCAGGTCATGATCTCAAGATTCGTGAGATCAAGCCCCACAAGGGGCTTTGTGCTGACAGCAGGAAGCCTGCTTGGGATTCTGTCTCCCTGCTCCTCTCCCGCTCATGCTCTCAGTCTCAAAATAAATAAACTTTAAAAAGGAAAAAAATCCAATTTAAAAATGGGCAGAGGAGGGCGCCTGGGTAGCTCAGTTAGTTAAACGTCCAACTTCGGCTCAGGTCATGATCTTGATCTCAACGGTTTGCGAGTTCAAGCCCTGTATCGGGCTCTGTGCTAACAGCTCAGAGCTGGAGACTGTTTCTGATTCTGTCTCCCTCTCTCTCTCTGCCCCTCCCCCACTCATGCTCTGTCTCTCTCAAAAAATAAAATAAAAACATTAAGAAATATTTTTTAGATGGGCAGAGGATCCAAATATACATTTTTCCAAAGAAGACACACAAATGGCCAATAGGCACATGAAAAAGTGCTCAAAATCACTCCTAAAGGAAATGCAAATCAAAGCCATAATGAGAGACCACCTCCACCTGTTAGAATGATTATTATCAAAAAGACAAGAAATAAGTGTTGGCAAGGATGTGCAGAAAAGAGAACCCTCGGTTACTATTGATGGGAATGCAAACTGGTACAGCCACTATGAAAAACAGTGTGAGTTTTCCTTAAAAAATTAAAAATAGAGGGGCTCCTGGGCGGCTCAGTCAGTTAAGCAGCCGACTTTGGCTCAGGTTATGATCTCACGATTCCTGAGTTCAAGCCCCGCATCCGGGCTCTGTGCTGACAGCTCAGAGCCTGGAACCTGCTTTGGATGCTGTGTCTCCCTCTCTCTTTGACCCTCTGCGGCTCATGCTCTGTTTTCTGTCTCAATAATAAATAAAACATTTAAAAAAATAGAATTACTTTATGATCCAGGAATTCCACCCTTGGTTATTTATCCAAAGACAATGGAAACACTAATCTGAAAAGATAGGTGCACCTCCCATGTTCCCTGTAGCATTATTTACAATAGCCAAGATAAGGAAACAACCTGAGTGTCCATCAATGGATGAAAAGATAAATAAAATATGGAATACATATACAATGGAATACTACTCAGAAAAAGAACAAAATTTTGCCATATGCAACAACAGGGATGAGGGCATCCCTGAGGGCATTATGCTAAGTGAAATAAAGTGAAATAAATCAGAGAAAGACAAATACTGTATAATCTCATACGTGGAATCTAAAAAAAAATGGGCACCTGGCTGGCTCAGTCAGTAGAGCATGTAACTCTTGATCTCAGGGTTCTAAGTTTGAGCTCCACATTGCATATAGAGATTACATAAAAAATAATAAAAATAAAAGCAAAAAATGAGGCGCCTGGGTGGCTCAGTCCGTTAAGCATTCAACTCTTGATTTCAGCTCAGGTCATGATCTCACTGTTCCTGAGATCCAGCCTAGGCACAGAGCCTGCTTGGAAATTTCTCTGCCCCCCCTTCACTCACGCACATGTGTTCTCTCGCCCTCTCTCAAATAAAAATTTTTTTAACCATGCAACATTATCTTTTATTATGTATGGGCTTTCAAAATTATTCCCTCAACCTCTCCATACACAGGCAAAAATACGTATACTATTTAACATACTGGAACTTGCAAATATTGATTACTGCCTAGAGAAGGATAAATTATCCCTAAAACAGGCTTAGCCAGGAGGCCAATTCATCTGCCGCCCTCCAAGAACATGGAGATGAACATGATAGACAGACCGTCCCCCATCTGAACCTTCATTCACCACCATTCGATAACCCTTCTTCAGGCCCAGATCAGCAGCGCATTTCTTGCCAACAATCATTAAATGTCCAAGAAGACTTTCATCATCATCTTCT
>CM053560.1:108995182-109039792 GCA_028646485.1 Cryptoprocta ferox | reverse complement strand
TGTCATGGAAAGCAAGACACTGGTCATCCTCAAAAATGATTTTGGCTGGGATTTCCTTGCGAATGATCTTTCCAAAGATCGTGTCGCCACCAGGCCGGGCGGCCTGAGCCTTGGCGATCTCATCAGCCATCTCGGCCTCCCTCCCGTGCTGCCGCCCCGAGGAGAAGCTCCGGAGGAGGGAGTCAAATAAGTTTTTAAAAAGTAAATAAAAATAAAAAACAAATCACCAAGCTCCAAGCTTGTAGATGGAGACAACAGATTGGTGGTTGGTGGTGGTGGGTAGTGGGTGGTGGCAAATAAGTGAGTGAAAGGGATCAAAAGGTACAAACTTCCAGCTATAAAATAAGTCATGGGCGGGGCCCCTGGGTGGCTCAGTTGGTTAAGCATCCGACTTCGGCTCAGGTCATGATCTCACAGTTCGTGGGTTTGAGCCCCGCGTAGGGCTCTGTGCCGACAGCTCAGAGCCTGGAGCCTGTCTTCGGATTCTGTGTCTCCCTCTCTCTCTGACCCTCCCCTGCTCACGCTGTCTCTCTCTCAAAAATAAAAAATAAAAAAAATAAATAAAACATTAAAATAAGTCATGGGCACATCTCATATGACTTCATTCATAGAGAAATTTAAGATACAAAACAGATACATAAGGGAAGGGAAGCAAAATTAATATAAAAACAGGGAGGAGGACAAACCACAAGAGATTCTTAAATACAGAGAACAAACAGAGGGTTGCTGGAGGGGTTGTGGGAGGGGGATGGGCTAAATGGGGAAGGGGCATTAAGGAATCTACTCCTGAAATCATTGTTGCACTATATGCTAACTTGGATGTAAATTAAAAATTAATTAACTAGTTACTTAAAAAAAAAACATTGGGGCGCCTGGGTGGCTCAGTCGTTTAAGTGTCCGACTTTGGCTCAGGTTATGATCTCACGGTGTGTGGGTTCGAGCCCCGGGTCGGGCTCTGTGCTGGCAGTTCAGAGCCTGGAGCCTGCTTCGGATTCTGTGTCGTCTCCCTCTCTCTCTGCCCCTCCCCTGCTCATGCTCTGTCTCTCTCTCTCAAAATATTAAAAATTAAAAAAGAAAAGAAAATAAATTAAGTCACGGGATGTAATGTACTACATGGTGACTATAGTTTATACCGTATTGCATATCTGAAAGTTGCTAAGAGAATAGACTTTTAAAGTCCTCATCACAAGAAAAGAAATTTTCTTGTAACTATGTATGGTGATGGATATTAACTAGACTTAACTGTGGTGATTATTTTGCAGTGTATACAAATATCAAGTCACACAGCACACCTGAAACGAATCTAGTATTATAGGTCAATTATACCTCAACTAAAAAACCAAAAACTTGACAACCGTCCCCTCTCCCTTCCTATGTCTAATCCCAGATACTTGCCCAGAAGAAGGAATTCAGCTCCAGTGGAGAGCAGAACCAGAATTCTCAACAGATGATGAAGATTCATCTGTCCCACCATGAAAAGTTAGGAAGTGGGTGAGAGTCCCGTAATCTGGAGTAAGGGATAAAGGATGTGACTACACAGTGAGGGCAAGAAAGCCTGAAAACCAGGGTGGAACTCCTTGCTCCTAACAGCCAGGAATTTACCCACCACCCACCAACTGTGAAGACTAGAGTAAGTCTGAGAATCAGAGACTAGGAGGTACCTTATCTGTCCTGTTCATCATTAGAGCTGCAAGGCCTGGGACAGCACCTGCCACACATTAGGAGATGAATGAGGCTTTGCTGACTGGAGGGGCTAAGGGTCCCCAGGTCCAGCAGGGGTGCCAGCCCAGTCACTCTGGGGCTTTGTGCCCTGTGTACTGTGGAAGTTCTTGCCCTGAGGACTCATCTTCTTACAACCTAGGTTTTATTCTTTGTTGTTTCTTTTGGGGAATGGGGAGTCATTTATTTTTATCTTAGGTTCCTAGTGAACATGATATCTCAAACGGAAAAGAGAATTGCCCACACCCAGGCAAGCACAGTTGGGCAATCACAGCTTCTTCATTAATAAGATGAGTTTGGACTGTGTAATTTCTAAGATCCCTCCCAGCCCCAAAGTTCTATGATTCTAAACTAACTAAAATTTAAGAGAAATATGACATTCATTTGACAAATATGAATTACTAGGACTTGGTGCTAAAAACACGAGTTACAAAATAAATGGGGCGCCTGGGTGGCTCAGTTGGTTGAGCATCCAGCTTCAATTCAGGTCATGATCTCGCGGTTTGTGGGTTCGAGCCCCGCATTGGGCTCTGGTGCTGACAGCTAGCTCAGAGCCTGGAGCCTCTCTTCAGATTCTGTGTCTCCCTCTCTCTCTGACCCTCCTCTGCTCACACTGTCTCTCTCTCTCTCTCTCTCAAAAATAAATAAAACATTTTAAAAATTTAAAAAAAAGTTACAAAATAAACAAGTTAGTCTGCCCTTTGGGAGTGTAAAGCCAAGTGAGAGAATAAACACTAAGTTACTAGAATACTAAGCTTTGTAAAGGTCACATTTTTTTAAAAGATTTTATTTTTAAGTAATTTCTGTACCCAATGTGGGGCTCGAACTTAACAACCCTGAGATCAACAGTGTATGTTCCATCCTCTGAACCAGCCAGGCGCCCCCATAAGTTTACATTTCTTGAGTCTTATGAGGTGCCATTCCAAGAACTTTACAATTTAACCTCACAATTCTTTTAGCTATGCACTAGTATTATCCCCATTTCTCTGCTAAAGAAACTGAGACATAAAGAAGCTAAATACCCTGCCGGTAAGTGGTAGAACACAATCAAGATTCAGGGTCCGGGGCACCTGGGTGGCTCAGTCGGTTAAGCGTCATGTCCGGCTTCGGCTCAGGTCATGATCTCATGGTTCGTGGGTTTGAGCCCTGCGTCGGGCTCTTGTGCTGACAGCTAGCTCGGAGCCTGGAGCCTGCTTCAGATTCTGTGTCTCCCTCTCTCTTTGACCCTCCCCTGCCCGTGCCATCTCTCTCTGTCTCTAAAAAATATATAAATAAAAAAAAAAATTCAGGGTCCATGTTCAATCACATAGCAGTTAACTGAGCACTAATGATGGAAGATCCAGCGGGGGCATGGAGGAGGACACTCAGACTCTTGCTACAAGTCCCTGGAGATTTTGTGATGTCATGTGGATTCTGACCACAATTTCTTTGGCTCTTGGTGAAGTCCCCATCAGTTTAACAGGCAGCATAGCTGATGTGGGAAACAAAGGCAAAAGAAAAAAATTAAATTTTCGTACTATTGAGACAGGCAGAGTGACCTTCCTCACGAAACTCAACTGCCTCCATGTTAATGACGAGGGACCATAAGGCAAGCTGAGGGCCAAGCACAAGCTTGCACAACCCCCCCACCCCCACCCCAGATGGGATATGTGTGATATTCCTTAGGTACTCCTGGCTGCCCAAGAACAAGGGAAAGGACAGAAAACAAACGGTTAAACTGATAGAGTCTCCATCAGTTTACAAATATCTTAGTAATATTACAAGGAAAGGGCAATCTTATCAATCGCCTAATCTCCAGGAACTCCCTACTGGCTCAATGATAATGCTTTGCTAGAGGGCAAAACAATTTTAGTTTGACAATAGCTAGGTCTCCAGTAATCTGTCTTCTTTAGCATATGGAGATCCCTTTAGGAAACCTTCTCTTGGGGCACCTGGGTAGCTCAGTCCATTAAGTACCTGACTTCAGCTCAGGTCGGTCATGATCTCACAGTTCATGAGTTCGAGCCCTGTGTCGAGCCCTTGGGCTGACAGCCCGGAGCCTGAAGCCTGCTTCTGATTCTGTCTCCCTCTCTCTCTGCACCTCCCCACCCCCCGCCACACTCTGTCTCTTTCTCAAAAATAAATAAACGTTAAGAAAAAGTTTTTTTTTAAAAAACAGAAATTTGGGGCGCCTGGGTGGCTAAGTCGGTTAAGTGTCCGGCTTCAGCTTAGGTCATGATCTCGTGGTTTGTGGGTTCAAGCCCCACGTCGGGCTCTGTGCTGGCATCTTCAGAGCCTGGAGCCTGCTTTGGATTCTGTGTCTCCCTCTCCCTCTGACCCTCCCCTGCTTGTGCTGTCTTTGTCTCTCAAAAATAAAACAAAAATAAAAACAAATTTCCTCTTGACTTTACCTCCCCAACTTCTCAGTATATAACCAGTCACTCTGCACAACCCAAGTGCAGCTCTTTCTGCCTACGGGTCCTGTCCCTGTGCTTTAATAAAATTGCCTTTTTGCACCAAAGACGTCTTTGAGAATTCTTTCTTGGCCATTGCCTCTGAACCCCCACCACCACCACTCCAAAACTCATCAATAATACTTTGCTAAGGGCAAAAGGCAATCTTAGCTTAACATTATCCAGCCTCCAGGATCCTGTAAGTCTCCTCTAACATATAAAAATTTCTTTGGAAACTTACTTTATCTCTACCTCCCAAGATATATGTTAGCAATCATCCTCCAAGCATATGGCCCCCTGATATATATCTGAAGGGTCCCCTGACTAAGGTTGTATTAGACAGTAATAAATGACATTTTCCTAACAATAGCTAGTCCCCTCAAGGTCCTGGAAACCTTGCCTCCAAATTCCTTAGAGACTTATGCTAATCCAAACCCCTTCCCAACTTGAAAGTATATAATCATTTGCTCTTCATAATCCCAGTGCAGCTCTTTCTGCCCATGGGTCCCTTCCCTGTGCTATAATAATATCACCTTTTTGCACCAAAAACATCTCAAGAATTCTTTCTTAGCCGTTTGCTCATAAACCCAATTTCATAATTTCATCATTATGAAAATTAAATATAGAGTTGAGCCGTATGAAGTTGCTGTTTCTAGAAATCAAAGACATGGGTGGAACCTACCAAAATAGTTAACATTCCTTTGTGCTTCAGATTTTTCAAAAATTTCAGTCCTAAATTCCTCTTTCCTGTCCTAAAGCGCAGTTCCGCTCAACTGTTTGGGTGGCCCTGGGGGGATTCAAACTTGCATATTGTTGATCTACCCTGTGGAGCCAATCAATTAGCCTCGTGGCAGCCTCATGAGATTTGGCAATTCCTACAAGGATCTGGAGCTTCTTTCCAGCAAGCCACAAGCACATCCCTGGGGGGCCAGAGAAGCCAAGAGCCAGGACAGCTCCGTGCCCTGTCACACACAGACTCAGTGCACTTTCAACCTTCTTTCCATGGGCTATTTTGCATTGTTTGTTGCTGTACTGGTAGTGACATTTGGTTCCATTTTATTTTTATTTTTTTTAATGTTTATTTTTGAGAGACACACACACAGTGTGAGCAGGGGAGGGTCAGAGAGAGAGGGAGACACAGAATCCGAAGCAGACTCCAGGCTCTGAGCTGTCAGCACAGAGCTCGACGCGGGGCTCAAACCCACGAAATGCAGGTTCATGACCTGAGCTGAAGGCGGCCGCTTAACCAACTGAGCCACCCAGGCGCCCCTGTTTGGTTCCACTTTAAAATGTGGAAACTGGGGCACCTGGGTGGCTCAGTTAGTTAAGCGTCTGACTCTTGATTTTGACTCAGGTCATGATCTCACATGGTTCATGGGTTCGAGCCCCACATTGGGCTCTGGATTGACCGGTGAGAGCTTGCTTGGCATTCTGTGTCCCTCTCTCTCTGCCCCTCCCTGCTCTCTCTCTCTCTCTCTCTCTCAAAATAAATAAACATTAAAATTTTTTGAAAATAATAAAGTAAAATGTGGAAACTGATGAGGGAGCCACAGGAAAGCTGAAGGCAAAGCACAAGTTAACAGCCCCCTCTCCCCCCAGGTGAGATATGAGTGATATTCCTCAGGCACTCCTGGCTGCCCAAGAACTAAGGAAGGGGAAAAACAAAAGGTTAACCGATAGAGATCACAGTCAGGCAGGACGAAAGGTCCATCTGGTTACAAATGTCTTAGTAAACTACAAGAAAAACACACTCTTATCAATACCCTAACCTACAGAAACCCATAGACTCAAGTTTCCTGGAGCCCTAACATCACTCTCTCCTCCATAGTGATGTGGGGAACAAAGCCAAGAAGGAAACGGTAGATAAAATTAAATTTCATTATAACCTGTAGCCCATTGGCAAATACTTGAGGCAGGCAGAGTAGAACATTTCTCCAGGAACTCCCTACTGCCTTAATGTTAATACTTTGCTAGAGGGAAAAACAACTTTAACTTGAAGACAGCCAGGCCTCCAGTATCTGAGGAGTACTCTTTAGCATATGAAAGTCCTTTTGGAAACCTCACTTTAAAAAAAATTTTTAAGTCTATTTATTTATTTGTTTGTTTATTGAGAGAGCGCAGGCAAACACGAGTAGGGTAGCTTGGGAAGCAGCAGAGACAGAGGGAGAGAACCCGAAGCAGGCTCTGTGCTGTCTGCTCAGAGTCCCACATGGGGCTTGAACTCAGGAACAGCCTTGCACTCACGAACAGTGAGCTCATGACCTGAGCCAAGATGAAGAGTCGAGGCTCAACCAACTAAACCACCCAGGCGCCCCCAGAAACCTCCCTTGTGCCTTTACCTCCCCCAACTCCATAGTATAAAATCAGTCACTCCTCAGAACTGCAGTGCAGCTTTTTCTGCCGAGTCCTGTCCTTAAGCTTTAACAAAGTCATCTTTTTGCACCAAAGCGATCTCAGTAAGTCTTTTCTGGCCTTCAGCTCCGCCCCCTCACCCCCCCCCTCCACTCCAAAACCTCATCAGAAACTGAGGCTAGAGAGGGTTTAGCACCAAGTAGTACTTGAAAAAACATGGGTTTGAAGTTAGATCAGTCCAGGCACTGCCGTTAGTGTGTGATCCCTCAAGGTCCTTGAACCTGTTTAACCTGTTTTTTCTGGAGAAGGGCGCTAATATCTTCCTTTTTCATACAGCTCTTTTCGGTTCAACTCGGACTCTCCATGGCCCGCCTATGGCAGGTGGCGTCGTGGCCAGAGGACCCACGAAGAGACGCTGCGGTGAGCGCCGGCGCGTCAGGGGGTAAAGAGCCCCGCCCAGCGGGCCTACAGCGGGGCTTTCCATAAATATACTTTGTTTCCACTGGAGACAGAATAGGCCTCTACATCCCCAAGTTCAGACCGCCTACAAGTAAGTACTGCAGTGTGTCCCAAAAGCCGGAACTGAAACTCCCCAGTCCCCGGGGCTGAGGTACAATTGTGCCACCCCACAGTAGGCGGGGCCGGAAGTCTTTGGCGGCTGCGGCCCGCGCCTGCGCACCGCCATCCTGCTCGGAAGAGACCGCCTCCTTCCCCGCCCAGATCCGTAAAGCCAGGCGGTGGGGCTGTGCGTCGCGGCGGGCCGTGGCTGGGCCATGGCGAGCACGGAGCCCAGCGGGCTCGGAATGCGGGCGTCTACCCCGGGACCCCGGCCGGCCGGGACCCCGGACTGCGCAGCGGGCGCCACGAGGCTGCCCTTCGGGCGAAGCGGCAGCGGAGTCCCCCGACTGGGGGAACGGCCCCTGGCGATTGTGGAGAAGAGGGGGCCGTACATGGTGACGCGCGCGCCTTCCATTCAGGCCAAGCTGCGTGAGTGCGGCCCGATGGGGGAGGTGGGTCTCTGCCTGGGGGGCTACCTGGTCCCCTGGGCGGGCTCCGGAGCCCTGCCGGGGATACCCAGCTCCCGCCTCGAAAGTGTGTTCGGAGAGAGCGGGCTCCTGGGGTTTGGGAGACACGGCGGAGTGGGGAAAACCCCGCTGACCCGGGCCCTTTGACTTCCAGAGAAGCATCGGGACCTGGCCAAGGCTGTTCTGCGGAGAAAAGGCATGCTGGGGGCCTCGCCGAACCGCCCCGACTCTTCAGGGAAAAGGTCTCAGCAGACGCCATCTCCTCTGTGCCGGCAGTTTCCAGAGAAGGCCTTAGTCCTCACGCTGGGAGACAGTTCTCACGCTTTTAGACCGAGCTAGTGATTCACCTGGCGCCCAACCCATTTAGTTGACTGTTTTCAAATGGGAAGAGGAAGGACCTTTTCTTTTCCTTTAAGGATGTGATGATGTCAGGGAAATGGCTTTGGAATAACAGAGTTTTGTCCGTGCTTAGCCTCCTTCACTGAGTGTCAAGCTAGGCAGGAACACAGTGGCTGGGGTCTCCAGGAGTGAGGCTAGCAGGGTGGGAACAGTCAGTGGTGTATTTCTTTTTCACAGAATGGTAAACTCTGAGGGCTGGAGGGAACCTTATCCAGTGCCTCTTATATAGTTGAGCTAAAACTCAAAAGAGAGGTGAAGAGAGATTGGCCCAAGGACTTGCAGTTAAGTGAGGAGGGGGAGCTTTCCCAGGTTCGGGAAAGAGTAGGTGTGCTTTTCCTCAGGAGCAGCAGGGGGAGTGGTGTGGGGAACTGCATATTTCGAGGAGGAGCTGTAGCAGGCTGTGGTGGCTGTGTGTGTGACCAGGTAGAAGGCGGCAAGACAGTACTGCAGTCCGTTCTTTTTCCATTAGGGCAGACTCTGGCTTTCCCTGTGAAATGTTGGTGCTTCATCTATGCCTGGTCTCTTCCCCATCTCCCCTCAGGTCAGTGAAGTTTAACAAGGGCTACACTGCCCTTAGTCAGAGTCCAGATGAAAACCTGGTGTCCCTCGATTCTGACAGGTGAGTGCTGTCTTTGGAAATGTCCCTTGGGGAGTGATTGGGGTAAAATGGCAGATCTCTTCCAAGACCCTTTGCGCCTGTTTCAGGGCTGTCTTCAGAGCATCGTCCCTTCCCAGGATAGCTTGGTTACAGGACTCAGGCGATCATGCTGCTCTTGGATTTGGAGTACCAACCTTGTGGGGGGGGACTCATCCTCCCCTGTCATGTCTTCAGTGTTAGTGACAGTGACCCCGTCCCTGCTTGAGCCCATGGAGACAGAGCCAGTGGTACTCATGACTTAGGCTTGAGTTCTTCTGTGATGTGTGGTCTTGGTTTCACAAGGCCTCCAGACCCCCTTGTGTGCTCTCCACAGGCATCCCCCTGAGCTGACTGTTTTCCTCTTCTCCTAGTGATGGGGAGCTGGAATCCAGATACTCCTCCGGGTATTCCTCTGCAGAGGCAAGTCCAGAGCGCCTTTCTGCACGGGGCCAGGCTGCAGGCAGCGTCACCGCCACTGCCAAATGCTTGTCTTGTGCCTGCTGTAGGCACGGCACTGTGCCTGACTTCCGGTCTGTTCTCCAATCTTCTACTCTGTCTTACTCCCCTAGCAGAGGTACAGGTGTCTGAGGAGGGCTGTTGAAAAATCCAGGAGACCATAGACCCTTAGGGCTGAAAAGGACTTCACAAGGCTTCTAGTGCAGGTGACCACTTTAGAAAAATCCTTTTGGGAGGTAGGGGAGAATAAAAAAACAGAGAGTAAAGGAATCCTCTTGATAAATCCCACCTAAGTGTTCACCAGCCTCTGCTTGAGTGCTCCTTGTAACTGGGTTCTGTCTCCAGGAAGCTTTGCTGCCTGCCCTGTCTCCAAAACACACACATACGCACATTCCTTTTTCAGGTATCTCTTAGAAAAGTCTTATTTGAAATGTCTCCTGCAGGCTGGACTCAGTGGTCCTAGGCCTGCCCTGGACCCAGTGTCACCCAGTAATTCTAGTGTCCCTTCCTTTGATTGCCTTTTATCTGAGATCCGCATTCCTGGCCATCCTCCACCAGGCTTACTTCCTTCCAGGCCAAACAACTTCTGGTCCTTCAGTTCCATCTATGGGAACTCAGACTGAGATATTACTGGGCTGGCCTTTTGGACATGTTTCCAGAGTGACGGTCTCAGACACAGAGACTGTGTCGGTTCTGGCACATGCAGCTTTCTGCCTTTATCAGATAGAGGTGAAGTGCTAGGGACATGACTATAGGCCGCTGGTATTTTTTCCTTGTTCTCCTGGAAACCCTTGGCCACCCCCTGAGTTTCTGCCAAAGAGAATAGAGGCAGTCTGTAAATTTTATCCTTGTATATCTGGGTGCCTAACATTGTTAAACCTAAGAAAAGAGAAATGAGCCAAGAGCCAGAGAAAGTCCTGTGCCATTCCCAGTCTCCTGTTCCTTCCTCTCAGCAGGACTGGGGGGGACTCATCCTCCCCTGTCATGTCTTCAGTGTTAGTGACAGTGACCCCAGGACTGGTAAGGTGAGGTGGACAGGTTCCGCTTTGCAGGGAAGGAGCTCTGCTGGCCTGGGAGGCTAACCTATCTAACCAGCAGTGCAGACAGCTGCTCTCCACCCCGTTTCAACGGAACTCATTCTCTTCTACCCCATTGTTCCGGTATCATTGTCCCATATTCTTCAGCCTTCACAGGGACCAGCCTGGGTTCCCAGTGGGAGTGGTCAGGCCATTGACTTTCAGACATAATCTGGAATCTGATCTTTACATCAGATGCTTTGGAATTCTTTAGTGAGAACAGCTCCCCTGGGGGTTATTGACATTGCAACCTGTGGTATTGGCTCAGGGCACTTGGGGCCCCTCACTGCTGGGCAAGGCACCCGTAGAAAAAGGGGGACTACTTCCTCACGTAGTCCAGTGGTGTGTGGAGATGGCCTGAGGGTGGAGCATGAGCAGGAGGTTCTGATAAGGGAATGTAGGTCTGCCTTTTGGGCAGTGGTTATTTCTGCTGTGCTGCCTGGCTTATAGTTCTCTCCTCTCCTGCTCTTAGCAGGTGAACCAGGATGTGAGCCGGCAGCTGCTCCAGGATGGGTATCACCTGGATGAGATTCCAGATGATGAGGACCTGGATCTCATTCCTCCCAAGCCTATGGCCTCGTCAACATGCTCCTGCTGCTGGTGCTGTCTTGGGGACTCTTCCTCCTGTACCCTCCAGTAGACATAAGCCCCTAAGATGCACCCTACTCACCATGCCTGCAGAGCCCTGTTGGCCCTTCTTAGGTCACAGAGTGCAGTGGGGACTGCTGTCAGCCTCAGAATCACTGGAGGCACTGATCCTCTGCGAAGGTCAGTGACCTATAGTTATCCTTCCCTGGTGCTTCTCAGGCCAGAGGCCCCCATCTGGGCTATAGGGTGATAGGTGGGATTCTGCAGTTTTCCTCTGCTGTTGGAGCAGAGTTTGGAGAAACTACCTTTATAAGGGCAGGAACAGGCGAATTCTGGTCCTTGTGGTCAGTGACAAAGCTGGCTAAGGAAAACTTGCAAATATCTCAACTGGTATTTGTCCTGCTCTTTAGAGGGAGAGAGAGCTTTTGTGCCCAGGCTATGCTGGATGGTGTTGTATGGAAGCAGAAAATAGCACTTTATGGCTTTCAGTTCGGGAGTCTTTGAAAAAAAGAATAACTGCATGGGACCAGTTTCAGAAATTCCACATGCTCTCCTCCTCCTGGCTCCATGACAGGTTACATGCTTGACTCTCAAGAGAGCATAAAGCAGGGCCCTTTGGCCCTCCTCCCTTGTGCCTGCTTGGCTGTGGCAGGGAGTACAGCAGGATCAAGGTTTCCAGAATCCCCGGACCCAGAGCGTCCCCAGCTGGCTAGGACTGTCTGGGTGGGTTTAGTGACCGTGGTCAGCTCACCCCTAGTTAGAGAAAAATTGCTCCACTATGTACATATTTATTTATTTGTCTTTCCTTGGTGGCCATTCTCTGCTTTGTTCTTAGCTAGTTCGATACGCAGTCTTTGAGTGTAAAGGTCAGGTGAAGGGCCTGGAGCTCGCCCCAGAAGCCTGCAGGCTTAGGTTACCAGCAGAGGGAGCTGCAGGGAGCGGTCAGGTGCCTTCCTATTGAGCTTTTTGAACTTGGGAATAGCAGTGGGTGAGAAGCATAGTGGTACAGTTGCGTGGGCTTTGATGTAGGCAGAGGCTCACAGGATGGGGAGGAGGGACCCAAGCCAGCTTCCGAGAACCCTGCCTGCAGAGATAATAGGCCATTGCAGAGGGTTTTCCTTCTCTCCAGCATGGGCCTCACAGCAGATACGGAGGAACGGGCTTCACAGTAAACCTCTGGTGCCACCACCCTCAGAGTGAACACACTTGGGACAGGCCTAATCTCCCCAGTGATCACGCTGCCCCCCCCCCCCCACATATCTTGCTATCCCAGTCCTCTCTAGAATTTAGTTTTCAATGTTTTTTTGGGGGGGGTGGGTTGCCTCACCTAGAGCCCTGGTGAGGATTGAATGAGAGTGGACACAGTTCCCAGCCTAAGGGATATGGTAGTCAGGATTGGGGTGTGGGCCCCACATGGGAAAGTGCTTGGTCTGTTGCTTCATTTGACGTCCTGTGGCTTCTAGAGGTATACGAATGACATGGACTCTTGCTCAACCACGTGAGGTGATTGGACGGCTAAGAAGGTCCTTATTTGTTAGATGTCATCTAGTAGCATCACAGCTAGAGGAAGATGGGTCAGAGGCACCTCGAGTTCGGGTCTGGAGAATAGGGGACACAAATGCTCTCAGGAATAGGACAGGGCAATGTCACACAGGTGCCTCACATTCTGACCGCTTTGTGTGAATGCCCGCAGGCATTTGGAGATGTGAGAACATCCTCATCCTGAACCCCTTGCCCATGGATCCAAGACTATTCAGGCCTTTCTGGTTTATGAAGAGAGGACACCGGTGTAGGGCAGTGTAAAGAGACAGCGGTTGTAGCAGGATGGTAGCAGGAAACCCAGTGGGGGCCAGAAGGCGGCTGTGGAAGCTCAGTGGGGGGCCATATTGCTGGGGGGGAATCGGTTAGGACAGGGTAGCTGAGCATTTGGCAACGGCTGTGGTGAAGGCTGGTGAAGGCAGCAGGGCCCTAAGGTGGACCTCCAGCTGTTGGTTACTGTGAATCAACACTGATGTATTTGCCTGCATCTGTTCCTGGAGGGCATGGTCCAGAGCTGGTTGACTCCATGTAGAAGGCATTACCTTTGTGGGAAACGTTTTGGGAACCGGGTAGCAAGGCAGGGGAGAAACAGTCTGCTGTTTGGGGCCAGAGGTCCCAGGCTAACAGGTCACCAATAAAGGCACCAAGGTGCCTAGAGCCAAACTGCCTTAATTCAGAGTGCTGGATATTCTGCAGGTGACGGTGCCCTGGGGAGAGAGGGGTGTATTTGCACTTACCTCGCAGAGGGGAGTATGTGTATGGTGTTTACAGAGTACCCTACAGAACTCTTGGCTTAGGCTTCTGCAGCTCTGGAGGTTTCTAAGAATAAACACAATCATGCTAGTATTTGAGCTGTCTCTGTGTCGCAATAGGATTTTAAAGAAGGGCCTAGACCACACTGCCTTCTGAATTCTGAAATGAAGAAATAGCCCCAACTGTGACCGCTCCTCCTAGGACTTCCGGTTCCCAGTGGGCATCATTTTCAGGCCTGTGTCATTGGAGACCCTGGATGGAACAGGCCTTTGCACAGCACTTCTCTTTAGATTGTGTTCCCTTTGACAGACCTTTTCTTCCCAGGTCATCTTTGGTTTTTAACTGAAGAAAATTTGGTGGGGGGGGGGGGACAAAAAACCCAGAACAAAGTGGCCAGAACTCTTTTGAAGGTAGTTTCCTAGATTTCCATCGTGTAGGGGGGTCTACTCTGGGCAATAGCCCAGAAAGATCCTTTTGTGCCTGCGCTTACCCCACAGGAAGGAGCCAATAGCCTGGGTCTGTGCTTAGTGTGAGGTGACGGGATCTAGGACTGCAGTCAGGTACTTCAGTGGCAGGACAGACAGCTGTGCCACCTCTTGGAGACTAGAGGGTAGGCACAGGAAGAGTGGACGCCCTCTGGACTTCCTGCCAGTTTAGAAAAAATAGCTAGGTTTTTCTTCACAACACAAATTGAATCTCCCAGGCCCTGCATGTACAGTGACTGAATGTGCTCTAGAGAAGTGGCTGGACAACTCTGAAGAGCCAGTCAATATGTCTGGCATCGCAGGCCATATAGTCTGGTGCATCTACTCAGTTTTGCCACCGTAGCCTGAAAGCAGCTGGATGGCATGTAAATGACCGGTGTGGCTGGGTCCAGCCTGGTGGCCTTAACATGCTGATTCTGGCCCCAAGGCCAGCTGGAACATTGGAGAGGAGAGTCTTATACTGACCGGCAGTACCTGTCTTTGATCCACCTTCCACGTATGCTGGACCCGAGGCCTGCCTGCAAGCTCCGCATCTAAGGCTGAAGCCAGCTGCCCTGCCTATAAAAGGACTCTGAAGTCCAGCCTCCCCACCATAGGGAGCTCTTAGAAGCAGAAATTAAAGCAAAAACCAGACATCCAGGAAGGGCTCTATCAGCCCGCTTCAGGGACTGGAACGCTAAAGGCTAACTACTCTACATCACAGCCTCAACACAAGTGATCTTTAATTGCGTCGACAGAGTCAGGGTGACAATGAGTAATGTAAGTCCACGGGCCTACTCTTTTCCCTCCTTTGCATTTGAGGAAATGGGCAGTCCCAGGGCCAGAACACATTACTCACCTACCCTCTTGCTGTGAGTGATGCTGAAATAATAATAGGTTTTACCAGCCTGCCTACGGGTGTAGGCAGAGAGCTGCTGCCTCCTGCCTTGAGGAGAGCCTGGCTCAGGTATGGTGAGACGACGAGGGGAGGGGAGTGTCCGCTCTGAGTCCTCACCAGGGCCCTTCTCCCAAGAGAAAGATGCTTTGTCCTAGGCTTGCTCAGGAGTCACTACCTTCAAGTTCACTACTCTACCCCAGCTCTTCCAGGACCCACCCCAGTCCAGAACAGGGGAGGGGTTTGAGCTGGGCCTGAGAGGCTGGCTGGGATTTAGGGTGACGGTCAGAGGACAGCCAGAAAGGCTGTGGTCTCTACAGCAAGCAGCAGGCCCGGAACATCAGCAGGTCGTCGGGCACAGTGAGCTTCAGTGAGACACTCTGATTGGCCCCGATGAAGAGCACCCCGCCACGCTGCAGGGGGATTGGGGTCTGGGCTGTGGGAGTGCTGGCTGTCACTCTTCCCTGTACTATCAGTAGGATGCTGGCCGAGTCCACTGCCAAGACCTGGTATTCAGTGGTGGAGCCGGGGACCTGGGCAGAAAGAAACTATAAGATGATGCACTTCATTTTATGTTCCCGTCGGCTCACGGTGGGCCCAGGACAACCCCAAAGACGGTGAGAGGAGAGCTCTGCCGCCTTCTTCCCCACTGCTCAGGCTCCCGTCAGCAGGAGGCCCATGTCTGGGCTCTGGCACAAAGAGGAGCGGGTAGGCCTGTGGCTATGCCTCCCCTACCCCCTACCGGTGAGCCCCAGGTATACTCCACATTGTGGCCCTTGCCAGGCTTTTTCTTTTTCTTTCTTTTTTAATGTTTATTTTGGAGAAGAGAGCATGAGCAGGGGTGGGGGGCAGAGAGAGAGACAGAATCCGAAGCAGTCCTTTGCACACTATCTGTGCCAAGCCCGGTATGGGGCATGAACCCACAAACCATGAGATCACCACCTGAGCTGAAGTGCGATGCCCAACTGACTGAGCCACCCAGGCGTCCCTTGCCAGGCTTTTTCATGCCACACAAAGCCACCCACCGTAGCTGCCACCACCCCACCCTCCCCACTCACCTCCATCTTCATGACGGTGAAGTCTGGCACAGGGGGGTTATAGATAGAGAGGTAGGGGTCTTCTTGACTCCGTGTTGGAAGAAAGAGCCTGTCCTTGCTGGGGGTGTAGTTGAGCATTTCACACAGAGTTGGCACATCGATGAACTTGGGTGTCAGGCCAGCACGGACAGTATTGTCTGAACACGCCATGCACTCCACACAGTCTGGGGACAGACAGTTGCCATGCACTAACCTGATGAAGGATGCCTTGGAGTCAGGCTCTCCAGGGCTGGGCCTCCTAACCTGAGGGCTGTGAACCCCCTTGCAGAGTTGGGTAAAAATGTGTGAAATGCATTATCTGGGAGAATGGGCTGAGATAGACCCCAAAAACAGGTGGCAGTCATATTAGCTCCTGAGGGAGCCCCAACCCTCCCCAGACTCTATTCTACCATGGAATCCTGTCTGTGAGTGGATAAATAGCCAAGAGTCAAATGTGACACCTTTCTGTGGCGGTGTATTTTCACATAAAAATCTCTAGATAAACACATGCAAAGGTAGCGTGATGCAAGGGAGAGAACAGCAGCCTTGACCCAATATAGCCTGGGTTCAAACTGTTAGCCACCCATGCACACAAAGCTTAGCATGAGAGTACTGGGACCTCACAGGGTTGGTGTGAAGACTCAAGCCATGATAACACTCAGCTGGCATTCCCCATCCCTACTGGCTACTTCCCTGCCCACCCCCAGAACCCTGGGAGATCAGAGCTGAATAGGACCTTAAAGGTCTCTCCTTGACCACCCCCTCCCCCTTTTATCTAGATGAGGAAGCAAGGCTTGGTAGCGAGACTCTGCTAAAATGTTGCTCATCAGGGGTGCCTGACTGGCTCAGTCGGTGGAACATGCACCTTTTGACCTCGGGGTTGTGAGTTTGACCCCACATTAGGTGAAGAGATTACTTAAAAATAAAATCTTTAAAAAAAATGTGGCTCACCTCCTTTCAGGTAGGCATGGGGCACATTGGCCTCCAGAAACATGGCCTCTCCTGGCTTCAGGGTAAGCAGGTTCAGGAAGTAGATGGCAAAGCATCCAATATCACCTGGATACTGCTGATGCAGCCGCAGCAAGAGCTCCCCATTGATGTCCTCCATGTTGTTTCCAGCAGCCACTGAGGGTCACAGAGGGCCCCAAGGCCATTTAGGAACTCTCAGTGGTGTTCACAGCCCCACCATAGCCAGCAAGTTCTGGGGGAGTCCCTACTCACAGAAATCTAGAAATTGTAGGGTATGTTTGCCTGGCTACATCCCCACCCTTCGTGGGCTGGCCTTCCTTGATCTTCCGGCCCACGGAAACGCCATTTTCCCTGTTCTGACCATCTATACGCTTAGTATTATCCTAGCCACTGAGAGGGCTAAGGTCTGGGGCCAGATAATCTGTTGTGGAAGCTGTCCTGTGCATTGCAGGTCATTTAGCAGCATCCTTGGCCTCTACCCATAAGATAGCACTAGCACCCCAATCTGTATTTTGAAACAAAAAATGCTCTGGACAATTGTCAGTGTCCCCTAATTGAGAACCACTGCTGTAGAATCTCCATCTACTTAAGGGATAACCCAAGAGTTCCATGTGGAGTGACCAACTGTCCCAGCTGGCCCAGGCCTTTCCCTTCCACAGCACTGAAAGTACTCAGAAAAAGTCCCAGGCAAACCAAGATGGTTGATCACCCCAGGCAGCAAGAGGCAGAGCGTGCCCAGGGCCAAAAATGTGTCCTGGAGACTGACCAGGGGAGGGAGAGCTCAGCCTGGGCTAGATTAGTGAGGGAAGGCTTGGGAATTGGGGGAGGGCACGAGTAACTGAAAGCTCAGTGTGTCCATGCCACAGTGAAGAAACTAGCTGGTCTGGATTGGAGGGTGGTTCTGAGCCTTCATACACAGACATGCGGAATGCCTGTTCTGTGCTAAGCCCTGGGGACAGTCTCAAGGAGACAGATTCCTGGCCTGGAGAAAACCCCAGTTGTAACAAGTGTGCATGTGGTGATATAGACTCACAGGTGCTACACCTCACATACAAACAGGGTGCCCTGGGGGCTCCCGGCAAGAGTCTGTTCTGCCATGAGCGCAGGAAACCCTAAAGGGGAGGCAAGCCAGCAGAGACAACCCCAAAAACAAAAGAACCCAACGAAAACAGTATGCTTGGGTATGATAGTTCCCCGTGGCTCAGAGGTGACAGGAGGCATGTGTAGAGAGAGAGACGGAAGAGCTCTGGGGTCACCTAGAAAAGGGACTGGGGCCTCATCGCGTGTGCCACATAAGCTCAGGGCTGGAATCCACTCTGCTTGTACTGACCTCCAGACCCAAATGTGACATCCACACCTATCACAGTCATTTCCGGAACTCTCCTTAGTTTGCACGAGGTTGGGCGCAGAGCAGCTATTTAAGGAAATATATCTATATCTATCTAATTAAAAAAAAAAAAAAGATCTGATTGAAAGCTCCGGCCTTCAGGCCTTTGGAAAAGAGGGAGATGAGGGTCCCCTTGGCCCCTTCCTGCTTCCTAGCCCCAAAGTATAAATCCATCCATGGAGAACAGCTCTGGGGCTGGGAAATCTCAGAATGCCTAGGTGGAAGACCTCCTAAAAGTCCTCCAGACCACTCTGTCTCCAGCTGTCTGGAGACATGAGCCAGTTAGGAAGTGGCACTCCACCTAGAGCCCTGCTCCCCAAAGACTAGGAGAGAAACGCTCAGTTACTAACAGGCCACCTAAGTCATCTCAGGCCGTTCGAGCAGAGGGGTTGAGAACCCCATCCTCACCGCCTGGTGCCCATGCTGGGGCAGCGCAGGCCGGGGCACTGCACCTGGGCCTACAAACACCCACCTTGCTGGGAGACCCGCTTCACCAACAGGTTGAGCTGCTCCACCACCACCTTCTTCTCGCTCTTCATCAGCTGGGAGAAGCAGCTCCGCAGAGCAGAGGCCACACACTGGGAGTCACGGCTCAGGCTTTGCTTCAGCTGTGCGGCCGCGTTATCTCCAATTAGAAACTGGAACTCGGGCACCTCTGCAGGAAGGCCAGGCCAGGGCCCGTATCAGGAATGGCAAGCGGAACCCGCAGAAGTGGGAAGTCAGAAGAGGCCTCCCTATCCCATCCCTAACCAAGGAGCCAGGCAGTGCTACACAAACTGAGGTGAAGACCGGCTGCTCGCCGCCAGCCCTAGGAACCACACGTGAGCGTGGTCTCACAGGTCCCCAGTGGCTTTAAGAACTCAGAGGGCCAACCAGCCCCTCAAGTCCTGTGACACCTAGCCTCTGTTCTCTGCCACTATTCCAGCTCTGTCCTGGGTTGCCCATGCACCCTAGGCCCGATATGCACATTCTCAATATTTTGCCCAACCTTACTTGTCAGGAACATCACAATTTCCTCAACTGGCCGGAAACCACATAAACCCTGGAAGGAGGTGAGGGCAATGGCCATCTCTGGCTTATGGTTGGCATCGGGGTAGTGCTGTGGAGCCTGGAGGTGCAGTTTCTCTGCCAGCTCCTGTGGGATGGCCAGGGCAAGAGGAGGATGGTCAAGGTGCAGTCATCACCTAGCAGGACACCAGTCCCACCCACCCCTTGCTCTCTATGCTCCCTGGTCACCAGACAGCAGTGGCTTCATGCTTTTGGCAATGAGCCCGGTCAGGGCGTAATGCAGAAACTCAGGGCCTGGACTGTGAATCAGGAAACCCCAACACCAAGTCAAGCTCAGACAAGCTATGTGACTTTGGTTAAATCCCTGTCTTCTCTGGGTCTCACTCTGCCCATCTAAAAATGAGAAATATGTACAGACAAATTTCTGTAGGAGTTGAGGCAACAGCTAGGCTGCCTGTCTTGCCCTGGACAGCAAACTTTCTGAGAGAGCCAGGTAGGAAAACAGCAAATAGAGTAGTCCTGGCTGGATGGGGGGAACCCAGGAAAGAGCATGGAGAAACTCTCTAAGCACAGGCTGGTCAGCGGTCCACTTAGACTTAGCTGCCAGCATGTGTCACCAGCCCCTGGCCTTCCAGAGCTAAATTGGGAGTCATCAGGCCTGGATTTAGCTTTGGGCTGGAGTGAGGCATGTGGGTGGGGTAAAAGCAGCAGTAAAAGTAGTGGGAGGGCCTTGACCTGAGTTCTTCTGTACCCCCGCCTCTGCACTCCACTCCAACCCTGTACCTTGTTAGGGTGTGCCTGGATGGACAGGGCAGTTTCAACCGAGAGCACTTTGAAGAGGAAGGGCAGCTTGCCATTAAAGGTGTCCTTGACCTTTGCACCCAAGCAGTCCTGGTTCTCAGCAATCCACTGGCCTAGGGTCTTCTGTGAGATGCGATTGTCAAGGATCTTGGCATCTCCCCGAGGATGGCACCCCATCCACAACTGGAAAAACAGAAAACTTGGGAGGGAAAGAGGAAGAACCTGACACCACCAACCTGAATCCTGAGACGGGTCTCCCAGGCCTGGGTATAAATACTCATGTCACCACAGACATACAGGAAGGCAGCAGACCCCAGCACACCAGGAGTCAGGAGACCCAATTCAGGCTCTGCTGAACCGGCTGTGGAAGCCTGGGTTAGTTATTTCTGGTCTCTTGGTCTCAACTTTCTCATCTGTCCAATCAGGAGAATGACACCTGCACTGTCAAGGTCACTAAAAAGCTCTCTCAAATGGCTCTGAGAAGGGTTAACATTCATTTATTCCAATCTCAGAAGTAGAGGCCTTTCTATACTTTGGCTTTATCTCACCTAAATGGACAGGAAAAATACATATTTTAGGTTAGTTATTAAAATGTAAAAGTTAGTCAAAGTAAAAGTTTTGTCAAAGAGGGCTGAATTAAAATTCAGTAAGTGCTGAGAGTTCTTGGGGGGAAGGAAGAGACCAGAAATCCCAGCCTATTATGATAAAACCTCTCTTCTTTTTGGTGCTACCATCTGGATTCGGCGCCTGCCCAGATCTGAAGAGCCAAGAGGGCCTCCTCCCTCTTTGCTGCCCCCCCCTCCCAGCTGACCCAAATGATTTGCCCCAGGCCCTCTGAGTGGAGGAATCCCCTGGTCTCACCTGCTGGTAAAGTCAAACACGGCCCAAGTCTCACCTCTGCATATGGCTTGTCCTCTGAGATCTGGGCCAATGGGTCACTGCTGGCCAGCAGCCGAGCCACTTCACTGTTGGAGCCCATCTTCCCCCAGGCATACTGCTGCACCACACCGGAAAGTGGGAATACTGGGGGCACAGACAGTGGGTCAGCTTCCACTCCACTCCTGAGGCCTGACCCTACCGTCTTGGGGAAACTAGACACGAGCTGAGGGTTTTGTCTGGGGGATAAAATCACATAAGGGGTTTGCAGGTCGTTAGTTGAGACCCTTCTCCGCAGGCCTCGATGTTCCCATCTGTAAAGCGGGCAGTAAGGCTTTTCCGCGGACGTCAGTCAGGAGTTGCGCTGAGGTGACGAGGAGGGAGCAGGAGGAACCTATTACACAGGATCCCGTCTCGAAGTGACCCATGCGCGGCCCCTCCCCTCAAGACCCTTCTTCGAGCGCTGAAATTGCTCAATCCCCATCGTTGGTGCTCCCACCTCTCCCCGGAGCTCATCCATCCTTTCGCGGAGCCGCAAGCCTGGGTCCCACCTGGTATATCATGTCGGGAAGGGACCCCGCGACGCGACGCGACCCTCCCCCACTTATCCTCGGCATCCCAGCAGACAGCCCACCTTGCTGAACTGCCATCCTCGCGGTACCGGACTTGGCTTCTGGCACGTATGCCCTTCCCGGCAGCACCCGCGACGCCCCTGAGCCCAGAGCTTCCTGGGAAATGTAGTTCCTCGAGTGCCTCCTCGGAGGGCCGTGTGCCCGGTGTGGCCACTCGGAGCACTCTGAAAGCCTCTCACACCTTCCAGCGATCAGCAGCCCAGAGGCTTACCTCCAGCAATCTTGGGTCTCAGTATTCATTCATTCGGTCCTTCACAGGACACAGATTTACTGAGAACCGGCGATATCGCGGGCTGTTCTAAGGGCTGGTGATAATACAAGAACAAGATAAGGATCCCTATCCCTTTGAAGAGCTTACATTCTGGTGAAGGGAAGACGGGCCAATAGGAATAATAAATAAGTAAATTATATAGTATGTTGAGAGATAAGTGCTACAAAAAGTGGGGGTGGGAGTGGGAAGCATTTTGCAGAATTTAAAATGTTGTCTAGGGAAGTCTTATTGAGCAGAGGAGGTTGGAGCACAGACTTGGAGGTGAGGAGGAATATTCTGGCAAAAGAAACTGCTTGAGCAAAGACTCTACAGTGGGAACATGGGAATGTGTTATATTCTGGAGTAAATAGAGAGGCCAATGTGGCTGGAGCAGTGAGCATGTGTGTGTATGGAGGCGGGGGGGAAGTGGTACACGCAAGGTGGTCAGAGAGGAAAGGCAGTGCGCAGAACTTTGCAGGCTGTTGTGAGAACTTCAGGTTTTACTGAGTAGCTCAGTCAGTAGCAAAGAATTGCTGTGATCTAAGAAGGGACTCACTGATGCTTGATGTCAAATGTCACAGGCAAGGCCCTTAACCCACCTGAACCTCAGTTTCTTCCTTTATAAGATGGAGATAATAATGCCAGCCTGACAGGTATGTTGGAAGGTGAAATGGGATGATGTGGGATGCAGGAAGGCAGTCAGTGCTCAATGCTCCACTGATCCTCCCTGCCTCAAGTACTGCAGGACACAAAATCCCAGCCCCTCCTGCAGGCTGAGCTGCATACATGTCACACACACGGAAGTCAGGGAGAATCACCAGGAACTCTGCATGGTGAAGGCTGGGCTGGGCCTTGTTCGTGGAGTGATTTTACTAAATCATGGGGCACCTGGGTGGCTCAGTCGGTTAGGCGTCTGACTTCGGCTCAGGTCATGATATCACGGTTGGTGAGTTCGAGCCCCGTGTCCGACTCTGTGCTGACAGCTCAGAGCCTGGAGCCTGCTTCGCATTCTGTGTCTCCCTCTCTCTCTGCCTCTCCCCCACTCACCACTGTCTCTCTCAAAAATAAATAAACATTATTTATTAAACATTAATAAATAAATAAATAAAATCATCTGGAAAAAGCCTCTGACATCCAGACCTCACTCAGCAGCCCTGTAGGAGGGCATCCAGCTGAGGCACCTGGAATGAGGGGCTACAGTCCTGACTCTGCTCCCCCCCCCCACTAATTCCCCCAGCTTATACTTCACAGGCCCAGGGGAAAGAGGGGGTGCTGTTTTCTCTGCCCAGCTATGGACATTGACCTCTCCTGGAGTTCTCTGGCTCAGATAAATTAGCCTGCATCTCAAAGGAAGCTTCACCATACACTGAGGAATAATAAAATGGAAAACACAAGAATCCTACAAACAGCACATCTCACATACCTCCTACCTTTGAATACCTCTCCTTCACCTCTTTCCTTCTCCTCAGCCTCCATTGTAAGAATGAGGGATTAGTTTAGGCATGGGGGTGGGAGGTGTTCTTGGAGCACCTCCCCCACCACTACCACTGAAGCCAGAGTTGGAGTCATTCCTTCATAGTGTCTCTGCACCAGGAAGAAAGAACTTAGATCTTTGGGACAGATAGAGCCCCACCCCACTCCACTCCACCTTCCTTACAGAAAAATCTGTCTGCAAGGGAAACTAGTATGTTTGGAGAGCGTAGAACCTTTCACCCTTACCTCTTGCTTGTCTGTCTCTAGTAGAACTGATCACACTTCATCATCTAGTGATGATCTGCTTTCTTTTCTCTTCTTCCTACTAGACCTTATATCTAATTCAGCTTCACATTTCCGCCAGTACCCAGCTATAGCTCAATCTATAACAGCAGCTAACATTTGTTTTGCTATGTACTAAATACTGTGCTAAGCCCTTTTCGAGAATTGTCTTACTTCATTCTCAACATAGCCTATGAGATAGGTAGTGCCCTCAGCCCCATTTTAGAGAAAGAGGTCTTGGAGAAATGAAGTAACTGCTCTAAGAGTATAGAGTTCCAATATGCTAGACCTCTTCCCCTGTTCAGTAAGTGAATGAGTAAATAGTTGCATGATGTCTCTTTCACAGAGAAGTGGACAGATCCCAGAGTCTTTAGAGACAGATTGGTAGGCAGGCTCCACATTCTCCACATTGGTGTTATCAAGTTCCATTCTTTCTTCATCAGCCCAGCATTTCAGGCTGGGCAAAGAGGAAGCAGGCTGACCTCATGCTGTGTGGACTGCTCTTTCAGGCTGCAGACAGCAAAGATCGCTATGCTGCCTATGATGTGATATAATGAGTTCCTAAAACCTTTGTAAAGTCCTAAGCAATAAAAGTGCTACGGACATCTTTTGTTTCAATATTTGGCCTTTGACCCCAGTTCCTGACACGGAGCTCCTAAATCCCTTGGAATTTCCTGGGTGACCACAGCATCTTTGGTCGTAAGGAGGCAACTCTTAGTGGGCTCCTGGATAGCTTCAGGATGGATGACCAAGCCATGAGCAGAAGCTTGGGACCTTCAGCCCTACCTCTCCCATCCTCTGTCCCCTGGGGAGGGGAGAGGAGAGGGATTAAATTAACAATCAATCATGCCTACATGATGAAGCCTCCATTAAAAAGGAATCCCTGAAGTAAAGGGTTTGGAGAACTTCCGGGTGGGTGATCACATCTATGTGCCAGGAGGGTGGCACACCCCAACTCCATGGGGAAGAGTTCCTGTGTATCTCTTCAACTTGTTGTTCATCTGTGTATCCTTTATTATACAACAAACCAGAAAATGTTCCCTGAGTTCTGGAAGCCATTCTAGCAAATTATTGAACCTAAGGCGGGGGTCATAGGAACCCTGGTTTGTAGAAGTACAGGTGACAGCCTGGGGCTTGGGATTGGCATCTGAAGTGGGGGCAATCTTGGGGGACTGAGCCTTTATTTAACCTGTGGGTTCTGATGTTAATTCCAGGTAGACAGTATCCAAACTGAAATGATACTGAGCTAGTGCCAAAGAATTGGTTAATGTAGGGAAAAGAAAACCCACATGTCTGGTTACAGAAGTGTTTTGTGTGAATATTAAAGGAGAAACCCAAGAGTTTTTCTCTACACTGCCCTCAGAGGAGTGGTTGGGGGGGCATTAGGGGTAGATAGTTTTTAATGGCATACAAACATGGATTCTTTTGCTTTCTCTTGCTTGAGGAAATTTCCCTGGAGAAAAGTCGAACAGGGCCTTAAAGGATAGTTGGAATTTAGACAGGAAAGAGAAAGGTAAGAAAAGTGAATGATGGTGAGAATAAATATTTACTAAATGCCTATCATGTGGTTGGTACACTGCTAGTCCCAGAAATATAACAGTGAGGAAAACAGACCCTACTCCTGCCCTTCTGGAGCTTCCAGTCTAGTGGGAGGGTGAGACATAAACAAATAACCACCTATACAAGTGTATACTTATACACCTATACAAGTGTATACTTAAAATCTGCAGTACGTATTGTGAAACAAAACTATAGGGTAATATAAGCATTTGTTGGGGGGGAAGGAGCTGATCTAACCTATTGAGTAGAGAGGCCGCTCCTGAAAAAGAGGCCTCTGAGCTTGGATAAAAGGACAAATTGGGGTTAACTAGTTAGGGACGATCAAGGCATGGACTAGAGCATACCAGGATGAGGGAACATCAAGGGCAGAGGCCCCCAGGCAGGGGGAAACAAAGAATGTTCAAGGAACTGAAAAGCCACAAGTAGGGCTGGAATCTATGAGGGTGGGGACAGGAAGGAGTGGGAAGAATAGATAGGTGGGGGCAGATCCTATAGGACCTAGAGGCCACACCAAGAATTTTGGCCTTTATGGAAAATAAGTGAATGAGTTTAAGCAGGAAGGTTTATAATAATGCGTTATTTTAGAGGAATATCTGTATAGTAATATTTTAAATAAACAATATTATTTATAATATTTTATAATAATATCTTGTCCCCTTTATTATTTTTTTAATGATTATTTTTTCTTTAGAGAGAGAGAGAGAGAGAGAGCGTGAGTGGGGGGGAGGGGCAGAGAAAAGAGGGTGACTCAGAATCCAAAGCAGGTTCCAGGCTTTGAGGGGTCAGCACAGAGCCCAACCGAACTCACAAACTTTGAGATCATGACCTGAGCTGAAGCCTGACACTTACCCGATGGAGATACCCAGGCGCCCCTATTTTGTCCCCTTTAAAGAGATCTCTGGTTACGACATGAACAACAGTAGACCAATTAGCAGCCCTGTATCAGTCCAGGGGAAGGAATGACAGTGGCTGGATTTGGTGGCAGCAGAGATGAACAAAGCAGAAAGTATGAAGAAATAAGGGTAGTGGGAAGTGAATCAGCCACCTCCCCCATGGCTGATGGCTCTATTGTTGAAATTCCTCATTCAGGAACAAATGCTTGATGCCCTGATTCAAATCCCAGCTCGGGTCCTAAACTTGTCTCTAGGCTCAGGGATCCTCAACCCTTAAATGATAAAACTTGACAACAAGGGGGCAAGACCTAAAAACAGCCAAGACTCAGGACATGTGTGATGATGAGGGAGCTTAAGCCAAGTTGAGGGCAAAGTATAGGTTAACAGCAACCCCTCTCCCCAGGTGGAATCTGTGTGATATTCCTTGGACACTCCTGGCTACCCAAGAACAAAGGTAAGGGATTTAAGTACTTGCCATGGTGATGTGGAGAACTAAAGCAAATGAAAAATTAAATTCCCTTACTGTCTACAGCCCATTGACAAGTCCTTGAAACTGGCAGAATGGCCTCCCTCAGGAGCTCAGCTACCTTGATGATGACACTTTGCTAGGGGCAAACAGGCCTGTAAATCCACTTTAGCATATAAAAATTCCTTTGGAAACTTCCTTTCTCAACTCCCCCAAGATATATGCTGGCAATCATACTCCAAGCTTATGGCCCCATGATACACATCAGACTGGGGTTTTACCAAACAGGAATAAATAGCATTTTCCTAACAGCAGCTAGCCCCTCAAGGGCATGGAAGCCTTGCTTCCAAAATACCTTAGAGACTTTATCCCCAATTCCCTCCCAACCTGAGGGTATATAATCAGTTACCCGTCACACCCCACAGTGTAGCTCTTTCTGCCCCTGCGTCTTGTTTCCTTGCATTAATAAAATCACCTTTTTGCACCAAAGACATCTTCAAGAATTCTTTGGCCGTCCGCTCTGAACCCATCACTCCCAAACCCCATCTTGTGGGACAGTTGCACGGTTGGTTCTTCTGAAAATAACCCCCCTGCTGGGTCCTACCACCAGAACTCCTCTCCTAGCTTGACTTAAGTCCTCTCAAGTCAGAAATTCGATTCCCCACTCCCACCAAACTAGGCCGACACTCCACTCTCCTGCCTGGATCAGTTTGATTTCCCAAACTTGCCCTCCGGGGAAACGAAGGAGTTAAGTTTCCGGCTCCACTTCACAGAATTTACTTGGGAATCTTCCAACGCAAAGTTGGAAGCAATCAGACCAAGAGGCTACTGAGAACCGGCTGCTGGGAAAGGCTCTGGCCCCGCCTCCCGCTCCCTCGTGCCTCTGAGCCACCGGGACCCTTGAGGCACAGGTTACGAAAGGAGTGCTTGGAAACGGAACGCCCACCCGCTGCTCAGTAGTGTGCTCGGCAGGAGGGCGGGGCGGACCTTTGTGACGTCAGGACCACGCCCCTCTGGGAGGGTGCTGCGCCTGCGCCAGAACGGCTGCCTCGCTCCCGGAAGTGGAGGGTTGGCACGGAGAGAGCCGCTGGGTCTGGGTGCCCGGAGGCAGAAGCGCTCGCGGAGCTCGCCGG
Organism: Cryptoprocta ferox; assembly: GCA_028646485.1. NCBI lineage: Eukaryota > Metazoa > Chordata > Mammalia > Carnivora > Eupleridae > Cryptoprocta > Cryptoprocta ferox. Next base: position 109,012,651 of record CM053560.1, on the reverse strand, counting down.
TCAGCCCCCGACCGCCATGTCGTCCTTCGACACCAATCCCTTCGCAGACCCAGTGGACGTAAACCCCTTCCAGGTAGAGCCCCCGACTCAGTTCTCTCCAGTGCCAAAGGCCACCGCCCGGGCCTCTTTCGCCGGAGCTGAGAGACGTGGCGTAGGAGAGACGGCCCCTCTGCCCAATGGGAGAATGGGCTCTGAGGGCTGGCCTTTCGTAGTGTCTGGGGGGCGGGACTAGCAGCAGGTGGAACAGCGGAGGGGGCGGGGCGCTGTACCCTGGGGAGAAGTGGTAGGACCTTCTGGCTCCCCGGGTGTAGCTAGCCCCTTTGGCTGTGGACCGTGCTGGGGAGGGGGCCTGAAGTAGTGGTCGGGGAAAGAAGCGACTTGACCTGTGTGGGAGGTGTGGCTGCCACATCCCTCAGTCTTGGGGAGACACCTGCTTTGAGTCACATTAGGAGAGGGGAGTGACAACAACATAATGAAGACGTGGAAGCTTCTAGTGGGACAGAGAAATGTGTGAAGATGCCAAGTTCCACTCTCCCCCCAACCCCCGACACACCCAAGCTAGCCTACAAAGGTGTAGGAGACCCACCGAGATTTGCTAGGAAAGGAAGGTTGGGAGAGGGTGTGGAGGTAACCAACGCACGCTGAAATACGGACTTGAAAAGAATTCCTCACTTTGGCCATGGGTCTAGTTTGGACTGGGATTTGGCTACATAGGAGAGCGAGCCCAGGTTAGGGAGGAAGGAAAAGTGAGGGGGCTCTGAGGGTTTAAAACACAAGGAATGTTGGTCTGAAGGACGTGTGTGTTGGCAGGGTAGTTGCGATGTGCTGACCTTTGAGCTGGCCTGACCTTTTGAACATAGGGTAGCTGAAGAAGTCTTCCTACTTAAAGTGGAAACCTTTCTGCCTCTGAACTAGGATACAGGGGTATTCTTTTTGCACAGTGAAAGGCTGGGGCTCCTGTTATGCTGTGCCTCTGGTTTCATGTCTGCTCAAAACCAGTTCTAGGGAAGCTTAATTGTGCTGACTGGTGATTTATGAGCCCTGAGGTTTCTGCTCTGTCAGGATGTCACTAGGCGCATTAACTCATCCTGCTTGTACTTTATTCTGGTCACTGTCGCTGGCAGTGTTTCCTGAAGGTGTGGGGGAAGTACTTTGAGGGATCCTTCCTGCAACTCACAGCATGAGCTTTCTCACCTTGAATTCCTTCAAGGTCGGAGCAAAGACAAGGGGGACTAGAAGGAAATAATTGTACACTGTCAGGAGAGTGAACATTTTTATGTTTCTTTCTTGGTCTCAGAGTACTTAGTCAAAGGGAGCCCTCAAGGCAAATTTTGGTAGCTTGGTTTTTGTAACATCCTGAACATTCCTCTTGCAGCTTAATGCTTCCTGACAGACCTTTGCAAGAACCTTGTCTCTTATGTAATGCAGTCATCTCTATTAGTTGAGTAAAGAAAAAAAAATTTGCATTTTTTTTCCTGCCAGTGTCATCTGGTAACAGTTTGGTTTAATTACAAAACTGCTGTGTGACGCTGTACGTTGAGTTTTAGGAAGGCTCTAGTAGTGTTTTGGAGTGTGTTCTGTGTAATGATTTGCTTTTTTTTTTTTCCCCTCCCCTGTCAGAATTGGAAATAAAATGTCTGCTGCTGTCTGCCAGAGGCAGTCAGCCTTCCAGAGACGCGGAGAGCTTGTCTCCAGCGCTTAGCAGTGGGCAAGATAGTTGGCCCGAGTGCGGCCCTGGATTAATAGCAGCTTTAAAGTCTTAGTCTTAAATGACATCTCCAGCCCCAGGAACGATTGTGCAAACTGTGGTAGCAGTAACTTCTGCAATCAAGCGAGACAGTCTGTCCGTCAGGCAGCCCCAGGATATAGCAGGACAGGAAGCAGCTGTGGGCCTGTAGAGAGCAACATCTGGTGGGGGGAATCCTGTGTGGGAAGACAAGAGAGAGCTGGCTGGCTGGGACTCTGCTCCTCCTTACCCTGGGGCTGTGTTTTTCTCTTTGGCACACAGTTCTGGGGGGAGAAGGAGCTTTGGACATGAGCCCTCCCGCCCCCCCCCCCCCCCCGCCCCCAAGCTCTTTCTCCTGGAGAGCTGCCCTCCTTTCCTTGTGATGCTAGTGGCTGCTTTCCTGACCGCCAGAGCTGGGACATGGGAAGGGTGCAGCCCTTGGGTGACTGGGTGTGAGCCCAGCTTCATTTACCCAGGGTGTTAGCCCAGAGCTCGGGAGAGAACAAGGGGAGAGGTGATAGGCTCAGAAACTGTCACACCTAGCCAGCTTTCAGAGCAGAGTCATGCTTTCCATCACTCCATGGTGGATCATGAAAGTATATCGTTCAGAGTCCATGGTTGCATATTAGAGCTGGTAACATCCTCAGGAATCTGTTCTTACCCCTCGGTTTAGAGAGAAGGAAACCAGGAACCCAGTGAGGATGGCACATGCCAGAGTCACCAGCTGATCTGTACCGGGCAGGGGCCCAGATCTGGGTCTCACTCTAAGGACGTTGCTGTTTTAAAGGTTTTTGATTCAGATATTGGTCTTAAACTGCGTTGGGGTTATGTAGGCTAGCTAAGGAAGGAATGTACCGTCGTCATCGCTGGCCCCGTTCTTGAAATGAGAGTACGGGTAGGGGTGATTAGTAGTACTAGCTAAGTACTAGCTAATTATTATTCGCTAATTAGTATTAGCTACACAAGTTTTCTTTCCCCAGTGTGTCAGGCTGGGATAATACAGCTTATACTGTACTTTTTAAGATAGTACTTTATTTATTTATTTTTTAGAAGTTTGAGAGAGAGAGAGAGTGCACACTTGTGCGTGCAAGCAGGGGAGGGGCAAAGAGAGAGGGAGAGAGAGAATCCCAAGCGAATCTCAATCCCAAGAACCATGAGATCATGACCGGAGCTGAAACCAAGAGTCGGACACCTAATTGACCCCACCCAGGCACCCCACGACAGTACTTTATAGCAGTTATGTTCTGAGGAATACCAGTCCCGAAAGATGCCCAGGGTTATGTGGTCAAATAAGTTTGGGAGTCACTATTTTTTCCTGAAGATTGACAAGGCTTGTTTGTTAGAGGCTCTGAGCAGTCCTACAATAAAGACATTTGCTCAACTTTATCTGACCCAGCATTTCTGGAAGTTATCCAACCGTGGAATCCTTTTCCTGCTAACTCTTGTGATATGCCCTGTGACTTCTGGTGTGCCTTTACATTGACTCCTTTACCCTTGTTTTCTATCCACCTCCTACTTCCGCCCACCTCCCCGCCCTGCAGTGTGGGCGTGGGCTTTTATGACCTCTTCTTTGCGTGGAGTTATACTTGGGATTCTTAGCAAACTTCCTGCAAAGCAAGAGCTGTGAATGCAAGTTGTCACAAGAGCGCAGCAGAGGTTTTACCAAACTTCCAGGCGGAAGCAGGAAACTGCAAGCCAAGCGTTGCCGGTTTCACCGCCTCCCCCCTGGCACTCCCTATTTCCTGTGTTAATTATGGTGCATCTGCTGGGTACCCTCTGGGTCTGCGGGTCTTGCTATGGACCGATTCCAGCATGTCTGCTCCCAGAAGTCTCTCAGGCAGTCTTGTCAGGTGGTGAAGACGTAGAGGGCTAAAGGTGGGCATTGGCGTGCCCATTTTGCGTTTGCAGCACTCAGCTAACCAGCAGGTCACCCAGGCCAATGTCAGGGCTGCTTTCCTACTGGGCATTTCTGCTGGGTTGCCCCAGGCAGGCAGCATCGATCTCAAGGAGGGGGCAGTGAGCTAGCTGGTGGTGCTGAACAGAGAAGGCCTTTCAGTGTCGTGAGTTGCCAGATCACACAATATCACTTTCACATGTTGCCTCCTTGCAGTTAAAAGATAATCTCAGTGGTGTGGCTGCTTCCCAAGGATTTAAAACTTTTCTCTCCTGTGGGAGGAGAAAGTGGTGGCAGAAACGTGATTTGGGTGTGAACAAAGTTCTCCGCGCAGACATGGGCTCCAACTTGACTGCAGCTTTGGGGATCCTTAAAGCCACCAGATGGGCCTGTTAACTTTCCTGTGGAACAGGAGCATGGTCTCAAGAAATTTGAAAATGGTGCAGTTCATATAGTTTGAGTCCAGAAGACAGCTGCCAGATTCGGAGGGTTGGGGTGGAGGTGAAGGGCGTGGGAGTCCACCCTGCCCCGCCTTTGTGGTTGGCACCTGAAGCCAGGCCAGGTGATCAGAAGCACTTGGCCAGAGACACAGCTGAACTTTAACCCTCCACTTCTGTTGAGTTTTCTTTGGAGCTACTTGGCATAAGATAATCCTGGGTTCAGAAAAATGGTAATATTTAACCAGGACAAACAAGGGGGTCGGTCCTTGCCACTCTTTCAGAGAAGAGTGCCAGTGCACATTAGCAAGCTGTGACCCGCCCAGCAGTGCTCCTTTGAGGTGCTGACACATTTATGTGCATCACTGAGCTCCTGCTGCTCGGAGGGCCTGCGCTGGAGATTGAGGTGAATGGGCTTCTGATCTGGCAGGAGAGCCAAAGAATGCTAGTTGTTCAGTGACAACACTGGGTATGAGGAAGGCAGTCAAAACTTGGCAGAAGGTAAGTGTGAGGGATCTGAGGAGGAAGGGCAGAGTCCTGTGGTAGAACGGCTCAGGCCGAGAGCTGTGAGCCTGGCAGGTGGGAAGAGAGGGTATTCCGTATTTCAGGTGACGGAGCACCAAGAACCAAAAGGTGCTTGTGCATGCTGTCACCCCACAGCCCCAGGCACCTCCTCCCTCTTACAGTCTGCCACCTCTTCGGCCACTGGCCTGGCACACGTCTGCTGCTTGGGGCACACTCGCTCACCTGGCATCTCCTGTACTTCTCTCTGCCCTCGGCCTCTTTGATGCTGGGACTCTCCCCTCCTTCCACTCGCTTCGAGGCTGTGAAGGCTGGAGTTCTGTCCTTTGACTTCGTTCTGAGGTCTTCCATTTACACTACAGCCGAGGCGCAAGGGGGCACCTGGCTCTGGGGGTCCCATACAGACCAGGTTCGGCCGCTGGCCGCTGACAAAGTCTAGAGGCAGAGAGACGAGTGGTGGTGGAACAAGAAAGGAGTTTATTTCAGTGAGGCCAGCACCGGGAAGACGGCGGACTAGCGGCTCAGACTGTCTCCAAAGTGCCGAAAGTACTTCCCAGCTTATATAAGCAAAACGTGGGACAGTGGTGGGTGGGCACATGCAGCCGGGCAGTGAAGGTTCACTGGATCCTTGTCTTGGAGTCAATCACACGGGGTCTTGCAGGCTCAGGGCAGTTCTTGTTGCTGGAGGGGGTAGTTTCAGTTCCCCGTTCTCCTCAGGGGACGCTCTGCCCTTAGGGTCTTCCGCCTGAGCCCAGAGCCCAGCTGGAAAGAACCCAACTAGAAAGCATGAAGTCACAATGGAGGCAACTAAAGTCTTTCACTGTGGCTTCAGAATAGCATCCACATCGCAGCAATCTCAGGTCTAGAGCTTGCAACTCTTTTTTTGTTTTTTGTTTTTTTTTTATTTTTTAATGTTTGTTTATTTTTGAGACCGAGAGAGACAGAGCGCGAACAGGGGAGGGGTAGAGAGAGAGAACCCAACACTCGGCTCGAACCCACGAACCGCGAGATCATGACCTGAGCCGAAGTCATACGCTTAACCAACTGAGCCACCCAGGTGCCCCCCCCCTTTTTTTTTTAAAGAACATGCAATTCCTTTTTATTAAGTTTGTTTATTTTGAGAGAGGGAGAGGGAGAGTACACCCATGAGCAAGCAAGAGCGAGCAAAGAGAGAGGGAGGGAGAGAATCCCTAGCAGGCTTCTCACTGTCAGCGCAGAGTCTAACTTGGGGCTTGATCTCCAAAACCATGAGATCATGACCTGAGCCGAGATCAAGAGTCCGATGCTTAACCAACGAAGCCACCCAGGTGCCTTGAAACTCTTGCCCTCGGGGTTGTGAGTTGAAGCCCCACCTTGGGCATGGAGCCTACTTTAAAAAGACTAACATGGGCCGCCTGCTTTCACACACCTGCTCCTGAAAACACTGTTCCTCTCCCGCCATCACTCATCTTGCTCAGTGACGGCACTGTTCCCAGGTCACCCATGCTAGCCGCTCAGTTCCTCAACTTCCCTTCCCCTCCCCTTTCCTTGCCCTAGAGAGTGGCCGAGCCCGTGGCATCTACCTGGGCAGGGCCTCTGGAGTCTGTCGCTTCTTCTCCACCCACGGCTATCCTTAGTTCAGTCCTCACTATCACCCCTGTGGTCCTGGCCAGTCCTCCCGCCCCGCTTGCTGTGCTCTCCTCACCGCCGCAGAGACAGACGGTCGGTCTCTAGTTGTCCTCCACTGCTCATGGGTGGAGTCCAAAGTCCTACAGTCTGGCTCGACCCTTTGTTCAGGGTGGTTCCTTGGCACTCCTGGCTTCTGTCGCTCCTCATGTCATTCCACAGCCCCCGGAACCTTCTGTATAGAGGCCACTTCTCAGCAACAGGCTTGAGTGGTGGAGACCTGAGTCAGGGAAAAGGGCCCCTGCAAACAGGCTCATTAGGCAACTCACCTCAAAATAGCCAGTAGTCCTGGCTGACCACTGGACTACTTACAACTGGCTATAGGTACCAAAAAGGAACATTCTGTGCATTCCCATACCTCCTCACCTCCCCCCGCCCCGCCGCCCCATCACTCCAGCCCCCCAGCACTGCCTCGTGGCAGTCTCTCCTTTGCTGTCCTGCCCGTTGTTCCCTTGCAGGGTTTTCAACAAACTTCTGTGTCCTTTGTCCTCCTGTCTTGGGTGAATTCCAGCCTCCACCCTATTGCGTCGCCCCACATCCTGTGCTCTGAACACATAGAGATGCTGTGCCTTTGCAAATGCCGCCTTTTTTTTTTTTTTTTAATGTTTATTCATTTGTTTTGAGAGAGCGCAAGCAGGTGAGGGGCAGAGAAAAGAGCCAGAATCTCAGGCAGGTTCTGTGTCATCAGTGCAGAGCCCACTGTGGGGGTCGAACCCACAAACTGTAAGATCATGACCTGAGCCGAGATTAAGAGTCAGGTGCTTAGCTGACTGAGCTAGCCAGGCTCCCCGCAATGCTGCTCTTGCCTCCCTCCTTCCTTCTTGCCGAACTCGTGCCCTCTCTCAAGATCCGACTCAAGTGCCATCTCCGTGAAGCCTGCCCGGACCCCCAGACAGCTTAGTCCCTCCCTCCTCTGTGAAGCCCTCCCATCGGTCCTGGCCCTGCACGGATCACATGCTGTCACCTCCTGCCCTGGTTTCTTGTTCTCTGTACTGTCTGCTTCTTGAGGGCAGGAACCAGGGCTTTTTTCTCAGTGTCCTGAGCCCTGAACTTGGCGTGGGATGGTTTGTGTAGGGAGTACACAAAGGTGGAAGGAGATGGCAAGTGTCTCAATTTGACCAAGGACAGACTGCCGCCAGGGCTGTGGGCACCAGGTCCTGGAGGGCCTCGGGCACCAGGCTGGGTAGGTCAGCCTCACTTTTCTGGGCTGCTGGGTCCATCACTGCTGGGGCAAGGAGGGAGGCCCATGTGCACCTTGCTCATTTGATGGGTCCTCAGGCTCTTTTTAAAAATGTGTGGGTATGTGTGCTTTTAAGGTAAAAATAACATCACATTATGGAACATTCGGAAGACAAAATAGATCATTTCTATGTCTGCCAGTCCTTTGCAACCATTGTTGTTCTGATGTGTTTTCCTGCCAGTCTCTTTTCACATGAATGCTTTTGACAAAATTGTTATGTGGTATTCGTACAAAGCCTTTTCTATATTGTTGCCCTGTGTTTATAGCTGTGATTGGTTATTGATTTTAAAAATAAAGTTTATTTATTTATTTTGAGAGGGGTGGTAGGGGCAGAGAGAGAGAATACCAAGCAAGCCCATACTGTCAGCACAGAGCCCGACACCGGGGCTCGAACTCACAAACTGAGAGATTGTGAGCTGAGCCGAAACCAAGAGTTGGACACTTAACCAACTGAGCCACGCAGGTGCCCCATAGCTGGGATTTCTTAATGGCTGTGTAGGCCGTTGAGGGGATGTGTGCCAAAACATTCTTGTGCTCACTGTTGTTGGATATTTAAGTCATCTACTGATTTTTTCCCCTCCTATTGTAAACACTGGTGCAATAACTATCTATGCAGGTACAGATTTTTACATATTTGTGCCATATTTCCTTAGGATGGATTCTCAGGTAGAGCCAAGGTGAACTGTGGCTCTTTTTACTTGGGACCCAGCCATGTAGTTTGGGGATGATTGCCCTTTTTTGTCCCATGACACAGCCTTGTCTCCAAAGCAAATAGGACTTCCCAAGAGTTCCAAAGTATTGGTAACCCTGCCTCCCAGAGAGAATGGCCAAGTCTTTTTAGCTCATGAGGTATTAAATGATGTGTTTATTTGGAGCCTGAAATAAACCCCACACGGAGAGGTTGGGTGGAGTGTAGGAGGGGAAAGCAAGGAAGAGTCACCGCTCAAGCACAGCCGGCACCTGTGACATGGAAAGTGATTGCCAACCTGGAAACGAGTGTGTTTTTCAAGGCCCTTCCCGGCAGAGCTCCAGCGCCTGCCTCTTTTCCTGTGGGCCCTCACGCCCCAGCTACATGAAGGGTTCCCCCGCCCCAGGGGTGGTGAGCCTCTCCTCTGCTCTCCTGTCCCCCCTTCCCCTCCCTTTTTCACCCTGCCCTGGGCTCTTGTGCTATGTGCACGTGTCTCTGCCACAGTCATCCGCTCCAGAAGGTCAAGAGCTGTATCCTGTTGGTCTTGGTGTGTCACTCACACTGTTTGTGACTCTTCCCAGAATGAAAAGAACTGAGTGTGGGAGCATTTTCTTTGTTAGATATTCAGTAAAGGGCATTGCCAGGCTTGGTCCTTTGGGTACCAAGGAGGTTTTAGGTTACCTCTCTGTAAGTGAAACTTAGCTCTCGCCATGCTTTGAAATAAGTACTTGACCCACTTCCGAGGCAGCTGATGCTTAGTTAGAGGGAAAGAAGCTTCTGCCGTTGACTTGTTATTTGTGACTCAGAGTGGAAGCTGAGGGTCTTCATTCAGACCAGTCAGTGTGGTCTTTAGTGCAAGACTCCTGCATGTCTCCTACCATGGGTGTTCCCCCAAGGACTTCCCTGAAGTCCAGGAATAAAAAAATGAGCAGAAGCAGTTGTCCTGGTCACTCTGGTGCCCTGTCAGTGTTCCTCAGGAGTGGGGTTCATTCATTCAACCACACATTGAGCGTGCACTGTTTGTCAAGTGCACCAGGCTTTGGGGGTACGCTGCTGAACAAGGTGGACCCACACCTTGCCCTCTCAGGTTTGCCACTCATGTCCCTGGATACAGACAACTTGAATTCAGAATCTGGCTCAGCCACTACCCCTGGGATCTTAGACGAGCCACGTTACCCCCTCTGAGAGGGGACTTTTTTCAGCTGCAAACTAAAAAGACTTATCCCTCAGGATAGTCACGAGGTTGAATGAGGGGACACCTCAGCTGAGCCGCAGGGTTCAGAAGCTGGTTGAAGTGACGATTATCTCCATTGTCTCAAGGATGGAATAGAACCAGGACTATTCTAGAGGCACAGGAAAGAAGTCAAGTCATTGCAGAGAGTGGATGCCTTAGGGCATTGGGCCTTAATTCTTTTGAAGAATCAGGTTGAGGAAGGCTGGTGGAACCTTCTTTTCTGACAGCTTGACCCAGTGGCCAGTTCTGGAGGGACCCGAACTTCACAATGGCATCATTGTGTACTGTGTAAGCCTGGCAAATAGTAGACGCTCAGTTAATGTCAGCTCCCTTCCTCTTTAACCGGGCCTGAGCTTCTCATCTTTGAGAAAGCGCCCAGGTCTCCCAGAATGTTCGAGGCAGGGTGCTTTGGGCCCAGGGGATGCCACAGTGATGCAGGTACCCTCCCGCTTTGGGGCAGCACCTCCCAGAGAAGGTAGAGCAGAGCATGCAGCGGGTACTCCTGACCTGCTCTGCCTTGGCCCTTCCCCAAGCCCTCGGAGCCAGAAGTATGAACTTGATACTGAAGCATCTGGCTGCGGAGGTTACAGCGTGCTGGTGGAGACAGTATGTGTTTATGGCGAGTCTGGTGAGGGGTAAGACTTTAGAAAAAGGAAAAGAGATCACCATGGACAGAGTAGTCAGCTCGCCCACCCCCAGAATCCTCTTCTGGCTGACCTTGGTAAAGAAAATGACATCTCTGTATGGGTCTGGAGGTTGCCTATTAAATGCACACACCTCAGCCACAAATGTGGGCCAGCACCCAAAACTGCTACCAGAGCCGCCCCTCTGTCTTCTGTCCTGTGACGCACACTCAAATAACCAGTTCCTTGCATGGTGGATCTGATTTCAGTGACGAGCTCACTCACTGTGCTGTGGCTTGGTGTTTGCTTGTGTGTGCTTGGTTGAAAGGGGAACAGAGCCTGAGCCCCAAATCTTTCTTGCAGGAAGCCAGCCCAGTAATTCTGGGAGAAATCTGCTAGTCATTCAGCCAACAGATAACTTGGAGGCCAGTTCCTTCAGCTCAGGTGGCCTTCTGAACCTCATCTTGTCCCTTTATCCAAGTTGCGGGGGCCACCAGGCAGGATGGTGTCCAGCAGAACGGACAGAGCCACGTTGCCTCCTTGCAGGGGAAATGCACAGGGGTCCAGAGATGAGGTACGTCTAGAGAGAAGTGAGTTGGGGCTGTGTGCCCAGCTCTGGGCTGGGCCCAGGGACCAGCCAGACACAGTCTCACTGCTCAGGAACTGGAGACCCAGGTGAGAAGATGAGAGTCAGTATGTGTGAAAAACATCAGAGAACAAGCTCACAGCTGACATTCTTTGAATGTACAGAGTAGGAAGCCAGACATCTTGTGACCTAGGACACGTGCGGCACCACGGTAGGGTCTGTTTCCACACCTGAGAATTGAGGGGGTTGTTCCCTGAGGGTCTGTATAATGTTAATATTGTGTCTGAGAATCCAGTCTGTGGATTCTTGGTGGAGGTGATGCCAAGACAGCAGGACGGGAGTGTGTGGACCTGAAGTGAGGGATGGGGGTTAGGTACACAGAGCGGGGCCCCAGGGAGGCCTTGTAACCTGGGCCCTGGCAGAGTCCAGCGACGGTGTGCCCAGCCTTCACAGCTGTTCCCAGAGCCCAGGCATCGCTGTCGAGCTGGACCTGAGCCCCATACCTATTATGTACGGGGAAGGGGAAAGGATGACTGAGTGCAGGGAGGGGGCAGGATGAGGCCCACTGGCCCCAGGCCAGCAGGGAGGCTGCTCGGTGAAGGAGATGACCGGGAGTGCCATGCAGGCCCTAGGCGGGAGGGCTGGCCTTGGCAGAGGTCAGATGGAAAAGGTTCTGAAGGACATTTTTGCATTTAAAAAAACAAAAAACAAAAACATTCTCTCCGCTTTTCATCTGAGCCCTTCATGCCTCTGTTCCTAGCAAGTGTGCCTGATTTAACAAAATCAATACTGGCAACCAGCAGTGGGTTTTTGTTCCAGAACCTTAAACTGTCCTTTAAAAAAAGTAAGAGGAGCGGGTGTCTGGGTGGCTCAGTTGGTTAAGCGTCCAAGTCTTGATTTCAGTTTAGGTCATGATCTCATGGTTTGTGATTTCAACCCCCACGTCAGGCTCTGTGCTAATGGTGCAGAACTTGTTTGGGACGCTCTCTCTCCCTCTCTCTGTCCCTCCCCGCCCTCACGCTCTCTCTCTCTCTCTCAAAATAAATAAATAAACAAACATTAAAAAAATTAAAATAAAAAATAAGAGGGGCACTTTGGTGGCTAGAGCAGGAGAGGGGCAGAGAGAGACACACACACACACATAGAATCTGAAGCAGGCTCCAGGCTTTGAGCTGTCAGCACAGAACCCCACGTGGGGCTCGGTCCCATGAACCATGAGATCATGACCTGAGCTGAAGTCAGAGGCTTAACCAACTGAGCCACCCAGGTGCCCTTTGAGCGACTATCTCTTGATTTCAGCTCAAGTCACGATCTCAGAGTTCACAAGATGGAGCTCTGAGTTGGGCTCCATGCTGACAGTGCAGAGCCTGCTTAGGATTCTCTCTCCCTCTCTTTCTGCCCCTCCTTGTGTGTGCGGGCACAAGCACTCTCTCTCTGTCTCTCCCCCTCTCAAAATAAATAAATAAGCCAAAAAAAAAAAAAAAAGGCGGGGGGAGGGTGCCTGAGCGGCTCAGTCAGTTAAGTGTCCGACTTTGGCTCAGGTCATGATACTGCAGTGTGCAAGTTTGAGCCCCTCATCGGGCTCCGCACTGGTGGTGCAGAGCTTGCTTGGGATTCTCTCTCTCCTTCTCTCTCCATTCTCCTTTCCCACTTGCGCACTCTCTCTGTCTCTCAAAATAAATAAATAAACTTTTTAAAATAAATAAGAGGAATAAATGCTTTCTGTAATAGTAAAACAGTACAGAAAGGTCATAAATTAAAAAATGAGTCTCGGGGCGCCTGGGTGGCTCAGTTGGTTAGGCTCAGTCGGTTAAGCGTCCGGCTTTGGCTCAGGTCATGATCTCACGGTTCGTGGGTTCGAGCCCCACGTCGGGCTCTGTGCTGACAGCTAGCTCAGAGCCTGGAGCCTGCTTCGGATACTGTGTCTCCCTCTCTCTCTGACCCTCCCCTGCTCGCGCTGTTTCTCTCTGTCTCTCAAAAAAAATAAATAAAAAACATTAAAAAAAAAAAAAAAGAGTCTCTATTCCTACGACGCACCCCGCCCCCCCTCAGTCCCTGGAAGTAAATACTGTAAACCCTTTTGAATCTGTAAAGGGCATGGTGGTGTCTGTCCCGAGGTCTCAGTGTAAAGCTTGCTCTGGGTCTCTTCTGGGAGGTCATCGGAGCTGAACTCCTTTCCCAGAAAGGGAGAAGAGATTGCGGCTCTGGTGTGGCAGGGGCCGGGCAGAAGAGCCTTTCTGGAGAGGCCTTTCAGGGCACTAGGACGGGCCTCAGCAGCTTCGCCTCGGCCATGTATCCCTGGGAGTGCCTGCTGTCCTGGGAGGGCCCAGGAGATGGTGATGTCCCTCCCCTTCATCAGGGTTCTCTTCTCCCCAGCGGCTCATGGCTGTTTTTGTTTGTTCTGCTTTTTACCTCCGCAGGACCCCTCTGTGACCCAGCTGACCAGTGCCCCGCAAGGTGGACTGGCTGAATTCAACCCCTTCTCAGAGGTTGGTGAGCGTGCCCTCTTTCTGAGTCCCTGGGTCCCCTGGGTGGTGCCAGGTGTCTGGGCCAAGGAGCCTTGGCAGAGGCAGAGGCGGCTCTGAGAAGCTGCGGTCCTAACATGAACTTGGGGTGGGGGGGTAAGGATGAAGAAGTCAGCAATTCTGCCCTTGGGGTCTGTCATCTGGGCTCCTCCCTGAAGAGGGCAGGCCAGTGGCGGGGAGCTGTGGCTCCAGCAAGGCCAGGGGTGCCAGGTGAAGCATCACATGGCCCGCAGCCTGAGGCTCGAAGGCTAAGAAGCTGCAGAGCCGGGCCCAGGCCTGGCCCAGGCCTGGCTCAGAGGGAATGCCCCTCGTAGGCAGGGCAGGGCACTCACCCTGCTGTGGGTCTGCCCCCATGTGGCCAACTAGCGGAGCCCTTCTCACCTGCCTCCTTTGGTGTGTCCCATGCAGACAAATGCAGCCACAACAGTTCCTGTCACACAGCTCCCTGGGCCCTCGCAGCCGGCGGTTCTCCAGCCCTCCGTGGAACCAACCCAGCCAACCCCCCAGGTACTGTTAACAAAAGTCCCTTTTGCCTCTCCTTTCCAGAGAGGGTAGCACCAGTAGCCGAACCCTGAGATGGGGGAGGAGGTGGACAGAGGGCCTTAATTCCTGGCAGCCCTTTAAGGGCCCTCGTGATAAATTCTTCGGAGCTGGTCACTTGCATGTGGAGGGTCTGCTCAGCCAGCCTATATCCTCACCCCTACCCCACTACCACCGTCAAAAAATAAGCTTTGCTTACCAGGCTAGGGACCTTGGCATCTTCAGAGAGAGCATTTGCCCCTGTTGTGCCATTCCAGATCCTCGAGGGGCCTTTGGTTTGTGCTCTCTTACTTGGGGCCCAGAATCTATTTGTCTATCTGTCTATCTATCCATCCTTCCTCCCTCCCTCCCTCTGTCTCTCTCTCTCTTTTTTTCTTTTTTTAACCTCCTTTATTTCTGCCTTCCTTCCTATTTTCCTTTGTCCCTTCACCAAATACTGTGAATCTTGTCTTTTTTGTGTCTGACCCTCGCCTCCATCACCTCACTGGCCTGCCCCGCGCTCCTCGCTGCCCCGGTGGGCGTGACCCACAGTGGAGTTGTATGTTGCAGCTCCTGCGTAGACAGGCCAGCAAGTTCCTGCCTACCAGAGTCCTGGCAGTGAGTGAGCTCTCAGAGAGGCAGATGCTACTAGGAGGAGATAGTATTCTCAGAGACAGCTACATGCAGAAGCTTCCGAAGGTAGGCGAAGTGTAGATGAGCACGAGGGAGGGCAAGGCCCAAGCCGGGCTTTGGACTCTTGTGGGCCCCAAGCGGCTCTCGCCTTCTGACCAGACTTGGGAGGGAAGACTGAGACCTTCAGCAGGTCCATTCTGGTCCTGCTTTTGCCCCCAGTGCCTGAAATTTACCTCCTAAAGGCAGCTTTGACTTTTTGGAAAACTTCCTTTTGGAGAGAGAGAGAGCGAGAGCGAGTGTGTGTGTGTATGTGCATGTGAGCATGCACTCACACACGTATGTACACATATGCCGGGCTTGCCATCCTGCAAGGTGACTGGTCTGATGTCTGCTTCCAAAAATGACTGTAGACTTGGGGAAGAACCAGGCCCCAACAGCTGTAGCCCCTGGCGGGAGTGGGGGCCTGGGCTGGAACACCGGGGCCAGCTCTGCTCCGCCGCACGGGCCCTAGGTGCCTCACTCAGAGGCTCTTCTTGGACAGGGGAGGAAGCTTGGACTCGGCACGTCCTCAAAGCCGGGCAAGCCTAGGGGGCTGCGCTGGGGTGTAGCCGGTCACATTTTCAGCTGGACCTCAAGGGGGCAGCTCCTGGGGACGGGGCGGGGCGGGGCGGGATACTTAATATGTACTTAAATACTTAAATATGGTACTTAAATATGGCTCCCTGAGGCTCCAGGTGCACATGATCTGTCCTCAGGTGTCCCCTCCGCATTCACTGCTAGCAGGTTTGCACTGTTTCCCCTTCACACGCACCCCCTCCAGGCTCTTCAGATGAGGTGTGGCTCTCTGGGTTTCTGGCTACAGGTTAGTCTCTTGTGAGGCCATTTTCCCTTTGCTGTTACCCCAGAGCTCACTGTAACTGAACTTTGCCTGGATTCCAGAATGGGGGAGAGTTCTCTCATCTCAAGCTAAGGGGGTCTTCCCTTCATCCCTGAGCCCTGGTTAAGGCTGGTTGATGGCTAAGGGGACAGAGGCCCTAGGAGACAGGTCACCTTGACCTCTCTGTGGTGGTCTCTCGTACCCAAGACCACCTGGGTCTGGGACTGGCTCTCCCTGCATGGGGCAAGGCCCCTCTGACTTTGTGCTCACACTGGCTGATGCTGTCTCTCTGTCTCCCGTGTCCGTGCCCCCCAGGCCGTGGCGTCCGCAGCCCAGGCAAGCCTGCTCCGGCAACAGGAAGAACTGGACAGGAAAGCAGCCGAGCTGGAGCGCAAGGAGCGGGAGCTGCAGAACACCGTGGCCAACTTGCAAGGTAAAGGAGGCTGCCGGGCCCTGGGCCTCCGGGCCTGGCACAGGAGAGTTCCCTGAGCCTGCTTGTTCCGGGGCGGCCCTGGACCCCTGTCGGGCTCTTGACCGTCTCAGAGCAGCCCTGTTGCCAGTGCCAGGAAGGGCAGGGAGGTGGAGGCCAGGAGACCTGCAGTGTGGACCGGATGGGTGCAGGTTATTTCCGTACTCCTTCCTAGCCCTGAAATTTTTGCTGGCGTAGGGACACAGGTCCTGCGATTCCCCCTCATTTCATGATGATGACCCCTTGCGCTTATGGGCTGGTTGTTTATAAAAATAATCCCATAGGCCATTTTGCTCTGTTCCCAGTGCATTTGGGATCCATTATCTTGGAGCGGGTTCGTGTGTGTTCGTGCCCCATCACTCTTTTCCCACCCCACCCCCTACCCATGGACACCCTGAACCCCACTTGCTGGTGCCCTTCTGGAGCCCTGGTTTGGCCCGTAAACCGCGGGAGCGTGCACCCCATCATGCTGCCCTGGAGGCTGGGCCTCACCTCGTTGCCTCCTTCCACACAGTGAAAGAGAACAACTGGCCGCCCCTGCCCTTCTGGTGCCCTGTCAAGCCCTGCTTCTATCAGGATTTCTCAGTAGAGATCCCTGCTGACTACCAGCGGATATGCAAGATGCTCTACTATCTCTGGATGTGTGAGTCCCGCGCCTGCCCTCTTGAGCTTATGGGTGAAATGGGGTGTGACTCCAGAGCCCTTTCTGTGCTCTGGCTGCTCCTCCCTGCAGACTCCAGCCTTCCTCAGTGCTGGGCCGGGGTGGAGGGTACCTGCTGCCCACCTGGTTGGCCCTCCACAGTCTACTTTCTGGGCTGGGAACCTCCTGCAAAGGGCCAGTCCACACTATGGTTCACGCAGAGTGAGACTATGGGAGGCTTCAGAGTTCCTGTGGGGCTCATTGTGTTGAAAGGCCCCCCGTAGGTGAAGGCCTCCCTCCCCACAGGCCCCTGGGCTCTTAGGGGTGTGGGTGCATAACAGACTCCCTGTAGCTCCAGCGTGGGCCATTTAGGGACAGGGACAGGAGTCTCTAAGAGCTTCCTTCCCCCAAGGATCAGCCCTTAAGTCTGCATCCTCCCTTCACTGCCACCCCCCACCCCATCACATATCTGGCATGTCCTTCACCTCTTAGGAACTTGGTTTGGTCCCTGGTTTTGCAGCCCCAGAAAATCAGGATCTGGGAGCTCACCACGCCTAGGTGCAGACAAAGGTCCTATGGTATCCCTGCAGCTCCCCTCACTCTGTGGACCTCACATCCTCCCCAGGGGGCGGTTTGCCATGCCTGGGAGCCCTCAGTCACCTTGGCACGAGCCTGTCTCTCTCTCCTCCCCCCACCCCAGTGCACTCGGTGACTCTGTTTCTGAACTTGCTTGCCTGCCTGGCCTGGTTCTTGGTCGACAGCAGCAACGGAGTGAACTTTGGCCTTTCGATCCTGTGGTTTATCATCTTCACCCCCTGTGCCTTCCTGTGTTGGTACCGACCTATCTATAAAGCCTTCAGGTGAGTGGGGCTTGGACAAGGGGTCAGTGTATGGCTGGCATCACGGGTGACAGGACAAGGGCCTTAAGCCCAGGGGCGCCATCCTAGTCTTAGAGCAGAATAGGTTGGGGAAATCCATTTTCCCATTCCCACCCACGGCGAGAGCAGACGGGTCAGGAGCCGTTTTCCTGAGTTGTTGTGCCTGGGGTCTGCTCTGGACACTGTCCTTGGGTTAGGCATGGGAGATCTGGGGACAGGTCTGCAGCCCTTCCCTGTGTTCCCACTGCTCCCGTTCGGTCTGGTACATTAGGATTTCAGCCGCTGGGTAGAGGGAGGGGCTGCTCAGCTCTCT
>CM053560.1:108880418-108994682 GCA_028646485.1 Cryptoprocta ferox | reverse complement strand
CCCCAGTTCTTCACCGATCACTTGCTCACTGCCTTGCCTTGCCCACCACTTTCTGGGGTGTTGTGGATGAACTTGCCCTGAATCCCTAGGCCACCAGGGCTCTGTCCTGTGGAGGACTGCATCCTATTCTTTTTCTCCTTCCACGTGCCCCTCCCCCCCCTCCCCAGAGGCTGGGGCTACTTGTCTAGCCCTTGGGTTTGGGCAGCTGCTGACAGATGCTCTGGCCTTTGCAGACTCTGTGCTGTGACTTTTCTCAGAGGCCCTGTAATGTCAGGAGATGGAGCCCTAGCCTCCTGGATTGGCTCCTTCTTTGAGCATCTAACTGGCTTGAGTTTCCTGGGCGCTGTAGTCCTCGGCTCAGAATTAGCCTTAGGAAGAAAAGCTGATGGCTGATGTTTTCCGTTCCGCCCCAGTGCACAGGGAACATTACAGAATGGTCAGGCTGATGCTTGGCTGAAAGCCTGAGCCTGGAAGGGCTGCACTATTTTGGTCCCCTCCCACTGCCCCTCTTCTGGCTCACGTTGCTGTTTGTTTGTTTCTTTCTTGTTTTTAATTTTTTAACATTTATTTATTTTTGAGAGACAGAGACCGAGCATGAGTGGGGGAGGGGCAGAGAGAGAGGGAGTCACAGAATCCGAACTAGGCTCCAGGCTCTGAGCTGTTAGCACAGAGTCCGACGTGGGGCTCGAACTCAGGAATGGCGAAATCATGACCTGAGCCCAAGTTGGACGCTTAACCGATTGAGCCACCCAGGTGCCCCTCACCTTGCTGTTTCTAATCTGGCCCTTTTCTCTTTGATTGGTGACCCAGTTTCATTACTCACCACTCTAAGTGAGATCCTGAAAGACAGGCTGTGGCCTAACTGCTATTTGCTTCTGGACTCGGGAGTCAGAAGGCTTGAGGTCTGGTCCGGACCCCCCTCCCCGGCCCCCCTGCCCCCCCGCCCTGCCCAGGCTTCCCTCACAAGCTCTGCAGCACCTTCCTCACCTCACCTCCCAACCCCCACAGCTGGGTGGATATAACCCCCCTTTCTTGTTACTAGTTGTGAAATATCCATAACATATGTTTTATTTACTACCTAAACTATTTTAAAGTAAAGTGTTCAGTGGTGTGTAGTAGACCCACAGTGTCGTGCAACCCTCACCACTGTCGACCTCTAGGACATTTGTGTCACCCCGACAGGAAACTCTATACTTCTTCCCTCCTTCCCCGAGCCCTTGGCAGCTGTTAAGCTGCTGTCTGTTTCTGTGGATCAGTCTATTCTGGACATTTCATAAAGTGGAACCGTACAGGAGGTGGCTTTTTGTGTCTGGCCTCTTTCACTCAGCATAATGTTTCTAAGGCTCAGGTTGTCACATGGATTAGCACTTCATCCCTTTTTATGGCTGAATAATATCCCATCCACCTGCTTATCCACTCATCACTTGATAGACCCTGGGTTTTTTTTTCACCTTTTTGCTGTTGTGAATAGTGCCGCTATGAACATTTTTATACGAGTTGTTGGACACCTGTTTTCAGTCCTTTTGGGTATGTACCTAGAAGTGGAATTGCTGGGTCATATGGAAGTCTGCAGCATTCCATTAGCAGTGTGTGAGGGCTCTCATTTTCCCCACATTCTCACCAACTCTGGTTTGGTTTATTTATTTATTTTTTTCCCCAACCTAGAGGGGTGATATCTCACTTTTTTTTTTTAAGCTTTAACGTTTATTTATTTTTGAGAGACAGAGAGAGACAGAGCACGAATTGGGGAGGGGCAGAGAGAGGGAGACACAGAACCCAAAGCAGGCTCCAGGCTCTGAGCTCTCAGCACAGAGCCCGACGCAGGGGTCAGACCCACAGACTGAGATCATGACCTGAGCCGAAGTTGGACTGAGCCACCCAGGCTCCCCTCACTGTTTTTTTGATTGACCTTTCCTGAATGACTAATGATGTTGGCCATTTGTGTATCTTTGGAGAAATGTCTGTTCAAGTCTTTCTCTAGTAATTGGGTTGTCTTTTTGTTGTTGAGTTCTTTATATATTCTGGGTAGTGGCTCCAAATCAGACATGTAATGAACACATTTTCCCCTTCCTGTGTATTATTTTTCTCATTCTTGTGATAGTATCCTTTGACACACAGACATTTTTTGTTTTTTAAAGTTTATTTATTTTGAGAGTGAGAGCCGGGGAGGGGCAGAGAGGGAGAGACAGAATTCCAGGCAGGCTCTGCACTACCACCAGCACAGAGCCCAATGCGGGGCCCTAACTCCTGAACCATGAGATCATGGCCGGAGTCGAGACCCAAGAGTCAGCTGCTTAACCGACTGAGCTTTGCAGGCACCCCAGGTCTCTTATCCATCTTGAGTTAATTTTTGTGTGTGGTTGAAGTGAAAGTCCAGCTTCATTGCTTTCCATGTGGATTCTTCGTCCATTTAGTGGTCTTGGCACCCCCGTCAAAAATCAGTTGATAAGAGGCCTATCTGTTTCTGGACTCTCAGTTCGATTCCATTGATCTGTATGTCCTTAAACCAGTATTGCCCTATTTAGAGAACTGTGGCTTTGTGGTAAGTTTTTAAATCAGGTAGTGTGAGGATAATACTCTTGTATAGATAAGGACACTGGGGCCAGGAAGGTGACGCTGCAGGCAGAGGGGCTGCCCTGGGCCCCAGTGGGAGGAGCTGAGGGGACAGGATGAATGCGATGGCTTGGCCAGTGGTCCTCCTTCCCAGAGGGGGGCCCTCGGGAGTGAGCAGCCAGGCTTTCCATGCCCCCCTAGAACAGCAGGGAAAGGCCCTCCCCCATGCTACTCCTGCCTGTGAGGGCCGCAGGGGGCCCTTCCCTTCGGCCTTCACAGAGGCCTGGCCTCTCACAGGCCAACGGCTTGTGGCCCCCTGGGCTCTGTGCTGCAGGGAGGTGCCTGGGTGGTGGCCGGTCAGCATACAGAGGCCACCTAGAGAAGAGCACCTCTCATAGACCTCTGGAGCCCGCTCCCACTGTGTCTCCTCTGGCCGCCTCCTCCCTTTGCAGTGGTTGGATTGCGGCCCTGTCTACACTGAAGGAAGACCACTTGGCTGTGTCGATCATCATGATGGTGGTGGCTGGCTTCTTCACCCTGTGCGCCGTTCTCTCCCTCTTCCTTCTGAAGCGGGTGAGTGTGGGTGCCGGCCCAACAGCAACCTGAGGAAGCCGGCACCTCTCCCCTGCCTTTGCCTCGAGCCCATCACTAGAGCATTTGGGCTCCCTGGATCCCAGAGGTCCAGCGGCTGTCACCAAGGCTCTGGATGGGAGGTCAGCGGGCCCCCAGGGCGGCCTTCTCACCCCAGCCTCTTTCCTCAGGTGCACTCCCTGTACCGCCGGACGGGGGCCAGCTTCCAGCAGGCCCAGGAGGAGTTTTCCCAGGGCATCTTCAGCAACAGGACCTTCCACAGCGCTGCCTCCAGTGCTGCCCGAGGAGCCTTCCAGGGAAACTAGCCCTCCTGTCTACCCCAGCCTTTTCTCTTGCCTGCCTTCTAGCTGCACTTTCCGTGGGTGCCTTAAACAGTGGTTATGCCCAGCACAGACCGGGGGAGGGTCTTGCCGGGGTGCTTCCTCCTTCCTCAGCAACCAGCTCTCCGTTCTGCCCGAGGGAAGGGGAGGGAGGGACAGGGACTTATTTTTTACATAAGAGAAAAAAAAAAAGGTGGTCTTTCCTTCTCTGGTGGTGGTTTGGTGGGATTCGAAGCGGTGGGGCTAAGTTCACTTCCCCGTACCCACGCACATACGCATACGAACTTGGGATCATCGGCTGACCTGGGCCCATCCCAGCTGGAGTTTTACTTCTGCCAGGGTCCTGGGACTCCACTCCTCCCCTAGCAGGCCTGGCCCAAATCTGGCCCCACAGACCAAGCCTGTGGCTTCCACAGTCCTTCCTTTCCTTCCCTCCCAGGCTGGGGTAGCCTCCCAAGGGCTGCCCTTTAGGTGAACTGCAGTCCAGGCGGATGGCAGGCTCTGTTCCCCAGATCACTCTGGGGTGGTCTCTGGCCTTCCAGAGCCTCTGGCGTGGTCACCGTAGGCTCTTCCCTGCCTTAACGTTTCTCACAGATTCATAGACCTTTAGTGCCCCCTGTACCTTCCTGGTATGGGCAGCGCCTGTGCCCCTGGGGCCGTCTCTGAGCCCTTTCCTCTTTAGACTTACTGAATGTGCAGTGGGATTGTTGGGATTTGGGGCAGGGGGCAGGGAGGGATAGAAGATGTTGACCCCAAGTTGTCTTGCCCAGCCTTTGGCGGTTTTCTAGAAGGGTGGAGTCTGATTGTCCTGGTGTGGTGTGACCCTGTTTGTTTTGACTTCCTCTCCTCCTGAGGGACAGCAGCCCTTTACTATGGCCTCAAGGTTCTACCCCACTCTGCCTTCCACTATCAGCAATATCTCCTTTGTATGACTCTTAGGGCAGGAAGAATCAGTCCAGAACTGCATCCTTCATGCTGGACTGATGAGCCATTTTTCTGAGGGTTCCGGGCTCCATACCCCGAGTAGAACTGAGGTCACCTTTCAGTGTTCCTGGGTATGCCTCAGGTGTGTCAGTGTGATGGGCACCTGGGAGTCCACAGGTAAAACCTGTACCCTGTCCTCCAAAGGCTGTGGTGGTTGGTGTGTGGACTGAGAGGTCTTCTCAAAAAGCTGGTCAATTGCCTGCCTCTGGGACCTGAGTCCCACCCCAGGCAGCCTGCAGACTGCCAGCCCACCAGCCTCAGAGCCACTGAATGATAGTGGTAGTGACCAAGGTTTTGTAAACTTTCTGGTGTTTTTTTTCTTCATGTATAAATGTATATGTTATGTCTCAATTTTTGTGCTTTAAATAAAAACATTTTCAGACAACACTGGTCCTAATGTCTGGTGGACTTGGGGGAATGGGGATGGCCTATGGAGCCTGAACGGAGCTCCTTCGGTGCTAAGTGAGGGGACAGTTAAGATTCCGCATCTGGCCACCCTGTTCTGGCTGGTCTAGGAGGGGCCAAGCCCCTTCCTGAGACTACTTGTTCTCTTCCAAAGGCACCTTCTATCTCTACTTTAGAGCTGCTGATCTAGGTCGGAGGGGGACCCTCGGGAGCCTCTTTGACTCTTCCTCCTGGTGACCTTGTCTGCTGGCCTCGGCCTGCAAGGACCTCAGTATTCCCAAACAGCCCTTGCGGGCACTGGGGGATCACGCAATCACAAGGCGCCCGGAAGCTGCACCTGGAGAACCTGGGGGAGGCGGGGCCGCGGAGCGGGGCCGCGGGGCGGGGCGAGGCTAGCGCCCCGCCCACCGCACTGCAGTCCCGGCGGGCGGCGCTGGGGGCAGCGTGGAGTCCCCGCCGCGGCCGCGCGTTCTGCCCGCTGGGCTGCGCGCCGGAACCCCGCGCCTGAAAGCAGGAAGCGGCGGGAGCGGGGCGGCGGGGATGGCCGGGCCGGGCTGGGGCCCCCCGCGGCTGGACGGCTTCATCCTCACCGAGCGCCTGGGCAGTGGCACGTATGCCACAGTGTACAAAGCCTACGCCAAGGTGGGTGCGGGGCGGTGCATCCCCGGGGCCGGGGAACCGACGAGGGCCGGGCTCCGGTGCCCTCCAGACCCCGAGCTAGCCCAGCTGGGCGTCCGTCCGAGAGGTGAGACGCGGTGTGCGAGCAGGGAGTGGCCCGCGGCCGGCAGCGTCCGTGTGTCTTTCGGTGGATGCGGTGGGAGCTGAGAGCCGACTGCCACCCTTAGGTCTTAAACACAAACACACGCCCACGCAGCCCTGTTGTGTCTGGCGAGGCCGGTGGAGACCTCGGTGGAGCTCGGTGTCACTGGCTGAAGAACCCGCGCAAAACAGGGAGGATACTTGGTGGGCTGGGAAGAGTCTGGGACAGGGTTCTAGAAGGCTGGAGCCAGTTAGGAAGCGGAGTGCGCCGGTCTCGAACACCGAATGACATGTCTTAGTGGGGGCACTGTAGAATACAATGGAACAGATTCTGGAACAGGGTTGGAGAACACCAGACTGGGTGGGGAGGCGGGGTGGTGGGGGCGGAGAGGGAGATTCCAGAATCCGGGTGCCTTCCTATTCTGAGAATGGGAAGCCTGGAGGCCCGGTGTGACTGGGTAGGACCAGTGTTGGGGGGTGGGGGAAGGGGCAGAGGGAACCAGAGCCCCCCGGCCCCCTCAAGGGAGAACTGTCAAATCTCCTGTCCGCATAGAAGGACACTCGTGAGGTGGTAGCCATAAAATGCGTGGCCAAGAAGAGTCTGAACAAGGCATCCGTGGAGAATCTGCTGACAGAGATCGAGATCCTCAAGGGCATTCGACACCCCCACATTGTACAGCTGAAAGACTTCCAGGTGCGGGCCTGGGGTGGGGCCGCCCCCCCCAAAGGGAGCTGGAGAAGGGACATTTTCAAGCTGTTTGTCTGCTTGTATAACCACAGTGGGACAACGACAACATCTACCTCATCATGGAGTTCTGCGCAGGGGGTGACCTGTCTCGCTTCATCCACACCCGCAGGATTCTGCCTGAGAAGGTGGCTCGCGTCTTCATGCAGCAGTTGGGTAAAAGCCTCTGGCCCCCGCCTGACACCCTGTCCCATGGTCTCTAGCCCTCTCAGCCCTCCACCCCAGGCTTAGAGCCCTTCTTAGCAGTTGCTTCTGTCCCAGCTTGGGTTTCTAGGGCCCCATCTTTCCCGTGTTCCTATCCCTGGCTTAAGGATGCCATGAGAGACAGAGAGAGGAGTCCCCATGTGTGTGTGTGGGGGGGAGTCCAGGTTTCCACACATGGAACATAATATAAGGAACTCATAGAACGTTCCAGAGCCCAGGGGTAGGACCCAAGTGCTTTGTCAAGGAAAAGAACAAGACCCTAAGGGCTGAGGAGGCTTCCTCGAGGGGGAGCTTGTGAAGAGGTCCCCGGGGCTAGGGGGCAAATTCTTAGAAGTGGTAGGAGCCTGATACTTAAGTATGAAAGCATTCAGTAGACCAACCAGAGCGGAACTGAGGATGTGTAGGCTTGAAGAGTCAGATGGGGAGGCGACAGGCAGGTGGGAGATGGGCTTCTCTGACCTGTTGCCCCACATGGGTCTTACTCCCCAGCTAGTGCCCTGCAGTTCCTGCATGAACGGAATATCTCTCACCTGGATCTGAAGCCCCAGAACATTCTGCTGAGCTCCTTAGAGAAGCCCCACCTCAAACTGGCAGGTGTGTCTGGGATGAGGTTTGGATGGTGGGTGTGCAGAGGCCTCCCGCGGCCTGGGCTCACACAGCAGCCCCGGTTCTCATGCATCCTCTGTGGAGTCATCACACCGTGATGGGCTGGGAAGTGCAGCCCCACCGCCAAAAGGCAGGACTTTTCTCGGGCTGCCCATGCTCGACTCCAGAAGTGGAGTGGATAGGGTCAGGGTCGAGACTCAGCGTGTGACGAGGGGAAGGGCTCAGTGTGTGAGCAGGGTCAGGACTTGGTCTGTCACCAGGATTGGGGCTCAGCCTAGAACTCCGAGTGTGGCAGTGTTGGAGGGTGGGAAGTGGGGCAGGAGGTGACTGTGGCACCTGATAGAATTTGGAAAAGAATGGACTTGAGACTAGAAGCCAGAAAGCCAGGTATAACCTGAGCTTCTAACCCCTGGTGGGCCCTTATCCTCGTAGCTGATGCTATCAGGGTGGCCTTCCTGGAAAAGGGTGCCTGAGGAGGCTGTGGCGGGGTGGGTGGGATTTATTCTGGCTCCCAGAGGAAGATGTAGGTGGGTGTTCTAAGCTGATCTGGAGTGAAGGGCTGTGAGCAGAGTCTGCAGGGTAGGATTGATCCTGGTGAGCCTGGAGGGTGGGTGAGCCCTGCCCTTGAGCCCAGAGTGAGGCTTTAAAGGTCTGGAGTAGAAGCCGCTACTAGCGGAGCCCTGCTGCCTGGCCTCTTGCCCGCAGACTTTGGCTTCGCACAGCACATGTCCCCCTGGGACGAGAAGCATGTACTGCGTGGCTCCCCTCTCTACATGGCCCCTGAGATGGTGTGTCAGCGGCAGTACGACGCCCGTGTGGACCTCTGGTCCGTGGGGGTCATCCTCTACGGTGAGAGCTCTGTCCCCGGCCCTACCCCCGGGGCCTGCAGCCTGCACCATGTGTCCCCGCACCAGCTCTCTCTGGGCCACTCCTGAGGGGTCTAATGAATGTGACTCTGCGGGCCCAGGGACCTGGCTCTGGGAGTATCTTCCAAAGGTGGGCCAGGCCAGGCTTGACCCTTTCCCCTCCCAGCCTGCCATCTGCCTCCCTCCCACAGAAGCCCTCTTCGGGCAGCCCCCCTTTGCCTCCAGGTCGTTCGCGGAGCTGGAAGAGAAGATCCGGAGCAACCGGGTTATTGAGGTGAGTCTCCAAGGGCCTTGGCCACCTATTGGGCAGAGGGATTCAGGGCCCTGCGTTTGGAGACCTCACTGCCAGCGGCACAGATTGGAGCGTGGGCTCTGGGCCGGCTTTGTGGTGCTGGGGCATGCTCTAGAGGGGAAGCCGAGGTTCCATATGGTTCTGGGAGCCCAGATCAGCTCACAGCAGGCAGCGAAGGGCCGGCCCCGGGGATCGTTGTGCAGGGCCCTCTGGCAGAAAAGCCAAGCTGGCCCAGGCCCAGCTTGGCCCCCCAGTCCTGACAGGCCCCCGGGCAGGGTGGAAGTGTTGGAAGCCCATGTGACCTGTCCTCCATCCTCCCCGCAGCTCCCCCCGAGGCCCCCGCTCTCCCGAGACTGCCGGGACCTGCTGCAGCGGCTCCTAGAGCGAGATCCCAACCGTCGCATCTCCTTCCAGGACTTCTTCGCCCACCCCTGGGTGGACCTGGAGCATATGCCCAGTGGGGAGAGTCTGGGACGAGCAGTGAGCAGGGGTGGGGTGGGGTGAGGGCAGGTTGGGGGGCTGGCTCATCTACCCCGTTCGGTGGTGAACAGGGGACCTCCCCTTCTCTGTTCGTGGTGAGCACAAGGGGCATGACTCCCGATCTGTCCCGCAGATCGCCCTGGTGGTGCAGGCGGTGAAGAAGGACCAGGATGGGGACGCCGCGGCCGCTCTGTCTCTCTACTGCAAAGCTCTGGACTTCTTTGTGCCCGCCCTGCACTGTGAGTGCCTGGAGGCCCTGGGTGCAGCAGGGGTGGGGTGGCCGCAGCTGCAGTGGATGGATTCCAGAAGCAGCTCCCCACCCAGAATTTTGTGGGGGACAAAGCAGAGGGTAAATCTGGAAGTTGGTCCTTCTGAGGATTCCAGAGAGTTTGGTGTGGGGTGGGGCAGACTCCTCATACAAACCCCCACTTTCTACAGACGAAGTGGATGCCCAGCGGAAGGAGGCAATTAAGGCCAAGGTGGGTAAGGGAGTCTCCTGAAGGAAGCAGGTGAGGGATCTGGGGGCCTCTGCAGACTGGTTCCTTAGAGCCTAGAATCAGAACTTCCTGTCCTAGTTGAGCCTCAGTCGACCCCCTGACATGACAGCTTGGAGTAGTCCCTGAGGACCCAGAGGGAGAGTTTGGAGGTGGGTGCTGGTGGGAGGGAAGGTGGGACGGCCCCTCCTCAGCCCCTTGCCTTCTGCAGGTGGGGCAGTACGTGTCCCGGGCTGAGGAGCTCAAAGCCATCGTCTCTTCCTCCAATCAGTCCCTGCTGAGGCAAGGGACCTCTGCCCGAGACCTGCTCAGAGGTAGGCCTGGCTTCTGGCCTCAGCCCCCAGCAGCATCCCACTGGCCCGAGGGGGAGGTGGCAGGGGGTGGTCTCCCTGAGATGAACCCAGGCTGCCCCTCTCACCCGGAGCCCTTGCCCTCATCCCAGAGATGGCCCGGGACAAACCTCGCCTCCTTGCTGCCCTCGAAGTGGCTTCGGCTGCCATGGCCAAGGTTTGTGCCCGGCGAGAGGGGTCCTGGTGGGGGGCAAGGAGAGTCCAGGTCACGAGCCAAAATGACCTGTGTCCCCGTGGCTGCAGGAGGAGGAAGCTGGCGGGGAGCAGGATGCTCTGGACCTGTACCAGCACGGCCTGGGGGAGTTGCTGGTGCTGCTGGCAGGTGAGGCCCCCGATCACCACGCTCCCCCAGGCTCTGGGCGGCCTGGCCCTCACCACGTGCCCTCCCTCTCTTTGTAGCGGAGCCCCCAGGCCGGAGGCGGGAACTGCTTCACGCTGAGGTGCCCACCGGGGTTGGGAGCACTGGGGGGCTTCCTCTCGCTTTCTTACCCTGTTCCTGCATGGGGGACCACCTCAGCTTCCCTCGGGGTGTTCCAAGTCTGGGAGTCAGTCCTTATAGTCTTGGTAAATCGGTGGCCCCATGCGCTCCGTAGGGGGCACGAGTGCTGGGGGTCAGGGCACTGGGACAGATAGGATCTGGGAACCCAGCAGCAGGAATTGGGTTGGACTGCCTCAATGGAAAGGCTTTGTGGAGAAGGAAGGGATAAGGAGGCCCAGGGGAAGCTGTTCTGATGGGAGAGGGCTGTGTGAGCGTCAGGAGTGAGGAGGAAAGTGGTTTGAAGGCCCCTGTGACCCACATCCCACTGGCGTGTCTTCCATTGGCAGGTTCAGAACCTCATGGCCCGAGCCGAATACCTGAAGGAGCAGGTCAAGGTGGGCACACGGGCCGGATGAGTTCTGCTCCCGGCTGGCTGTCCCCTGCGCCCCTTTTGTGTGTCTCCCCCTCTGGTCTCTCTCTGAAGGTCTCCCCATTGCCGTCTCTGTTCTTTGCACTTGCACCCTCAGTGGCTCGGTGGCTGCTCGGCGGCTCCCGTGCCTGCCTCTGGCTGCCTCTCACCCCTGTGCTGCCTTTCTGTTCCATAGATGAGGGAGTCCCGCTGGGCGGCCGAGAGCCTGGACAAAGAGGGGCTGTCGGAATCTGTTCGTAGCTGTGAGTCCTGTCCTGGGGTCTGACCCTCTACCAATGAGGGATGAGGGCTGCGGGCAGCCCTGGGTTCTGCTTCTTTGCCAGACATGTGAGACTGACTTTTTCCTTTTCCCCTCCACAGCTTGCACCCTGCAGTGACCCCAGAAGGATGCCTGGACAGACCACAAGCCACCTGAAATTGGGGACACCCTCACCTAGACTGATGCCCAGAATTCTGCGGCCCTCTGCAGTGCTGTGGAGCAGGCTTCCTGGATGGGCAACTCTGAGACAGCCCCCATCCCAGCATCCCCCCCCAGGGGGTTCCCAGACCCTGATGGCCTGTGTTTGTGTTGGGAACACTGGGCCTTGGCCCCTGGGGGAAGGGGAGCAAGACTCCGTGAGAAGTTTCCTTCATATGACTTTTGTTATTTGGTGGTTGCTGGACCCTGAGCTGGTCAATTCTGGGGCATCAGGCTTCTGTTTTTGCTCTGGAACCAGGACAGGGAGCCCTCTGCAGGGCACTTCTGCTCTTGCCCCTTCCCTGTCAGCGGGCAGCTGTGCCTGCGCGCAGCCCTGCCCTTCCTGGGAGCCCTTATTGCAACTCACTTCACTCCTTGCCCTGGAATGGGGCTCTCAGGGACCACCCACCCCACGGTATGCACCCCACCGAGCTCACCAGTCTCCCTGCCCACCCTCTCAATATTGTAAGATAATCCTTCAGACATGAAAATAATGTACTTCGTATGGGTGGGCAAATTTAAGAAAGCCATGCCTTGTTCCTGCTCTGGCCCAGGGGACACAAGGGGAGGGGTCCTCAGCCTTCATCCTTTGCCCCTACTTGCCACAGAGCTGGTTCTGGCCTGGAAGGGGCAGGCATGGGGGCTGCCTGACCCATCAGGCTGCTGAGGACCCGGCAATTCAGGAGGTTTGATGTTGCTGCTACCCCAGTGTGTGACCCTGGGTGCCTCCCTTCCCTTTTCTGGGCCTCGGTCTCCCCATCTCTCTAATGGCGCTGTTAATACTTCCTCAGCTCCCCACGTGGGCTAAGTGGCTTTAATCTGGAGGAGAATGTGCACACGTGGAGTTACTTGGGGGTTCTTTTTAAAAACAAGGGTGTTGATGATCTCTAACCTTTGAGCCCTTCAGTGCCTCCTTGGGGCAAGAGGAGTCGGTCTTCCTTGCAGGAGGCTAGGTGTAAAGAATGTAATTCATGGTTTCTCTATTAAATTATTTTCTGAACTTGGGCCTCTCTTCTTGCTCTGGGAAAAACGAGAGGTAGCACCTGTTCTCAGGCTGGGGCTGGAGAGGCCCCAGGAAAAGCTGGGAAACCTGAGGGAGGGCGGGGGAAGGCCCCAGACAGGACCCCTGGCCTCCCAATCCCCCCTTTCCCTGTACCAGTAAGTGAGCCAGACTGGGGCAAAGGGCATCCTCTAGGATGTCTTGTGCTCGTGCCCAGCTCCCTGGGGCCCCGCACTCTCCCCCAGGTCTCAGGAGCATCTCTGGGGACTTAAAGCCCATCCCCTGGGGCAGTGACCAAGGCAGCAGTTGCCTAAACTTCTCAGATACTCCATACTGGAAGGGCTCAGAGGGACCTGATTTCCCCCAAAGCCCTTGGCCTGGCCGCTGGGGGGCAGTGTAGAGCAGTGGTCCAGAGGCCAGAAGGCATGGCTAAGATCTTTGCTCTGCCATTTGGCCTGGAAGCTTGGGACCCATAGATGAGCCGGTTTATTGGTAAAATGAGGGTGAAGACGAGTGCCTCGTGGCAGTTTGTAAGGATTGCATTACTGTGAGCCTGACACATGGTACAAGTTCAGTAATGTTAATTTTTAGATTTAGGGAGAGGAATGTACTCCGGGTTATCTCTGGGGAGGGGCTGCATAAGAAAGCTTCAGTGAGAAAAATGAGGGGAAGGAAGGAGAAGAATGACCGGACACAGTGGGCAGGTGAATGGAGAAGACTGGATGGGAGAGAGAGTGGGAATGAGGAAGGATGGGATTGAAGGATCCATTGAACAGAAGGATGACAGGCTGGGGGTTGGCCCACAGACCCCACTGTTTGTGATACCTGCCTTGGCTGTGTAAGAACAAGCGCCCAAAACTGTCACCTAGGTGGGTGTGGAGAGGAGCAGCCCCACCTCGGATATAGGAAGGGCCTGGGAGGCTGAGGCCATCGGAGGAGGCCCTGGGGAAGGGCCCTTTCCGAGCAAAACCTGCAGACGACCTCCCGGCTGTCCTGTGTCTAAGCTACCTGCCAAGGAGGGAGGCAGCCCAGCCAGAGGAGGTGGGGCTCACCCTCTAGGTCTCTCTTTGAATGGCAGAGACCTATGGGAAATATGCTATGTAATCTGCTTTAAAAATTACATATTTTCCTCCTAAGAGCAAGTTTCCACCTCTCACCTTTATCACTTTGAAAGTGTGTAAAGCAGGGCAGACATACCCCAGTGTCTGCGTGCCTCCCTCTCCCATCTCCACTTAGTCCCCCGAGCCCAGAGCCAGCACCAGGCCAAGCTGGGGGAGCACCTGAGCCTGGACCCCTCTGTCTCCCAAGGAGCCAGCCCTGGGAGAAGCAGATGGGCCACTGGAGCAGACTGAGGGACCCAGGTGTCCCTGTGCGCAGTCTGCCCTTTCTTTTGCTAAGTAGGGACATAGGGCAGGACGTCAAACCTTTGTCCTTGCAGGAGGTCATCCAGAAACCAGCTGCTGTCCCAGCGCCGCCCCCCCACCCCCCATGGGAGATAGCCCAACCCTGAGGCTGCCACATGAAAGAAGGGGCATATCGCTTTCTCTAGACTAACTCATACCCCCACTTGAAATCCCACAGACACACAAACACACAGACACAAGCCACAAGAAGCAGACATACAAAAACAACAAAGCCATGTTCAGGTTCACAGAACCATGCAGACCCCACATGGATTTACGCTCCACATGGATTTATGCTCATGATCACACGCACAGAGGCATAGTTCCTGCTGAATGAGGCTGAGGCAGCCTCAGCGTCACTGATCCCCCAGATCAGCCCAGGGTGGCCCCCTTGCACTCCCTAAGTCTCGCCCCATAGGATTCTGGGAACAGCTAGGCCTGGCAGGCACAGGGTTAGAGGGAGGGGAGCAGGCTCTGTGGCTCCCTCCTGCTCCCCTCGCACAGCTCTCCACCCCCAACCCAGCCTCAGGCGTCAGCTGGGTCAATAGGCACTGCCAGCATCTCAAGCTCAGCAAGTGAACATTACCCCAGATGTCCCCAGTGCATGCCGGGGGGCTTCTGTGTCTGGAGGTACCATCTGGCCAATAGGGGAAGAGGAGGTCCTCTGAACTCCAAACCCCCTCACCCTCCCAACTTCTCCCTGGGGACCAGCTGGCCTCTGAAAGTCACTGCTTCCCTCTGTACCACTCTCCCTCTGAGAGCTAGGCCTGAGCTGTCTGGGTGGGTAGAAGGCAGAAGAAAGGGACTGGATTTGGGCAGGGGACACCAATCTTCCTAAAATCCCCAGTATTACGGGGCCAGAGAATCAGGAGTCCAGGTGAGGGGAGCAGACCGGCCATCTTTGCCATTGCTTTCTTCCTGAAAGCGTGGAAGGAGGGGTGGGCGTCGCAGGGGCTGTCTCGTCCCCTTTCAACATCTCCTGTATCCTCAGACTGCCTGCAAGCATGAGAGGAAAGAAGGAGGGAAGAAAAAGAGGAGAAAGGAAAAGCCCCAGAGAGGTAAATGGCTTACTCTAAACGATGGTGCCCTAATGCCAGGGTTTTGATTGCTATGAACAAGGAAGTTTTGGGGCAAGTGGCTTTCTTTGTGGCCCTCACATCACACCAAGTGTGCGGACGAGTCACGGACCAAGTGATCCTCTGAACAGGTGGAAGCAGAGCCAGGTTGGGAAGAGAGCAGCCATGTAGACAGACGCTGAGGGCTTGGGAGTGTGGGCAGGTACAGAGGAGGCCCCAGCGTGGCCGTTAGCCCCCAGCTGAGGGCACGAGTATAGGCAGGGGTGAGCCAGGAATGAGGCAGAAGGCAGGGAAGACAGAAATGAAGAGGACGTGGAGCTGACAGAGAACCCCCGAGAGCAGGGGAAGGAAGTGGGGAGGCAGGGAGAGGCCAGCAGCGCCTGGGGACCCCTTAGCCTGTCCTCCCCGTCCATCCCTGCCTGAGCCCCAGAGCGTCCTGCCCCCATTCCAGGGATACACAGACAGCTCAGGCCTTCCTGGGGCTCCCAGGCGTGAGGAAGAAACCAGTGTGAGGGCTCAGCCCCCTCCCACTCCCTGACCCCAGGCCCCAACCAGCTCATTTTGTGAGGGCACAGTGAGTGCTGACCGCCCGCCTCCGCATGGCCTGCCTCCCCGCCTCTTTCATTCTGGGTCCTGCAAACCACTGAGGGAAAAGGGGTCTGTCCAATCCCATTAGGCAGAAGGTCCCTGGAGGGTGGAGTGCTGACGTGGGCCTTGCTGCTGACGCTGCTGAGGAGGCCCACGCATCCCCTCCACACCCAGCCTGGGGCCTCAGCTTGGGTCTCCTCCAGCTCTCGGAAGGTCAGGATGGCCTTTCATTCCAGAGACTTCCCAGGGGCCCAGGCCCCTTAGCCGGAGATGCTCAGGAGAGAAGGCCCAGTGTGACAGCCCGAACCTCCCCATCCTGGGCCTGTGTCCCTCCCTCCGCCACCCTCCTAACTCCTCATCCTCCTTTTCTTCTCTCTCTCCCACCTGCTTCTCCCCACATTACCTACCGAACAGGTTTTATGTTTCTTGTCCTTATTTTACAAAGGAGACCTAATGGAAACTTTGCCCTTGAAACCAAACCCTCATACGGCTGTTCCGTCTATAAGTCTTGGCTAGCTTCCCCACGGGCTGGTGCCAAGCAGGGACACCTGGGGTTAGCCTGTAGCACCTTGGGGCTCAGGCCCCTTGGGTGGCCTGCTTGTGGAGCCTCCTGGTTGGTTTCTTGCACCCCCCCACAGGTAAGGAGGATGAAATTTAGGCTCCCCATTTTTTTGTTAAGGAATGAGTTGTCATTTATTGATGGTCTACCATGTGCCAAAGGTTTTCCAGACAGCTTTAAAACACAGATTATTATTATTTAGGGAGGGGGTAATTCTTTGTGTCACAGCAGGGACAATAGGCTCCGAGAGGGAAAGGGTCCTGCTCTAAGTCACACAGCAGTGCCAGGACTGGAAAGAGGTTGCCCTGTCTTCTTTTTGTTACACCTTTCATCTCCAAAGTGAGAAGGGGGTACAGGCGCAGGTGCCAGAGACAGCTGTGATTGAGCCGCAGCCCCTCCTTTGGTTCCAAGTAGTCGCCCGGAGGCCTGGCCTTCTCCGTGTGTGTCCCCATCCAGCTGGCTGCCACATCCTCCTCAAAGCCCAGACCTAGTCCATCCGGCCCTAGCCTGGACCTGGTGCTTGGTCAGTGTGGGGACCGCACCCTTGCCCAGGTCCCCCAGAGGATAGAGCTTGCTGGCATTCCTATGAAGCTACGGTTGAGGAGGGTTGTTGGGCTGTGAACCCCAAGATGAACCCCAAGACTCCTGGAGGTCCATAAGAAGTGGGAGGATAGGTACCTCATTTCAAAATTTTATTTTTCGCTGCGCTGAGAGAGGAGATCCAGCTATGGAATCTGGAGAGAGTTCTATGGGAACAGAACAGAAATTGCCTGGGCCTGGGTCCAGAAAAGGCCTAGAGCTGCCTGGGCTACTGTTGAGTGCCAGCTTCATCCTTGGCACTCGGCCCCTCACACAGCATCGCTCAGCTCCTGAGAGCCAGAGCCCACAGTACAATGGCAGCCACTTGAGGCTACAGCTCCAGCTGCTGTTCTGCCCAAGGAATAGTGTGGGGTTGGCTCTGAAGGCCAGGGAAGCCAAGACAGAAAGTGTTAGAAATTACCCAGTCCATCCCCATTTTAAAGATGATGAAATGAGACCCAGAAAGAGCAGTGGCTTGCAAGGAGAATGAACATGGAGGCTCAAACTTGGGCCTCTTGTCTCCTGAGGGTGTCTGCCCACAGACTCTGTGTGTGTGTGTGTGCATGCCAGGATGCAGCTGTGGCGTATGCCTCTGCACATGCCATGGTTTCTATGTCCCTCTGTGTGTCTCTCTATGCGTGATCCTATGTGCAAGAACTTGGGGTGATGGCCAGAGAGGGATGGGCCTATTCCTACAATCTTAGGAGGCCTCTCCAGGCTGAATAGAGAGAGCAGGTCCTGAGGAGAAGGGTGAGGAATGGGGACTTTGTTCCCAGTGGAGAGAGAGACCAGAAGGCAGACTTGGGCCATGGATGGGAAGGGTCCTGAGCTAGGATGAGACAGGGGGAACAAAACTAAGATGGGGTATGGGTCCCTAGACATTGGGACGTGCTCTTAGCCCTCATGGGGGCCCAGCCCCCTGGGGCTGTGCCTCCAGTGGGCAGCCCCAGAGGAAGTAGTCACATGATGTAGCACTTCTCAGCTGATTGCTTGATGTCCCCCAGTGTGGCCTGGGCCTTGTCCTTGAGTGAGCCGAGGTCTAGGCCAGGGAGACTGGCCAACTGCCCGAGGACGGAGGCCCTCTCCTCCTCCTCCTCTGTGTCCTCCTCAATCATCTTGGCCAGCTCCCGGGGAAGCTCCACGTCTCCACCTGCCATCTGAATCTGGCTCTCATCTGTCTCGTTCTGAAGGGAAGAGGGGAGGGTGGAGTGCGGTTGGAGGTCTGTGAAGACCCAGAGTCGAAGGGACAGGGAGGAGGTCTGGACTGGGCTACCAGCCCCTAGATTTTTCAAGCCAAATGTTCTGGTGAGTTCAGCGCCCCAACCCCCCTCATCCCAGGATCAAATTTTTGACCCTTGGACATGGAGACCTTGCACTTTTACACCACCTTACTTCACTCTGAGATACTGAAGACACTAGCATAGTGAATAGAGCAAAATGAAAATACTTAGGAGTCGAACTGTTCTAATCAGCCAAGCCACATGCTGACTATCATTAACTACACTGGAGGACGTTACTGATAATAGTGACGGGTACCATTTATCAACTGCCTACTGTATGGCTGACATTCAAAATAACCCTGTGAGGTGGGTATTGTTATCTGTATTTTATAAGCAAGGAAATTGAGGCTCAGTTTAAGTAAATTACTCAATTTAAGTAAGTAACTTGTGCAAGGTCACACACCTAGGAAGCACGGATGTTTGTTTTACACCTACATCATGGATTCTAACATCTGTGCTCTCTTTGCACAACACCTACCGACTGCCATTGCACTTCTCTTTCCCTTTGGGGACCCTGGGGCTTTCCACTTTGTGTCCTACACAGTTACAGCCAAGTCTTCCCTCTTCTACTAGACTCAGAGTTTCCTGATGTGGCAGGAGTTGTGTCTCTTAACAAGGCTCGTGTAAGCATTTGAGGAATGACTCTTTTCCTGGTTTTTGTTTTTTTTAATGATTCCATTCTTAGCTGGGTTTAACTCAGTAGCTTTCCTGGATTTCTGGACTGCTTTTCCCTCTGAGAGACTTCCAGGAGACTGGTGCCCTGTGGAACATCAGAGGCATCCAGGGGATCAGTAAACATTTGTTGAATGAGTGAATGTAATGTTCACATGTCTGATCTTTCAATTCAAGTGGAAGATTCTAGGCACTGGGAGTAGCTTGTGCCTCAGTTCCCTTCTTAGGAAACACTTATATGCCCATCTACTGCTGCAGTGCCTAGGAGGACATCTTCTGGCTGCTTGGCCAACCAAGGGGCATTTTGCTCTCTGCAGACAGACTCCATACCCTGGAAGCCAGCCAGGAGTCCAGTATTCACAGGCTTGAGCTCTGACCCCAGCTCCATCACTAGGCGGCTGTATGGCCTTGCCAAGTCCTTCAACCTCTCTGAGCCTCAGTTTCCTTATTTGGAGTGTGGGTGATAGCTACCTGGAAGCATTACTGAAGGGTTACATAAGGGCATGAAGGTCAAGTGCCTGGCGCATAGAGGGTGCTGCATTCTCTACCCCACCCCACCCTCTGTGGATGTTCAGGAGCTCCAAGTGTACGCAACCCTGGGGTAAAATCTACTGTCTTCCACTTCTTCATCTGCTTGGGTCCAACTGGCGGTTGGGGGAGTGGTAGGTGGGGGAGAGAAGGGGCCTGAACTGGCTCCAGAAACACAAACCGATCAGTCTTGGGAAGACTGGGCTTCCAGGCCTTTGAGTCAGAGAATGAAGGATCCAACCAAGAACTCCATGAGTTTTAGGAACTGAAACTTGTGGTGCCCAGAGTTGGGAGAAAGAGCCGGGAGCCCCAAGCTCGGGGTCCCAGATGTGCCTGCCAGCCCAGGCTCCTAAGCTTACCTTGGGCAGCCGGTATTTATCTCGGAAGTGGCTCCTCAGCGTGGCCCGCTCTGCCTTCCTCTGGGTGAACTGCGCGTCCCGCTCCATCCTGCGGGGGCACCGGGGCGGAGTCATCTCAAGGGCTGAGAGAATGGGCGGGGTCTGCGAGGAAAGGGCCGGAGGGGTCTCCGTGTCCCAGCGCTGACCACTCTGCTCCAGCAGGTTGGCCTGTGTGTTGGGAAGGTGCTCCGACCTGGCGGACCTCGGTCAGTCTTTGCTGCCTCTCCCCCCCATCATAGCTGTCCTTTGTGTCTCTGCACCAGCCACTGGACTATTGGGGCTGGAGAGTCAGCCGGTCTGGCTCAGTCTGCAGACCCTAGTATATGTGTCTCTCTCGGCCTCCAGCTACATCTGTCTTTTCCATTCCTGACAGATTGTGTCGTGTGGGGGGATATATTCGGGACAGACTTGGGCTTGCGTCCTGGCTGAACTACCGCTTTTGGTATGTCTTTGGATAAGTCACTTATTTTCCTCTTTTGCAACTCACAAAACTGTTATCAGGATTAAGCAAAATAATAGCTAATATTTAATGATTTACCATGTGCCAGGCACTGTGCTATGAAGTTTACATGCGTTAAATAATTTAATCTTTCGAAATATATAAGTCATGCTTTATGATTACCATCACCATTTTACAGAAGAGGAAACTGAGCCACAGAAAGATTCAAGTAACTGGCTTAAAGTTATCAGCTAAAAATATACAAAACCAGGATCTGAACCCTAAGCAGCCTACCTCTGGGAGTCCAACCCCTCATTCCACCCCAGCTGCCTCTCTGTCCCAGCACTGCCTGCACACAAGAAGACATTGAGGCTCAATGTCTCTGAGTGCCCCATCTCAAGATCTGTCTCCGTGATTCTGAGCCCCTCAGATTCATCACTTTTCTCCGAGCCTCAGGCTTAGAGGAGCTCCAGTTGGAAGATGCAGACGGCTAGGACCAGATCGGATTAAGGGATTATTTGTTTCGTCAGAAATGCACGTGCCCCCACCCCATCCCAGGTCCCTATTGTCCCTGCCCCCATTCCCTCTGGGCCCAGAGTGCTGAGCTGGGGTCAGGTCCTGGGTCTGAGATGGCGTGGCTCTGGGGGCAGCCTAGAAAGCACAACCCAGCCTCTTACTGAATCTAGAAAAGTAGTGTGAGAGGGCTCAGGGTCTGAAACCGCCCTAGAGGTGGACCAGGTGGCTGGAGGGGGTGGGGGGGGGGAGGGAAGATCGTTGGAGCCAGGAAGGGATCCCACTCACTTCTCTTCCACCAGTTGCTTCTGATACTCCTCGTACTCTTCTCGGTTCATGCCCTGCGCTTCGGCCGCCGATTTGTCCCCGTCCCCCTTGTCCTCGCCGCCCCCCAGGCTCCCGGTGAGGTTCTTCAGCTGGCCGCCCACCATAGTCTTCACCATGAACGCCATGGTCTTTGCTGGCCCTGGCACCGGGCGCCGGGCGCCAGGCACGTCCGCACCTACTTCAGCACTAGGTCTCGCGGACAGCTCCTGCCGCCGGCCCGCGCCCCACGCTCTGAGCCTCCCGCCGCCCGCCCCCGCCCAGGCCCGTCCCCACCTCCCCAAACCCCTCCTCACGGGGGGCGGGGGGCATGCACGGGGCTGAGGAGGCTGAACCACGTGCCCGCTCCGCACTCCCGCCTCCCCCACGTGCCTCCTTCAACGCCAAGCTCCGCCTGGGCATTGCTGACAACGGATTAGGGCCTGCGCGGGGTGGGGTCGCTCCCCAGGGAAAGGGGCTGCACTGATGCGTGTCCAGAACCCTGTTTCCTACTCTCCCCCCACTTCCTCCTCTTCCAGGTCGTTGATGGCCAGGATTTCAGCTGGCAGATCCAAGTGGCAGCAAGGAGCAAAGATCCAGTCCTGGCCCCTACACCATCCTCCCCACCCTGCTACCCCAGCAGCTGCCCAAAGAGCTGGACGCTGGGAAAGGGAGGGAGACCAGAAAGAGGGGAATCCCAGTTATGTCTCTGTGGGTTGTCTCCGAGTTCTCCCTCACGTACCAGCTCTGCTGACCCCTAGAGCTGCAGGAAGTGGGGAGGGAGAGAGTTGTTCATGGTGATGCTGGCTGGGCTGGGCCAAGAGGGCACCTGGAGATTCCACTCTTTGCTCTGGGGACAGAATTATCACAGCTGTGACTCACTCTTGAACCACAGTCCAGGGCTCAAGGCTTGTGGGGTATCTGGTCTTTTGGCAATCAAGCCAGTCCTTGATGTCCTTGCCTGCTTGGAGCCCACTCCCAGCTACCTATCCAGAGAAGGTGAAAGCCTTCAGAGAAATTAAGATGAAGCCAGAAGGTAAATGAGCATATCAAACAAAGCATGGGGAGATGGCAATCGCCTTTAATAAGATAGGAGCTACCCCCAAACTAAGGTGTGGGTAGGAGCTGGGCACCCAGAAGGAGAAGGTACCAGCCAAACCCTCACCCCCTAGACACCATCCACCTCCTGGTGACATTCCTTCAGGGCTTTGAGGTGAGTCATGCGCGTATGCTGGAGGAGAGAGGCTGCCTCCTCAGAATCCCCAGGGCCCTGGGAATGCGTGGTGCAGGACACAGAGGAGGGCTGCCTGTGGACAAATGGTCCTGAAGGCTCTTGCCCAGCTCCTGCCTACTGCCAGGGAAAGGAGAAGAAGGTTACTTGGATCTCTCCCTTTAGGGCTCTTGAGACCAGGCTTCTACACTCACTCTCTACCATTCCTCCATCACAGCCTCCCTTGTTCCCAGCCTTCTATGGCTCCCTTGGCCTGCCCCATCAGGACCACACTCGTTCCTTGGCATTCAAGGTCTGTCTAGGTGGCTCCAGCCTTATGGGCACCATCGAATGCTTACATAATGCATAAGCTTGTCATCATTTCCACTTTGTATCTTTGGTATTTTTACCTGGAGGCTGTCCCCTCTTCTACTCTGCTTTTAAAGCTCAGCACATTTCACTCCTCCAGGAGCATCCCAGATGACAGTGATTCTTCTTGTCTTGTAATTCCACCAGTAAGGACTGTCAGTCCCACTTCCGAGCACCTTAGCACACTCACCATCTCTAAATGTCTCATTCATTCAACAAACACCCATAAGCAGAATAGTGACCTCCCCCACCTTTTAAATTCTCTTTGCCCAGGTTCACAAACTGGTTCCACCGTTTGCTTTGACACTGGAATTGATGCTTTTTCTCCAGAATATTGTGCTTTTTTCCCCATGCTTCCATGCCTTTTCTCATCCTGTTCCTCTGTACTGATGCCTTTATTTAGCTTGTCAGCCTAGAAAACTCCTAGTTATCTTGACCCATATCCAGAGCCCCTTCCAAGTCAATTCCTTGATCTCCCTAAGCTGGGTCAAGTGCTTTTTTCCCCCATCCTGCTATAGCCCCTGAGCTCCTCGACATTATGGCACTGACCAGATAGGGTGTGACTACCAGTTACTCATCCGTTTCTCACATTAGCAAGTGAGTTCTGTGAGGGCAGGACTTAGATGGGACCAGCAGTTGAGCAGGTGTTCAGTAGAGCTTGTTGGAAACATGGGTCCTAGCCTGGGTGCTGCTGCTTGCCAGGTGGTAGACCAGGCATGTTCCCCCTGGGCCTCAGGGCCCCATCTGTCAAATGGAATGACTATGACCCAGAATCAAGAGATGGAAAGCAGTATAGCATGTCTCACCCATGGGTAGACCTACCTGAAATGCACGTAACAGAAGAAGCCTATAGTCTGAATGAGGAGGAAGAACAAAAAGATGGCAGGCTGCAGGCATGAGGAGGTCCCTGGGGGTTGGCCAGGTGGGCGGGGATTCTTGGCTGCTGCTTTCTGAAAGGGGACATTCTAAGATCCTGGATCAGCTTCTTACCCAGAAGGAAAAAGGGGACCTGGAATCCGGGCCATGTATGGGCTCTATTTCCCTCCCCCAGCTTTGGGGCACCCTGGTTCTCACCCAGGGATCTTGGAGAGGAAGCTACTTCTTCAACCCTAGTTCCCATGGCTCATCTGTGGGAACAGCTGGGAAGGCCTGGGGCCAGGGAACACCAGGGGTCTAAAGGCTCTAGAGATGAGAAAGAAGTGGAGAGTGAAAGACAAGGTGATGGTGAGGGCAAAGGTAAGAGCAAGATGGGCCAGGGACACAGGGAGGAGAGGATTCCACCATTGAGCTCTAGCACTGCCATTTCCCTTCTGGTCACTGAGGGGGTTGGACCAAATGGTTTCCAGGGCCCTGCTGCCATTGAGTCTGTTGAGACATTGACTCTCCAGAGCATAGAGAGGGCAGAGAGAAGATGAGATCTGCAGCACAGACACAGGCACAGGTGCCAGCAGTTCTGGGAGGAAAGCACAAGGGCAGAAGGGGCCTGGGGATGCAGAAGTGCTGGAAGAAGGGGGCTGAGCCAGGACCTCAAGGATGGTGCCCCCATGGTACCCCTTCCTTCCCCCTCACCAGTGGGGCCCGCAGGTCCTTCTGCAGGAGGCTCAGGATCTGGGCCAGCTCTAAGAAATGATGCTTGGTGCCCACAGGCAGATAGAAGAGCTGGGTTTTGGAGACCACGTGGGCAGCTGCATCCCTGGTGGGGGGTGGAAACCAAGAGAGATGACTCATTATTTCTTCTGGTTGCACCCAAGCCTCCTAACCATTTCTCACAGCACCTAACAGCAGCACCTGGTGGGAAACAGGCACCATCCAAACCTTCTTCCTATATCCTCAGACAGCTTTAGCTCAGAGAAGCATCTTTCTAAAGTTGTCTGTTTAAACTCCAGGCTGCCTGGGCTTTGTTTTCCATCCCCAGACCCCAGGGGATTTAGTTCCTCTCCCTCTTCCCATCTTCCTATCCCCAAGCATCTAGATGTGGGTGAAGGACCCAGAATCCAGCATCCAGCCGGAAGCTTCCCTACTCCGTAGCATCAAGGTGACTACCCAGAGCTCCATGGGTAGCTCCCTGGGCTTGGCCTAGAGTGGGGTGCTGGGAGGCTAGAGGGGGGCAAAAAGAAGTCAGGGACTGCCCCCTTCAGCTGGG
Organism: Cryptoprocta ferox; assembly: GCA_028646485.1. Taxonomy (NCBI): domain Eukaryota; kingdom Metazoa; phylum Chordata; class Mammalia; order Carnivora; family Eupleridae; genus Cryptoprocta; species Cryptoprocta ferox. The sequence goes on along the minus strand of CM053560.1, from coordinate 108,970,608 downwards.
CCTGATCTTGGTTATGGTTCCTCCAAGAACACCACCAAAACATCCCCTCATTCCAGGAGCTGTCACTGAAGGAAGGCTCAGATTTACTAACCCTCCCTGAGAGAGTTACTTTGTGTCCTTCCCAGGGAGAGTTACTTTTAAACTTTTAAACTAGCTGTCTGCTGAGAGCTCAGAGCCTGAAGCCTGCTTTGGATTCTGTCTCCCTCTCTCTCTGCCTCTCTCCTGTTCACGCTCTGTCTCTGTCTCTCAAAAATAACTAAAAAACTAAAAAAACCTTTAAACTTGACTCAATTAAATTCAGGTCAACTGGACAGACCTAACTCTGCCCCGGCCCTTCCCGATGTGCCAGGCTTTGTGACTTCTCTGCCCCTCCCCCAGACCCCCTCCTCTAAGGTGCCCTTACCTCATCCCTTGCAGGTCCTGGAGCAGAGTCCTCTGTCCACGGAGCAGGGCACTGACTTTGGCAGAATCCTGCAGTAGTGCCAGCCTGTTCTCTAGGGCCCAGGGCACAGCCCCTCTCTTCTCAGAGTCTACCTTCCAAGAACACTGTAGCCCTCTTCCTTCTGGATGGCCTTCCAGCTCACCTGGCCCCTCCTCAGTTTGGACATTAGCTGACACATTGAGTAGATCCCCTGTCCCTCTGGGCTTCTGGATTCCCCCTCCTCTCAAAGCCCGAAGGTCATGGGCTTTCTCCCTTTTCCAGAAATGGTTCTGCCCTTAAAGGAGGCAGAGGCCCAGTCCAGTCTTCTACCTACCACACACCCCCACCCCACCCCAACCACAGGGCAAGTCTAGGATGGGGCCGGCACCAACCAACTCTCAATGCTTGGACCTCTGTCTTGGTGAGTGGCCTGGAGAGGTGGCCGCCCCTCTCTGGGGTGGATAGAATCTGGCAGGAGGAGTTCTGGGCCTGGAAGTAGGATCATAGAGGCCTAGCCTTGGAGTGTGGCCCCGTCCCCACTTCCCCACTCCAGCAGCCCAGCCTCAGCTGCTCTGGCCTGAGGACACAAGAGATGTAAACCCTGAGCTGCCCACAGGACCCGCTGGCCTCTTCTGCCCGGCATCCAACAGCTTGACTGAGTTCAGCTCTTGGGCCCCAGGCTGGGCATACCATGGGGCATGACTCTTTGGAGGAGAAGCCAGGATGACAGTGGAGATAAAAACGAGGACTCTCGTGTGTCTGAGCGTTAAGCAAGCCGTATGGGAACCAAATCACATGCAGAGCTACATGCAAACTAGCACCCAGTCTATTTCTGGCGCTTGTCTACAGACCCGTGTCCAAATACCTGGCATCTCCTCTCTGCGGCCTCGGCTGAGTGGATCCACGGGCATTTGCTCGTGCAGGGGTACCCTCCTGTATGCTCCCTTCCTGGCAGGTCCATCTTATCCTACAACCTGCAGCACTGCACCCCTGCCCTCCTTTCCCTCCAGACCTTGGGGGAGACTAGTTCCTAAGTATAGAGCTTTCTCTTCTTTCTGGACCGAGGGAACCCACTGGTGCCAGGGACCCAGTGCCTGGGGAGCTTACTTTTCCAGGCCTGCAGGCAGGGCCTTGGGTGCCCAAGGGGCCACTCACCCAGACTCCTTCAGGCCTGATGTGACCCGGGGCCCCCAGGTGCTTCTTCCATTGTCTCTCGGCCTGGGCTAACTGTCTGGAGAGACCCTGGAGAGTCTGCAGGATCTGGCTGTGTCTGCCTAGTGTCTCTTCCAGGCCAAGGATCCTTTCCCCTGGAGATTAGGGCAGAGCTGGGAGAGGCAGCCCACTGCAGTGGGGTAGCAGATCCTGTCTTTTGGGGCTTCTTGGAGAGGAGGGGCAGAAAGGCATGGCTTCTGCCTCCACCTCTCCCCTGGAAAGATGTGTCTGGGTGGTGGGATGGAGACAGGACAGAGCCTGGGCCCCAGGGTCTGCTAGACACGGCCTCCTCAGGCCTTCATCTCCCGATTGATTAATGCCCTCCTGATCCCAAGGGAAGAGGATCCTGTGACACTCAAATGGTCCCCTACTTCACCTCCCTGGGTCCCTACCCTCTTCCTGGACTTCGGAGCTCAGCTTCGGAGTTACATCCTCCCTGGTGCCCAGGGCCAGCCTTGCCCGAAGCCCTTCCAGCTGCTTCAGCAGCCGGAGCTGCTCCATCTCCAGAAAGGGTGGTGGGGGAGGCTGGAAGAAGAAGACAAAGCTCAGGCCTGAGCCCCGTGGGAGAGCTGCGGGTGAGGGGAGGCTTCCCATGGGGCCTCCATGAGTCCAGTCCGGCTCCCGGACCAAACACTCATCCCATCCTGCGAAGAAGCACCCCGGCCACCAGGCCCTGCCGTTTCAGGCTCCGATGCTGCCAATCTCCACGCTCGTCTCTCCCGCCACCGCCCAGGCCCCAGCAGCTCTCTCAGAACTCAGACCTTTGTCTGTGCTGCTCCTCCACTCAGCTACTCTCTCTGCCCTTTCAAGCTTAGATCCCTGCTCCCCCAGCTGGTCAGGACCCATCCTCTGTGCTCCCACAGCCCCCAGACAGCCTGGGAATGGTTGGGGACAGGGCCTAGCTCTAGGTCACCTCTGGCCCCCAGCACTGCCCAGCACAAGATCTGGTCTGAGCAGCTCACAGAGAGAGTGAGAGCGAGAGCGAGATCAGTAGAGATAACGGCTGGAATGACAGGACTGGCTGCACCATGACACAGGCAGAAACATCTGGGGTGGGGTCCCTGGACTGTCACTCCCCCAGCAATTCCTGAAGGCTGGCCCAGGGCTGGCATCACCTTTGGATCCGCCTCACTCAGACTGAAGGTCAGGAAGGACAGGATGTCATGATCATCTGGAAGTGGGGGGTAGAGAAGGGAAGGTAAGACCCCTGGCCTCACCCAGCAGCCCACTTACTTAGTCCTCCCCTCCCCCAGCCTCCATTATATTCCCGGCAGGCAGGAGATCTGGGTGACTGGGCAGCTCCCCTCATCTTCTCACTTCATAGGAAAGGTGTGAGGGGCAGACAAGCAGATGGGTGGACACGCAGAGCCTGGGTGGACCCACAGTGGGTAGGAAAACTGGAAAGTCCTGGGCTAGAGCCATGGCAACAGACTGAGTGACACCCTCAGGCCCCAGAGTGGCAGAATGGCCACCTCCTAAGCATGGCTCTGAGACCATGCGACTCTCCTCCTCAGAAACCTTCCTTGGCTCCCGAGGGCTCAGAGTCTAAAGACTAGAGTCCAGGCCTTCAAGAATGCTCACTCTTAGAATGCACCCTGCTTTCCAGCTGTGGGTCCCTCCGTGGACTCTTTGTTATGTTACACCCTTTTACAGTTTCCTCAGTGTTCACATGGCATCCCTCTTCCACTTGCCCCACAGTTCCCAGCTTGGGCCACTTACAGGGCCATCACTGGTGTAAAAGCTTCTTGTGCTGTATCCTATTTGAGACTTTCAGCGACTCTGCAAGGCAGACATGACCTTGCCCCGATGGAAACAGAGGCCCAGAGAGGGCGCATGACTTGCCCAGACAGAGAGGAAGCGACTGGCCCCACACCCAGAGCTCTTTAGAAGGTGTGCCGGGATGTTTCATTCGGTACCACTCCTCGGCTCTTACCTGCCCAGAAGGCCCTCACCTGCCAGGGTGCCGGTGGCTGCCGAGACCCCAAAGAAACCTCCAGGAGCCAAAAGCAAGGGACCCACGTCAACACAGACCTCATCTAAGTCGTTGGGAGTGAGGCCACGGTTCAAGGACACCTGTGGGGCACAGAGGAGGGAGCCCCTGGCGGATGGAACCCCCCATCTCACCCCTGACCCCAGCAGCAGGTTATCACCCCCACTTCTGATTCACTGGCTTTCCTGGGTCTAAGGGTGGGCAGGCAGCCGCCTGGCTTAGTGTCGGCACAGCGTGGAGGGGCGCGCTCGCCGGGTCTCACGCTAGCCCTCGTCTGGGAGTTAGGAGTCTGTGCAGGGAGGAGGATCCCGTGTGGGGGCCACCTGTATGTGCCCAGGGCCCCTGTATGGTGTCCCAGGCACGAGTCTGTTAGGACTGTGAGCACTCACATCGCACCTCCGTAGCTCTGAGTCCTATAGTCTGCAATCCCTGCCCAGAGAGTCTTCGAAAGCAGGAAGGGCTACTCACGCGCAGCCTCTGTCCCCAATAGGTGATCCGCGCTCTGAGGGGCATCGGCAGGTTTCGGAAGTCCCGGTGGCAGGATCCCAGCACCCCGCTGGCTCCATCCCTGGGGGCACTCGGAGTCCAGCCGGGCCACACAGGACCTAAGGCCTGGCCAGTGGGGGTGGTCCCGGGGGCCATTCTGCCCAGGCCTACAGCACCACCACCCCCCTCACGGGTCACCCGGGATGGAACGTATCCCTGTTGTCCAGCACGAGTCTCCCTTGCTTCTTTAGCAGGAGAGAGAGGAGCTGGAAAGCAGGCCTTGCCTAGCAGAAGATGCCAAGGCCTTCCTGTGACTCTTCCCTAGGGGGACAGAGCCTGGAGGGAACTCTGCCCTCAACACCCGTGGGCCCAGCACCTCCTCTCACTGTCCCTCCCCTAGACTCCGAGTCCCCCTGAACCTCTGGGGAGGGGTCCTCCCTCTTCTCCTTTCTGCCGGGCTTGTCCTGCAGCAGGACAGACTCAGGACAGACGACACGAGCCGAGTTCTGCGGGCCCGAGAGGTCCCAGGTTTCTCTGGGCACACAGACAGACACACAGACGGCTCTTCCGCCTTCAGCCAAGAGGGAGGCCGCCCAGAACAGGGAGAAGCCAGCTCTGCGATTCACACTCTAACTGTGTGACCTTGGGCAAATGACCACATCTTTCCAAACCCGAGTGCCCCCATCTTTAAAATGAGGGATATAATTGGAACTACCTCATAACATTGTTATGAGGGTTAGCTAAGACAATGAATGTAGAGTGCTTGGCGCTGTGCCCCGCAGACAGGTAAGCCCTGCTCCATAAATGCTAGCAATTATTCTAATTGTTATGAGCTAAGGGATGTGTGCTGAGAGGCACTGATGAACCGACCCAACTACTGAGGAGGCAGCCGGGCCTGGGTGGGATGCGAAGCCTCGTCATCGTCATCGGGGAGAAAGGGAAGGCGCTGGCAGGCAGGCAGCTGGCGTAGGGGAAGGGCGGGGACCATCTGACCTCAGAGCTCAGCTCTGCACACGCGGCTGTGTGACCTTGGGCAAGTCACTCCGCCTCTCTGGGCCTCAATGTCCTCACCTGTAGTTGGGGACTCGTAATCTCCCCTTCTCAAGAGTGTTGCTGCTCAGATGAGATGGTGTGAGTGACAAGACTCAGTGCAGGCTATGCCCGGTGTCGTTTCACACCCCGCCCCCCAAACTGGGGCCCTTAGGTTGAATGAATTGAGGACTCAGTGGGGCAGTTCCTGGGAAGAGCAAGCAAACTCTGGTCCCTGCCGCAGAGGAGGCACATCGGGGACAAGTCAGAGGTAGTTCCAGGGCAGCAGCCATCAGCTGAGTCCCCATCAGAGGCTGGGGTAGGGGCTTGGGTACACAGTGTGAGTAACCGCGGAGGCCCCTGGGGCCCAGGAGTGGGGTAGGGGTCGGTCCGGACAGGCCCTTACCCACGTGGCTCGTAGCGAGTGTGCCCATCACTGGCCAGCACACGGATGGTGGGGCTGTTCTGCATGGGAGGTGACATGCAGCCTGAGCCATGGGCACAGGGGCGGGGGGGGGGGAGGAAGGGGGAGAGGAAGGGGGACAGGAGATCACTACTCACCTGGGTATCCTGGCCGGAGGAGTCGAAGAGGATCCCGATGCCATCCCACGAGGCCGGCCCCTCCAGGACAGAGCCTACCTGGCCCCTCCCTCGGGTGTACCACACGGCCTGCGGGGCCCCAGCTGCTCAGCCCAGGGGTCCCTGCAGGACACTGGAACCCCGGGCTCGCCACCCACCTCCCTGACTCACCCCCTCTGCCGGGCCTGGGTTGGGGCCACTCACCACACCCTGGGCTCCCCGCCGCCCTGGCCCGGTCACCCTCATCTGCATGTCCACCTCCCAGGCGGAGAAGAGGACAGGAGCCCTGCTCCACACGGCGCCATTGCGGTTCTGCATGGATGGGGTCAGCCGCACTGCCTCCAGGCCCGGGATGGCATCTGTGGACCAGGGCAGCTCAGGGCCAGGGCCCCACCGTCCCCTACCCCCCCATCACGCTCTCTCACTGGCCTGGGCGGGGCTCCGGGGGAGGAAGGGAGTGGCATCAAGGCCTGCCATTAAATAACAGGCTGGCTGCCAGACATGGGAGCCCCCCAAAGAAGTGGGACATGGACCCCAGCACAGCCAGCGGGGGCCCTTGCCACGTAGGCCTCACACACATCCGTGCCGCCGCCTGCTTTTATAGGACCCCATGTGACACATGAGGAAACTGAGGCTCAGAGAAGTTAAGGAACTAAGTGGATTGGAACTCAGCACCCCCTGAGTCCATGGCTTTGAACTGCATGGTCCACTTATATATGGAGTTTTTTCGATAAATACAGTATGATATAGTATGATACTGTAAATGTATTTTCTCTTTCTTATGATTTTAATAACATTCTCTTCCCTTCTCTGGCTTACCTTATACAGTATATAATGCATACAACATACAAAATATGTGTTACTCGACTGTTCATGTTATTGGTAAGGCTATTAGCAGTAAAGCTTTGGGGGAGTCAGGTTAGACTTGAATTTTCCGCTGTGTGTGGGGTCGGTGCCCCTGACCCCTGCGTTGTTCAAGTGACACCTGTACAAGTTTTTCCGACAAGAGAGATTTGCGTCCACCCCTTTCTGTTTCTCAGGTGAGGAAACAGGTCCCGTGAAGGAAAAGGACACGCCCAAGGCCGCCAGACACAGGAGAGTACTTTGTGCCAACACCATGTTGGGATTCAGGACTCTAGGCTGTGGGAGCATGGAGAGACTCCAGGGTGGCCCACTGAGGTGGGGGGGTGGGGGTGGGAGGGGTAGGGGTTCCTGGTGCAGGTCCCCAGGGGGCATTCGGAGGTGAGGAGAGCCTGAAAGCAAAGGTGAGAAGTGGCTGGCAGGACTGTGAGGAAAGGGAGTGTGTGTGGGAGAGAATTCACAGCGGCCCGGGGGTAGGGGGGGCCTACCTGATAAGAGGAAGGAAAGGGCAGAGAAACTGAGGCAGGCTTGACAGGAATCAGAGGAAGGGAGATCAGAGGCCTCACCCCAGCTGGGTCTCCACCCCTCTGGCCTGCCAGCCTGGAACCTGGCCCAAGGCCCAGTCCTTGCCAGGACTTTCCGGAGACTGCTAATCCAGCCTGTTTGCTCAGCAAAGGCCAGGGCTGGGGGCAGGGATGCTAGGAGGCTGCAAGGCCAGAAGTCCTGGGGGCCTTAGACGCCACCACTGCCCCTAAAGTGACTTGTGGGAGGCAAGCACTGCCCAAAGTGTGGGCTCCCTGAGTCTGACTCCACCCTGTGTCTCTGGCCTGGGCACAGAGGGGCATGGTGGTGGAAATCTAATAAAAGGATGAGTGAGTGAGTGAGTGAGTGAATGAATGAATGAATGGACAGTAAGGATATCACTGCGTGATCTTGGAGGATGTACCCCTCCTCCCCACTGTGGTCTGTGACACTCCTGACTTGACAAGGCCCCCGGCAGTGAGTGCCCGACAGGTCCTGCCATCCCAGGCTTGAGGCAGGGCCTGGCTTGGTGCTGTGAGAATCAGCCCCTTCTTTTGTTTACCTCCCATGCCTCTGTGAGGGAAGATTGGGCCAAGACCCTCGTGACCGGGCCTGTCGTCTTAAAGGAATAGTTGTTCTGGTCTCAGTCAGGAATCATATGCCATTTCTCAGGACTTACATCTCACAGACACAGAAATACATAATGGATCTGCTTTCTCTTTTTGCTTTGCCTGCTAGGTGCCTCTGATCCAGATCCATGGCCCAACTCTGAAGGGTGAGCCGACCTCACAGCAAATTTTGGCAACAAGCTATGTTCCTGGATTCATTTCATGCCTCGGCCCCAACCCCAAGTCTCATTCTTCTTGCTCCTTCCTAACTTAAGCTCCTGCTTACTGCTCCTTGTATCCTCACAAATCCTCTATGAACAAGATCAAGTAGAAGACAGACTCTTTGTAGGTCTGGGTTTGGAAGTTCCTGAAGTTAAGATGCTCTCGTGCTTGCTTCCACCCAACGCACACAGGGCAGAGCTGGTGTCCTCTCTGGCAAAGGAGCTGGCCATGAGGGTGCCTCCCTTCAAGCAGTCGCCCCGTTCTCATGGACAACTGCAGGCCCGGCAACAAGGTGCAGGGACAAGGGAGGTTGGTGCTGGTCCCAGCTGCCTTGTGTCTGTGTGTCTGGGACTCAGCACATGAGCATGCGCGTGTTTACAGGCCCAAGCGGCAGAGGAAGGGGAGGGGGTCCGAGGAGAGGCAAAAGGAAAAGAGAGAAATCCTAGGGCAGAGAAGGAGAGAGGCAGAGAGGAGAATCGGAGACTGGTGGGATTGTGGTGGGTGGAACAGGAGCCAAGCCTGGGAGGGGTCCTGGGGCCGAGGGTCCTCCCTGCCCCAGGAGTGGCCGTGTCTTGGGCAGAGGCTGGTACCGGCAGGCCCACTCTTCACCAAGTCACAGCCACCCAGAGCTGGTCAGCCCCTCCAGCACCACGAGGGACCCTGGGCACGGCTGCTCCCCACCCCGCCCCTCACCTCCATGATGACTCCAGAAGGGTATTCCAGCCCCAGGCAATGCCAGTCTTGGTCCTTTGAAGCTGAGCTTATACTCAAACCTTCTCTGAGGAGGACTGGCCCCCACAGGGTTGTGGGAGCCCAGGAGCAGGAGAAGGGGAAAGCAGAACAGGGGATCAGGGCCACTCACCACCAGCATTGTGAAGGGAACTGGTGTCTGGGCCCCAGGGTGGATCCGCAGCTGGGAGGCCAGGGGAGGGGCTCTGGGGACTGGGCCAGGTGGGGAGGAGCTGGGTTCTGGCACTCTCCTCTCCCTTCATCCCTGGCACAGACATCCTGTTCCTTCTAGGCCTGACCTCAGGCCCAGCCCCTTCCTCATTTCCTGCCTGACCCCTGAGCTGTCGCCCACCTGGCTCTGCCCCATTCCTGGGCCCTGGCTACCTTTCTACCCTTCCTCAGCTCCGGCAGCCATACGGCCTCAGGGATCATGAAGACAGGCCCCAGCCCTCAGCAGCCCTGGCCTCTCCCCTTGGTCAGGACAGGCCTCCACATCCTGCCTCCTTCCCGCAGATAGATGTCCCGACCATCCAGTCATTGTCCTGCCAATCCCGGACTTCCCTGTCCTGCTCGCCCCACTGTGGTGCCCAGCTCTGCCCTACATTCCCAAACCCACAGGCCTCCAGGCAGCCTGATTTCCTCCACACGTAAATTACATGAAGAAAAAAAAAAGGGAGTCTTAACAGACAGAGCAAATACGTGCTATGTGGGGACTTGTTTGGAGCTTAATTTTAACTCACCAACTGGGGGGGGCGGGAATGAGACTATTAGGGAAATCTGAACAATGAATGCTTGATTAAATTAAGGAATTATTGTTATAAAGATTTTAGGAATATAATGGTATTGTGGTTACATTTTTTAAAAAAGTGTTTTGTCTTTTAGAGAAACGTACCGAAGCTGTACAAATGAATTGATGACATGTCTAGGATTTGCTTTCAAGCGTCCCAGAGTTTGGGGGAAGTGGGGTGTGGAGGGCGCAGGACTGGTCTGGAGCGGCTGTTCACATGGGATGAAGATGTGGGGGTTCATTATAGTCTTCGCCCCACTGCATATGTTTGTATGATTACCTCCATGCTGAAAATGTTTTTAAAAAGAAACCCTATATTTCACATATTTTCGCTCCAATAAGTGTTCATTTTCCAGAGTGGCTCATTCGCTAAGGATTCTGGCTAGCTGAAGTTTTACTGTGCTTTGCAAGTTCCCAGTAGGATTAAGTTCCTGAAGCTCTACGAATTAATTAAAATCAAGGCTGTAAATGGAAAGTTTTAGGACACGCAAAAAGAAAACCTTCACTTCTCAACAGTAAGTAAGCCCTCAGCCGTCTCCAGCGGCTCGCCCCTCACCTCCACGGCCACGCGGTGGAAAGGCAGGCCCGGGTCTGGCCCCGCTCCCTCTCCTGCCACTCAGTCCTTCTCAATGTGGAATGGCTCGAACATCCACTTCCTCGTCTCCCCTCCCCTGTGCTCTGAGAAGCCTTCTCGCTCCCTGCAGGACTCCCCTGCCCCTGACGTCCCCCCTTAGCTGCCCCTTTGCCACTGCCCTTCCTTCCTGGCCCCTCACACTGGGGCTCTTGGGTTTGCGCCTCTCTTCACTTTGCAAGTGCTTCCTGGCCAGGGTTGCCCACACCCATGGCTTCTAACACTCTTGCTATGCTCATGATCCCCGAGCCTCTTAACAGTCGACCCGGCTTCTCCCAGAGCTGCGGACCTGGTTGAGTGTCTAACTCTGCAGGGGACATCTCTGCTTGGATGTCACAAAGGTCCCCAGACAACATGTCCCAATGAGACTCACGTTCTCCAGGCTCTGGCCCATCCTGGTCCAGGGCTAGCTAGGGTCTCATGGATGGCAACCCCCACCTTGTCAACCCTGAGCGAGCTCTTCAGTTTGTTCTTGCTACTCTTATATTGCCTTGCCTGATCCTGTGATCCCCAAGCCTTTTCTTTATCTGTACGATGGGGGTAATAATGGCATATCTCCCCACAAGATGATTGGAGGGGTTTGTGAGATGACACATCTGGTGTGCTTAGACAATAGGGCCTGGCAGACAGCGAGCCCTCAGCTCAGTAAACTGTTAGCTGTGTTCACCTTCCTCTTCACCTCCTATGGTTTCCCCAGTCCAGGCCACCACCAGTCACCTCCTGCCTGGGCAACCATAGCTTCCTCGCTGTCTCGCTGTCCCCACTCTGGACACTCCCACCCCCAGGGCCAGATTATAACCAGAATTATTTTTCTAAAATGCAGATCTGCATTTACACACCACTCCTTGCTTGTCCCTAAACACATTTGCTCCTGGCCATCTTTGTATGAAGTTCAATTCACTGGGCCTGCCAAGCCAGGTGGGTCTGGGCCCTGCGCTCTCTCCAGCCTTACTTCCTCCCCAAAGACCCTCCTTGGCTCCTTGGGCCCAGCTGTGCTTAAGCACAGGCACCTCAGCACCTTTGCCCAGGCAGTGCCCTTCCTTTGCCGGAAACACCTCATTCTCTGTCCCTGCCTGTTCTCCATGTGTCTGAGAAGCCACCTCGCGCCTTCTGCCTCCTCCACCTCACCAGATTTCTGGGCACCAAGTTGAGCCTGAGTGGGATCCCTATTAGTCATGAACTCCTTCAGGGTAAGAACTCCGTTTTGCTCGTCTATGATACGCCAGTGGCCAGCACAGAGCAGAAGAGATGGGAGAAAAGAAAGGAGGGAACAAAAAAGCCATAAACCAAGTGAGAGAAAGGAAGGAAGGGATGGGGAGGACTCACACACCACCAGGTGGAAGGCCTGGAAGCACCGGGCTACCTGGGCCTGCATTCCCGCAGCCCATTATCCGCTGGACGCTGCCCCTTCCTGCCCCTTCCTGTGTCCTACTCCTGATCCCATGGCCCATTGCAGGTTTCTGAACCCGAGCCAATGGTCAAATGTGCCTCCAGTGAAGTCAGGTTGGGGGCTTGACACTGGCCATGGCGAGAGTACACCATGGGGATCAGCAAACTCTAAACCAGTGCTCCCTGCCATGCCACCCGGGGTCTGATTGTTACTGTCACCAGGGCGTCACCATAGTTTCCTCTGCCCTTCATCAAGACATGGGCTCCCATCACAGGCACACGCCCTTGTGCTCTAAGGAAGGCTCCCCCTTCGATCACTACCATTCCTGCACCTCTTTCTTTTCTGTTCGCTCAGCACATGGATGCGGCCAGAAGGTAAGTGTCATTCCCTTTGGCATCAGACCGGCCCACGCCTCTGCCTCCTTCCAATCTTCTACCTCATCCTCTTTCCTCTTCTGACAGCTGGACCTCCCAAGACTGGTGACCTTCCCACTTCGCTTGCAGCCTCCTCTAGCCAGGCCTCGAATCTGCACCCCTGCAAACCCAGGTTTTGCTAAAGCCACCGGCGACCTCCTCATGGCTAACACCAGCAGCAGGCTCCGCGTGGTCTTCTGGGAAGAAGGGACCTGCTGGCTTGTCCCTCGCCTGTCACAGGGCACTCGGCTGCCTCCCTCTCTCTATCTTGCCTGGTCAGCCTCCTCTCCTAGACCTTTGAATGTTAAGAGCTCCCCCAGGCATGGTCCTGGGGACTCTCCTCTTCTGCACGTCCTCTCAAAGTGACCTCCTCCTTGTCCATGGCTGCAGATCCAAGCCCCATGCTGATAACTCTGATTCCCCACTCCAGCCTCTGGGTTCCAACAACTTGCTCATGGCCCTTGGCAGTTGAAAGGCACACCTGAAACTCAGCACGTCATTCATAGAACTCATGTTTCCTCCAGAATGGGAGTCTCCTGGTGCACCCCCCTCCCGCAGCCATCCTGCTGACCAGGGGTCACAGTGGCCCGGCTCCCTCCTTCACCTACATTATGAATCCATTGGCAAGTTCACTCAGCTTTACCTCACATCCCTCTGGAGGCTGTCCACTCCCACCATCCTCTCCTACGTTGATCAGTCCTCACTGTGCTCCCTGGAACTTCACCAGTAGCTCAGAACTGTCAGGGGCTCCCCATGGCTCTCAGTGCGATAAAAGCCAAACCCTCTCTCCAGTCTCCCTCTCCACCTCAAGACTCACCACCTATCTTCACCATCTTTCCAAAGACCTTGAAACAAGCTGTCCTACCTCCTGTCCCAGCTTCTTTTCCTGGAATGCTGCCGCCCACCCCCCACTCCTGATCATCCTGATCTCAGCTTACATGCTGCCTCTTTTGGGAAGCCCTCCCTGACCTACAGACAAGATCTGATTCCCATGTTATACATGTTTTTCCCATAGCATGTATCAATTTGTAGTTGTCTGTGACTGTCTTCCCGACTGGAAACTCTACAAGGTCTGTTTTGCTCACTGCTGCACCCCAGTCCTGGCACAAAGCAGGTATTCAGATGTCGTTGAATGAATGGTTTGGTCTTAGAAAAACGAGCCTCAGCATGTGTAGAGGAGACAGATTGGGGGAGGTGAGGAGGCTCCTGCTCTGGGCTGGGGGACAGGGCTGGGGGCAGACACTAGCGGCTGGGCTGCAGGGGGCTGAGGAGCAGGCACAAGACACGCTGCAAAGTCAGAACTCCCTGGATTTCAGGTCCTGCTGGCTGGGACAGGGTCAGAGGCCCAGCTGCCTGTCCCAGTGAATGAGATAGCCTCCCTCCACCTTTGTAGCTCCTGCACTGACCACAGCACCCGGGGAACTGGAGTGAGGGGAGGGAGGGAGAATGCAATGGCTCGTGCTCATTCTCCATCAGTGGCCCCCGAGGTGGGGTGGGGAAGGCCCCTCACGTTTGTATCCTCAGGCACGGGGCTGGGCACACGTGAGGGGACAGGGTAGCGCTAACGCATCATGGGGCAGTTGTGAGATCCACCAGAAGCTCAGAGCCTCGCCTTCCCTCACTCTCCAGGACCAGCACCTTCTCTGATGCAGGAGACATTTATGTTGCCTCCCACCAGGGACCACACTTCCGTCCAGTCAGGCTCCACTTCCCTTCCCATCCTCGGCTTCAGTCTCCTTGTGCTTGAACGACATGGCAGCCGAGGGAGCTGGGTCCCTCAGACATTACCCTGTGGACTGGGTCCCAAGCTCAGGACGGCCCCAGGGCCAAGCTCGGGCCACAGCAGGACGGTGAGGGGGGTGAGAGCCCCCCCTACGGCAGACACAGGACACTCGCTCGTGCAGCTGACACAAAGCGGCGGCTACATCTCCCGGCCGTGCTCCCCACCCCCCTCCACTCCCAGGGCAAGCACAGCCCCGCTCACAGAGACAGGGGGATGGACAAGATGGCACGGGGACAGGGGGCCGGGCGGGCCAGGCAGGCTCGGCGGAGGAAGCGCCGAGGCTGGGCAGTGAGTCCTCATGGAGTGGTTTATTACGATTCCATCTCACAAGGCAGGTGGGGGGGGTGGCAGCGGCACATGAACGAACTCCAAGCCCCTGACAGACGTCTGCCTCGGGCGCATGCAAACAGTGCAACATGGTCAAGCGCAAACACGGGGCGACCGAGGCGACACGGGACACGGAACACGGAATGGGGAACAAGGCTGGGGTGATGGGTCCCCCAGAGAGAGGGCCTGGTCTCCCCAACCCTTGTGGGCAGAACAGGAAAAAATAAGAATTCGTACTTCTTGTAAAATGCCCATTTGCTGGGTACTTTCTTTCTCCTTATCTTGAAAAATAATAAAAAATAAACACACGGGAAAAAAATCTCAAAAAAGGAAAGGAATAAAACTCTAAGAAGGCGAGAGATGGGAGGCCAGGGGGAGCCTGACCGTGGTAGGGGGCGTCTCCCTCACGCTCCTCAGCCTCCTCCCTTCTTGGCCCTTCACGGGGCTCCTGAGCCCCACAGGTGGGTCCATGAGAAAAGGTGCCAGGCCCAGGCGGGGTTTCTGGGAGGCCAGAGGGGGCGCAGGCTGTGTCAGAGGAAAGAGGCCCCCGGCCCGCTGGGCTCAGTTCAGGCTCGGGCCCGGCGAGTGGGGGCACCGGGTCCACAATCTATCCAGGTTCAGTCCCCACAGGCCCGTGGCCCAGGCAGCGGCCGGCGGTCACAGGTGCAGCTCATGGGTTTTGATGTGCTCGAGCTGCTCCCGGAGCTGCAGGAAGGAGGGCCGCGTGGCGGCGTCCAGGTGCCAGCAGTTCTTCATGACCTCGTAGACGGCAGGCGGGCAGCCGTCCGGGGCGTCCATCTTGTAGCCCTTCTCCACCCGAGGGACGACGTCCTTCAGGGGCTGTGGGCAGGTGGGTGGCGTAAGTCCACGCGGGGCCTCGTCCCCAAGAGGACCCCTACTCAGCGTCAGGGATCCCCTTCAGACCTGGGCCTCAGAGCCTGGCCCAGGAGGCCGCCTGGAAGGTCCCCGGGGCGGGTCCATGGCTTCTAGGCCTCAGAATGGGAGGCAGGGCCCAGAAAGGCCCCCTCCCCTGCCGGCCCCTCCCCTGCTCCAAGCCTCACCCTCAGCCCCAGTCATGCCCTGGCCCCAGCGCCCGACTCACAATTCTTGGGTAAGGCACTCGCCCAAAGGAGTAGATTTCCCAGAGAAGGATTCCGAAGCTCCACACGTCAGACTTGGTGGAGAACTTCTGCCATGCGGATGGGAGAAGCAGCGTCAGATCCCGGGGGTTTGTGGGGGAAGGGGAGACCCAGGACCTCCGCCCACCACTCCTCAGGCTCTGGGGCGGCGAGGCCCACTTCACCTTCTCTCTCAGGGCCTCTGGGGCTGTCCACTTGACTGGTAGCTTGCCCGTGTCCTGGGTGCTGGAGGCCTCCTTGGTGAGGCCAAAGTCGCTGACCTTGGCCACGTTGTCCTCAGACACCAGCACGTTGCGGGCAGCCAGATCCCGGTGCACGAAGTTGTTGCCTTCCAGGTATTCCATGGCCTCACAGACATCTCTGGGAGGGAGCCAGCCAAATGTCCCCTCAGACAGGGCTCCCACAGCAGCGCAGGGTCCCCCACCCCCCGCGCCCGCCAAAGGGTGCTGCTTCACTCACAGCGAGAACTTGAGGAGACAGTCTCCACCCAGCACCGACCGACCCCTTGACCGCAGATAGTCCACTAGGCTTCCCTGGGGCAGGACAGACAGACCAACCGGCCCCACAGGTCAGACTTGCCCTCCAGCCCTCTGGAATTGTGGGCTGGGGCTGAGTAAGCACTTGAGGTATATATGAGGGGAGGGAAGGAGCAAGGAGGGGTTGGGACGTCACTTCTGAATATGAGACTCGAGCAGCTGGACACTAGACTCAGCAGTTTTCATGCACTAGTCCTTAAATCTCACAATCTCTAAGATAAACTTTGTTACTAACTCCACTGCACACACAAGGAAACTGAGGCTTGGAGAGGTGACATGACCTGTCTGAGGTCATAGGGAATAGGTGATGAGTCCGGACAAAAGCTGAGCCCTGCCCGGGGACTTCAGAGCTCAGTTGGAGAGAGGGGCCGGAGGGTGGTAAGGGGCCGGGGGCACCTGGAGAGTCCAAGCGGTCAGCTCCAGGACGGGGGTGGGATTTCGGGGTAGGCGCACACCTTGGCCATATACTCGGTGACGATGTAGAGGCCACCCTTCTCTTCCACGATCACGCCCAGGAGCTGTACCAGGTTGCTGTGCCGAAGTTGCCTGGGGCAGGATGGGGGTGCTCAGAGCCTGCCAGCCAAGCCTCCCTGTCTCGTCCCCATCCCAGGGAGGTGACCTCCGCACCCACTCTCGGCCCCGACTCACGTCATGACCGAGGCTTCAGCCAGGAAGGCCTGGGCGGTGGCATCGTTTTTAATGCACTTGACAGCGACTTTGTTCCCTCGGTAATCACCTAGCATCACATCTGGGGGAAGAGGGGTGTAAGCTGTTCCCCAGACTCCCCACAGGCCTGTGGTCCTCCCAGGGCTGCCACCCCCTCCCGCTCACCTCCAAACTCCCCTTTCCCGATGGTCTGGAGCAGCTTCAGGTCCTTCATGTTCAGGGCCCAGCCACCTGGTGGGGGGAGGGGGGTCAGTGAGAGGTGAAGCCAGAGCAGCGGTCACAGCAGACACAGACGGGAGCACATGTGTGGAGTGCCCTGGAGGTGTGCAGACCCTCTGGGACGGGGGCAGTGCCAGGGAGCCTGGGCAGGAGGAGGCAGGCAGGCAAGCGAGGGCTGGGGGCAGGGATGGCACTCACTGCGAAAAAACTCATCCTGGGCCGCCACTGTGCCCTCCATGACCTTTGGCTTGATGAGACGAGTACAGAGTCCATCTGCGTCTGAGGTGTAGTGCTGTGGAGGACAGGACAGCCACTCGAGGGCCAGCCCACTGAGCGCCACTGACAGCTCACATGCACTGCCTGGTTCTGACCACCAGAGGGCGGCGGAGGCCGATCCCACCCAGCCTGGAGCTGCTTTGGGTGGGGAGGGCTCCTCGTCTCCCTCAGAGGAAGGGGTCAGGGCGGCCCAGACTCAGATCGGTGACCCAGTTCCCATGTCACCTCACATCCAGGTGCAGGACAGACAGCGGGCTGCTGCTACTGCTCTGGGCCTCGCCAGCATCCCAAGGCAGAAGGCGAGCCCTGGCTCGGTCCAAACACTAGCCTGTAGCCAGATGTGGCCAGGACCCTCCTGAGCCACAGGCTGAGCCAGTCTGGCAGGGGGAAGCTGAGAGTGCACATCTGGGAGGTTGCTGGGGCCACCAGAAGCCAGCTGTGGCCTGAACAGGGCTAGCCGAGCGGGCCTTGGGAGTTGCAGGGACACGTGCGCACGTCCCCACAGCTGTAGGAGCCTGGCGGACCCTAGCCATCAAGGTGCAGCTCACCGGGACATGCTTACATACCCGTACTTGGGCATGTAGTTCGGAGTGCCTGGAAGGAGGCCTAGATCTGGGATTAGACAGTCAGATTCTAGTCCCAGCACCTCTAATTTATAACTGTGACACCTGCAGCAGGGCCCTTAACTGCTCTGAACCTTTGCCTCCTGGCCTGTGAAGTGAGGCAGAGTGCCACTCGCCCTGTGGGGGCATCGTAGCAGGTGCTTCCTCACGGCATGAGGAAACGCAGGCTCCCAGAGGCTGCACGTGCCCGAGGCCACATGGCCAGGAGCGGCGGGACTGTGCCGGGTGCTCTGGCTCACCTCCACCAGCTGCATGAGGTTCTCGAAGTACACCTCCTCGTCGATGCTGAGCTTGCTGGCATGGTACATGATGCGGTAGTGCTCCACCTTGCCGTCACAGCTCACGCACAGTGTGTAGTCCCCGGGGTAGTTGGTGCTCTCCCGCACCAGGAACAGACCAGTCTCCGGCGGGCACAGAAGCCGCTCTGCCTGCTCCCTCGTAATCTTGCCATGGAACCAGCTGGGGGGGTGGTGGGCAGGCCGGGGCTCATGGTGGCTCAAAGGGTACTGACCCCCCCACTGCCGTGCACCTGCCAGGCTCCACTTTCTGAAGGACCCCCACCCTCTGGCTGGCACTGCACCATAAGGCTCCCCACTGCCGGCGCAGTCAGGTTATCAGAGGCCCTCTACTCCTGCTCCCCACCCTTCTTCCTTCGACCCTCCTCCCAGGCGCGCCCCTCAACCTTCGAGGTCCAGTACCCGTACCCCTCCCCTCATCTTGAGAAGCCTTCACACATTCCACCCTCTACTCTTGCTTCTGTTTTCCTGAATCTTCTAGAGGAGCCAGGGCTTCTCGTCCTCCTTCCCCCCACAGACTGGGAGACCCTGACTGAAGCTGGGGGAGTGGGAGGTACTCACGGCATGAGGCTGAGCTTGGTGCCGGCCTTCACGCCCTCCCGCTTCTGGACGTAGTTGGCTGGGATGATGCCCTCTCGGCCCACCTTGTTCTTGGCTTTGTACCAGTTTGGGTCCTGGGGGGAGGGCGGCCCAGACACACTCTCAGGCCCACCGTCCCCTGCAGGGGAGCCGGGACCCAGCAGGGACACCCAGAGGTGGGGGGGCAGGTGTGGGTGTGTGGGGTCCCTCATTACCTTGGTGACGGCCACAATGGTGAGCACGTCTCCTTTGCAGAAGGGAAGGTCCTGCTCGGCAGTGCCGTGGAAGTTGTACTTGGCAATACATTCTGTACCGGAGGGCCAGGCGGCCTGCAGGGCGGGCGACAGGTGGGCGGGTGGGTGCAGCCCGGGGCCCATCTCCACCCACTCGCCCACCCATTCCTGAAGTCACCGCCTTCTGGTTGGCCTCTGTGAGCCTGGGTGAGGTGCCCCTCCCCCTGAGAGCTCTGGGGGCCTTACGGCCGAGACTCCCCCATCGCCCCCAGACCTGTACTCCCATCCTGAGGGCCCTGGGTCTAACAGTGCACCCCAGAGTCTTCCCTTGCTGAAAACCAGGGTTGGGAAAAGGGGCGCAGGTCCATGTGAGCCCCCATTCTCTTTCTTCTGCTTGGCACCCCCTCAACTGCCCTAGACCCCCGCCCCCATGGTACCTGTATTGCTGACATCTTCTCAGAAGATCTGGCGTCCCCGTGTCACAGGAAGGCCGACCTGTCACTTGGTACCATGAGAGCTGCAGGGAGAAGGGGAAGATTGAGGAGGGGTGTAAGGAGACTCACAGAGCTCCCACTCCTTCCCTGCAGCACTGTGAACAGGTACCAAAGGCCTCCACAGCTGGGAGCTGGGTGAAGGCCATCCTCTCTAGTCTCAGCAGGCTGAGAGCACTGCATAGGGAGGAAGCAGGAGCTCAAAGGCGGAGGATCCTCAGGGACAGAGGGGTCAGTGACCCCAAGCCCCTGGGGGCCTTAGAGCCCAACTGAATGGCCAACACAGGCAAAGGAGCTCTGGAGGTGAGCAGCACCAGTGCCACCCGCCCCACGAGCCCCAGGCCCGGATGTGAGTTATGTGGTCTGTGGGGGAGGGGAGCCCAGGGCAGCTCTGCAAACCTGGGGAAGGTGCAGTGCAACCTGGGAAAGTCACTTGTTCTCTGTGGGCCTCGCAGTTCCTCTGCCTATAAAAACGTGCCCAGGCAGTGTGTCTGCAGCCAAATGTACACCGACCTCATGGCCCAGTCATCCCACATCTAGGCACACCCGCAAGAGAAAACAGGGCTGGTGTCCCCTGAGATGGGTTGATTTGTAACCAGCCTCACACTGGAACTGCCCAGATGCCCATCAAGAGTCAGCTAGGTAAACTGTGGCACGGTCAGGGAGTGGGGTGCCGTGCAGCAGTGGACGTACAGGGACAAGGACAAGTTCCTGGGTCATAGTAACCGAGACACAGGACAGAAGGGCACGCTGTGTGGTCCTGTTCACACTGCACACGCCAAATCCATGGTGCATGACAGCAACTGCCCTAGGGAGGGGGCGGCGTGACTGGAGGGGGGGTTCTCTCTGTGGCACCTTATGATCGGCGCACTTTTGGGTGTGTAGGTTTACTTCAATAAAAGTCGAGCCCCTCCCAAACAGCTACCCCAGCCAACGCACGCCCCAAGGGCTGCAAGCCGATCCATCCCGCACATACATACTTTGCGGCCCCCTCTCAGAGCTCCCTGGACGGTTGGTAGTTTCCCAAAGGCCAGAGCCCCCATGTTCCCTGTCTCAGGAAGTAGAGAGGCTGGGGCTACTGTTCTCTTTTTACAGATGGGGAAACTGAGGCAACTGAGGCGTAGACAGGGCCAGTGTATAGTCCCTCGGTGGTGGGACAGCTGAGCAAGGGTGTCAGGGCAGACAGGGACTGGCGTGAGGGATTGGCCGGCCAGCTCACGGGGAGGGAGGGTGGGAGGCAGACCCTGACCATCTGAGCACCCTACCAGTCTGCTGTCAGGGGACACTGTAGAGGTGGGCCTGCCTGGCACAAACCCTGCAGGGTGGCAGGAGGTTTGAGCAACCATGTGAGGAGCTGGGGTTTGCTTCTGGGGTCCTCAGCAGAGAAGCCCTGCAGCTGAGGAGAGCAGAAGCCAGGGAGTGCTGCCACCACCTCCGGGCCCCACCCCTGCTTCAAGTCAGGCAGACCTGGCTCTGTGGAGTGTGCAGCTCAGAAGAATGACTCAACCCTTCTGTGCCTCAGATCCCTCACCCTGGAAGGCAGGGACAGGCCTCCCCTGTAAGCACGCTGTGGAGGGAGAGGAAGAGATCCCTGGACTGGGAAGGCCTCACACGGGGCTTTCCATAAACCCCCTCCCTCTCCTCCAGACAAAGCAGCTTCCCTTCCTCCCAGGATACACAGTATTTCTTGTCCCCAAAGGCCAGCCCATCAACCTCTGCTGGCAGCACAGGGAGACTGGGGCCCACCGACGCTGAGCCTAGACACCTCCCCCCACCATCAAACACATTCGAACGACTGAGCTGGGGTCAGGCACCAGCCGCTGGGCTCTGTGCTCTGCAAGCTGTGGTGAACTGTGAGCCTGTCTTACCCCCATTTTATATAAGCGGAAACTGAGGCTCACAAGGTTGAACAACTTGTGTGAAGTCACACAACTCGTTAGAGATGATAGGGTTCCACTGGGGTTGGCTGGGTCCTCGACCTTCAGGCCCTTCTGAACTCGGGCTCTGCTAGCTTTCCACGTCCCATGCCTCCCCTCCCCACTGACCCCCCTCCCCCCCAAACTCACCACCACTACACCACCACAGAGGGCGTGGAGATGTGGCACCGTTAGTCACCCTCCCGGCTGTCAGTTTGCAAACACTCCCTTCCCAGCCTGCAGCTGCAGCCGCCGCCTCCCCACAGACTTGAGGATAATAATAAAAATAATAACAGGCCCTGTTTTCTGAGCACTTATTCTGTGCCAGGCCCTGTCCTTGGCACGTTATGGCTCATCAAATCCTCTAACAACTGACGCTCTCATTTTACCGATGAGAACCCTGAGAGAGCTCAAGAGGCAAGGTGGCCTTGCCTGAGGTTTGCACATCCAGTAAGCATCGTGCCTTGCTCAGGAGTCGGATCCCTGAGCCCCAGCACCATGCCCCAGGAGCACCATGACCAGGGCCACATTGGGCCTAGAAAAAGGACGGTGCAGGGGAGGAGAGACGCAAGCAGTGCCCAGAGGAGGGGCAAGCCCAGCTAGAGTGGTCAGGGTGGGCTTCCTTGAGGGGCTGGGCTATGACAGCCACAGATCTGGAAAGCAGGGGGAGGAACGGACCCCTCTCCTTTTTTCTACTGGCAAGGACTTCGGGACCAGTTCTTCCATCCATACACGGGGTTAGTGCTAACCCTGGAGCAGCTGGGGGTGCTCTGAGGACTGGGGCTGCACCTCCCAGCACCAGGAACAGGCCTGCCTCAGCACAGAAATGCCATGAGCCCACTGCAAGCCGTGGGCTCTGTCTGGCAGCTCCTCCTTGGTGAAGTCACGAGCCCAGGGTGGCTCAGCGGTCTCCCTCCTAAGGCCCTGAGGGTCTCGGGGCCATCCCCCTCCAGGTCAGAGACGAAGAGCCAGAACGGCTGGGAGGAACTCCAAGGAACCCAGGCTTCTAGTCTAGCCTGGGCCAGGAACACAGGGGTCCCTTCTGGGTTATGTGAACCTGCTTTCAAGCTACTTTGTGGAGACAGTGCAGGAACACTGTTTTGGGAGTCAGGGGCTCCGAGTCCTGGTCCTGGCCCTGCCACCAGCGTGCTGTGTGTGTGACCTTGGGGGAGTCACCTGGCTTTTCTGGGACTTGCTGGCTCCCCAGCACCTCCTCTAGATCTGTGTCCCACCTGCTGTTTCCACCTCCCTGCCTGGTGCTCCCTCTCTACTCCCTCCCTCTTCTCTGCCCAAGGAACCCCTCTCAGCCTCCGGGGCGCAGATGAGGAATCGCTTCTGTTTCACGTGGGCCTAAAAATCCCCGTGGAACCGTTTGTGGTAGCAAGAGATTGGGAAATAACCTTTTACATTCATCCATAAGGGGCCAAGTAATAAATGGCCAGATACTCCTAAAAGGTAACGACCGTTCCGGCGGTGACAGGGCGCAAACAGACCTTCAGGTGTTGACACAGAGTACCACCCCCGCCCCGGCTCAAGTCGCTGAAGGACAAGCTGCTGGGGGGAAATGAGACAGTGACACAGCTTCCAAAGACCGCCCCACAGATTAATCAGAAAGAAGAACAAGCACCTGCACAACAGGTAGGTCTGACAGACACCTCGTTAACCAGGCGACCGAAGCAAGCACCAGCCACGGCGAGAGGAACACCACGGAGCGCCTCCCGCCAGGGCACACTGCGGAGGGCACAGCATCCCCGGGCGGCATTCCCGCGGAGCCAGTTAACCCGACTCACGTTGCGAAGATGCAGTCAGGCACAGCCCCAGTGACTGGCTCGGCCTCTTGAAGTTAACGTCATAAAGGACAAGACACACAAACAGAAGCCGGGGGATGTTCTAGATTAAACAGAACGTAGGACAAAACAACAAAATGGTATTTATGTGGGGTGAAGGAGGTGTTAACTAACCTTACTGTGGTCAATTGATTAGCAATACAGGTACACCAAATCACCACCCTGTACGCCTTAACCTTACACAACATCTTAAGTCAGTTACGCCTCGGGAAAGCTGGAAAAAAAGGAGAAAGGAACACGACAACAAAGATTCAATGAATGATCCTGAACTGGATTCTGGCTCAGAGGGAAAAAATAGTAGCTATAAAAATCATTTGAGGACAGTTAGGAAAATGGAAGTGTTAGGTAATATTATGGAATTTTAATGTTAATTTTCTTAAGTGTGATCGTGGTGATTATGTAAGAGGTGCAGGCTAAAGTACTTAGAAATGAAAGATAAGATACCCACACTAACACTCGAACTAGCAAAAACCCACAGACGCGCACACGTGTCGGTATACAAAAGAGGAACCAAATGCAGTACAATGTTAAGACCTGGTAAATCTGGGTAAAGGATATATGGGTATTCGTTATACTATTATTTCAGCTTTTTATTATTCTTAGTACCTTTTTGTTAAGCCATCTATATCCCCAATGTGGGGCTCGAACTCGCAAACCCAAGATCAAGAATCGCATGCTCTACCGACTAAGCTGGCCAGAGGCCCCTACTTAGCTTTTGGAACACTCCACATTAAAGGCTGTGACAAAAGGCAAGGGGCAGGACACCCATCTTCCATGTTATGTTACAAGTTGTGTTTTTCAAGGGGACATACAAATCATCCCCGAACTCAGATGCGCACAGATTATCTTTAAAAGAGAAAACTGACAACAGGGGTTGCCTCTGGGATCGGAAGGGGGGAGTCAAGTTTAAGGGAAAATTACTTTTACTGTGTATTTGCTATTTTGTCCTTCTTGACTTTTTTTTTTTAAACCTAAAAAGACTGAAAATAAATCACTTTTTGAAAACCACCCCTGCCAGGAGCATTCCTTAGTTCCCCGGCTGTGCTGGCTGCCCCAGGCCTCCTCGGCCTCTCACATGTCCCCGCGCTCCAGTGAGAAACTCCCTGATCCTGGCCTGGGAGCTCTGCAGGGGGACGGCCGGGAGCTGACTCATGTCCCCAGCAAGGGCCGAGCCCAGAGTGGCTGCTCAGTGAATGAGTGCTGAATGAATGAATGAACTAACAAAGGAAAGGAGGAAGCTAGGCCGGCTGCATCACACCGAGGTCCCATAACTGACTGGCCTATATTTAACCCCAAAGGGACAGCAGCTGTCACCACACCCACAGACTAGGGGACAGGGGGCTCTGGAACTCTGTGAAGTCAGCGCTTCACTCTGACTTCCTGCCCCAAACCCAGCTCCCAGCAGCCCTTGTGCTGGGGTCCTGGGAACAGGCCGGGCATTATGCCCAAGCACTGAGGTCAGTGGCTGCAGCCTCAGGCAGGCCTTTCTTGGTAGCCCAGGCTGGTGGGGAGGGGGGAAGAAAGGAGAACTGGGAGCCCAGAAACTCCTGGGTTGCCCTTTCCCTGCCCTGGGGGCAGCTGTAGCCCTCACAGTCTATCATGTGTCGAAGGCCAGGGCAGGTCAAGGAGCTCCTAGCCCTGCCCCCCTCATCAAAACTCCACTGCCTAATGGGGCGTGGGAGCCTTCAGTAACTGTTTACACCCATCTAAAAATACCCACCGAAAAGGGAAGTGCACAAGGGACCCCGTGGTCCTCAGAGACTTCAGTCCTGCCACAGGACCCAGCTGGAGTGTTGGGGGGGGGCAGGGGTGGCCGCCAGAGCAACAGGCATGTCCCCTATGCCTTCACATTCTTTGAGCCAGTGTTTCAGGAGCCTCCCTGTGCAACCAGCCCTTTGCTTGGTGGGCCAGGATGGACAGGAGGAGGAAACGGCCAATCAGACTCCAGCGGGCTCTAAGAACTCCACTCATCTGTCTCTCTTCTGTGCCCGGCCCAAGGCCACCACCAAAATGCCGTCCTGCTTCTGTCCTCCTGGCTACCAGACAATCATGGCCAGGTATGCTCAGTGCATGCCCCAAGACAGGAGAGACAGGGGCAACCCGGGAAGGCTTCCAGGAAGAAGGGGACGGGAACTGGGAAGATTTCAGTGAAAGCAACTGGGAGGGGAGAGTGCTAGACCAGGCCAGGATTAAGCTTCTAAAACTGGGATACGGAGGGAGTTAATTAAGGCAGAAGAAGGCTCAGGATGGGGGTCAACACAGGCTCTTAACCAGCCCGGAAGTTCTGACCGGTCACAGGACAGATAACAAGTAAAACTGAATTTCCGATGTGGGCACGCCCCTGTGAAAGAACAGTGCACCTGAGGAGGGCGGGGCACTGCCGGCAGTCGGGCTGGTTTGGCAGCAGTAAAATCAGCCCCACCTCTAGTTCTGCAAAGGACACCCAGGCTGAGGGCACTGTGATGCCCCCGGCCACACACCAGGCTGTGGGGCTGGAGGGCTCCCACCAACCCAGGCAGGCAGTCCAGAGCCCTCAGCATACCCACCGCGCATGTCTCAGGGTCAGGCACTGCAGAATTTGGCACAAGACCCTTGGAGATGCCTAAATCTCCTGGGGGTCAGGAATGAGCTGGAAGGATGGTCTTTGGCTCCAGAGTGTGCTGCCTGACCCTCCCGCCACCCCCCCTCCACCAGCCCCGGGCCTCCCTCAGCCTTCAGCACCCCTGCCCCAAGGGTAGGGGTGAGTTTAATGGCTGACAAATGTTTAAAACTAAACTATAGCAACTCACTGGCTTTTTCCTGCCCCCGGTGGCTTGTGGGACCGGAAATCCCATCTAGTGGTTTGGGAGAGGTGGGGGCTGGAGTTACAGAAGGCTAATGGGGAGCCTCCTTCCCCAGGCACCGCTGCGGCCTGAGGCTGACACTCCTGGCCCAGAAAGGTTTCTAATTACCGCTCAGGAGCCTAATTACCTACATGCACTGGGCAGCAGGGACTTGGGGCTTCCCCAGGGCCCTAACACAGGCCTCTGTCCCCCTGCCCCCCAGCCCAGGCTATAGCCTTTGCCTGTCCATTTGCCTACATTTACATACAGCCTCTCAGCACTGACCTCCAACAGACACTTAAAAATGATAAGTGTCCTTGGCCCCTACCATGAAGTCTCCTATGCACATTACAGGTGGGGGGACTGAGGGCCAGAGACCCATTAACCGTCTAAGAACTTTGGCCCCCAGATTCTTGGTCGCTCCACCTCAGAACTGGGACCCACAGAACACACAGCAGAAGGTAAAGCTACGGGGGCCCAACATGAAGGACTTATGGTCTTGCTACCCACCTGAGGGAGGAGGTCATAGACCCCCACCCCCAGCAGGATGCGCTGTAAAAATGAAAGCATGGGATGAGAGCCCCCCCCCGAGCTAACCCTGTGTTACTCACTTAATCCTCAAAAACCCCTATGAGGTTTTACTGTTCATCTCTGTTTGATAGAGAAGGAGGAACGAGGCTGACAGGTCACCCACCTTTCAAGGAGTAGAGCAGGGATTTGAACTAAGATCTGTGTGAACTTGGTCAGGAGAGAAACCCCCAGCCTTTCCTTGGGCAGGACCTTCTGAAAAATGGCGGGTGGCTGAAGTAAGGTCTGCCTAGAGTGTGGCCCTCCTGCTCTGGGAAGCAGAAGTGACATGTGCGCCCAATCCTTGCTCGTCTGCCATATCCTGCATTGCCCTGAGAGGCTAAGAGTCTGTCCACAGCCACAGAGCAACTAGAGAAGCCAGGAACCTTAGAGAAGACAGAAGCTCTGAGCAAAGAACTCAAACACTTCTTGATTTTCATGGCCTTTCCCCTCCAGGAAGCCCTCCGGCTGCTGCAGCCTACGCAGGCAGTTCCCCAGCTTCTGAGCTCCCACCAGCCCTGCCAGGAAGTGGAACCACAGGCCTCCCCTGACTCCTCTCTGGGTCTCTACTGGCCAGCAGGGGGGCCCTCAGGGTCTTCTTCACTCTGCCCTCGCCCTCCAGTCTCCCTGCGGCGTGGACAGCACGGGATGGCAGCACAGGATGACGGGCCTGGGTCAAGACCAGGTGTGGGGCTGGCCAGGGCCGAGAAGCAGCAGCCCGGCAGGCAGGCGTCAGCTGACAGCCAGGTTCTCACCCGCCCACAAAGGCCTTCAACTGTGTAGCACTGGCAGGGGGGCGCCTCTCTTCTGCTTGTTCCTGCAGCTCTGGGCCCACAGCACGGAAGGGGCGGGTGTGGGGAGCAGGGGGACGGAGGGAAGCTGCGGTTGGAGGCCCAGCCCCGCCGAGGCGTACACAGCTAGTGTGTGATGAGAAGCGCCTCTCATCACAGTACCTCAAAACCAGGAAGAGAAACTGAGCAGGCAGAAAGGGCAGGCTGGGCTCTGTGGGGCCCTCAGGTCCCTGGGGGCCTGCCAAGGGGCGCTCCTGGACAGCGGCTGGACAAAACACTTCCGCTTCTGGGCCTCAGTCTCCCCACAGGAAAAGTGGATTCTCTTCCTGGTCCCGCCAGCCTGCCTGATTGGTGCAGGCTGCAGGAAGCCGGATAACAGAGATGCCCCCTGGCTGATGGAGGACTCCTGATCCCCCAGTGGGCTCTGGCCTCTCCTGGGAAGCAGGGGCTTGGCGTCCAGAGCTAGCCTCGCCCTGCTCACTTCTCCCCTCAGCCACACAGGGAGCACACTAGCTCTTCCTTCACCAGCTCTTTATTTTTAGGTCTGAATTTGACTTTAATCATTACTTAGCGGATTCTATTTCCAGCCCTCGAATGAAGGGACCCACAGGAGAGGAGGAAGGGAGGCAGTGCTCCCTGCCTGGCATGGGGGCCAGCCTGCTCCTCCACCCATCCTGTCCCCAACCAAGGCAGGGGGGAATGAGAAACACCCAAAGGGCTTGCCCCAGCCAGGCCAGCATCTTGGAGGGGGCCCCACCCTGTGACTTCATCTCAGCCCAGGCTGTGGGACAGGAGGGCAGCTGTAATGCCCACTTCCTCTGAGCCAAGACCGGGGTGGAGGGAGACACTCCACAGGCACAAGCCTAGTGGCTAGAATCTGAGGTCATGTGCCTGGGGATCTCTGTATTGAATGGCCCACCTGGGGGAGGGCCTCCGGCCTACGTTAGTCCTGGGCTACCTCAGGGTCATCTGCGGCTATGGTCTCTTGGGCCCAGGAGTGCCCAGTTGAGACTGATTTCCTCCTACTGCCCCTGGGGTGGCCCCAGAAGGGTACTCCCAGTTACTCTGGTCTCCACAAAAGCAGAACAAGGGGAAGCAGGGGGTGTCACAGCAGTACGTGCTCACATCAGACCCGGAACACCTGCCGAAGAGGAGGATGCTGACACACGAAACGTCCCCGGTGATCTGTGGGCCATCCATGTCCCCTTCCGACTCCCATCTGGGAGGCTGGAATCCTCACCCCACCCCCACCTCCAGTTTTCTTCCCTTCCCCCCACCACTGGGACAGGGTAGGGAGACGAGGCTGGCATGCTGTCCCCCAGCTGGGGCTCAGGATGCCTGGGCTCCTTACCCAAGTTTTGGTTTTCCCAGGGAAAGTAGGCCTCTGTCTCCACTGTGGGAATTCAGGGGTGGCCCAGGAAGCAGCTGAAGCTAGGGGCAGGCAGCGGTTGGGCCATCAGAGGGCAGACCTCGCCTGGTCAGCTCTGGCGCTGGCAAAGGGGGATGGGGAGGGCCAGGTCGGTGCCCTGGACCAGTCAATCATGTGGTGATGGGGAGGGGAGAAGGCAGGGAGCTGGGATAGGGCACCGGGCCAACAGAGCCCAGGACCTCAGGAACAGAAGGTTTCAGAAGGGTTCCATGGGCAAAGCCCCCTGCTGGGTGAGCCACCAGACAACCTTGGCCTGGGCGTCATCCCCACACGTTGAGGCAGACTGCACTGGGTCCTCTGTGAATGCTAACCTTTCCTTACAAAGTGCTTACGGGGGGTGGGAGGGGGGCTGGGGCTGCACCAGGTACTTTCTAGTACTTTGGTGAGTTAGCTCACACTCTTCTCGTATGCCCCTCTGGCCTGGGCATCGCCACCCTCTTGTGTACATAAAGGAACCCCATCTGAGAGGGTGACCTGTCCGAGGCCCCTCTGTGCTGGCCTAAATGGCATAGCCGGGCCTGGAACATCAGTTGGGTGCCAAGCTACCCACTCTTTCCAATACCCAAGGCTGCTTTGGGGGCCTGTAGTAACGACAGCGATACCGGCGACAGATGGGAAACACCGATGCGCGCGCTTAGTACAAGGATTTGGGTGAGGCTGCTGCAGCAGAGCTATTTGGAACACCGTGTAGCTTCTTAGAGGTGAAGTTACACAGACGGAGAAAATGCCCAGAAACGCAGAATTAAGCGAAAAAAAGGTGTCATGGGGCGCATACTCAAATGACAACAGCGATAAAGGGAAAAAAAAAAATCAGGAAAAGACGGGCAGGAAACTCCAAAATGCAAACAGTCACTGCTGGTGAAGCAATGGTGATTTCTATTTTGTTTTCTAAGTTTTCTATAGTGCTGTTTTGTTGCTTTATACATTAAGAAAGTAATCCATACGTAGTTTTCTCACAAGATCAGATTTGCTTCCCTGGGACCCTTCTGCCCCCCAGCTCTGGCCCTGGTGTCTGGGGACATCTTCTACCGTGGGATGGCCTTTCTTTTTACTTTTTTTAAAAATTTGTTTTACATTTATTTTTATTTTTGAGAGAGAGAGAGTGAACAGGGGAGGGACAGAGAGACAGGGAGGCACATAATCAGAAGCAGGCCCCAGGCTCTGAGCTAGCAGTCAGCACAGAGCCCGATGCGGGGCTTGAACCCACGAACCGTGAGATCATGACCTGAGCCGAAGTTGGACGCTCAATCAACTGAGCCACCCAGGCGCCCAGGGGATGGCCTTTCTGATATGGAACAGCCCCTCAGGCACCTCAGGGTCTCACCCTGCCTTTTCTTTCCCAGACCACACCTCTTTCTTTGGGAACTATGTGTCAAGGCTTTCAAATGCCTCAAAAGGTAGGGCCCAGAACTGGACCCAGGACATTTTGTCTGATCAGGCCAGCGGGCAGCTTGTTTGGGCAGCTGGATCACACTGGGATGGGCCCCCACCCCTGCCTGCCACTCTGGGCCACTCCATGGTGGCTCAACCTCTTGGGGCCTGGTGGCCTCTGCAAGTGGCCCCGGAGACTATCATCTGGTCCTTCCCTGCCCCTGACCCAACACAGAAAAGAGCAGCCACTTCTGAGAGGGAGGAAGCACTAAGCTCACCAGATAAAAAAAAAACACATCTCTGCACATGTGCTAGCCTGAAGCCAGACCCCTTTTCTACAAAGGCCTTGGGACCCTGGGGCCGCATCCACACAGCTCACAGTTGGTATAAAGCGCCCAACAGTCAGGCCTCAGCCCCAGGTCTTCAGGCGGGAAAGGAAGTTAGGGCTGAGTGTGGGGCTGGGTGAGGGGAACTTTACAGGCCCACCACATCTGGGTCCTCTCCACCAAGCATGCTGGGGCACCCGGAAAAAAACTCTACACCAAGAGCAGAGTCCTGAGCAGGACGAAACTACCAGCAGCCCGAAGGGGCCTCAGACACAGTTCAACATCCTCCAAGGATCCTCCCACCCTTCCAGGGAGCAAGAGGATCCTGCCACACTCCCAGCCTTCCTCCTGCTGCCTTTGTCCTGTTCCTGCTGGGACCCCTCCAAGAAAAGACACTGGCATCACCAAAGTGTGGGGGGCTAGAATAGGCCCCCTGGGTGTCCCCACTCTGACAACGGTCCTATGCCAAGGGTGTGGAAACAGGGCTCTCACCTTCCCCATCCGGATCCCATTCATGTTCTGAACTTGGCTGCTTCTGTGCCAACTGGACCAAATGTGTGGGAGGCTTGGGTCAGGACTAACTACCAGGCTGTTTCAACTCAGCACCAGGGCGACGCCAGACAAGGTGCCCCTCTCCCACCACATCCCGTCAGTGACCCAGCCTGAGGCACCAAGGGGAAATCCCACGGGCAGTGCCGATGCTGCCTGAGCCCAGACCCAGGCAGAGCTGGGGCCGGAAGCCCTCTGCAGGGAAGCACGTGCTCACCCCACAAGGTCTCTTGGGTCAGGCTGGGGGTCCGGGTCCTTGGTGGGTGAAGGTCTCTGCTTGGTTTCCATCCAAAAGAGTCCAGCTCTGTAGAGCATTGAGCATTGGATGAATGGACAGACAGCCTGGCTCTGCCAGAGGCCTAGGGTAGCAACTTCCCCCTTTGAGCCTCAGTACCTTGGTTCACAAAATGGGAGGGGAGGTGAACCCCTAGTTAAGCTCCGAGGATCTGGTAGCTGGACACGCCTCTTCCTGACACCTGGCCTGGGCCTTGAGGAGCCTGGGAGAATGCGTTGACCAGGCTGCCGGGAGGTGGGGGCATGGTCCCGATGCCCAGTGTCACGTCCACTCACACAGAGGCCCTGCCCAGTCTCCCCACCCAAGGGTCACAGGTCTCTTGGCTTAGGCCTGGTCTTCTGAGAGGCTGACGAGCTCAACCTCTCTGGCAGGCTCCAGGGAGGTGGCTGGGCCCTGGGCTTCCTAGAGCCAGCTGGCTCCTCCGTGGGGGGATGAGAGAAGGTGCAGGACAAGGCAGGCCGGGGAACCTGCAGGGAGGGCCTGGGCAGGGAATGGCAAAGTGCCCATTCTCCAGGGCCCTGGCCCATGCTGCCCCCTCCTTCTAGGCTCCAGCCAGCCCCAACACAACGGGGAAAGGAGGGGACAAGACTCGGAGTGGCCTGAGACAAGTCTGTGGGGCTCACAGGACAGTACCTCCCCGGTGAGCTCCCCTCCCAGTAGGGTTGACAGCGACTCCCGGGAGAATTCGAACCCGGGAAGGAGGGGGTAAGGGAGGTGGGGGATGGGAGTGGACGTGACCGCAGCTGCAACGGAAACAACACAAGCGGGACGCGCGACCTCCACCCTCATCCCCTCGAGAAGCACTCGGACGCCCACCCCCTCCAGGCCCTCCAGGCACTCACCTCTCTCGGGGCACTGCGGTCCGGGCCACCTCGCTGCGGGCAGCATCAGCGGCCTGCGGGACGGTCCATGCGGCCAGGGGGGAGGGGAGGGGCGCAGGGGTCCCCGGGGGGGTGCCGTACAAAGAGGTATTGGTGCGAAAAGAGGGGGAGGAGGGACGGCCAGACAGAGGCAGGGGGATGGCCGCGCGGCCCGGGTCGGGGAGGGAAGAAAGGCGGGGGAAGGGGGGCGGGAGGGAGTCGGGGGGAGGAAACAATGTAGCCGGCGCGGCCCCGGCAGAGTTCCGCTTCCGAACGCCGCCACCGAGGCTCGAGTTTGCGAACGTCGCGCCGGCTGCCGGGGGGCTGCCCCGGACGCTGGATCGGGGGCCGCGGGGGCTCCCCGCGCTCCACGCCCCGGAGGCTCTGGCGGCCACAGGCTGGCTGGGGCGGGAGGGACGGCTGGCCGGGGGACGGCCCCGACGGCGGCGCGGCCGGGCGGTCGCCCCGCTCGGACCCCACCCCGGCAGGCCCCCTGGGCAGGGTGCGGGGTGGGGCGGGAGCGGGAGGGCGGCGGCGGTGTCTGCGGCAGCGGCCAAGCTCCGCTTGCCCGGGGCTCCGCTGGGAGGAAGCTCGCAGGCCTGGCGAGAGGAAGCGCGGCCCGGATCCTCCGCCCGCGGCAGCGCGCCTGCGCGAGGGGGCCTGCCCGGCGCGCGGCGGGGCGAGGGCCAGAGGAGCGGCGCCCCCTGCCGGGCGCCGGGGGTACTGCGGGGGGTGTGTCCGCGCCCACGCCCTGCCCCCACCTGCCGGCCAGCGCTGAAGGCTCCCAGAGGTTCCTCCCAGAGGGCTGACCCGGCCGGCCGCCGTGGAGCAACCTCCGAGCCTTCTCTGGGCGCGGATTCCCCCGATGTAGCCGCGATTGAGGCCTGACCGGGGCCTCTCTCCTCGGACCTGTTTGTGGAGAGTGGGCCTCATTCGCAGCAGTAAGCATTCATTCAGAAACGTTTCCTGGCTCGGACAGCGTGACAGGCTCTGTTCCGAAGTCTACCAGTAGGGCCACTTCGTACTGTCGGCGAGTTTTCAGTAGGATAACCGACAGGCCAACAGACAAGTGCAAAGAAACAACTGATAAAAACGGAGACGTTGGTGTACAAGGTCCACAGAAAGCAGAAAAGAGGAGAGGGCTAATGGGAAGACTTAACAGAACTGGGACCCCAGGCAGGAGGACATTGTGGACAAAGAGAATGGTGGGAGCCTTGACGGCTCCGGGAACTGTAAATAGCTCCGGATGTCTGCAAACTGCAGTGTGGACTCAGGAGAGTGGTGGGAGACCGGTCCCTGCAAGGTGCAGGGACGAGAGAGATCCAAAGAACTTCGTGGGACTTCCTTGCACTTTGTTTTCAGCCTGGAGGCAATGAGGAAGTCGTCAGTAGCTGTGTGACCTTGGTAGAGTTATTTAAACTCTGCCCTATAGTTTACCAAATGAGGAAAATAATAGCACCAGTTTCTTAAGGTTCTGTGGTGAGGAAATGAGTTAATTCATCTAAGCTGCTTAGCATGCAGTGGCTGGCACGTGATCAGCCCTCAGTTAAATATCACTGTTACATATCATAGTTAATAAGGAGCAGGGAAGTGGTCTGCTCTGAGCTGCAGGAGCAGACGGTGTGTGTGTGGTGGTGGTGTGGGGGGCAGTTAGTGATGGAGGAGAGACCAGAGACTCTCGTGTAGGTAGGAGGGCATCGAAGCACTTCTTAGGGACTGGGTCCTGAAGGAAGGGGTCACGGTTGGGTGGGCAGAGATGAGAGGCACTGCCGGAGGCGGGGGGAATGAGGTAGACTGACAAAGTCCAGTCTACCCAGACTGAAGGAATGGGAGGGACAGTAATGGGCCCGTCGGAGAGTGAGCTGGAGAAACAGCGTGGCTGCAGTTTGCAAAGAGCCTCAAATACCAGGAGCGGGAGTTGGGTGTGACTCCCCAGGCAAACCACAGCCTGGCTCTGTGACCCAGTGCACCCCTGGGCCAGCTTCCCAGTGAGGGACTAGCTCCTCAAAGGAGGGAAGAAGTAGTCGCACCGCTGCCCTTTGAGGAGACATCAGGTCCCAGAGATGGCTATGGTGTAATGCAAAAAAGCATGGACTGGGGGTGCAGATCTCAAAGTTAAATCTCAGCTCTGCCACTGACTAGCTGTGTGACCTTGAGCCAGCTACTTAAGGTCTCTGAGCTCAGTTTCCTCTTTTGTAAGATCAGGCTCAAAATATACTTCTGCTCATGAGAGATGCTGCAGATTCAGCAAGATAAGGGGTAGGGTTGGGGAGGGTTCTCAGCTCAGTTGGTTTCCCTTTCTTTCCTCTGAGGTCAAGATGGAATGATAAAGTAGTGCCTGATGGGGCCTTCTCTCAGCCGAAAGAAAGGTACTTCAGTAGCTCTGCAAAGGCTCCTGAAAGGGAGAAGTCGACATCTCCCCTCCTCTGAGGGAATCAGCTGGCAAAATGGGAAGGGACTGCTGGGATTTGTGGAAAATGCTCTAATTCCTGTCCCCGTTTGGTTACCAACCCATCTTCCTTTACCTCCAACACATTTGCCTTTTTCCCCTGGTTTGCTGTGTCGGGGAGTGTGAACTTTGGAGTCAAATAGAGTTGCATTTGAATCCTGGCTCCGCCTCTCCACAGCACAGTGAAACACGTGTTTTAACTTCCCTGAACCCCAGGCCTAGGGGGCAGATCAGTAAGTGCCCTGCTCCTCTAGGTGTCTTCTCTAGTGGAAGAGCCAGTCAACTTTCAGCTTCCCCAGTCACTTATTCATCCACGGACTCACTCAACAAACACTTACTGAGAACCTACTAAGTGCTAGCCGCTGTCCTGGATGCTGGGGATGAAGGCATAAGCAAGGCCACTGTGGTTCTTGCCTGGCAGGATAAACAGGGTGATTAGGCACTGTGGCAGGAAGGCAGTGAATTCTGGAGGGAGGAGAGCAGGCTAAGGGAGCCAGGCACGGAGGCTCGGCAGCTTCAGGAACAGTCAGGAGGCCAAGGTGGTGAGGCCTGCGGGAGAGAGGTATTCAAGGAAGGGGTCAGATCGTGGGGGTCGTTGTGGGCCAGCTGTTTCATTACATGAGTTTGGATTTTATTGTATGGCCAGTGGGAGCCAGTGGTGATGGGCATGGGCTCCTGTGGACAAAGGTGAGCCACGGGACAGTTCTTGTTTAGGCGCTGTTTATGGGGAATAAGGCCACAGGAGAAAGCAGGCCTGATCCTTGGGTGTGGCTGGAACCCCCATATGGGGAAATGGTGGTGGTCTTTGCCGAGGTGGGGAGGACCTGGGAGAGGGGCAGGTGGGAGCAATACTCAGGAGTTGGATTTTGGATAAACTGGCTTTAAGACCCCTGTGAGACAGAGATGTCAAGCTGGCTTTTGGAGCAAGGTTCTGCAGACAAGGCTACAGAGGTTTGAATGTAAAGAACTTTCCCAGAATCCTACCCCCAGGACTGGGGTTCAGGTCTGAGGACCTCCAAAGCCTAGAGCACGGATCAGCCTCAGAACTCAGCAGGCTTTAGGAAAAGAAATCATCAGAGAAAGGTCCTTGGGTTTTAGGACTGGGGGGGGAAATTTAAGAGGAGCCCCCTCACTTAAAGGGAGGCTTACCATCCAGATAGCCAGGGAGGCTCCAGTGCTAGCTGTCCCCAGGTTGGGCTACTTATTGCCACCCTGGAGGGAGTCCAGAGAAGAGAGGCTGGGGAGACTCCTGGATGTGGAGGGTGGAACTCAGGACTTCAGGCTGCATTCAACAGTATGAGTGAGCTACACTAGCTCTATGCAGAGTTGGGTTGGTCATTGGTTTTGCCAGAAGTCCAGAGCTTAACCACCTTTATGGATGGCCTGCGAGGTGTTCTCAGGGCTGGTCCCTTGGGAAGGAAAGGCCCTCTCCTCCCTCCATCCTGCCTCCTCCCCTCCCCCAGCCTCTTTGCTCCGAGATGACAGTTTAGAGAAGCTGGTGTGAAATAGTTTGAAACTCAGACTTTCTGGGCGGTCCCCCAGGGCAGAAAACAGGAAGCCAAGATTAAAGGCAGATTTCCAGCAAAGTCCCCTTGTACTTCCTGCGGAGCAGGTGCTCAGGCCAAGCTGACTGTGAGCAGCTGCCCTTGGCTTGACGGCACCTCAGGTGGTCTCCGAGCTGTGCTTCGGCCTTGTCATCACCATCCCCACTGGGGAGCTCCCCACTTGGGGAATGAGCCTCCTCCAGAAAGAGGCTGTGGAAGGTGGAAGGGGCGGTCCCTGGGAAAGAGGCCCAGTGGCACTGACAGGAAATAGCGCCTGGGGACACCTGGGCAGCAATGAGACCACGCGGAAAAGGCATGGGCTTTGGGGTCACTCAGGCCTGGTGTGACTGCCGCTGTCCTGCTGCAGGGTCTCACAGACCCGAGGGCTGGGTTGAGGGGTGGAAGCAGTAGAAAGGGGGGCTTGAGGGAAGGTGGTCAGGGAGACCAGACAATGGCAGGGGCTGAGTACCTAGAGAAGGGCAGAAACCAGGAGAAAGCAAGAAGTCACAGTGGCCTCTGACATCTCAAAGCCAGGGCTGCTTGGCTGGTTCTCACAGCTGCTAAAAGCTTAGGGAACTAGGGGCCAGGATGGGCCCCCCATGGCCTCTTTCCCTTCCTGACCCGCAGGTGAGCAGGCCTCTATGGGCTCCATCAAGTCAAGAAGCTGCACCTGCCTCGTGTAGGCGCGAAGCCTTGGCCTTCCAGAGAAGCCCTTGTGCTTAAGCCTGAACTCCTGCCCTTACAAAGCTGTCCCTGAGAGAGTAAGCAGTGTCCCCTGATTCTAGCGGTGTCACACACTGAAAACCCCCCTCCTTGGGCTGCAGAGTTTATCATGAGGATGAGGTGTTGGCCTGGGAAACCCAGGCTCTAGAGACAGAGCTTGCTGTGTCTTTGGGCAAGTCCTCCCTGTCTAGGCCTCAGTTTCCCCACCTATATACTGAGGGTTACATTTGGGGGTCTCCTGCAGATCTGACTCCTTGTGCAAAAGTGTAGGCCCTGAGGATAAGGGGAGGTGGCTGCCGACTGCCTCCAACTGGTGACCCCCTGGGACCAGAGAACTACCATTTACTGAGCATCTACTATGTGCCAGGTACTTCATTATTATTACTGATGATGACAGCTAATATTTACTGAGCACTTACTTTGCACAAGCATTGTTTATGTCACATTAAGGTCTCTTCCCTTCACGGCACAGCTTGCTCAAGGGAAATGTCCTAGGAAGTTAGTCTCTGTTTCTGACATGATGGTGGTAGAGGTCTTGGTGGTGGTGGTTTGGTGGCCTTGTGGCTTTGGTGGTGTTAGTAGTGGTGGTAACCCAACTGAAAGGCCGCTGGGGAGCTGGAGGACCCCACTCTTGTGGCCTGACTTCACCCACACACAGGCCCTCCCCTCCCCTAACCGCAAAGGTCATGGGTACTGGGCTACCTGATTTAGAATCTCCCTGAAGTGCAAGAATGCAGAGCGAAGTCCATGACATGAACTGGTCAAGATACCTGTCATCCCTGCAAACCATCTCAGTGCCTCCCTCATGGCACAGATTTCTCTCCCTTCGGTCCCTGTCTTCTTGGAATGTTCTGGTCAGGGGGAGCACACATGTTAAACAAGGTGATGAGTGTTACCAAGAGGGCGTGCAGGTGTGCTGTGGGTTCAGCGCAGAGGAACCTTCCTCACCTGAGTGTTCAGACCCAGCCTGGGAGGAAGGGCAAAGGGGACGACGGGAGCAGAGGCACTAGAGCTGGAAGGAACTGAACTTGAGAGGAAGGGAAGGAGGCCAGGGTGGAGTGAGGGGCAGGGCAGGGTGGCAGAGTCCTGAAGCAGAACCTGCTTGGGCCTTGAGAGTCTGTGCGGCTCCTCCCCAGGTAGAGGCACTGTGCTCTTTGAGGGTTTTACCACAGTCCAACTGTGCATTTGTGTGTTTTTTAGTTTTTTATTATTTATTACTATTATTATTATTTTAAGTAGGCTTCATGCCCAGTGCAGAGCCCTGTGTGGGGCTCCGACTCCCAACCCTGAGATCAAGACCTGAGCTGAGATCAAGAGTCAGGCACTTAGCCCACTGAGCCACCTAGATGCCTCTCTGCATTTGAATTAAAAAAAAATTTTTTTAACATTTATTTATTGTTGAGTGACAGAGAGAGACAGAGTGCAAGCAGGGGAGGGGCAGAGAGAGAGGGAGACACAGAATCCAAAGCAGGCTCCAGGCTCCGAGCGGTCAGCACAGAGCCCGATGTGGGGCTCGAACTCATGAACTGTGAGACCATGACCTGAGCTGAAGTCGGATGCTTAACCAACTGAGTCACCCAGGTGCCCCTGAATTATTTATATTTTCGAAGGGGAGAGAGATAGAGCGTTAGCAGGGGAGGGGCAGAGAGAGAGGGAGACACAGAATCCAAAGTAGGCTCCAGGCTCCGAGCTGTCAGCACAGAGCCTGATGCAGGCAAACCCACGAGCCACAGATCATGAGTCCAGCTGAAGTCGGACGCTCAACCCACGGAGCCACCCAGGTGCCCCTGCATTTGAATTTTTAAACGATACTCCCGGGGCGCCTGGGTGGCTCAGTCGGTTAAACTTCTGACTCTTGATTTTGTCGCAGGTCATGATCCCATGGTTCATGGTTCGTGAGTTCAAGCCACGCATCTGCACTGATGGTGCAGAGCCTGCTTGGGATTCTTTCTTTCTCCCTCTTTCTCTGCCCTGCCCTGCTCTTGAGTGCACTCTCTCTCTCTCAAAATAAACAAATAAACAAACAAACTTAAAAAAAAAAAGACACTCCTGCTTACAGGTGGAGAATTGACTTTCTATCCTGCAATGACCTTCTCCAGGTCCCAAGGCTAGACCACTTCCCTTGCTGGGCCCCTCAACAGGCCCTGTCCGCATGGGAGCACTGACTGCCTCTTGGTGGGGATTTCCTGATCTGCTCTTGGAGGCTGAAATGCAGTGCCCAGATGCTGGTTGGATGAATAACATGAATTTCAATTAATAATATTTTTAAAAACCCCAGTAACTAGGCAACACTAATATGGGGCTGACGATGTGCCAGGCACTATCCTAAGCACTTTACACATCTTAATAGTCATTTAATCCTTGCAATATACTCTTGAGGTAAGTATCATCGTTATCTCCGTTTTGCAGATACAGAAACTTCAGAGGGATTCTGTAAGGGACCTCAGTCACCAGATCCTGGGTAAGGGAGGAAGGACCATTATCATTATCACCCAATTTATTTTAACAGGTCTGGGTTCGAGTCCTGACCTCACTCCTGCCCGGCCGTGTGACGGTAAGCAAAGGTCACGTAACCTTTCCTAGCCTCAGTTTCCTCATCTCTAAAATGGGGACAAGAGGCCCACCTCACAGGGTACTTGTGATGCTAACCAGAGACTATGTAGAGTGAATCATGTAGCGCAGTGCTTTGGCACGAGGCATGCTTTCACTCACCGGCAGGCAGAAGAGAATTTTTGCTTTGAGTCCTGAAACAGGCTGCGTAGTCCTGGCCCTCCCCTGTTGTCCTGTGAGTATTCAGGGCACCTCCCTGAGGCTTTTGTCTGTGCCCGCCTGTAGGGGCCCAGCTCCAGCGTGGCTGAAAAATTCAAACCCTCCTTCATCCATTCACCAAATATTGAGGGTGTATTTACTCCTCTCCAGGCCCTGGGGCCCCTGGCATTGGGCGGGACCAGAGCTTCCTGGGGTGCTGGGCTCACAAACCCTCTTACAGGTTGATGCCTCCCCTCAAGTGCTGCCCAGAGACCTTCACCTGCCACGTGTCAGCTTTGAGCTGAACCAACCCCCACCCAGAAGTGCCCAGGCCCTGCCTCGCAGATTGGAAGCCCCAGGTGGTCACGTTTGGGCTTCTTCATGGGAACTGTTTGGAGGAGAGCAAGAAAAGGGGTTCCTGGGGTTCTCGGAGGTGTAAAGGTTGGAAACGTGGCCCAGGGTAGGCACTGGCAAGGAGAAGGAGCAGGAGGTTTGCCAGGCTTGGGCAGCAAGGGGAAGGCAGCTGGGGGTCAAGCTTTTGCAAATCACATGCAAATCCTCTTGCCCTGTTGCGCCTGTGAATACACTTGTGTGTCCACACCTGTCCCCGGTAGGAGATTAGGGGAGCTTTGAAAAGACCCCTCCCTTGGCTGGGAGTGGAGTGGAGCTGGGCAGGGAGGGGACCCTCCCTGAGCTGAAGGAGGTTCCAGAAGCTACCCGAGTCAGGAATGAGGCCTGGAGGGCCCTTCTTCCATGGGGTGCAGTGAGCCTGGAGGGAAGTGTTCCTTCCCTCAGGTGGTTAAGCCCCCCCCCCCCCGCCGAGTTTAACTCTGGGTTGTGGGTGTCTGAGAGGGGTGAGCTCTCTGAGGACAGGGGCTGGCTTCTTTCCCTCTGTCTGTCCATGGGGTGGCACAGAGCCCATGGCAGGGCCAGTCCTGGTTGGAGAGATGGCCTTCTTACTCCCCAAAGACGCCCCGCCCCGCCCCAGGGGGCCATGGGGCTCCAGTTCCTCAGCAGCTAGTAGTGTAGCCAGACCTTAACCCCCACCTCCACTGGCCAGCCAGCAGTGAGAGAGGCAGCTTTAGAGAGGTCAGGCCTGCCTGAGTCTGGGAGTCAAGGTCCTACGCGCTTGATGTTGACACAGCCCTAGTGTTGGTTGAATGAGTGGCAGATTAAGCTTGGGGTGAAAGTGACCAAAGCTTGGGAGGAGCTGGTTGGTCCCCTGAGCTGTGGTGCAGAGAACTCAAGACCTCATGTCAGCGAGGGTGAGGGTGTGTGACAGAAGGATGCAGTGCCACAAATACCAGCAACCCCTGGGGACTATTTTCAGTGGCAGCTGGGAGCCGAGAGGCCACGGGCAGTATCCTGTTCAAACCGCACTGAAAGCCTGATCTTAGCTGTCTCCTTGTGGCCGTCTTCCTTGGGTGACTGCCATTTCCCCAGCGTGGTTCTCTGTCTTTTCTGCTACTTTTGTGAACAGTATGTTTATTTTTTGCTTATATGAGGCAGAGGTCAGTTTCCGTTTGTCACTTAGAACCCTCCCCAGTGGCCCTGACCCCACACCCGTTGTGGCAGGCGTATGAGGTAAGGTCCTGTGTGGGAAGTGTCAGATTCATAGCAGCGATTACACAAAGGTCATTTTCTTCCCCTCGCACTCCTCACGATGACTTGTCTTCTGTTCTCTTTTAGAATGAGTTTGGTCTCTGATGGTGCTGGCCTGTGGTCTCATCAGGTCTGAGGGGGAACAGCGCCTCCTGGCGGCCAGAGAGGAGATCCTGAGGGAAAGGGAAGGTGGAGGGGCTGGAGGCAGGGCAAAGGCACAGGGCTCTGGCCAACAGCCCCAGAGCCACGTCTGGAGAGCAGGTACATGTCTTTTCTGGAAAGAGTTGTCTGCTAGGATACTGTCCACTAGGGCCAGAGCCAGAGCTGACCCTCTCCAACTGGGAATGTTGCAAGGCAGGGTCTGGGCAAGGCTGGCCCGTGTAGATGAGGGAAGGGAACCAAGGGCAGCTAGAAGGGGAAGAGATAAGGCCACTTCCGGAAAGCATGGGCGGGTTGGTCATCCCTTCACAGAGAGGCAGAAGCCAGCCCTTCAGGGAACCACTTCTAGCGGTTCTCTGTCTGGCTCCGGAAGACCTTTTTCCAGATGGGGTGCTAGTGGAGGACAGCCAGATCAGCACCAGGCTGCCAGGATTCCCCAGGGTCCCCCTGCCTCAGGCTGCTCTCTGATTCCAAGGCCACCACCACCCTAGCTTTCAGGGCATCCGGCCTGGCCTTAGCATTGCTGACATCGCTGGAATTCTCCTGAATAACAGGAGCAGGGGCGCCTGCCTGGCTCAGTCGGAAGAGCATGTGACTCTTGATCTTGGGGTTGTGAGTTTGAGCCCCACGTTGAGTACAGAGATGACTTAAAAATAAAATCTTAAAAAATAAAACAAAACAGGTGCAAAGGAGGGTGAGACAGAAGGAAGGCACCCTTGGGGGAACACCTACCGTGTGCTGGGTGTTCGTACACTTGATCTCATTATCCTTCAATGGAAATAGTAGCATCTCGAGCTTCTCTGTATAGCAAAAGAGCGGCTCACAGAGGTGATTTGCAGAACCATCCCAAAGCCTGGGTTCTCTCTTCTACCCCACAAGAGGCTCTCAGAGAGCACCTCCAGAAGTTGGTCCCAGGTCCTAGGTTTGTTTGGCCGTGAAAGGGCCGTGAGCTGGGAGGAAGAGAGAAGCTGCTGCCTCAGAGCCGTCTCCTGCCAGATAACAGTCCAGGTAGGACTGAGTATCTGGGTTGAACGGTCCTGGACCCTGAGATGGGTCATTGCAGAGCTGGGACATGGGTGGAGGCAGGGCTGGGAAGGAGGGCATGAGGGGGCAGAAAGGAGTCACACTCGTGAGCTTTCTTAACATGCCTGGTGTGGGCCCAGGGGTCATGCTTTGGTGCAAGGAATTCTGCATGAGCTGCAAGAGTCACCAGCAAAGCTGAGGTCAAATCCGATGCTGCAGATGACTAGTGGTGTCATCCTGGGCAAGGGACTTCCTCTTCTGCACTGAGCGGGCATGAGCACATTGCCCTCACAGAAGGACCTGGCAGAAAGCAAGTGCTCAGGGAATTCAGGCGGATTCTCAGGCAGAATCTGGGGGAGCATCTGGACCCCAGACATCTTCCAGATTCTAGCATTTCATCCCTTTGAATAGAAGATATCTGAGAAGAGGTAGGTGAGGGTGTAGGTCCTCGTAGAATGGGCTGCTCCCGTCTCTGGGCCTGTCGGTGCACTTGTAACCCTAGTTTGCTCACCTGTTGTTCCAGTAAGTGAGTAGTGTGAGTCCCTGGAGGTCAGGAAGGGTCTATACCACCAGTGTTCCTGGTGTCTCCAGCACAGGAAAGATGACGGGTCAGCCTTGGGGGTAATGAGTCCCTGAACCTGGAAGAGAACAGAGCTGAAATGGCAGGGAGTTGGACAAGGAATTCCTACTTCAGGGCGATCTATGTAGATCATGCCAGGAATGATAGAGGAGGGGGTGGGGGGAGAGCATCCTCTGACTATTCTTTTTTCTAAAAAAATTTCTTGGGGCGCCTGGGTGGCTCAGTCGGTTAAGCGTCTGACTTTGGCTCAGGTCATGATCTCACAGTTCATGAGTTTGAGCCCCACATCGGGCTTTGTGCTGACAGCTCAGAGCCTGGAGCCTGTTTCAGATTCTGTGTCTCCCTCTCTCTCTGCCCCTCCCCAACTCATGCTCTGTTTCTCTCTGTCTCAATAATAAATAAAAACATAAAAAAATTTTTCTTAATTTGAGTATTGCTGACAAACAATGTTATATTAGTTTCAGGTGTACAACAGTTATTCAACAAGTTTATACATTATGCTGTGCTCACAAATGTCGCCCTACAACATGATTACAATATCACTGACTGTATTCCTTATGCCATTTTTGTATTCTTTTTTAATTAAAAATTTTTTTTAAATGTTGATTTATTTTTGAGAGACA
Organism: Cryptoprocta ferox; assembly: GCA_028646485.1. Lineage (NCBI taxonomy): Eukaryota > Metazoa > Chordata > Mammalia > Carnivora > Eupleridae > Cryptoprocta > Cryptoprocta ferox. Next base: position 108,927,336 of record CM053560.1, on the reverse strand, counting down.
GAGAGAGTGTGAGCAGGGGAAGGGCAGAGACAGAAGGGGACACAGACTCTGAAGCAGGCTCCAGGCTCTGAGTTGTCAGCACAGAGCCTGACACAGGGCTGGAAACCATGAACTGCGAGGTCATGACCTGAGCCGAAGTCCGCCGCCTAACCAACTGAGCTACCCAGGCGCCCCTACCATGTTTTTTATTCTCTTGACTCATTCCCTGCGTGGAGGTCTGTATCTCCCACTCCCCCTCACTCATTTTGCCCATCCACCTCTCCCTCTGGCAACCATCCGTTTGTTCTCTGGCCATTCTTAGTGGCTTCTCCAGAACTTCTGAGTAGGAAGGACTTGAGACTTGTCTTGAAGCTGCGTTTGCAAAATAAACTTATTTTTCCTTAGCTTGTCCATTCGGGACGGGGTCGTCAGGGCTGCCAGCGATCTGCCGCGGCTTTGGGATTCCTGTTCTTCTCCGAGTGGCCACGAGGAGGCGACCCAGACTGCATTCTCGCTACGGCAGCTCCAGGCAGGGGTGAGGCGGTCAGGTCTAAGCCTGAGAACTAAGAACCTGGCTGGGCGCAGGAAGAGGGCTACAGAGTTGGACAGCTGCCTATGTGGGGGTGCAAGAAAGGGCTACTCTCCCTCCCACAGATCACAAGGCTGACTTTTTGTGGCGGGGTGGGGGGGCAGGTGGGAAGATTTCCTTTGGACAGTGAGCCCTAATACTGGAAAGAGTTTACAAAATTTGAAGACTACAGTTGTGGCAAGCTTCAAGGAAGCTTTGGTGTTAAGGAGTGGATTACCCTTCCTGTGTGGCAGGGAGAACAGGAGAGTGTGGCTGCTGGGAGAAAGAGGCCTGGGGCACAGGAGGAGAGGACCCCCCCCCCCCACCCAGGGCAGTGCCCACACCCAGGTGGGGATCATGAGGAGGGGGACGTCACGCATAGCAGTGAGCTGGCGGGGAGTGCCTGGAGTGCCAGGAGTGCCTCTCATCATCCCCTGGGTGGGCAGACCATGGTGCTGGCTTTCCAGTCTCCTGGGCTTGCATACGGCTTTGAGGAAACAGACCTTGCAGAGAAAGGAGTCTGGAAGGGGTGCTGGTGTGTGGGAGCAGGTCTTCCCAGGTCGCTGCTCCCCTGGGCTCTGCACCGGCTGAGTAGTACCGGCACAGCTGTGCGTAAGGCCCCAGGATTCCACTTCCCTCTCAGAGTGGGGCCTGGGACCCTCTCTGGGAAAGGAGTTGGGGAGGGGGGAGTAGCTTGAGGAGAAGGCAACTCCTTGGCAGATTCACCAAGTATAGGACAGAGAGGGCCAGGACCTTCTTGGGCTCCCAGTTGGGGGTGCAGGGCAGGGGCCAGAGTCCAGCAAGACCCAGGGAGGGCAAAGAGGAGATCTTGCCCAGTCCCAGCTACTGCCTGCCCGACTCGGGGAGCCTGGCAGGTGCAGGACCAGATCGGGCAGCCCTGGAGGTAGTGGCGGCAGAGAGGGGGCTCTGCCGGGCAGAATAAAGACCAGGTTTTAAACCTTGCCCAAATGCCAGCTTCCTGGGTGCCTATCTGGACCTCAGTTTCCTCATCTGTGCCATGAGGATCACCTATTAACTTATTCGTTGCACATTTATTTTAATGTTCAGTTAAGGACAGGGGATTTGCCATCCAGCCTCCCTGAGTTTGAGTCTTTCCTTTGCCACTTTACTTGCTGGGCAATTTATGTGATGTCTCCTGGGCCTCAGTTTCTTCATCTGTAAAATGGGGTAAATAATAGTGTGTGCCTCATAGAATTATTGTTATCCAGTGAGAAAAATGGGGACTGGTTGCTGTCCTCGGTATAAACACTGACAGGGCGGGGCGCCTGAGTAGCTCAGTCGGTGAAGTGTCTGACGGGCTCAGGTCATGATCTCGCAGTTCACGAGTTTGAGCCCCGCATCGGGCTCTGTGCTGACAGCTCAGAGCCTGAAGCCAGCTTCTGATTCTGTGTTTCCCTCTCTCTCTGCCCCCTCTCCCGCTTGTGCTCTCTCTCTCTCTCTCAAAAATAAATACAAACAAAAAAATTTAAAACAAAACACTGAGAGGGCTGTGCACATGAATTTGCATAGCATGCACTCATGTGAACTGAGGTTTGCATACAAAATAAGCAGCAGTTTAATAGACGCACATCTCAGAAGCTTGGGCAAGTTGGAGGAGGGTCCAACTCCGGGCCCAAGATGACCATAGTAAGCGGCTTAGCTGTCTGTGAGCTGCGGTCAGTGCTCATGACATGTGTGTACATACTTGTGTGTACATGCCTCTCATTGTTCCTCCCCTCAGTCCCTGAGATGGTCCAGGGTGGTGGTGGGGAGACAGGGCAGAGCCAGGGGAGTGGCAAACTTCTTCCTCTCTTAATCTCTGCTCCCGGTCCCTGTGATCCTGCAAAACTTCCTCGAATGCACGGCCAGAATAGTACTGAGTTTACGGACTCAAACATCTAGGCGCCAGTTCTGCTCATCAACTTTCCTGGGGAAGCTGTTTCCCCCTCTCTGAGCCTCTGTCTCTCCATCTCTAAAGTGAGGTTATTCTATGGGTCACACTATGCCTTCTCTGAGAGGAGTGGTAGGGTAATTTGCCCATGAGAATAGAGTAAACCCTTTCCTGCCTCAGGACCTTTGCACATTTGGGTCCCTCTGCCCAGAACTTCTTTCCTCAGCTCTTCCTGTTTTATTCTACCTACCTCTTCTGAGAAGCCTGCCTTGATCAACCCATCTGAAGGCATCATCCCTGGGGGCACCTGAGTGGCTCAGTTGGTTAAGCATCTGACTCTTGATTTTGGCTCAGGTCATGATCTCATGGTTTGTGGACAGCGCAGAGGCTGCTTGGGATTCTCTCTCTCTCTCTCTCTCTCTCTCTCTCTCTCCCTCCCTCTGCCCCTCTCCCACTCTCTCTCTATCAAAAATAAAGAAAGAAATAAAAAAATTAAGTCATCATCCTGTTTGTCTTTTTATAGTACGCCTGCTTCTTCATAACACTCATTATAATTTATAATTGAGTATTTATTTGTTTACTTTTTTAGTATCTGCCTTTTTAGTAGACTGTAGATTCCATGAAAGCAGAAGATAACCATACTAATCTCGTTTATTGCTCGTTTATCTCTACCAACCAGTGCAGCACCTAGTGCATAATAGATGTTCAATCAATATAACACAAATTCCTTTTTTGAAATAGGAAATCTATACACATGGTACAAAATCAAAAGTTACAAAAGGATGAAATCTCTCAAACCCATGTCCTCCAGATGTGTGTTATCTTCTTTAGAGAAGAGCCTTATTTGTTCTACATCTTTGCAGGACATTCTGTGCATATATTAGTATACGGTTTTTAAAAACATAAATGATAACAAACTAGATACTCTGTCCTGGAGAATCTTCCATATCATGCATATTGTCTTGTATGGATCTATTATAACTTATGTAGTCATTTCCAGGTTATTGGGATTAATGGGATGCTACAAAAAAATCACGGAACGTATTGTCATTTGTGTCAGCTTAACTGAAGCATAAATTTCTAGATGTGGCATTTCTGGGTCAAAAGTATACAGTTTTTTCCCTAAAGATTTTATTTTATTCTATTTTATTCTAATGTAATGTAATGTAATTATATTTTACTTTATTTTATTTATTTTTTAAGTTATCTCTATGCAGACTTACAACCCCCAAATCAAGAGTCGAACGCTCTATTGACTGAGTCAGCCAGGCACCTCCAAAGGTATACACTTAAAAACATTTTTTAAGTTTTTTTTAAAATATTTTTTTAATGGTTTATTTATTTTTGAGGGAAAGAGAGAGAGACAGCGTGAGCAAGGGAGGGTCAGAGAGAGAGGGAGACACAGAATCCGAAGACAGACTCCAGGCTCTGAGCTGTCATCATAGAGCCCAACGCAGGTCCCGAACCCACGAACCATGAGATCATGACCTGAGCCGAAGCCGGACACTCAACCTACTGAGCCACCCAGGCGCCCCAGTTTTTTTTTTTTTTTAAGTAATCTCTCCACCCAACGTGGGGCTCGAACTTACAACCCTGAGATCAAGAGTTGCACGCTCCACCAACTGAGCTAACCAGGTGCCCCTATACTTTAAAAATTTTGACAAATACTGTCAAATTTTAGAGGTTTATTTTTTAACTAAAATTCACTTTCACCAGTAGTGAATATGACTGACTGTTTTTAATCCCCTGGCCAACACAGTGTTATCAAATATTTCATGTTTGCCAATCTGATTGGTGAAAAACTGTCATTTTAGTTTTTTAAAAAAAGTTTTACTTACTTAAGTAATCTCTACACTCAATGTGGGGCTCAAACTCACAACCCCAAGATCAAGAGTCACATGCTCTTCTGACTGAGCCAGCCATGTGCCCCTCTATCATTTTAGTTTTAAGTTATATTTTTAGGGGCATCTGGGTAGCAAAGTCAGTTAGTGTCCAACTCTTGATTTCGGCTCAGGTCATGATCCCAGCATTGTGGGATTGAGCCCCTTGGTGGGCTCTGTGCTGATCATAGAACCTGCTTGAGCTTCTCTCTCTTTCTCTCTCTCTCTCTCCCTCAGCCTCTTTCCCCCACTCACATTCTCTCTCTCTCAAATAAAAAAAGTTATAGTTCTCTTATTATCAGTGAGGCCAAGTATCTCTTTATGGTTTAAAATTCATTTGTATTTGCCTGTTCTGTTAACAGTTTCTGTTCTTTGTCCATTTTTATTAGACTGTTGTTTTTCTGTAGGAACTCTTTGCATATTAAGGAAATTAACTTTGACCCTATGTATCATGCAGGGTTCCAGCAGGAAACAGATGGCATTCTTTTTTTTTTCTTTTGATACATATATAGAGGGCGGGAGGGGCAGAGAGAGAGGAGGAGAGACAGAATCCCAAGCAAGCTCCACACTCTCAGTGCAGAGCCTGATGTGGGGCTTGAACTCACAACAGTGAGATCATGACCTGACCCGAAATCAGGAGTTAGACGTTAACTGACTGAGCCACCAGGTGCCCCCAGATGGCATTCTTAAATAAGTTTAATTTGAGGAAGGTTTACTACCGGGTGTATTTACGAGGGCGTAGGCAGGGAATGGGGGGAGCTCAAGGTGTAGTTCCATTGTCTGAAGGATGGTGCTGGAGGGAACCGCTGAGCCCCAGGGAGAGAGCTGCATGGGGAGGGAGGTCTGAGAGGACACATCCCCCATCTTCCATTACAGTAATTTCCATGTGCCAGCTAGAAAGCAGAGAGCAAGAGAGCCTGTAGGTGAGGCCCCTGCAGGTGGGCTCCCTGTGACAAAGAGCAGTGTAGAGAAGGGTAGAGAGGGGATCTGCAGGGGCAAAATGGAAGACATCCAGCACACATTCATTGTATGTCTTTTGACTTTAGGATTCGTTTAAATGCAAAAATGGTTTATTTGTATGTAGTAGAATCAATCTTTTATCGCTTTTGGACGTGTGTCAAATTTAGAAAGGCTTTTTCCACTCTCAGATTATTTAAAAAAATCAGTTAATTCCATTTTCTTTTGGCCCTTCCTGGTTTTATTACCAACATTTAAATGTTTGATCCATTTGAATTTATTTCAGTGTTAGGAGGGAGGGAGGTATCTGATTTTGCTTCAACATTATTTATTCAACAATACAGCTTTCCCACATTGATTGGAAATGATGCTTTGTCATAATAACTTGCATGAATGAATGAATCAGTAGTACTGATTGAGAACAAAAACTCATCGGTGTATGGTTTGCTACACAGCGCTAGACCCCATTGTTATTCCCGGGCCTTGCCTGGGGTTCACCTCCAAAGCCCTTTTACTCCCCTAGTGTCCTCTGAACCTCCAAAGTGGATATAATGTGGGGTCCACAAGACGATGTAGGTCCGGGGGGGACCCAACAGCACCAGTGGGCCAGTGGGGAGTGGCGGTAGGCGTGGGCATGGTATCCAACACTGGTCCTGGGGGTGTGTGTAAAAGGCTGCAGACAGGGTGGGGAGCACCTGCTCTCTGTGGGCGCGCGCGCACTGACGAGTGTGGGCCTGGAGTGCCCAGGTATATTTGCGTGCGTGAGTTTGCCAGGTGTGTGTTCAGGTGAATCAGCACACCAGCCAAGTATGTGCGTGCTTGCAGCCAGGCGTGTGTTCGCAGGTGTGCCTGTTGTCTCCTGTGCCCTTGGGGCCTCGGGAGCTGCCCGCTCGCGTGCCTGAGTCCCTTACCTTGAGAATCAGTTGAGAACTGAGTCTCTCAGTCCCCGGATTAGTGCTTCCTCCGCGGTGGGGGTGGCTGTGGAGAGGTGGCTGACAGGGTAATTAGGCGGGTTTGCTTCTCCTGCTCACCGGAGACCTGGACCTGGTGGCGCCCCCTCCCAGGGCAGGGGGAGCTGAGACCCTGCCCAGGGCTCTGTGGGGGCCACACGGGGAAAACAAGTATCTGGCGCAAGATCCAGGCGGACCTCCCCTTCCACCGCACATCGGACAAGGCTGCGCTCTGGGCTGAAGCGTCCACACACCCAGGCCAGGAGGGACCCTCCACAGGGACAGTCTCATCCAGTCCACACCTCATACACACACGGCTTCTCGGCGGGGAAACTGGTGCCTAGATGGGGTGTGCTGTCCAGAGCCTCTGGTGGCTAGCCCCCTGGCGTGACATGCGGCTGCTGGGTGTGGACAGGCAGAGTGGGAGAAGAGCTCCCCCCTTCCCTCCACCCTCTTCCTTGGCCTTAGAGAAACCCTAGTCTGAAGGGGGAGGCACCGGACCCACCCAGAGTGAGGGGGATGTGTGTGATAAAGTTGGGGCTGTAGGTAAAGGTACTGCTCTACAAATGAAACCCCGTATATTGGGAGGATTTTGAGGGAGAGTGAGAGCAGCCTGTCCACCCCCCACCCCCAGCAGTGGGCCGTATGCTCTGTTGAGGGGTTTCTGGGGCCCTGACCTTATTGCTATCTGCAGTGTAAGTTCTGGCTGAGCTGGATCCTTCTCTCTCTCATCTTTCGTGGCTCAGCCCCGGGCCCCTGACCATCCCTGAACTGGCTTCCTGCACTTGGGTTGCTTAGTTGGTCAATATTCATGGAGACTGCTCTGGGCCACACACTAGGGACACAGAGATGAATGAGAATGGAGTCCTGGGACCTGCAGAGGGGGGCAGGGATGCCTTTGCCAGAGGGGTACAGGAAGCCAGCGCAGGTGGTAGGGACAGAATACACCCCAGGGGGAGGCCTGGAGCACACAGAGGCCCTCCCCTTTGAGCAGCATGGGGGTCTCCAGGCTTCCCTAGGGCAGGCGTCAGGGTGGTGGCGGCCTGTCCCACCGGGAGGTGAGTTTCCTTTCCGGCAGCTCCTTCTCACGCAATGGGCCGGAAGGGGTTGGGGGCCTATTGTTCCCTGGCACGCCAGCACCCCCAGCCCTTCCCAGCTTCTGGGTGGGGGGAGCAGTGGAAGGAAATGGGCTGAGCCCAGACCCTGGCAAGACCCCAGTGAGAGGGTGTAGGGTCCCGGGAATGCTGGCTCACACACGTGTGCCTGGTGTACGCACAGCTGCAAATGCGGCATGCGTGTCACGGCTTTGGTCTTGCCCTGAGACCACTCTTCCCAGCATTCCTGGTGTGTGTGTGTGTGTGTGTGTGTGTGTGTGCGCGTGTTGAGCATTGACCTAAATAATACCTGGCACCTTACACACACAGTAAAGCCTCCCAGTAGCCCTGGAGGGTAGGATTGTCATCCCCAGTTGCACCATGGGAAAAGGTACACTCAGAAAGGTTATACAACTGGCCCAGGGGTGAGGTGGGATTTGGACCTCTCTCTGTGAGCCAGCCTCCTGCCGTATCTCCTTTCCCTTTCCCAGGCCCTGCTGGGGATTGGACTCCAATCATTAATTACCTGCCCAGAAGGAAGTGGGAGGTGTAGACATGAAGGAGCAGCGTGGGGAAACGTATCGAGTATCAACGTGTTATCCTTCTAAAACTAGAGAAATCTGCTGGCCCCCAGGGCCACCAGGGAGAGTGCAGGTGGCCTCAGAGAGGACCAGCAGTGGCCCCCCTCGTTAGTGCAAGGTGAGGGCTTTGCACTGGGACGTCTCCTTCCCCCAAAGTTCTCCTTCCCTTGCACAGCCTGAGAGCCCACACGTCTTTGAATTATGGCCCCAACACCAGGGGGACCCTGCGAACCCGGTGTTATGTCATGGTAGAGGCATAACCAGAGTGCAGAGGCTTGGGGGCTAATTTTGAGGGACGGGATCATTGCAAGGTGGGGCACTCAGCTGAGGGTGTGATGGCCTCTGCTGGCAGCCCCCTCTCAGACAAGGATGAGATGGAGGACAGACTCAGGGGCTGACTGTCTGAACCAAATAAACTGGACTAGAAAATCCAGCACTGCCTGGTTTCCCAGACATGCACCCAGCACCCTTGTTTCAGTCTGCGTTGTCCCTCGGAGTTCTTTGTTAACTGGAAAATCTTTCCTTGGGGAGCAAGTTTCCTTAGGACTGAGACTTATCTGGGCAGATCTGGGTTCATTTGCATCGGGACCGAGGGGATCCTGGGAGGAGGTCACGCTGATGAAAAAAGGATCAAGGCAGGACCACCCGGCTCAGCATCACTACCCCCTTCAGAGAAGGGTTGAGCTTCCTGGGAGGAAGAATGGGGGTGGTCCTTCCTCTTTCCTAATCAGGAGGCCCAGTCTTGGAGTATCAAGGAGAATATGATTGTTCTGCACTGAGGGAGTGGGCCAGGCAGGAAAGTGACAGATGGGGGCTCTTGTGCCATCGTCTCCCAGGCATACAGTGACCAGTGACCACTTGGATCAGAGGTGAGCACTCCTCCAAGGTGACCCAATCACTGACTAACTTGTGACCTCTCACCTATAAGGCCTCGGTGGAAAAGATGGCTTGAGCCCATCACATTCCTCTCCAAGAACATGAACTAATTCCTAGTAGGTGGATGATACTTGAGATAAAAGGAGTTGGGGATCTGATTGGACACGCTGGGAGACGGAGGAGTCATTTCATTTTCCCTGTGAGGCAGAGGCGGGGTTCCCACCGTGTTCACCAGGATTACCCCTCCCCCCCTGCACTGCCCCTCCAGGTGGGCCAGAGCCTCCTGGGGTTTTGCCCACAGCCTGAAGTGAGGCTGGCAGAGGAGGGTTATTGTTCTTGGCCCTGGCTTTAGGTTTACGGTGCCGGAGAAGACGTCAGAGGTGGCTGAAGACAGGGGTCTGAGGCCCAAGATGGGGCAGGACTTGCCCAAGTTCACCCACACCTGGAATCGGAGCTCAGGGCTCCCAAGCCTCCCACTGAGTGCCCTTTCCAACTCTCCACAGGGCTCACTGCTCAAGTGCATTTCCCAGCTGCCCTGTTCCATCCAGACAGTCCTGGCCAAGGTGGGAAGAGCAGGCAGGGAAAGAGGCTGTCACATGGTACAGGCGACACAGCCCTGAGCTCCTCCCCCTCCAATTCCAGCACATGCTTTGCGAGGCGTGGGCTTCTGGTCTCCACACAGGGCATAATGGTGCCTACCTCCTAGGGTTGAGAGAACAACGTGGGATGATGTGTGTCCCACGCCTGCCCAGGAAGGGGCAGAACAGGACTGTTCCAGTCAGTACTCAGCCTGCTGTGGGGGACAGGGATGACTAGCAGGGGTGAGGGGTTGCAAAATCTCTATGTCTAATTCCTCCTACTTTGGCTCTGGCCAGAGGTGAGCCTTAGGCCAGCCTGGGTGAGTTAAAGATTGGCCAGGTGTGCGTGAGAAGCTCAGGCCAACTCCTGACCACAGGGAGCTGGACAGGGTGGTGACCGCTGAGTGACCGGTGGACCTGAAATGCAGCTGGGACCTGCCTGAATCTTGGATTGACAAAGTGTGGCACTGTTTGTTGCTTGGACCATGTCCCCCTCAGACTGGGGCTCCCAGAACAAGGCAGTGTTTCCTCCTTCAGAGAAGGCCATGCTTCCTGAGATTCCCAGGGCTGGGCTCCATCCCCCTCCTCAGACCAGGACTCGAAGGGCAGGCTCATTTTCCCCTCATAGTGGAGCACCCCTGGTGGGGCTGTGTCTCTTCCCTCAGGTTGGGATGTCCAGAAAAGTCTCAAGTTCCCAGGGCAGGACTTTGTAGTTCTCCTCAGGCTGGTGTTCCCTAGGGCAGAGCTGTGCCTCTTCCATCTGACAGGTGAGCTGAGTTTCCTCTCTGATGGAGGTTCCTTGGAGAGTTTGCTTTAGGTTCGAGGACAGGCGTGGCTCGGGCAGCTGGAGCCCAGGTGGGGTGCATCCTCCCTTCGGGATTTTAGCACAGACTCAGCTGATTTTCCTTCTTAAATTTAGTAACCTTTTCAAAGCCATGGATAACCACAATTGTTTCCAGAATGTTGGGGGCCATTGTGCTATTTGATGAACACTTCGGAAATAGTCTAGCTCATTTTCATCTCATCTCACCTCATCTCATCATCTCGTCTCATTTCAGAGAATTGTAATTTATAGGACAGATGAGGCTGAGTTTTGGCTAGTAATAAAGCAATGATAAAGGAGTGAATTAGCAGAAATGTAGACAACATATATTAGGTACCAGCTCCTGTCCGTCAAGGGTGGCATTGTAGCCCTAGCCTATTAGTCTCTGTGCTTGCTTCTCAGATATAGAGTGGCAGGAGGTGAGATCCAATAGCTACATGGAACAGCTACTTGGAAAAGGGTGCTGGCAGGGTCAAAACTCTGTAAACTTGCCCAGGACTACAACACCTACACGTTGGTTACCATATGGACCACCTCCTTACTAAACGTGAACTATTGGTAGCTATTTCTCTACAGAACACACCTCTAATACGGTGATAAAGGCAATAGGAAAATAGGATTATTTTTGCAGAGACCCAGTCAACTGCCCTTGGTTACTGGATGAGTCTATTCCAGAAAGCAGGGGGTCATGATAGCTGGAGGGGCAGAACCATTCTTTCCATGTCCGACCTCCTTCAAGGACCCTCCCTGAGGATTCCTCCATGATTTTCTTTCCTCCATCCCACTCACACCTGGGTGGGTACTCTGGAGACACACTATAGCCATTTGGTCCCTTCAGGCATAAAGGTGTGTCCCTGGAAAGAGCCTGGGGCCAGAGGGGCATTAAAGAGGCAGGTGGTCATTCAGGAGTGTGGGGGGAGAGGGGAAGCCCAAATCTCAGCATCCTCTAGTTTCCTGTTTCTGTTTTTCAGCGGGGAGGAGATAAAACATGATGAACAGCTTTCCCTTTTTGTAAAGAACAGAGCAAACTTCTTATACACTTAGAACCTAGGGCTCTTATGAGATCAACTAATCCAACTCTGTCTCCATTCTGCAGGTGGAAACACTGGTGGTGAAATCAGGGGGCACCAGAGTGGAAAATGGGAGGGCTCCACCCACAGTGGAAGTGAGCACGGTGAGTGCTCCACCCCCAGGAGCTATGTGGAGAGAGGGGAAGGCCTAGGCCTTTGTTTAATGTTCTGGCAATATATTATTTTGTTATTTGTCTTTTTTTAATTGATAGACTTTCATTTTTTATTTGAGAGAGAGAGAGAGAGAGAGAAAGAGGGAGAGAGAGAGAGAATCTTAACCAGGCTCCACGATTAGCGCTGAGCCCAACACAGGGCTTAATCTGATGACCCTGGGAGCATGACCTGAGCTGAAATCAAGAGCTGGAGGCTCAACCGATTGAGCCACCCAGGTGCCCCAGATAGGCTTTATTATTATTATTTTTTTTTTTAGCAGTTTTAGGTTATAGAAAATGAGCAGAAAGTATGGAGAGCTCCCATATACCTGCTTGCCCTGCTTCCAGGTTCCTGTTATTAACATCTTGCATGAGTAGGCACATATTTTCCAATTAATGAACCAATATTGATACCAATATTGATATTAACTAAAGTCTGTAGTTTACATTAGGATTCACTTTGTGTTGTACATCCTGTGGGGTTTGACAAATGTATGATGCCATGTATCCACCATGATAGGATCACATGGAATAGCTTCACTGCCCTAAAAGTGCTGTGTTCTACCTGTTCACCTCTCCCCCGCCCCCCATACCTCATCCCTAACCTTCTGGAAACCACAGATCTTTTCACTGTCTCCATCATTTCCCCTTTTCCAGGATATCATATAGTTGGAATCGTAAAGTAGGTAACCTTTTCAGATTTGCTTCTCTCTCTTAGCGTTAGGCATTTAAGGTTCCTCCCTGTCTTTTTGTTGCTTTGGTAGCTCATTTCTTTTTACTGCACACAGCATTTCATTATGTCATTTGCTTTTTACAAAAATTGTGGTGGGGTGCCTGTTGTTTAAGCATCTGACTTCGGCTCAGGTCATGATCTCATGGTTCCTGAGTTTGAGCCCCATGTTGGGCTCTCTGCTGACAGTGCAGAGCCTGGAGCCTGCTTTGAGTTCTGTGTCTCCCTCTCCCTCTGCTCCTCCTCTGCTTGTTTTCTCTCTCTCTCTTTTTTCTCAAAAATAAATAAAACATTAAAAAAATTAAAGTCCCCTACTATTATTGTATTACTGTCAAGGTACGTTACTATTTACTCTCTATATTTAGGTGCGTCTCTGTTGGGTGCATAAACATTTACAAGTGTCATATCCTTCTGTTGGATGACTCCTTTATCATTATGTAATGACCTTCTTTGTCTCTTATTACGGTCTTTGTTTTTTTTTTAATTAAAAAATTTTTTTAACATATATTTATTTTTGAGAGAGAAAGAGAGAGAGAGAGAGACAGATCATGAGCAGGGGAGGGGCAGAGAGAGAGGGACAGACAGAATCAGAAGCAGGCTCCAGGCTCCAGGCTCTGAGCTGTCAGCACAGAGCCCGATGCGGGGCTTGAACCCACGAACTGTGAGATCATGACCTCAGCCGAAGTCGGACGCTCAACCGACTGAGCCACCCAGGCGCCCCTACAGTCTTTGTTTTAAGCTCTTTATTGTCTGATGTGAGTATAGCCACCCCCAACTTTCTTTTGGTTTCCATTTGTATGGACTATCTTTTTTTTTTCATCCCTTTGTAGCAGGATTCTCACACAGAGAGTCGTGACACTGAGGCTTTTTTATCCAAGAAGCAACTTTTATTCATGCTGGCACTGCTCAATTTGGGTTCATACCCGAAGAACTGAGCGCCGAACATCACATGGCATAGTTTTTTTAAATACATTTTCTTTGTCTATTTCTTTGTTATATGGTAACACACATAAACATGCAGTCTGATTCAGTAGTCTCAGTTTACAAGGCCATGAGGTATGTTGTCACGTAGGCACATAGCCAGGTTACCTTGAAGTTTTCTCTCCCTTTTTTCTCTCTCTTTAGGGAGGGGACCCTACCACACCTTCACTTTCAGTCTGTGTATGTGTCCTTACATCTGAAATGAGTTTCTTGGAGGCAGCGAGGCAGCATATAGATAGGTATTGTTTTTTGTTTTTTGTTTTTTTGTTTTTAAATCTGTTCATCCACTCTATGTCTTTTGATAGAATTTAGACCATTTCCATTTAAAATAATTATTGATATGTAGTGATTGTCATTTTGTTGTTTTGTGGCTCTTTTGTATTTCTTCTGCTCCTCTTCTTCTCTTGCTTTTTTCCTTTGTGGTTTGATTATTTTCTGTAGTGGTGTATTTATTTATTTTTTGTTTGCTTGTTTATTTGTTTTTGTTTTTAAATAGGTTCCACATCTAACACGGGGCTTGAACTCACGACCCTGAGATCAAGACCTGAGATCAAGAGTTGGATGTTCTACTGATTGAGCCACCTAGGTGCCCCTTTTGTTTTTGTTTTTGTTTTTAATTTTGAATATAACATTTTACTTAACACACTATACCAAAAATATAATTTCACCAATATACAAAATTAAGATATTTTACATTCTTTCTACATCTTCAAAATCTTGAGTGTAATTTATACTGATAGCACATGCCAATTTGGATTAGCCACATTTCAAGGGCTCAATACCTCCATTAAACTAGATTGTATGAAAAGAAATTGGCCTGTACCTTTCTGTTGTCTCGTCTTACTATTTTACTTGCAGACAAACATGTGAATGTCTGCTACTCTCCAAACTCTATATTCTATCATTATAGATTTGGGTCAAGATATATTAGTTGCAGAATTTATATGTTAAAAAAATTAAACAGTGTGAGACCAGTACTACATCTGATACTAGATAAATGGCAACAAAAATGTCTACCATGTGAAGTTCATTTCAATTATTCATCTATTAACACAGCTAACATGGAGTGGACAGTCTTATCTGTAGTACTTGCCACAATTACTCACTTTCTTTATTTTTTTACTTACATATTATGTGTGTGCATCTGTGAAGTGATGTGTTTAGATTCCTTTCTTTCTCTTTTGTGTATCTACCACAGGTTTTTGCTTTATGGTTATAATGAAGTAACCACTTATATTTATATAACAAATTATTTTTATAACCATCTAGGTTTTTTAAATTATTACTATAGCCATTCTAATATGTGTGAAGTGGTATCTCACTGTGGTTTTGATTTGCATTTCCCTAATAATAATGGTGTTCAGCATCTTTTCATGTGCTTCTTGCCATTTGCATATTTGCTTTAGAGAACTCTATTCAAGTCTTTTGCCCATTTTTAAATTGGGTTGTTTATTTTCTTGTTGATTTGTAGGATTTCCTTGTGTGTTCTGGATATTAATCCCTTATCAGATATATGATTTGCAAATGTGATTTGCAAATCTTTTCTCCCATTATGTGACTTCTGTTTTTCACTCTTTTGCTAGTTCCCTTTGATAAGCCCTGGGCCTCTTGCAGATAACCCAAGCCCTTCTGGGGAACTTATCCTCCCCTAGCTGTGGATGAACAAATGAAGGTCTTGTGAGAAGTCAGATGTTTTGAGGACGGGGCATGAGGTATCCCCATTCAGCCATCTGGGTTTGGCCCACAACACTGGGTCCCTTCCTTCATGTTCCCTTCAAGTGTTCAAAGACTTAGGTCAAACAGGAGAGGAGAGAAGAGAGAGCAGTGAACAATGTACCATCAATGATGGAGGAAACAAACCTGGGCCTACTCTTAGGACTCAAGTAATCTGATACTGATACATGCTATAACATGGATGAAGCTTGAAAACATTACACTAAGTGAAGAAGCCAGTCACAAAAGACCACTTGTACAATTGCATTTATATGAAATGTACAAAGTAGGCAAATCTATAGAGACAGAAAATAGATTAGTAGTTGCCTAGAATTGGGGAAATGGGGACTGACTGCCATGGGGTATGAGCTTTCTTTTCCAGTCGATGAGAAGTTTCTAAAATTGAGTATGGTGTGGTAGTACAACTCTGTTGCAATTTGTGATTTATTCTCATAAATAGATGTTTGGTCATCTATTTCTCATATATATTTGGTCTTTGTCCACAGCTGTCCTGGCTCACAGCTTTCCAAACCCTTGGAATTTCCTAAGTGTTGAGAGTGATAAAGATGTCTTTGTTTATATATATATATATATATATATATATATATATATATATGTATTTTAGAGAGTGAGTGAGTGTGTGTGTGTGTGTGGGTGGGTGTGTGTGTGGGAGACAGAGAGAGAGAGAGAGAGAGAGAGAGAGAGAGAGAGAGAGAGAGAGAGAGAATCTTAAGCAGGCTCTATGCTCAGTGTGGGCTTGACCCTGGGATCATGACCTGAGCCGAAGTCAAGAGTCAGATGCTCAATGACTGAGCTATGCAGGTGCTCCATCTTTTGTTGTATTAATGAAGGCAACTTTTGCAGCTGGTTGCCAGGAGGTCCAACCATGTGACTGGAGTGTTGGATCAGTCTCACTCTCTGACCTCTGGGGAGGGGAAAGGGGCTGGTGGTTCAATTATACAGTGGTCAATTACTTAGTCAGTCCTGAGTATACAATGAAACCTCCATAAAATCCCAAAAGGACTGGGATCAAGTGCTTCCAGGTTGGTGAAAACCCAGAAATTGGGGAGAATGGTGTGCTTGGAGAGGGCATGGAAGTTCCATACCCCTTCCCCAGACCTCACTCTGTGTATCTCTTTTTCTGGCTGCTGATTCCTATCTTTCATCATATCTTTTAATAAACTGGTAAACATAGGTAAGTGTCTCCCTGAGTTCTGTGGGCCACTCTAGCAAATTAAAGAATCTAAGGAGGAGGAGGTCATTGGAACCTCCAGTCTGAAGCTGGTTGGTCAGAAGCACAGGTAGCATCCTGAGGCTTGTGACTAGCAACTGAAGTCAGGAGTTGGCGGGGAGCAGTCCTATAGGATTGAGCCCTTAACCTGTGAAGTATAATGCTATCTGGGGGTAGACAGTGTCAGAATTGAGTTGAATTCTTGGACACCCTTTTGGTGTCCAAGAATTGCTTGGTGTTGTGTATGTGGGGACACCCCCCACCATGTTGAAAATGGATCCAGGACCCCCCCAAGATCTGTGAATATACTAAAAGCCATTGGATTGTCTACTTTAAGAAAGAGAATGATATGGTATGTATATTATACCTCAATAAAGCCTTCATTTAAGAAAGAGGGTAAAAACAAGGGTTGGGGACTCATGGGCGATCCTCACCCCTCCCGCTACCTTGGCATACTGGTGTCTTCACTTGATGGAGAAGCGTGGCCGTGCCTGGACATGCTCACAGTGGGGGAGCTTCATGGTCAGCCCATAGATGGGAGTTAGATCTACTTTCACACCCGCTGGCACGCTGAACTCCAGCTGCTGCAGCAAGATGGCTAGGAAGAGGAAGATCTTCCACCTGGCGAGGACCTCCCCTATACACCGGCGCTTGCCCAGGCCAAAGATCATCACCTTCTCACTTAAGGTTTTGTTGATGGCAGTACCATCAGCAGTGAGGAATCGCTCTGGCCGGAACTCAAATGGATCCCCCCATATTTTTCTGCAAGAGGAACAGAGGAGATGGGATTTCTGGGTGGGGGAGACCCTGGGAGGAAAGACCTGGCAGAGACTTCTGTTGATGGTACAAGTGTTAGAATAGATCGAGAGTAATGAAAAGAGAGTGGAGAGAGTGGCCAAACTATACTTTGCTCCTTATTTCTTTTATAAATCTCTCTCTAAAATGATCAGCCTTGCAAATGCCAAATGATCATCCTGGTTTATGCCAATTGTTTTGGAGTAATTGTTGGCAGTCTCCCTTTTCACACTCAGGAGTGCCCCAGTTTAGATGGTAAATTATATGGCCCCCCTATCTACAGGCTAGAGTGGGGTTTTCTAAAGAGAGGTCACCAGGCCATTGCCATCAGAATCACCTGAGGTACTCCATTTTACCTACCGAAGTGGAATCTTGGGGGATGAGGCACCCTAATCTAACCAACCTGCTGGTCATTTCCTGCACTATAGTTTGAGAAACATGGACCTAAAGTCTGTTACTTAGAACAGACTAGATATAGCAATCGAGGCCCCATTCCTCTATTATATACTCAGTTCCCAGGGGGACAGACAGCCTTCCTGACTGCTGAGTCTCACATATTTTTTAGTGGGAGATGTATACTCACTGGTCATGATTGACCTGCCACTGGTTTATGAAGACAAAGTGTTTCTTGGGGATGTAGAAGCCATTCAGTGTCGTGTCCCTTGTTGTGCTGAGGAAGGAAGAAGGGGCTGTCAGGCTCAGGGCAGGAAAACTGGGAGCTATTCTCTCCTACTTCCACCCCAGCCCAATAGCTTGCTCACTACAGTCTCCATTCCCCACACTGGGAGGGAATGTCAGGAGCAGGGAAGTGGTGAAATCATCCTTCCCCTTCCTCAGCTCCTGTTTTTCACCTTCAGCAAAGCAAGTGTTTACTGAACCTCTTTTGTGTGTCTGGCTGTGCATTTGGCCATCCTCTGGTGCCAAGAAGAAGACAGTCAGGGCCAGCCCTGGGGATTTCCCAACTTGGCTGAGGAGTCAGACCTCATGCTCCAGGAATGATTAGACCACTATATGGGTAGAAGTAAGTGTTCACTAACTCTCTTGACGTTGTTAAAGTCCTAGGACATAATCAAAAACAAATGGCTGAAAGTCCTGCAAGATATCAGAGAATGAATCTGTGCCAGCCAGATGAGTCAAGAAAGCCTGCTAGGTGAAGGGAAGTTTGTGTCAGGATTGACTTTGGGCAAGCACAGGATTCTGGTAGCTGGAGAGGAGGGTAGATGGCATTCCAGGGAGAAGGTCCAGCATAAGCAGAATTGGAGGTTGGCTTCATCATGCTGGTGAGCTGCAGTGAGGCCAGCCTGGCTGGGCTGAGAGTACTTGCTGGGAGGGAATGTGAGCAGAGGTGAATGAGAGCTGAGGTCAGGAATGTGACTTTCTCCTGAAAGTGGGGTAGTTTGATCATGCTTGGACTGGTTGGGGGACAGACTAGAGGCTGAGGGTCTGTGAAGAACTTGGTGACATGGCCAGAAATGAGATGCCAAGATGTGAGCCAGGGCTAGGGCTGAGAAGATGGGAAGAAGAGACACGGTGAGGACTTCAAAGGTGGCAGCACCGAAGAAGGAGACCTTACCTGTGGGGGATAGTGAGGGGGACGAATGAGGAGTGTCGGAAGATCTCCAAGATGACGGCCTCCAGATAGGGCAGCTGGAGTCTGTCAGACAGCTGGGGCTGCCGTGCCCTGCCAATCACTGTGTCTGTAGAATACAGAAGACCAAACAGGGCTTAGGGCTTCCCTGACTGCTCCAGGGCATCTGAGTCCTCTATTACATCCCCTATTATGTCCTCTATTAGGCACATAACAGCCATATGGAGATTGAACAAATGACCTGGGGATCCCAAGGCTTCTCTCAGCCAATGAATCTCTGCCACATACCCAGCTCCTCCTGGATCTTTCTCTGTTTCTCAGGATTTTTCACAAGGTACATAAGGCTCCAGGAGACGGCTGTTGTGACAGTGTCAAATCCTGGGCAGCATGGTGCAAGGTGAGGAAGGAAGGAAGACAAGAACGAGAAACCATCATTCCCTAAGCACCCCACATGTATGTACCCCACATTGCTTTCTCTGCCTCCTTCCCCCCTACCTTCTCCACCCCCTCCCATGAGTTTTCTGAGGGCAGAGACAGATCTCCTCAACACACATTTGGTCACTGGTTTTATCATAAGTTTCTGGAATTACAGGGACCCAAACTCAGTTCAGGTGGGGAAACTGAGGCCCAGAGGCAGAGAGGGGCTTGGCTAAATTTCCACTGAGAGTTGTTGGCATGGCCTGGACTCAGACCCTGAACATGGGCCAGGTGTCTGTGTGTCCTGTACCATCTGGTATGTGGTTGGCAAATTATCTGATGGACTCAGGGGCTGAGCAAGTCTGTGGGCAAACAGCAGGCACTGATGGATGCATGAGCAAGGGTCTGATTCCTACCAGCCCCAAAAATGTCGTTGATAAGGCTGACAATCTTCTCACAAGGGATGTGGCCACCATTAGCTCTGGAGCCCTTCTTACAGTGCTTCAGCAGGGCGCCCGTGATGTCCTGGATGCTGTTCTGTGAGGACAAAAGCTTAGGGACAAGCCTGGCACTTCCAGGGCCAGCCATTGAATCTTGCCCCATACCACAGGGCACCCCCCCCCCCCGGCCGCTAGGCAGTAAGTTGGGCTTACAGCAGGAGCTGGTGGCAGCCCTGGGGACCCTTCCTCTCAATAACCCCAGGGGTCCAGTTTCAGAGGAGGAGGCTGGGGTAAGTACTAGGAAGCAAAGTGCCACCTGAGCTGGGGATTAGCCTCTGTCAGCGTTCAGGTTCCCGCAGAACAAAAGCCTTCTCACAGTAACAGCCCCCCACATTGTAGGACTCTGCCAGGGCCCCCTTCACAGCCAAATATCTCTGAGGCTTTGAACAACCCTGAGAGGGAGGCAGTAGGGATGAGGAGACTGAGGCCAGAGAGGGAGAGGGATTGTTTCCAGATCACACAACCAGTCCAAGGTGTTCCAGAACCTTCCTAGGCCTTGACAGCAGCACATCAGCTGTGTGTGTGTGCCTTGAAACTGGGTGAGAGGGACCGCACACAGGCCCTTCAGGGTGCCTCCTTACCACCAGCACCCTGGGCTCACCTCGTCAAAGTCCTGGTAGTTCTCCTGGATAATTTTCTGCAGGAACTGTACCAGCTTCTGGTTGAAGGCCTTGAATCTCTGCAGGGCAGGGGTGGGGAAATATTGAAGGATGGGGAAGAAGTCTGCAGGGTTGGTGGAGATCGCATTCTCCACAAAATCATGGGAGTTCATTATGATGCTGATCATTTCCTCACTCTCCTTAGGGAAGTGCTGCCCAAAGCACATGGCGCCAATGACATTGGCCACTGACAGCACCACTTGGTTATAGGGGTCGAAGCTTCCAACCTCTGCCATCTGTTCCTGTAACCTGCTGATGAGGGCCTTGGCCTCCTTGCTCACGTGCTCTTCCAGGTAGCAGGAGGATGAGGAAGCTGGGTCTGAGGCAATGGAGAAACTCTTCAGGGCGTTCTGGGCCAGGCGCCTGCGGGCAGCCCACACCGGTCCAGAGTCTGGGCTGAAGGTCATGCTTTGGCCATCAGTGACCAGAGTGAAGCTGTAGAGATCGGGCCGGCCCTTGAAGTCATCACCCTGCTGCACCAGGGCCTGCCGGATGGTGTCCAGGCCGCTGAGCACCACCACGGGTGTGGAGCCAATGCGGATTTGCAGCACGTCCCCATAATGCTGGCTCAGCCTTGCCAGCACCAGATGTGGGTTCTTCCCCAAGGTCAGCACGTGCCCAAGCAGAGGCCAGCCCCAGGGCCCCGGTGGACTCTTCAGGCCTTTGGGAACCCAAGGCTGCCAAGCCCTGACCAGCCAGAACACCAGGCAGAAGACAGCAGAGGCCAGGAGAAGCTCTATGGCCATTGGGGACAGTGCCATCTGTATCAACTACTAGGGAAGAAGGAGGAACCGGTTGAGCATCAAGATGGAGCCTTTCACTCATTCATTCATTCACTCAGTCAATAAACACTGCACATGTTTGGTGCTTAGCTCCTAACTAGACCCCAGAAAGACTAAGGTACATCCACCACCTTAGGTCCTGTGTCTCAAGAGCTCACTCTTAGAACATCACAGAATCTGAGGCCTGGAAAGGAGCCTCAAAATTCCCAACCTATGTGTCTGAATTCTTAGCCCTGATGCTCCCATCTGCCCGTCACCTCAGTTTCCAATTCTGAGGCTAGAGTGGAGGCAATTAATGACTTCAAAACAGGGGAGCACCCTTGCCAGCCCCCAGTTCAAGGTTATGCTGGACATTATGCCAAAGAGTGGTGCTGAGGCTGGCTTCCTGCCAATACCTCCTCCTACCCAGGGAGCAGGGAGCAGCTCCCACCCAGCAACAAACACTTGAGGGGGCCAAGGTCCCAGGGCTCATGCAAATGACTGGTGATGCCTCCACCCCAGGGCATTCTTTATCAGACCAGGGGGAGCCCCTCCACTGAGGATGAGTCCCCGCCCTCTCACAGTCTTGGAGACTGAGGTTGGGCTGCAGTCAAGCCAGAGCCAGGGGTGCCCTCATGCCAGGTGGGGACCCCTTCCCATCTCTCCATTCTAATCAGAGATAGCCCAGTCCAAGTTGCTAACTTAAAAACAGAGAGTGGGAAAAAAATGAAATAAAAATGGAGAGGGGCTCTCGGGTGGCCCCTCAGTTCGTTAAGCTTCTGACTCTTGATTTCAGCTCAGGTCATGATCCCAGAATCGTGGGATTGAGCCCCGTGTTGGGTTCCGCACTGAGCATGGGGTCTGCTTTGGATTATCTCTCTCTCTCTCCCTCTGTCCCTCACCCCCACTCCCTCTCTCTCTAAAGAGAAGTAAATAAGTAGAAACTGAGGTCTGGAGCTGGGCAGGGTGGACAAGAACTCGGGCCTCCTACACCGAACCCAGTGTCCGGTGGGACACTTCATCTCCACTCATTCCCAAGATATATGGTGGGGGTCCCAGAGACTGGCAAATGAGCCCAAGAAAGGTACCTGTAGAGGCAGGTGCTTGAGATCAACAGGGTGTGGAGTCTGGTACAGAGCTTCTGGCTCTGGGTGAAGGGCCTTTTATAAACACCACCCTCTGCCAGATTGGCCTGGCCATCCTGGTCACCTGATATCAATGTCACCAAATAAAGTTGAAAGGGTCAGCCGTTGGCCTTGGGCAAGAATCCCTCAGCAGTTCTTGTCATGATCTCACGGTTTGTGGGACTGAACCTCACACTAGGCTCTGTGCTCACATTGAGGAATCTGCTTGGGATTGTCTCTCTGCCCCTCCCCCATTCTCTCTCTCAAAATGAAGTAAACATTGAAAAGAAAATGGGAAAAAATGTACGTCTCTGTGTGTTATGCATATAGAGAGTGGAGAGAGAGAGTAGATATGGCAAATGTCAGCTATCCAACGTCCTAGGGGAAGGTATGTGGGTATTCACTGACTGTAAAGGCACTTTAAGGTAGCAAGAGGGTGGTTGCTTGGTGAGGATTTCCGTTGTGATTCGCTCTTCTCCCCGGAGAAGGCAGGAGGAACCCTCCACCTCAGAGCGCCAAGTGAGGAAAGTCCAGGAGACCCAAGGTTTGAAAGCAGTATACGTGTTGGGGCACTTCGGTGACTCAGTGGCTTGAGAGTCTGATTCTTGATTTCAGCTCAGGTGGTGAGCTGGGTTCGAGCCCCCGCATCGGACTCCATGCTGATGGTTCAGAGCCTGCTTGGGATTCTCTCTCTCTGCTCCTCCCCACCTCAAAATAAATAAACTTAAAAAAAAGTAAGATACCTGCAAGGAGGGGAGAATGGGGTCTCCCTCTCAGACATGGACATGAATGAAAAACATTCTCAGTCATCCTATGGAATCGCAATTAATACTATTCTCATAATACAATGGAGTAAGAGAGGCACAGAGAAGTTGTGTAATTTGCTCTAGGTTCCAGAACAGTGTATTAGAGCTGAGACCCAAACCTTCAGAAGACTGTCCTCTGGACCAGCATGTTATACACCTACTGTAAACATGTCCCTGGATTTGGGGGAGCAGCAGTGATGGTGGGGGCAGCAGAGGGCTGTCTGCATGGCCAGAGTGAGGTGCAGTACCAGGATATCAGTCTCCTGAAGGCCAGGTAGACCTCATGAAGGGATTAGACTTAAGCTGCATCATGGGACCTCACTGCACAGGGGAGGGGACCCCAGCAGCCACAGGCTGCAAACGTACCCTGTGGGAGCAAGCTGGGGGGTGGGCAAGAGGTCAGCCAGAGAGTCCATGAGCTACTTAGGGACTCTATGATGTGGAGGACAGTTGGGACTCTAAGGTACTTGATGTTAAGCTGGTAGTGGAGCATCTGCTACACATAAGGACATCTTTAGCCAAGAGAGAAGATAAATAGCACCAGACAAATAAGAAGAGATTGGCTTCTCTTCCAACACCCTCCCTCTTCCCCCTCCCTGGTGGAGAGGCCAGCAAAGTGCAGGACAGGAGAAGGAAGGAGTACAGAAACAGAGCAAACTTCTCCCCTTGGGCCCTCAGGAGTCTGGGAACACACCCTAAACTGGATGTGAGAAGCAAATTTTGATTTAGATTGGACTGAGGAAAGCCGTGTGGTCAAGCTGGGCCAAGGGCAAGAGGCAAGTCAAGAAGTCTGATACAACTGCAGAGCGACTTTGAAGATCCATGGCTGAGAGAAAGGAAAGCTGTTTTCTGTCTGTATCTCTACTGGGTTCATCTCACGCAATGAAAAGATCAAGGTTTGGGGCGCCTGAGTGGATCAGTTGGTTGAGTGTCCGACTTTGGCTCAGGTGCTGATCTCATGGATTATGAGTTCGAGCCCCACACTGGGCTCCGTGCTCTCAGGCCAGAGGCTGCTTCGGATCCTCTGTCTCCCTCTCGCTCTGCTCCTCCCCTATGCTTTCTCTCTCTCAAAAAAATAAATAAGCATTAAAAAAAAAGACCAAGGTTTGAAGTTAGGCTAAGTTTTACAGAAAATTAAATATTTCTCTCTTCCCGTCTATCTGTGTCTCTCTTCCCTCACCTCCCTCCCTCCCTCCTGTCCTTCCTTCCTTCTTTCCTTCCTTCCTTCTTTCCTCACCCCCTCTACTTTTATCTCTTTCTCCCTCTCCATCTCTCTCACTCTCATTCTTTAATTAACTAAAGTCATACTTTATTCGGATCTCCTTAGTTTTTGCTTGATGTCCTCTTCTGTTCCATGATCCCATCAAGGAAGACACCACATTACACTGAGTCATCTTTAAGCCCCCCTTGGTTGTGACATTTCTCAGAATATCTTTGTTTTTGATGACCTTGACAGTTCTCAGGAGTACTGGTCTGTTATTCCACAGGATGCCCAGTATTGCAATTTGTCTGATGGGGCGTTATGGGTTATTAGTAGAAGACCACAGACCACAGAAGAAAAGTGCCATCTTGGTCACATCATGTTGAGGCTACATATTGTTGGCCTGACTCAGGATGGTTGATGTTGACTTTGATCAGCTGGCTGAAGGGGTGTTTGTCAAGGTTATCCACAGTTAGTCACTCCTTTCCCCCCTTTCTGTCTTGTGCTCTTTGGAAAGAAGTCCTCATGAGAGGCCCGCACTACAGAGTGGGGAGTTCTGCTCCCCGCCAACCTTGAGGATGGAGTATCTACATAAAATATTTGAACTTCTACGCAACAGACTATCTGATTATTAATAAAAATTTTAAAACTTTTAATTGAATGGTAAGATCCACACTGAAAAGTGTAGGTATTGTGTACAGCTTGATGAATTTTTATGGATTTCGCAAAGCCATGTAACCAGCCCTCAGATCACGGAACAGAACATTACCAGCACCCTAGAAACCCCCTTGTGCTCCCACCCCGAAGGCAACCATCACCCCAATTTCTAATACTGTTGACTGGTTTTGTCTGTGGTTGTTCTTTCTATAAATGAAATCATGCTGTGTCCACTCTTTTTAAATTTTTGTTGTGGGATATTTAAAAACCTTTTTTTAATGTTTATGTTTGAGAGAGAGAGAGAGACAGAGTTCGAGTGGGGGAGGGGCAGAGAGAGAGACAGAGAGAGAGAAAGAGAGAGAGACAGAGGGACAGAGGGACAGAGAGAGGGAGAATCCCAAGCAGGATCCACGCTCAGTGAGGAGCCCAACGTGGGGCTTGATCCCACAACCTTGGGATCGTGACTTGAACCGAAATCAAGAGTTTGTCTCTCAATTGACTGAGCCGCCCACCCAGTCACCCCCAGTAGATTTTATTTTTTATTATAGTTGAACTTTATAGAAAAAATGAGTGGAAAGCAAAGAAAACTGCCATATACTTCCCTGCCCCCACTCCCGCTTTCCCCTATGATCAATACCTCCCATTAGCATGATTGGTTACAACTGGTGGATGAACACTGATACATTAGTAGGAACTAAAGTCCATAGTTTACATTAAAGTGCACTCTGTACTGTATGGTGCTATGAATTTGTTTTCACTTTCTGTATTATGGCAACATATAAAATAAAACATCATAAAATTTATCATTTTAACCACTTTGAAGTGCCTAATTCCGCAATCAGCGTGTGCTCCTTTGTATCTGCCTTCGTCCCTTCCCGTTCATTTATGAGATTTATTCACAAGTTGGATGTGGTTGTAGTTCGTTTCCATTGCTGTATGCTGTTCCATTATAATATGAACATGCAATTAATTTATTTATCCATTTAACTGTTGATTGATGTTTGGGTTGTTTTCCACATCAGACTATGATGAGCCTGACTGTTGAGAGCATTCTTACACATATTTCTGTATGTATTTCTGCTGTGTCTAGACCCATGAGAGGACATGCTAGAGCATAGGCTAGACATAGGTTCCGTGCTAGTAGTCTACCAAACAATTTTCCAAAGCACTTGAACCAATAGGTATGTTCACCAGCTGTATATGAGGGTCCCAGCTGCTTCTCAGGCACACACCACAATGGGATATTTTTCATTTTGTCCACTCTGGAGAGTGTATTGACTGCTTCCCTTTTTAAAATCCCTCGATGTTTCTCAGACTTCAGGATAAAAAACAGACTCCTTTGCTTAGCACCCAAAGCCTTTAGCGGCAGCTCTTGCTCCCTCTATGGCTCTGTTTGCTGCCATGAATCCCCTGTCTCCACCCGCCCCCCCCCCGCCATTGTCTTTCTCCATATGTTGATCCCTTTGCTTGAAACTCATGGCTACCGCACGTTCTCTTGCCAGCTCCTGCTCATCCTTTTTTTTTTTTTTTAATGTTTATTCATTTCTGAGAAACAGAGCGAGACTGAGCAGAGGAGGGGCAGAGAGCGAGGGAGACAGAGAATCCGAAGCAGGCTCCAGGCTCTGAGCCGTCAGCACAGAGCCTGATGCGGGGCTCAAACTCACAAACCACGAGATCATGACCTGAGCTGAAGTCGGACGCTTAACCGACTGAGCCACCCAGGTGCCCCTCCTGCTCGTCCTTCTATACCCTGCTCAGCTGTGACCACACTGCTCCTCTGAGTTCCCCCAGGCCCCACACTGCTCTCCTTGACAGCACCCTTCATGCCGTCTCCCCTTTGGACTGTGAGCTTAAAGGTCAAGGTAATCTCTGCTTTTCTCCTTACCTCTGTCCAGTTTCCAGCACGGGGACTGGCACACAGCATGCATTCAGAACAAGATTTGTTGCATCCATTAGTGTTCACAGGTAAGAATGCTCACCTGCAGGAGAGCTGTGAACACTCTGCTCTGGGCATTTCCTAGATCTGTTTTATCGAAATTGCAGGTAATAATTCTTACAGTTAAAATGTGTTGAGCGCCTACTAGGGCCCAAGCTCTGTGCTGCATGCTTCATGTTGGCCGTCTCTGTTTTAGCTTCACAGCAGTCATCTCCTGACAAAAGGATTCCAGGGAAATGCAGAGTGTGGGTAAGGTTAAGATGAGGAGAAGGGTGAAGAGCACACCTGGGTCATTCAACAAATTTATTAAGTGCACCGTCATCAGCTTGGTTGGTGGTCAGGACTCAGTACCTGACAGCCCCTTTTCTGTTCCTCGTGGGGTGCGTCCTTCTTTGTGCCTCTCATCATCCCCTTCTCACTTCTGCCATGGCTCTGGCTGAAAGGAGCTGTAGTTTTTGGCTGGCCCATCGTCTCACCCAAACTCCAGCAGAGACTGTGGGCCCCTTGAAGGCAGAGGCTGAGTCCCATTCATCTCTGCCCAGACCTGGCAGAGAAAGAGGACCTTGGTGGACACAGATGGATAATTAAATCTAGGGAAGGGGTCTCACAATCTGCGAGATACGGACCTGGAACTTCAATCCGGGACATCCAATCACCCACTGCATGTGTCCACCCGGGGGCCCCCTCCCACAGCACTCTCATCATGCCCAGATGAATCATGTCACCTCCCTGCCCACACACCTTCCCTCTGAATCATCGCCCCAGCCAGGAATCCGGGAATCCTGGAAGTCTCCTCCTGTCATTCACCATCAGCTGGATTCTCAAGATCCTACTGCCGAAATACCTCTTGAGCCTCACTCCTTCTCTCCATTACTGTAGCACTGTCTGCAGAAGGCTATCAGCACCACTTCCTACCCCAGCTTTTGCAGGAATCTCCTACTTGATCTCACTGCCCCTAGGCCAGTGCTGTCTGACAGAACTTTCTGTGGTGATAGAATATTCTGTGTCTGTGCTATCCAATAGGGTAGCCATGAGCCACATGCTGCTATCAAGCACTTAAAATGTGGTTAGTGCAACTGAGATACTGAATTTTATTAAAAAAAATTTTTTTTAATGTTTATTTATGTTTGGGGGGAGGGGCAGAGAGAGAAGGAGACACAGAATCTGAAGCAGGCTCCAGGCTCCGAGCTGTCACCACAGAGCCCGACTCGGGGCTCGATCCCACAAACCGTGAGATCATGACCTGAGCCAAAGTTGGACGTTCAACCGACTGAGCCACCCAGGCGCCCCAAATTTTATTTTTCACTAAATATTTATTCATTTATTTTTGAGAGAGAGAGAGAGAGAGAGAGAGAGAGAATGAGAACGCAAGCAGGGGAGGGGCAGAGAGAGGAGAATTCCAAGCAGACTCTGCGCTGTCAGCACTATTACTGTGGAGTCTGATGAGGGGCTCGATCTCACAAACGGTGAGATCAGACCTGAGCCAAAGTCAAGAGTCTGACACTCAACTGATTAAGCCACCCAGACGCCCCTGACATATTGAATGTTAATTCCATTTAATTTTAAGTGGAAGTAGCCGCATGTGGCTCAGGGCTGCTGTATTGGCCAGCACACTTCTTGGCTCCCTCCTTGACTCATCCCTCCAATCTGAGCTCCATATCGCCACCCAAATGAACTTTCTGAATTGCAAATCTCAGCGTGTCATATCCCTATTCAATTTTTTTTTTAAGTAATCTCTACACCCAACATGGGGCTCAAACTCACGACCCGGAGATCAAGATCAACATACTCCACCGACTGAGCCGGCCAGGTGCCCCCAAAGCCTTTAGTAACTTCTTAAGACATTCGAAATAAATTTCAAACTCAGTTCAGCCTGTGAACCATTCCTGCTCACTTCTCTCCTCATTTCCCACTATCCCCTCCTTCTCAGGCATCTTTCCCACCAGTCAGAGGGAGCATTTATCATTCTTATTTTCTGCCTCTGTGCTTTCACACATGCTGTTCCCTTTGCCTGGAACACCCTATCTTCCTCCCAACCACTTCTTCCCCATCAGACAAGTACCCTCCAGGAAAGGCATTACTTCCAGGTTAGAAATGCTTACTTACAGGGGCACCTGGGTGGCTCAGTCAGCTAAGTGTCTGACTTCGGCTCAGGTCATGATCTCACGGTTCATGGGTTCAAGCCCACGTCAGGCTCAGTGCTGATAGCTCAGAGCCTGGAGCCTGCTTCTGATACCATCTATCCCTCTCTCTCTGCCCCTCCCCTGCTTGCAGTCTGTCTCTCTTTCTCTCTCTCAAAAATAAATAAACATTTAAAAAATTTTTAATAAAAAAAAGAAAGAAATGCTTACTTACATTATGGTGTTGCGATGCATTAATGACAAAGAATTCTCATCTCTCCAGTAGAGCAAATGCTCCAAACCTCAGCTCCAGGCCTGCCTCCTCTGTGGCAGCCTGACCCCTTACTCTGGTTTAGATCATCCTCTTTTGGGCAAAGTTCTCCATGGCGCTAATACCATGGTGTCACATTGCTTGGCTTCATTTTTCCTTTCTAGCCTGGACAACTCAATTTTTAGTACAGTGCCTGTCACTCGTGGATGTTCAGCCATATTCATTGAGCACATATTATGCTGCCGGCTCCCGTTCCAAGAGAAAACTTACAGCAGTGAAGGAGACAGGCCCCCTGCCTTCGCAGAGAAGACTGAAAACAAGCAGGCAAACAGATGAATGAGATCATTGCAGGCTCATGGAAACTCTTCTTTGTCCTCCAGATTCACCAGCACCCCCTTGTTCTGTGCACTGAGAGGTTAACCTCTGCAGACTATATCAGTGACCTCCCACCACCACTATCCTTTGGTTCCTTGTTGGGTTCAATCAACAGGAGGTGCTGGCCTGAGATGGGAGGGTGGAAAGAGAGTGAGCCTGGGGTATCTTTTCTCACACAGCCTAGCAAAGTCACTACAGTAGGCCAGAGATCCTGCCAGGCACCCCTCTTCTCCTTAGTCTCTCTCTGAGTCCTGGAAACAGCTTCTTCCTATTGTCCCTTCAGACCCAAGATAGCGAAGTCTCCTCTCTGTTACTAATTGTATGGGACTGAACTATCTTGTGTTGGTTTCTCTATATCCTGCCCACATCTTTGTAAATAGTCCTCTAATTAAACTCTCTCAAATTACCTGGTTTGAATGGATCCTTGCGAGGACCCTGAGTAATAAATTGGCTCTTTGTAAATTTCTGGTCCACCATCCTTGGAACATCAGCTTTTTGCCCCAAGCTGGCTTCCTCTGGTCACAAGATGGCTGCTGCAGCTTCAGCCGTCACATTCAGACATGACAAAGACCAGAGGGACGACACTGCACCCCTTGCCATGTATACCTTTTAAGAGCAAAGAAGCTTTTCCTGAAAGCTGTCCCAGTTGATTCAGGTTTTCAGAATAGCTTGTTTTGAAGCATTTTTTCATTAAGGGAATTTTCCTTTCCCTCCTATGGTTTCAGTAAGCAATCACAAATATGTTCCAGAAAGTATTTGGTCCCAGCTGTAATAAAATTACTCATAGCAAACAAACAATGCTGTCAACCAAATGCTCCCACAGTTTCTGTCAAGGGCATGGTCCCCTTCAGACCTATCGGGACACAGCCTGGCTGCCCCATCAGCCAGTGACAGGCCATTCAAACAATTTAGAAATCCTTTCCCAACTGTCCCACCGCTTGTGGACACCCGATAGCCACTTTTTTTTTTTTTTTTTAATTCTGGGGAATAAAAACTCACTCAGAATCTCAGTCTCTTTCCACCCCACTTCTAGCTCTTGGCTTCTGTCCCCCTCCTGGCTATGAAGCCTTCGTGAGCATGCTGGGCCTCTTCAGGTTCTTGGGACCCTCTGTCTTCCTGGCCAGTGGTGCAGTCACTGTCTAGGACCCACCGGCCTTAGAAAGAGCAATGGCCTTGACTTTCAGTCCCTCCCGGACCCCTTGACAGCCACCTCTATTGGACCTTGTTTCACATACAGAACAGCACAAATGGTCCACAAAACATTTTCCTTTTTTTTCTGAAGGTTTTATTAAAGATGCACTGTTATCATTAACCAATCTTCCTTCACCTGGTAGATTCCTAGAATTTACCAGATTTCTCCAGATCTCATTAGCTGGAATCACATCACAGCGCAGATCTGTGTTTAATCCAATCACCAGCCAGGCAACTGGGGCCACAATGAGTGGTTCAGAGTAGCCAGGACACACTACCTGAGGCTGGGGTGCTAGGGTCAGCCTCCTCCAAAGGCACATAACTCTAGAAAGGAAAATGAAATATAATTGCACAAAACTGGGGTCGGGGTGGGGGAGGTGTTAGAGTGGCTACTGGGCTCCTACAAGTGGCAGGGCAGTTGGGAAAGGGTTGCTAAGTTGGTTGAGAGGCCTGTCACTGGCTAGCGGGGCAGCCAGGCTGTGCCCCCATAGGTCTGAATGAGACCTCCTCCTTGGCAGAGACAGCGGGAGGTCATCCAGGAACATTTGGCTGACAAAGCAGAGGCCTTGCTTTGATAAGAGGACAAGAACATTAGCTCTCAGCAAACCTCTGTGTTTATTAAAAGGCCATCTCTAACTGGAGATCAGAGCATTTCCCTGAGTGTGCTGAATATGCCCTTTAGCATTTCAGCTGTAAGTATTTCCCTGCAAGGCTGTTTTCACAATGCACTGGCTTGGCAAACATTCCCCTAACAGTAAAGGCAACTGCCAAGCTGAGTAGAATTAGTCAAGCTCTGATATATAATATGGATCTAAATTAATCATAACTGATGCTATTGAAGGAAGAAGAGAAAAAGGGAAAAAGGAGATCTGCCTTCATCTCCACTGTCCTCTAGAGTTAGCCCAGGATCCCTGGGCACCTTCCCCACCCCCAGCCTTCTCTGTGCAGTGTCCCGGGGTCCGTATCTTCCCAGCCATTCCCCACCTATCAAAACATGGAGATCTCTTGTCCCAGTCCTGCAGAGGTCTGTCTCTGCTGAGGGCTTCCAAAGAGCCTGTTTTCTGCTGAGTATTGCAGGGGGCCTGGTTGTGGCCCTGTTGAGAGGAGCCAGGAGGCTTTGAAACTGAAAGAAAGTGAGGACTTCTGGTGATCATGGCCCTGGGGCCAGAAGTGTGGCCTTGCCCAGGTGCTGGCCCTGGACATAAGTGAAGGGACCATACGGTAGGATGCCTGATCTGAGCCAGGCTGAGATAAGCTTCTTAAGGTGGGATTGTGTCTGATCGTCTGTCTTCTGGTAGCAAAATGACTAACATTTCAGCAGGTGCTGAAGAAAGGATTTGGGTTGGGGTGGATCCATTTGGCTGATCATCTTGGACCTGGTGCCCTGCCTACAAACACGCAGAATGTCACCAGGCCTTCACCATTTCAAACTTGATGCATTTTCCTATTTGGGGGTTTCACATGTTTCCATTCACTTCTTTAACAAATATGCATGTGGGGCACCTGGGTGGCTCAGTCCGTTAAGTGTCCGACTTTGGCTCAGGTCATGATCTCACAGTTTGTGGGTTTGAGCCCCGCGTCAGGCTCTGTGCTGACAGCTCAGAGCCTGGAACCTGCTTCAGATTCTGTGTCTCCCTCTCTCTCTGCCCCTCCCCTGCTCAAGCTCCATCTCTCTCTGTCTCAAAAAATAAATAAACATTAAAAAAATAAAAAAAAAAACAAATATGCATGTAGCATGTACAAAATGTCAGTTTGCTCTTGATGAAGCATTGATCAAAACAGACAAGAGTCCCTGTTCTGCTGGAGCTTACGTCCTAGTCGAGGGATACAGACCACACACCGCCTAAGTAAAATATATAGTGTATTTGAAGTTTGTAAGTATACAAATAAAAATCAAGTTGAGAAGAGATAGAGACTGGGAGTCAGAGCAATAGTTTTACATGGATGACCAAGGAAGGCATATTGAGAAGGTGATATACGAGGAAGTAAGACATGAGGATTTGGGGGGAAAGGGTTTCTGGGGGGAGGGAACAGCAAGTGCAAAGTCCCTGAGACAGAGTGCTGGATATCTTCTAGTTACCCCTCCAGACCTACTCTCAACTCTTCTCTACTCTCAGTCCTGCAGGGCTGACTTCCATGGGCTACAGGAATGGGTTCCTTGCTCTCTGGCCTTCAGTTGGGTACATGGAAGGCACCAGCAGGATATCAGAGGGCATGAACAGAGTGAGGTCAGAGGACTTAGCTTCTCTCCCTCCAGGCCTCAATTCGAGGGCGGGGCATGGGGGGCTCTGTTTCCTGCAAGGACTGACCCTGACAGATACAGGCAGGAACTTGCCTGGAGTGTCTTAGGAACATCAAGGAGGCTTTTGTGCCTGGAAAGGAGTGAGCCAAGGGAAAGGAAGATTAACAGGCAAGGAGGTCAGAGAGCTAATGGGAGCCATATCTGGAAGGGACTTGCAGGCCATTATAAGGACCATTCCTCATAAACTTCCTTCTGAAAACTCCAACTTGTTCCATCCTGAACTTGGCAAGAGGATGGATGGGGTCTTTTCCTCGGTGAGGAGCTGTGAGAGAAAATGGGACATGAGGAACTTAGCAATGGCCATTTCCTTCCCAGGGCATCTCCCAGCCAACAGGGTGGTGACATAGATTCATCTGATGGCCTCTGCTTCATGCATGGGTTCTCTTTAGATACTCTCCAGCCAACAGCTCCTCAACACCATCATGGAGTCTTCTGGAGATAGAATTAGCCTCCCATGGTGGTGCTGATGGTGGCATTTTTGACACAGGGGCAGGCCAGTGGGAAGCTATTAGGAATGACTTCTTAGGATTCTGTCCAACTTTCCCAGGCCACCTGAGGGTCATCCTCAAGGGCAAAGGTTTAATCACTCAGAGAGCTCTCGGGCAGGCAGGTTTTGGTTATAATTCTTCAGTTTCAAATCCTCAACCCTAACTTCTAATAGAAGAAAAGAGGAGAAGGAGGAGGTGGAGGATGAAGGGAAAGAGGAAGAGGTGAAGAAGAAGGAAAGACGGGGGAAGGAGGAAAATGTGGAAGTGGTGGTGATATTGATTCACGTTCTAGAGATGTTCTATGGGTGAATTTCATTGACTTCAAGAATAACTGGATCTAGGTGCTCAATGTCCTCAATTATTTCCCTCTCTCCCTCTCCTCATCTCTCAGTTTTGCTTTCCCCTGGAATGGACATCATTCTAAAGTAGGCCTTCTTTACAAATGGCCACTGGTAGGCCCAGACTTATTTTCTTTTTTTTTTTTTTTTTTTTTTTAAATTTTTGCTTCATGATGTTTCTTTTTTTTGTTTTTAATTTTTTTTAAATGTTTTATTTATTTTTGAGAGAGAGAGAGACAGCGTGAGCAGGGGAGGGTCGGAGAGAGAGGGAGACACAGAATCCGAAGACAGGCTCCAGGCTCTGAGCTAGCTGTCAGCACAGAGCCCCATGTGGGGGTTGAACCCACGAACCGTGAGATCATGACCTGAGCCGAAGCCGGACGCTCAACCGACTGAGCCACCCGGGCACCCCCCAGACTTATTTTCTAACTGGCTTAGCCACCCCTGGAAGAAAGAGAACTTCTCTTTTCCGACCATTTCATAAAAACCTCTGTAAGGTTCTCATTGGCCTTGGGCATGTGTCAGCCTGATGGCCAAATCTACCGGCTAAGAATAGAAGTGAGGTAGTCCTCAAAGGACAATCGAAGTGGTATTGCCAGAAGAGAGAATGGATGCTGGGCACACAAAAACCCTCAGATATCCACTAACACTGGGATAATCATATGACTTATTGTCCAAGCCATGACTCTCTGAGAGGAGAGTGAAAGAGGGCACATTTAATAGTTATACCAGTTCAACAGGTTTAGGCCAAGACTTTCTTGGGAAAGTGTTGTCACCTTTAACTAGAATAGCCAAGGGCCAGGGAGCCAGGGGGCGCTGCCCCATCTGAGCCCTGGATCCTGCAAACCAAGTCTGTGTGGCTGTCTGGGCACAGGTATGGGAGGGGAAGGTCCTCAGAGTTCAGAGCTCAGTGTGGCCGAGGGCGAAGACACATTGCAAGGCAAGTCTCAGTGCTCCACATCCACTCACACCCTCTCTTGTCCCACAGCCTCACCTCAACCTCCCGCTACCAAGCTTCATTGGTGCTATGTCCCCTTCGCAGGCTGGGAATGCCCCTCCTCTACTCTTCTTACTCTATCCTCCAGCAGAGTCCCCTTACCTTCCCCAAACCCCAGGGTCTCAGCTTTTTCTCAGCTCCTGGAGCACTTCCAGATTTGGCACAGGCTATGTTTGGGGTATCATTCCCATCTCCACTATGGGGTAGGGGTTTCTTTTGAGTCTTGCTATTTCCCCAACCCCCCATCGCACCGCCTTCAGCAGTGGTGACCAAACAATCCTGGCTGGACCAAGACCCTCAGCCCAGAGCCCTTTCCCCCTCCCCACTGCCCCCTTGTCCCCATGTTCCTGGTATCAGGTCAATTGATTGCTAGGGAATCCTAGCCAAAGATCTTCTCACGCAAAGGCATGTAAACTTTGACCCAGGATGGGCTGTTCAGCTCCATGCCAAGGCCCTGTAACCGCCTGCTTGCCTCCGTCTTTCTCTGCCTGGTGATTTGGAGGCCCCTTTGTCTTGTGGGCTATTCACTGAGACAGGGCTTGCTGATGAGAAGTGCAATGCCTCCTGTAAGCCCAGTGCTCCAGACTCTTGTCCAGGAATATGGGGGAATGGGGGCCCCTGACCCAGGGGCTGAGCTTGTCCACCTTTGGACCCCTGAGGCTTTCCTGGTAATCTGGGACAATAAATCATGGTGGGTAGAGCCAGGAAGAAAGAAGCCAGAGTTCTGGACTCTGATTTGCCACATCTCCTTGGGCCTTCTCCTTTCTGGTATCAGTCTCTCCAGCTCGAAGTGCCTGAGAAGTGGGAAAGAAATGGCTTAATTAGCTAATGAATTTCTTTGGGGTCGAGAGCCCTTTAGAGAATGTGAGCAAAGCATCTTCTACCAAGAGGAGTATGCTGGCTCCCTGGTCAGGAGCCCTAGCAGACGGTCTTCCATCCCTGATGAGCAGGCTGCCATGATTCTCTAGAGCTAGGGCACTGGTGGGGACTCTGGGAAGCCAAGGGAGAGACTAGCCTGCAGAGCAGGACAGGCAGGGATCTGGGGATACCTTGCTCCTTGCTTCCTTGTCACGGTTTCCATATGGGTTCTTTCTACTCTCTGTGGCTCTAGCTCCAACTGAGATTGAAGGACAGATCTTTCCTGGGTACCATGAAGCTCCTCAGACTGAACCATGGGTACAGAGGTGGAATGAATGGGAGGATGCTGGGCAGAATGGAAGCCCATACCTCCCTTGTCTCCTGCCTGTCTTTTTGCCTAAATTATAGCATTAGCACTTTGGGCTCAATATCACCCAGGTGGATTTAACTCCTTTATTACCAACTATTAATATCTTGCAAGGGCTTGACTTAGCAATCTATTCCTCCAAGATTGGTGTTTGTTCTGTGTTAGGGCATGGAGGGAGGCATGACAGGTTGAGTTGGGGTCATACCAGGGGCCAAGTGTTCTGAGAATTACCATGGGGGAGTGTTGGAAGCACAGATCAGGAGACACCAAACTAGCTGTGGGAAGGATTTGGGGTGGGGTAGGGGCTTCCCAAAGAAAGTGATGTTTCAGCTGAATTTCAAAATAAGCGAGATTAGAAGTAGAGGTGGTCAGGCCAGGTAGGTTCTGCTAAAGATTCTGGGTTTTGTTCAGATGGGAGCTACTGAAGAGGCATGGTTGTGACAGAATGAGATGTTCCATTTTTGGAAAGACCATTCTGGATCCAACAGGCTAGAGAAGGAATTGGAGGGAGCCACAGGCAAGTGGGAACCAGGTTTGGAGGCCATTTTTACTCTAGGGAGCAATGATGGGATCCTGGCCAAAGATGCACAGTAGGGCTGGACAGATGCTAGAGTGAAGTGTGTACCTCCACGTAGTCTAGTTTCAGTACAGTAGCCAGAGGGATCTTCCTTGCCTCAGACCCCACAATGTGTCCATCTCACACAGAGGAGATGTTTCTAGTGCCCCTGGTACTGCTCCCTCCCAAAGACCACCCTTAGGGGCCATTGAACTTGCTGTTCCCTCAGCCCGGTCCACTCTGCTTCCAGATATCTGTGTGTCTTGAGTCTTGATTCCACACTCCTGTCTTTGCTCAGTGTCATTTTCTCAGTGAGGCCTTCACTGATCACCCTATTTTTTTTTTTTAACGTAGGTTCCACGCCCAAAGTGGGGCTTGAACTCTCAACCCCGGAGATCAAATGTCGCATACTCCACCAACTGAGCCAGCCAGGCGCCCCTAACCACCTATTTTGAATTGCAATTTCCCCCAGCG
The DNA here is from genome assembly GCA_028646485.1 of Cryptoprocta ferox. Classification (NCBI taxonomy): domain Eukaryota; kingdom Metazoa; phylum Chordata; class Mammalia; order Carnivora; family Eupleridae; genus Cryptoprocta; species Cryptoprocta ferox. Next base: position 108,890,501 of record CM053560.1, on the reverse strand, counting down.
TGATTCCTATCCCTTCTTTTATTTTTCGCTAAAGCACTTTTCACCCTCTGACATTCTCTGTGCATTACCGACCCCACCCCACCGCAAGGGCCACCAACGTAAAGTTCCATGTGAGCAAGAGCGTTGTCAGTTTTGTTCACTTTTATATCGATCGCCAGCATCCAAAACAGTGCCTGCCACATAGTAGGTGTCTGGTAAATATTTGTTCAATGCATGAGTAGAGCGGAAGGTGAGGGAACCTCAGGGGGACGAGGCTCTGGTTTTGGTTGGGCCAGGGGTTGGCGGTGCCATTTGCTGGGCTCGGGAGCACGGCGGGGAGGGCAGGTGATGTGGTTAGTTTGGGACACTTTGAGCTAAACACGCAAAACGGGGCTTTTTCTCCCTGCACGTTCTACCGAGGAAGGCTCGGGCGGGGACAGCGTCCGAGGCAGTCAGCCAGGCGTTGGGCCTGCGTGTCTTGCCACAGGCGTGGACTCAAAATATGGACACACGCAGGCGCCTGCTTGGAGGCAAAAGCTCAGCTCCGCACGCAAATCTGGGCCCTTTGCACCGCACCCGCCTCTCCCAATCCAGGAGTGCACCCTAGGCTTCGCGGCTCCTCCCCCTCCACCCTCACCTCTAGCTCGCTAAGGACTGGCTCTTTAAGAGCCCCGCCCCGACTCTCCGCCCCCCTTCGCGTGACTTTGCTGGTACCCGAGCTTGGGAATAGAGCTGTTTGGTGGTTGTTCGGGTCTCACGCAACTCCCGGGCATCGTGCCCCGGGCCAGGTGGGGCAGGGATGGGCCGCGTGACCTCTGCCCCCTGGAGGGATGTACCAGACACGTGCACGCTAGCCTGGGGAGACATCCGTGCCCTGCGCCCCGCTCCTCGGTCCCTGGGACCCCTCCCCTGCCCGGCCCGAGGGTCCTCCTTTCCTCGGCCACCGAGAGCTAGCCGCGCAGCCCCACTCGCCTCCCGATTTCTCCGCCGCTCCAGCATGCTAGCAACCCCGGGAGTCAAGAAGGAACCTCGAGAGCCGGTGGGTCCCGGCTGGAAGTGCCTCTGGTTTACAGTATTCCAAAGTGGCCCTAGAGCTAGTGAGAGCCAGGGAGCGCTCAGCGAGAATGAGACCGCACGTTTCCATGCATTCCTGCCGGTCTGTCGGGGAGCTCAGACTTCAGCCGGTCACCGGGCTCTGGGGGCTCTTGGCGAACGGGGCCAGCCCATCGGCGCCGCTGGCCTTCCGGCCGCGGTGACCTCGGGGCTGGGGTCGCCGCGCTTCTCACGCGAGCCCGAGCCCGGACTCAGTAACCCGGGGAAAGAGGTCATCACACCCCAGCCGGCCCCGCCTGCCGAGCTCCTGTCAACTAGTAGCGATGGGGAGGCACTTGCAAGCCTAGTGTTCCAGTGCATGCAAAAATTAGGGGGAGAGGTCCCCGGGGATGGAGGCCTTCCAATACCGTGTCTTCGGGCTGTCCTGGGACTTCTCCCTCAAATTCCCACCGCAGAGGGACTCTGTGCTGTCCATGGGTTACCTTGGAACTGGGGGTCCCAGGTGCCCCGAGCCTTCACTCCTTTACGTGCTGGCACTTGGATGAGGCGTCCCCATAGCGGGTTCTTACCTGTCCCTCTGAGTTCCCCCAATCCGGTCCGGTCTTCTCCCCTACTTCCCATCCCCCTTTCCTCCCCTTTCCCTCCCTCTTCCCCCCATCCTAGAGCAACCATCCCCCCCGCCCCCCCCCCGCAACCCGCCCCTTCCTCTGTCCGAACTCCAGAGGGCGGGGCCAAGCGTGCAGGCTGTCTATATAAAGGTGACTTCACCCTCATCCTGAAGGTGACGGGTCTAGGACTCTTCCCTGATCTTCTTTGGGGTCCTGGCTTAAGAGACCACTCATCCCAGCTCAGTTCATTACGTCCTCACAGCCACAGGTGAGTGCTGGGAGCTTATGGCTTGCCCTTCCCTCCCAACAAAAAGAAAATTTTGATGCCTACAGGTTTTCCTAGGTGGCCACTGGTCTAGTGTAGCAAAAAAGGAGGCTATGAGGATCCTTAGTGACCAGGCACTGTAACTCCGTATTGGGAAAACTGAGGCCGGGGGAAGGACAGGCATTGCCCAAGGTCCCATAGCTAGTGCCAGAATTCTAGATATTAGATGGCTCCCCTCCAAGGACTCCAGGATTTAGTCTCCAGCTCCATTCCCACTGACTCCCTGAATGCCCTGGGGCTTCCCTATCAGGGTCACCTGGGAGACTGGAATAAGGACACAACTGTGGAAAGCTGGGATCAGGTGCAGCCCTTTCTTCAGGTGGTTTGATGAGAGGGCTTCTTCCTGGGTGGTCGGGATGGATTGGGGGGGGGGGTTCTTACCAGCTGTACCTTGCCTTATCTATCTATCAGCTACGCCTGGCTGTCTCTACCCTCCCAAGGCATGGCTTCTTAGAGCCAACATGTGCTGGCCAGGACAAAAGATGCAGATCTGAACAGGAGTCCCAGGCACTGCCCTGGGCCTTCCCTATCTCGTTGTCTGCCGTCTCTGGCTTGTACTGGATGGGGGTGGGGGGGTAATCAGTGTGAGAGACTGCTAGCTGCAGAGAGCTGAACTATCAGTCCCTGGAAACTCACCAGTCACATCTCTCTTGGTCTCACACCATCTCACTAAGGCTAGAGGCCCTTGGGGCACCAGGTGAGCAGAGGGAACACTGCGGCACACCAAGGCCTGTCCCTAGTTCACTCAGGAAGTCAGGGCTTGAGTGTACTTCGAGATCTAGCTCCTCCAGGGGGCCGCCTAGAGAGGTGGCTATATAGGTAAGGTAGGAGCCAGACAATCTCCCCATCTTGGGTGGTTCTCCTGTGAGGCAACCTCACTAGTCGGACTGTGAGATTCCGTAGGTCAGATGTGGGTTTTCTCTTCTCTGGGATCTAGCTGGGCACTCTGAATCGGACATCGTATCCCACCCCCCTCTCTCAGGTGATATAACTGGAGCCCAGTAAAATGACAAGTCCAAGGCCATGCCATGGAACCTGGAATACTCGGTCTCCTCATCTCCAGTCTAGGGCACCTGGCAGATACATCAGTCAGAGGCCAATGTCTTCATGAATTTGCACACCCTTTCTAGAACCAGCCTAGAGAGAAAGTATTATCTCCACCTCTGTTAAATCTAGACTGAGTCCTAATTTCCCTTATTCCAGTCTAGCATTTTGTTGCAGTCCTTATCTGGTGGGGGCTTTCCATTTATTCTCTGCTCTCTGGTGACCAGCGAGTGAGGGAGGCTGAGACTATTCATTCATTGAGAATTGAGCCCAACAAAAACCCTGGCCTGGATCTCTGTGACCAGGAACCTCAATGCGGCTTGTCTCCAAATGCTTTTAGACTATGAGTCAGTTGAACTCAGAGAGCTGAGGCTGAGTGGTGTGGCTTTGGCAGTGGTCTTCCAGTCCCCTGTCCCCTCCCTACTCTGTCCCAGGGTCTGGTCTGTCAGGATTCCCTAGACCCTGGGTTTGAGCAGTAAAAAATCAAGGGTTCTGAAAAACAAAACAAAACACTTCATTAACCTGACCACTCTTCAAAGGGAGGTATCTGTGACAGGAGCTGAAAACTTCCCAGGGAACTTTCCCTAAGAGGTCTGAGTCCTGGCTCTCTCAGTGAGTCCTAGGTGACTTTAGTCAAGCCAATGATCCCTCTGGATGTCAATTTCCCCAAATGTGAAATGAGGCAAAAGAAGCACACGATCCCTAGATCTCCTGATGACACTGTTTCCCCAAGTGTGGTGAGTAGTACTCAGGGGATTGGGGGTGACATATGTCGATTATATGCTTAATTAGGGGAAAAAATCAAACCTATACTTTCACGCAGATATTTTTGTGTGGAATGATGCTTAGTGGGTAGATTTAAAGTTGGTTTTAGAGGGGTGTCTGGGTGGCTCAGTCAGTTTAGTGTCTGACTCTTGATCTCTGCTCAGGGTCTTGATCTCATGGTCATGAGTTTGAGCCCAGTGTTAGGCTCCACGCTGGGCATGGAGCCTACTAATAAAAAATTTTTTTAAGTTGATTTTAGAAAAGTACAAACTAAATAACAGTACAGGTGCTATATGGGGGTCACAGACCGATGTTTGGAAAACCCTGTTTTGGTGCAGCAGGGTTCTGAAATTGGGCACTTGGGGTTGGGAGTGTGGATCTAACACTTCCTGACTGTGTGACCTTCTCCAAGCTACTTACCTTCTCTGAGCCTCACTGGAATCTACCTTATAGGTGGTGGCCAGGACTGAATGAATGACAGTGAAATTCTTGGCACACAGTGGCAACTCAACAAGAGCTTCTCCCATCTCCTCCTTTCCTTCATGTCCAGTTAGCGGTTCGGGATGGGAAGATTTCCCCTCTCTTTGACTAGAATGCTGACACTTTAGGACATTGGTTCCTCACATCCCCCCTTCTGATGTCTTCATCTTTTCTTCCCACCCCACCTCTCAGCAGCAATCTTGAGATCTCTACAATGATGATGCTTTCTGTGTTTGGACTCTCCATCCCCATCTCGGCCACAGAGCTTCTCCTGGCCTCTGCTGTCTTCTGCCTGGTGTTCTGGGTGGTCAGGGCTTGGCAGCCTCGGGTTCCCAAAGGCCTGAAGAGTCCACCGGGGCCCTGGGGCTGGCCTCTGCTTGGACACGTGCTGACCTTGGGGAAGAACCCCCATATGGTGCTGACAAAGCTGAGCCAGTGTTATGGGGACGTGCTGCAAATCCGCATTGGCTCCACACCTGTGGTGGTGCTCAGCGGCCTGGACACCATCCGGCAGGCCCTGGTGCGTCAGGGGGATGACTTCAAGGGCCGGCCCGATCTCTACAGCTTCACTCTGGTCACTGATGGCCAAAGTATGACCTTCAGCCCAGACTCTGGACCGGTGTGGGCTGCCCGCAGGCGCCTGGCCCAGAACGCCCTGAAGAGTTTCTCCATTGCCTCAGACCCGGCTTCCTCATCCTCCTGCTACCTGGAAGAGCATGTGAGCAAGGAGGCCAAGTACCTCATTGGCAAGTTCCAGGAGCTGATGGCAGAGGTTGGGCACTTTGACCCCTACAGATATGTAGTGGTGTCAGTGGCCAATGTCATCTGTGCCATGTGCTTTGGCCGGCGCTATGACCACGATGACCAAGAGCTCCTTAGCTTAGTTAATCTGAGTAATGATTTCACGGATGGCGCTGCCTCTGGGAATCCTGTGGACTTCTTCCCCATCCTTCGATACCTGCCCAACCGTTCCCTGGATTTCTTCAAGGACATAAATGAGAGGTTCTCCAGCTTCATGAAAAAGATGGTCAAGGAACACTACAAAACTTTTGAGAAGGTATAGGCTGGGGAGAGGCAGGTGGATGGTGGGGAACAGGTAGGGTTGGGGCCAGAGGTCAGAGATAAATGGAGCAGCAGGGGGATCTGGCAGGCTCTCCGAGGCCTTCCTCCTTGGGATTTTGAGGCCAGTTGGACAGTGGACTCCATCCTTGGCAGGGAAATAGAACTTTTCCTTGACTAGCCTTTCTTTCCTTCGTCAGACAGCAATTTTTGCTGAATAGCCAGTCTGTGCAGAACCCTAGGCCAGTTGTTCTGGGAACCAGGAAGAGTTAAAAAGTTGATCTCCTGGCCTCACGGGAGAGAGAAGGGTAAAGAGCATACCCCGATGACACCTCTGTCTCAAGTGTTCCTTGAGCTGGGGATGCCAGTATTCTGGGGCAGGAGAGAGCCTTGAAGAGGCGTGAGAAGCTGGGACGGCAGCCTAGGAATACAGAGGTCAGCTCTTGAACAAAGGTGCTAGAGAGGGTGAGGAACCAGGCCTGGATGGAGAGGTAGTCCTGGGTTTGGGATCTTGTTCATCTGTGGGCTTTCCCCACCCAGGGTCATATTCGGGATATCACAGACAGCCTGATTGAGCACTGTCAGGACAAGAGGCTGGATGAGAATGCCAATATCCAGGTGTCTGACGAGAAGATTGTTAATGTTGTCTCAGACCTCTTCGGAGCTGGTATGAGCTATCCCATTGTACCTTTCCTGTGCCCAGCTGCCCTGATCTGCCAAGCACTTGATTCCTTTTTCCCTTTGTTTTTTCCTGTTCAGGATTTGACACAGTCACAACTGCCATCTCCTGGAGCCTCATGTACCTGGTGACAAGCTCCAATATACAGAAAAAGATCCAGAAGGAGCTGGGTAGGTGGTGACTTCCTTTAAAGCACTCAAGACAGAGGGCCTGGCCTCTTCCAGGCAGCCCCTTCATCCACGGTCCTTTATGTTCTACAGACACAGTGATTGGTAGGGCGCGGCAGCCCCGGCTCTCTGACAGACTCCAACTGCCCTACTTGGAAGCCTTCATTCTAGAGACCTTCCGGCATGCCTCCTTCGTCCCTCTCACTATCCCCCATAGGTGAGATGCCATGGATCCACTGCTCTCTGATCCTGGCCCTTCCTCCAGTCCATGTCCCTGATCAGGGCTGGTGGAAAGGACATGTATGGGAGGCAGGGAGATCTCATGGTAGCCCTGAGCCTGACTGAGCTTCCTTCCTCCCCAGTACCACAAGAGACACAAGTCTGAGTGGCTTTTACATCCCCAAGGGGCATTGTGTCTTTGTGAACCAGTGGCAGATCAACCATGACCAGTAAGTTGAGAGGAGGCAGGTGAAATTCTACCCTGTCCCAAGCTGTTCCTGGGCCACTTGCCCATCCCCTACTCTTTTGGGCTGGGGTTCAACCCACTTGATGCTTCAGAGCCCCCAGGCTACACCTTCAGCTGTGTCTCTCTGATTATAGGAAGCTATGGGGTGACCCGTCTGAGTTTCGACCAGAACGATTTCTCGCTCCTGACGGCACCGTCAACAAGACATTGAGTGAGAAGGTGATTCTCTTTGGCTTGGGCAAGAGGAAGTGCATCGGTGAGACCATCGCCCGCTTGGAGGTCTTTCTCTTCCTGGCCATCCTGCTGCAACAGGTGGAATTCAGTGTGCCACAGGGCACAAAGGTGGACATGACCCCCATTTATGGGCTGACCATGAAGCATGCCCGCTGTGAGCACTTCCAAGCGCGGATACGCACTTAGGGGTCAGAGAGCCCTGCAACTTAGACTCTACCTGGACTGTCTGGGCAGTCAGGCCAGGGGGCTGGGTTGGGGTCTGGGTGGGGGGAACAGTCTAAACTTTGGCCTGAAACCCACAGATATTGGTCTGGCTGATTTTTGCTGTCTGGGCTGTAGGCAAGCCTGAAGGATCATGCCTGCCCCCAACCTTGGGCTTGCTCCTCTGCAGACTGACCACAGACAATGGACACAGCAGGGGCCAAAAAAAAAAAAAAAAAAAAAAGGAGCAGATGGAGTCTTCCAGAGTTGTGTTTGAGGCAGGAGGCTTGGTAGGGTTAGGAGGTCCTCAGGCCCCTGAAAACCTCTAGGGAGTTCTCTAGAAACCTCTAAGCCCAGTGGCTGGCTGGGTTTCTGTGGGGGCTGACTGGCTTGAGAAACATTTATAGCAGGTCACACCAGGGCCTGTCCAATCTCTTTGACAATTGGGAGCGGTCAAAAGTGAAGGGAAGAGACAGCTTAGGAATATCAGGCACAGAGGTGGTCTCCCAGCTTGAATAAGGCTGAGCAGTCTGACCACATCGGTCTGGGACTCTGTGATGCCTTCTTCTGTTCTCCCTGCAGGCAGGAACTGGACTTGCAAGGACCCTGTTCCTGTCCAGGAGGGGCTGGGGACTTGTACCCTCTGCAGAGTACAGAGGGAGTGCCCAGATTCAGACATCAGAGTCAGGTCTCTATGCCCAATATTAAAATGCCTTTTAAAAATGTTTATATGCAAGAAGTTTTATATTTTAGCCTGCACTGTACTGGCATGCCTTCATTTATCATACGTAAGAGCTTAAGAACAATTTATTGAGTGCAATAGAAAAAATTCTAACCCAAAAACTTCTACCTAAGCTAAATAAAGATATTATCCAGAAGTCCTATGGTTGAAAATTTTTGAATCTGGAATGAAGCCATCACTCATCTACATGCCCACTTTGAGCCCAGTCTCATGTTGGATTTTAGCGTGGGGAAAAAAAAAAAGAGGGATCTGTGAAGAGGTGAAGCCACGGCTCTCAGGAAGCTTGCATACAGTTGGGGCACAAGACTCTATCACTACACTGTCTTTCTCCTTCTCTAACTGATCACACGTTGATAAAGTACATTCTCTAGACCGGACACTAGGGGGTAAAGAGCAAATAAAACATGGTCTCTGCCTTCAGAAGTCTCCCAAACTGGTTGGAAGAACCAACTTATAAACACATCATGTAATTCATTGTGATTAGGGCTCTATCAGACAGATCACCCAGGAAGGTGAGGCTCAGAGCTGGGGCTCGCTGGTGGGGGGGGGGGCTGGTGCAGATCTTGGGGATATCTACGCAGATCCCTTTTCAAAGAATGAGAGGCAATCTCACTTGGGTCTCATGGCATTAGATTCTCAAGTCCAACAGGGAAGTCTTTAGTCACAGTTTTGGGCGGGGAGAAGAAGGTTCTCAGCTCAGAAGTTGTGATCTGCTCCTCACTTACTCATGCCCGATTTAGGACCTGCTCCCTTGTTGGAACCCAAGGCTGGTCACAGTTGGAACGAAGCCTTTGGTCATTGGCCTCCACAAGAAGACTGTGGTCCAGGTTTCAACACTGAAAGTCCCTGTCCATCTGGGATGTCAGAGTAGTTAGTTGTTCCCATTATGGACAAAGGCTGGACCCACATAGCCAGGAGCTGTTCTAAGGGACTGAGGGATGACACATCTTGGGATGTGACCTGCTGCCTAGCTTTCTTCCTCTAGCATTGTGCGATGGCCAGCAGTTGCTATTCAGGTCCTGTGTTTTCTGGCAGGGGTAGATAGAGCCAACATACCAGAAGTTTCAGTCTACCACAAGGGACGAGCTGCAGTCAGCTGGATCAACCCCGTTTATGTAGGGAAATGAGGCATTTGGTGCCCAATATTTCTTGTATTGACTTTTAATTTTAATTTTTTAATGTTTTTATTTATTTTGAGAGACAGAGCATGAGTGGGGGAGGGGCGGAGAGAGGGAGACAAAAAATCCGAAGCAGGCTCCAGGCTCTGAGCTGTCAGCACAGAGCTTGATGTGGGCTTGAGCCCACCATCTGTGAGATCATGATCTGAGCTGAAGCTGGACGCTTAACCAGGACTGAACCATCCAGGCGCCCCTAACTGACTTATTTTTTACTTAAAAAATAACTTGTATTATATGCTATAACATAGATGAGCCTTGAAAACATCACATTAAGTGAAAGAAGACAGACACAAAAGACCACATATTATATGATTCCATTTATATGAAATATCTAGAGTAATGTAAATGTAAATCTATAGAGACGGAAAGTAGATTAGTGGTTTCTGGGGATAGAGGGTGGGGGAAATGGAAGGTACAGGTTGATGGAAATATTCTAGATAGTGGTAAGAGTTGTATAGTGTTGTGAATATACTAAAAACCACTGAATTATGCAGTTTAAAATGATTAAAACAGTAAAAAAGAAAAAGTTTGCCAACTTTTGTTCTAAAAGAAAAGTGAGAGACATGGGGATAGCATATGAAAAGCAATTTATGTAACCATTCTCAGTAATCATATTGGTAATATGATTAGGTAATATTAGTATTTCTTCTTGAGACTATAGTTTAATGGGGGATAAAACAAATGAGTAAATTAATAATGAAAATATCTGCATTCATCATCACCCGTATCCTCAAGACTTAGGATTTTTTGGTATGAAAAAAAGAAGAGATATAATATAGGAAATGTTAAGTATACATATACAGAGCCAAGAAAGTGGCAGGGGGAGCCTGAATTTTACAAGGGGAGAGGGCAGAGCCCCCTCCTCCAGACCCCCTAGCCCTTCCCCACTTCCCCCCAGCCCTGGCTCCCCGCATGCAGAGGTTGAAGGCCGGGAGCCGGGGCAGCGAGTGAGGTCAGGAAGTCTGTTGCCTTAACGTCCCCTTCCCGCGACCAACACACCCTTGTCCACTCCCAGGTCTGGTTGCTGAAGACTCGGGGGTAAGGAATAAGGGAAAGGGGATTGTTTGGTTTTTGGTTTCTTTCCCCGCCCCGCTTTTCTTTCA
>CM053560.1:108813072-108879918 GCA_028646485.1 Cryptoprocta ferox | reverse complement strand
AAAAAAAAAAAGTATACATATACAAATATATGTATATATAAGTGACTCTTGAACAATGTGGTGGTTCTGGGCACTGACCCCATGCAGTAAAAAAATCTTTGTATAACTTTTGACTTCCTCAAAACTTAACTAATAGCCTACTGTTGACCAGAGGCCTTACCCATAACATAAACAGTCAATTAACGCATGCTTTGTCTATGTATTATATATTGTATTCTTACAATAAAGTAAGCTACAGAATAGGAAATGTTATTAATAGAATCATAAGGAAGAGAAATATATGTATAGTATTGTACTATACATATTGTGTATATATATATGTACAAATGTATTGTACATATATATATGGTTAAGTATACGTACAAATGTATTGTACATATATATATGGTTAAGGGTTAAATGTCCTACTCTTGATTTCAGCTCAGGTCTTGATCTCAGGGTCCTGAGTTCAAGCCCCATGTTGGACTCCATGCTGGGCGTGAAGCCTACTTTAAAAAAATAAATGTATAGAATTTTAAGAAATGAACAGGTGCACCTGAGTGGCTCAGTCATTAAGAGTCTGACTCTTGATTTTGGCTCAGGTCATGATCTCACAGTTTGTGAGTTTGAGCCCTGTGTTTGGGTCTGTGCTGGCAGCATGGAGCCCACTTGGGATTCTCTCTCTCTCACTCTCTCTCTCTGCCCCCAAACTTCCTCTCAAAATAAATAAATAAACTTAAAAAATACAATAGGATATGGTAATTCCATTTCTGGGTATTTATTTGAAGAAAAAAAAAACCCTAACTCAAAATATACATTCCCATGTTTGTTGCAAAATTATTTAACAAGAGCCAAGATATGGAAGCAACCTAAGTGTCCATTGACAGATGAATGGATAAAGAAGGTATGTGTGTGTGGGGGGGGAGAGAGAGAGAGAGAGAGAGAGAGAATAAAATGAATGAAATCTTGCCATTTGTGATGACATGGGTGGACCTTGAGGGCATTATGCTAAGTGAACTAAGTCAGACAGTAAAAGACAAGTACCACATAGTTTCACTTATAAGCGGAATCTAAAAAACAACACAGGCAAACAAACAAAACAAAATTCAGACTCATATACAGAGAGAACAGAGTAGTGGTTGCTAGACAGGAAAGGGGTTAGGAGTATGAAATGGTGAAGGGGAATATAGTCAATAATATTGCATTGACTTTTTTTAAATTTTTTAAATTTTTATTTATTTTTGAGAGAGAGAAAGAGAGACAGAGTGCAAGCAGGGAGGGGCAGAGAGAGAGGGAGACACAGGATCTGAAGCAGGCTCCAGGCTCTGAGTTGTCAGCACAGAGCCCCACATGGGGCTTGAACCCACCAACTTCGAGATCATGACCTGAGGCCAAGTCAGACGCTTAACCAACTGAGTCACCCCGGCGCCCCTGCATTGACTTTGTATGGTGGCAGAAGGTAACTAGACTTATTGCGGTGACCAGTTTGTAATGTATACACATGTTGAATTACTGTCTTGTGCACATGAAACTAACAGAATATTGCATGTCCGTTATACTCCAATTAAAAGAAAAAGGAATACTCACACATTGCTGTGGAAATGTAAAATGATGTTGCCACTTTGGAAAAGAGTTCCTTAAAAAATTAAACACAGAGTCACTGTATAATCCAGTAATTCCATTCTTAGGTGTATACTCAAGAGAATTAAAACATATATCTACACGAAACCTTGTATATGGATGTTCCTAACAGTGTTATTCATTATAGCCAAAAACAAGTGGAAATAATTCAAATATTCATCACCTGGTGAGTGGATAAATAAAATGTGGTATATCCATGCAATGGAATATTATTATGCCACAAAATTATTGTATCAGAAGCATTAGGTCAAAGAAGTCACGTACTATATACATGCCACATATCATATGATTTAATTTATATGAAATGTCCAAGAATAGGCAAATCCATGGAGACAGAAAGCAGATTAGTGATTGCCAGGGGCTGAGGGGTGGGAGGAATGGGGTGTGACTGCTAATGGGTACAGGGTTCTTTTCTCATGGTTTGTAAGATTGAGCCCCACATCAGGCTCTGTGCTGACAGCGTGGAGCCTTCTTGGGATTCTCTCTCTCTCTCTCTCTCTCTCTCTCAAAACAAATTAATAAACATGAAAAAAAATTTTAAAAAGAAAAAAATAATTATTGATAGGTACTTCATAATGCCATCTTCTTAATTGGTTTCTGGCTATTGTTTTTAATGTTTATTTATTATTTTGAGAGAGAGAGAGCAGGGGAGGGGAAGAGAGAGAGGGAGAGAGAGAGAATCCTAAGTAGGCTCCACGCCCACCACAGAGCCTGACTTGGGGCTAGATCTCATGACCACGAGGAGCCCAGGACCGGAGATCCTGACCTGAGATCAGGACCTGAGCTGACATCAAGAGTTGGACACCTAACCAACGGAGCCACCCAGGTGCCCCTCTGGCTATTTTGTAGCTCCCTTGTGTTTTTCTTCCTCTCTTCCTGCCTTCCTTTGTGAGCGGATGATTTTTTGTAGTGGTATGCTTTGATTCCCTTCTCTTCATTTTCTATGAATCTACTGTAGGGTTTTGCTTTGTGGTTACCATGAGGCTTACATAAAACATCTTATAGATATAACAGTCTATTTTATGTGGATAACATTTTATTTATTATTTTTTAATGCTTTTTCTAAATTTATTTTTTGGGGGAGAGAGAGAGCATAACTGGCGGAGAAGAGAGAAATGGGGACAGAGGATCCAAAGTGGGCTCTGCACTGAGGCTGACAGCAGCAAGTCCGACATGGGGATCAAACTCACAAACTGAAATCATGACCTGAGCTGCCCAGGTGCCTCTATATGGATGACAATTTAACTTCAATCACATACAAAATCTCTATTCTTTCTTTCACTCCCTGCTTTTGTTTTTGATGTCACAATTTACATCTCTTTATATTGTATATCCATTATCAAATTATTGTAGCTATAGCTATTTTAATGGTTTTGTCCTTTAACCTTTTTCTTTCTTTAAGTCCAGTATAATTAAATGTGATTAGTGTTACATTAGTTTCAGGTGTACAATGTAGTGATTCAATTCTATACATTACTCAGCGCTCATCACGATGAGTGTATGTCCTTTTAACCTTTATGCTAGAATTAAGCGGTCGACACATCACCATATTACAGCATTACAGTATTCTGAATTTGACTATGTGCTTACCTTTAACCAGTATGATATATATTTTCATATGCTTTCATGTTACAAATTAGCATTTTTTGTTTCAGCTTGAAGAACTCTCTTTAGCATTTCTTACAAGGGAGGTCTAGTGGTGGTGAATTCCCTCAGCTTTTGTTTGTTAGGGAAAATCTTTACCTTGTTCAGGTTTAACTTAAAATAGCAAAGATGGGGGGCCTGCGTGGCTCCTTAGTTAAGCATCTGACTCTTGATTTCAGCTTAGGTCATGATCTCATGGTTCATGAGTTGGAGCCCAACATCAGGCTCTGCACTGACAGTGTGGAGCCTGCTTGGGATTTTCTCTCTCCCTCGCTCTCTGCCCCTCCCCCACTCACACTGACCCTCTCTCTTTCAAAATAAATAAACAAAAAAATCGCAAAGTTAATGTTATATACATTACTTAATAACACATGCATAAAATCAATTCTATTCTAAGATTAAAAATTAAAACTTTAAATAATATTGTCTTCCAACATTGTAGGGTAAGACTAAATCTTTAAATATATTCATATGATAATGTCAGTAAGCAAAAAAATTTAAATATGGTAGGAAAAAGGGGACTTACAGCTAACGGCATATTATGGCCTGGAACATACAGTTTGTTCTAGATATGAAGAACTAAATAATATTCTTTGTCATCTGCATACTCTAGTCAGACAACAAAATTGTATTTGGCCTCACCTGTGTAAATGCTCCCTCAATTCTCAAAAATGTAATTTTTGTTTCTCAGCTGCCTTTTCCTATATTCTTAGGTTGTTTTATTTTTTTTATTTTTCCCTTAAAAAGCTTTTTTAAATGTTTGTTTATTTATTTATAACAGAGAGAGACAGAGAACGAGCAGGGGAGGGACAGAAAGAGATGGAGACACAAAATCTGAAGCAGGCTCCAGGTTGTGAGCTGTCAGCACAGAGCCCAACACGGGGCTCGAGCCCACACACCGTGAGATCAAAGTCAGATGCTTAACTGACTGAGCCACCCAGGGGCCTCTTTGCTTTTTCCTTTCAAGTAGGTTTCATAGCCAGTGCAGAGCCCAATGCCGTACCTGAACCCACAACCAAGATCAAGAGTTGGAAGCTTAACCAACTGAGGCATCCAGACACTCCCTAGGTTATTTTAAATAAAGCAACAAGGTGGGTGGGGGTGCGCCCAGGTGGCTCAGTATGTTAAGCATCTGACATCTGTTCAAGTCAAGATCTTGCGGCTTCTGAGTTGAAGCCCCGCCTCTGGCTCTGTGCTGACAGCTCAAAGCCTGGAGCCTGCTTCAGATTCTGTGTTTCCCTCTCTCTGCCCCTCCCCTGCTCACACTCTGTGTCTTTCTTTCTGTCTATCAAAAATAAATGAACATAAAAAAAATAAAGAGTTCGGTGTTCAACCTACTAAGCCACCCAGGCACCCCTCAGCTTTACCATTCTAGATCTCCACGACATACACTGTCAAGTCAAAAACTGCAGATTAGTGCTGTGGTGTTCTTGACCTAAGAGTTAATTCTCTGATTGTTGATGCCCTTGTTAGAGACTATTAGTGTGGTCTGCAGTACAATAAGGCAGAAACAAGTCTTGTTAAAACTCCCTTCCATATGTTGGGAGAGGCAAGTGGGTGCTGCCCACTGACTTAATCTACAATGGCTCCCAGAAATTTGACTCTACTTGTCAGGTGAGGTCTACCCAGTTCAGATAACTGTCTCTAAGCAGCAGTACCTGGTGGAGTTCTATAACTTGGGAACTTAGGAAGTCTTCAAGAAGATTTGGTGAGTAGTAAATTCTGTCACTGAATGGTTATTATTTTCAGCTGCCACTACTGTTACTGTCTCTCATTTCTTACCTTCATAGTCAAATTTCTTGAAATTGTCCACATTCACTGCTTACACTTGCTCGTCTCCCATTCTCTCCTGATCCATTGACATTTGACTTTTGGCTCCTCCCTCTCTGTCAAAATCACCAGGGACCTCCTACCTACTAAATCTGGTGTACACTTCCTCTGATTCAAGCTCTTTGCAGTATTTAGCACTGTTAACTATTCTCTTAAAATTCTCTTTTCAAAAAAATTATCACGTTTCTGGGTCTCTTTGGCATTACCCACTGCTGAGTTTTCTTTTGTATTCCTAGTTGCAGCTTCTCAATTTCCTTTGAATCATTCTCTCCTTATGTGTATCCCTTAAATGTTGGTGTTCATCAAAGTTCTGTCCTTGGCCCTTGACTATTCCCTTGCTGTATGCCATCCCTGGACCACATCACCCATTATTGGGCCTTTAAGTACTGCCTGGTTATTGATGACTTCCAAGTCTCTTCTATCTCTCCTGAGCCCTGGATCCACATTTCCAATTTCCTACCAGATGCCCCACAGCAGGCCCACTCCTAACACATGGAGATCCCTGACCTGTTTCCCTTTTCTTCCCACTCCTATTCTACCCCACACTATGAGGGGCTTCTCAGATCCACATGTGTGAACACTCCAGCCTGAATTTCCAAGCTCTATCCACACTCTTTCCAAACAGCCACATTTTTATCCACTCCTTGGGCCTAGGGGTATTGCACAACGGCAGTGAGGTCCACCATCAGGATGACCTGGGCAAGATGCTTATCTATGGCTTGAAAGTGGACTCAGGCCTTTGGAAGGGAATTTGGGAATCCTAGGAATGTGAAATAGAGCAGGTCTGAAAGGGGTGTGTGTGAGCTCTGGGTAGTCATGTCCCCTTAGCCCCACAGAGAAAGGTTTGGCTTAAGGAGTTCCAGAGTATGGACCATCTAAAGTGTGGAGTCTAGGGCAAGGCTCCCAATTTCCCAAGTCTAAGGATTTTAACTACTCCTACAGTACCTTAAACTCAACATATGCAGACCTGAATTTATTATCTATCTTTTCCCCCTTTTCTATTATTGCCTACCCACAACCTCTTCATCTTCTTCGATTCCTTACCTGAACAAATAGCACTGCCAAACAATCTTTTGCCTTAGCCATAAATCTGGTAATTCATCTGTCTCCTAAGCATCTTTATAATTTGTCTGTGGTCACCTCATCAGCCCCATTTGCTGGTGCTTTACCGTGGCTTCTCAACATTTCTCATCTGGGCTTACTCCAACCAGTTTTCATTCAAGTCCATATTCCATAATACAAGTCTGACTAGGATACTCTCTTGCTTCAAATTCTTCATTTGTTTCCCATTGCCCTTAGGATAAATCCAAATTCCTTAGGGCATAGAAGGCTCCTCGGGATCTGGCTCTGCTTACGTTTCCAGATCAATCTATCATTACTTCCTCCCTTTACATATGTGTTTCATTCAAGTTGAGCTACTTGTATTTCCTTGGATGGGCTGTAATTCACCCACATTTCCTTGGTTTTCTATACAATCCTCCCATTAACGGAATGACCTTCCTATTTCACCTAATAATTCCCTTTTTATTCTTTATATCTCAGCCTAGATGTTACATCTAGAAAACCCCATGCTTTCTGTTAGCACCCTCTTCCCCTACTTCTTTGTCTTCGGGAATTATAGTTTTTATAGTATATAGTTTTTTGAGTCTGGATTTAACTTCATGTAATGCATTTGAGACTCATTCATTTTGTTGCATATATTAGTTAATTTTTATTGTTTGCATGGATCTACCATAGCATGTTTATGGATTCCTCAGTTGAGGGACATTAGGTTGTTTTCAATTGTTGTGTACCAGTTTTTATATGAATACAGGTTTTAATTTCATTTGAGTAAATAGGAGTGCCAGGTGTATGGTTAAGTATGGTTCCAATTAAGTTGTTTAAAATTATCACTAGTGGGGCTCCTGGGTGACTCAGTTGGTTAAGTGCCTGACTCTTGATTTCAGCTCAGGTCATGATCTCATGGTTTGTGGATTTGAGCCATGCGTCGGGCTCTGTGCTGACAGTATGGAAGCCTGCTTGGGATGATCTCTCTCTCCCTCTCTGTCTTCCTCTCCCTTGCTTGCACTCTCTTTCTAAAAATATATAAATAAAACTTAAGAAATAAAATTATCATAAGTAACACACAGATTTTAATATATTTGATGAATTTCCATTGTTTTTATTGATGCTCAAATTATCCTACTTTTGACTAGTGGGAGCTTCTTAAGTTAGCTTCCAAGTTCTTTTAGTGAACTTGGAAGGCTGGTAGTCTGATAGCTTCTGTGCTTTATTTGCACCACAAGATATTCCTGGTATATGGTATTTCTTATCCCAACTAGTGTTCAATTTAACACATGGAGAGTTAATCTGCATAGCTCGTGGTTGTAGCAAAAACAAGGTGTTTGGAACACTGTTATAGCAGGACTTCCCCTCTTCCCTAATTATGTAAAATGCCAATCTCTAATTTGAATTTATTGTATAATTAATGAACACCCCCAACTCTAGATTCTATTGAAAAAATATACCTCTTGGGTAAAAGTGGGTATGCATTAGTGTAGGAACCATCAGAGCCAAAGGAAAAAGGCTAAGGACGGCTTTGGAGGAGAAAAGAAAGAACTAAGTTTGGCTTTGGAGGAGTAAACCTTGTCAATTTCTGTGAGATTTGGGCTTGGGGTGGTTGTCGGAGGCTTGGGGAGGGAATGGTGATGCTAGGAGGCTTTACTATCTAATGTTAAGCAAAGAACTTTATGTGCCTCCAAAAGTATGATCTTTTAGCCACCAACATCAAAACTTCTTGAGGAGTTTGTTAAAATAGACTCCTGGGGGCGCCTGGGTGGCTCAGTGGGTTCAGCATCCCACTCTAGATCTTGGCTCAGGTCATGATCTCACTGTTTGTGAGATTGAGCCCAGTGTTGGGCTTAGTGTTGACAGCTCCGAGCCTGCTTGGGATTCTCTCCCCGTCTTTCTCTGCCCCTCCCTGGCCCAAGTGCACGCGTGCTCTCTCTCTCAAAATAAATAAACAAACTTCAAAAAAAATTTTTTTTAAAACACAGACTCCTGGATCATACCTACCCCAGAGTTAGTGAATTAGACTCTCTGAGAGTGAGACTTAAGAATTTGCATTTTAAACAACCTTTGCCCAATGCCACTGTGGTTTCTGAAAGAACTCAATGAAAGCAACTTTTCTGTGCTCAGGTCAGGAAGGGAAACAATCCTCTTCTCAGAATCTTTGTGGTTTTCAGACAACTAGCCCTAGAGAAATAAGAATGAAGACATAGAGAAAACTAAGTTCCCCTTTATAATTTTGCATGTATCTGCCACTCCAGTTAGGCCAAATGAGAAATTCAATAATGTTTAAAAGCATTAAAAAGATGGGGTGATTGATCCCTCCATGAGGTCAAAGTTCAAAAACAATACACTGTATTTGCTAAGCAGAGCAATTCAATAGTGGAATTAAGGCAGTTTATAGGCAGTTTCCAAAGTTTAATGGCTGACCAAATAGGACTTCAGATCTTACTAAGAAGCTTCCCAGTTGGAGCTCTAGGCAGTCTATGCAGGGGATCTTGGGACAATTCTTTCTTTCATTCAACAGACACTTAATTTTAGCACCTACTCTTGGCAAGCACTGTGCAAAGTGATGGGGCAGCGGAGAACAACCACATGATGCAAGGCTGATGTGGGGCCTCCGGATTGGGTGGAGGCTGGTAGTGCAGGAGGTGAAAGAATTCACCCAATGCAGAACAAGGGAGATAGACATTTATTGAATACACCGCAAGAGAGAATCAGGCAAGACAGCAAAAGAGAGACTGTCTGCTAGGAGGCAGTGGAGGGAGGTTGTAGTTAAGGGGAAGGAGGGAGGAAGTATGGCAACCAACGGGATTTTCCCTTTTTGGTACCTGTGCCTGGTTCCAAGTAGCCCATTGGTCAGCTAGGGTCTATGGCTATTTTGAGGTGGGTCGCCTAATGAGCCTGTTTGCATTCAGCCCTGAGGTCACTGTGGGTCCTTTTACCTTACTCAGGTTTCCACTGCTCAAGCCTGTTGCCTAAAAGTGGCCTCTACAACTGATTCTCCTGTGAATTTAAAAGATCGTTTCTAGTGGACTACAGAACCCTAACCAAAAGAAGGCACAAGAGAATTAACCACCTTTTTAGGAATACCAATCATGTTCAGACACACACCATTTAATTTTACAGCAATTTTGTTAGCTTTAATCTCCAGTTTACCTCAAGTTGCACAGCTATTATAAAAAACAAAAGGTAAGGGCAGCTGGCCGGCTCAGTCAGAGCATCCAACTCTTGATCTTGGGGTCATGAGTTCAAGCTCCACCTTGGGTGTAGAGATTACTTAAATAAAACTTTAAAAATTATATATATATATATATACAAAACAAAAGGTAGAGCTAGAACAAAACTCAACCCTGAGTTTCATACAGCAATGGCTCCCAAATCTGGGATGTGCAAAGAATTGACTGTAAAGAACCTTTAAAATAATATAAATACATGTCAGGGTCCCTCCAGACCTATTAAAACTGAATCTCTTGAGGTGGGGGAGGGGAAGGGAGTCCCTGGAGAGAGAAAATTTTATAAAATTCCTCAACTGATTTTGTAGAGCCAAGTTTGGAACCACTGCCCTACTCTATGCTGCCTGTCCAAGTAGTGGTTCCCAAATATGATGACCTTGCAAACTTTAAAGGTCTCAAATTCCTCACTATACTCCGTCTTGGTCTTAAACGCCTACCTTTTTTCAAAACCAAGACTATCAATACTCTAAAATGCCGCACTAGAGCGGCACTTAACCATGTACCAAGTACTGGGATGTGTGTGCGGGAGCGACACTCTACAGATTGATTAGCACTAACTCCAAAAAGAGCTGAAACTGATCACACTCTGAACCACTAAGGGAACTTGTTTCCTTTAATCCATTGCGGGGGCCTACTTATTGCGCCCCACAGGTATAAATGATCAAAGGCCGGGGTCCACGCCACCAGGCACCCCCTCCTCCCCAAAGTCCTCCGCTCTTCTTCGGCGATAAGCCCAAGGGGTCTGGAGGAAAAGCTGGAACTTTTCATCACAACTGGGCCGGAAAGTGGGGCCGGACCCCAACTCCAACCGGGGCTCCACCCCGAGTAAGTAGGCGGGGCTCACCAAACGGACGCCCAGGCGCGGTTCTGAAGGCCGCAGCGCTGGCCTCCGCCGCGCGCTCTTCCAGGCTCTCAAATTTCCCGGGCGCCCCGCCCCTCAACAGCCTGCCCTCTGGCTTCCAAGACGTCGCGCCGGAAGTGACCTCACGACGGTGGCGTGGAGACCCGGGGCGCTTCCGGCGGCGGCGGCCGTGGCTGTGGGGGTGGGTGTGGAGAAGCCCCTCAGCCTCTGGGTCGCTTCGTGTCGCGGGGTCTGCTTGGCGCGGTGTGTGGAGGAGGCGCCGGGCGGACGGCGTGGAGGTAGGAGTGGAGGGGCGGCGGGGGTACGGGCCCTCGCGGGAGGGGGCTTCCGGGGTTGCCTAGCGGGTTTGCTTTTAGGCTTCGGGGGTTCCAGGCCTTGTAGACTTTTCCCGAGGCGGGCGCGAGCTGGGGGCCGGGTCCTGGGGGTTGCCTCGGGGGGTGTGGCTTGTGGTGGGAGGCTGAGGGCTGCCGGGTTCTAAAATAGCCTGGGAAGCGTGTGAGGTGGGAGGCATTGGCGGCCTGGGCTCTTGGTTTAGCCTCGTTCATGGCCGCTGCAGCTCGCCCACTCTTGGCTCCATGCCTCAGTGTCCTTTTGCACGATGGAGTAGGGTGGTATGGAACAGCGCGGGTGCCGCCTCTGTGAGTGATAGCCTGAGGACAGAGGTGACCTGGGGTCTGAGAGGGGAAGGTGGCGGAGAAGTTAACGATACCTGCCAGGGCGCAGCTTCTCGATTCTTTCCAGCGGTAGGGGTTAAGCCTGCGCTTCTTTACGCTTAGTGTGCTGTTGATTGAACTTCTCAATCTTTGGCTTGTTGAGAAGTTCAAGAGTTACGGCGTGGGCGTGGCATAGTCCTCACCTGGTTGGCCATTTGGTTTTCAATGAGTCTCCCAATTCCAGAGATAGGAGGAGTCCTAACAGCCCTTTCCTGTGGTTGCGGGTGAGGAACTAGAATGGTTTTTGTACTCTTCCCTAGTCACAGACTAAACTGATTTCGGTCCGCTGGCGGGTATGGGTCTAATAAGACTATCAGACCATAAATGACTGCCTCTGAGCGGATCAGTATTTCAACTGGAAACCTCAGATGGATTCTAGTCTTTTTTTTAAAATGGCAGATTAGGTGTACTGAGTTCAAAATTTCTATCTGTAGGTTTTTCTATATGCAATAAAGATGGTTACAAATAACGTAACTTTTTATTACTAAGCACTTTTTTTGGTGGAACTTCCTTTTGGGGGTAGGGCTGTGGGACTGGCAAACTGTATTTCAGATTTTTTTGACCTGGGACCCACAGTTAGATACACTTTACGTCATGACTCCGTATGTGCTCCCAGCATGCACACAGTACACACAACACACCCCAAAAGTTTATCCTTTTTATGTATGCCCCTTGACATCTTCTGTTTCATTAAAAGAAAAAGTTGTTTGCAATTCATTAAATTGACTGCTAACAGGTCTGACTGCTAAAGACCTGTAGTTTGAAAAACCCTGGACTAGAAAATGTTTAAGATATTTGTGACTTCTGAGATGCTGTAATTCAAAGTGGAAATGTATCCTAGCCAGAGGAGCAGGGTTGCTAGAGTTATAAGCTCAGCCAGAACTACAGGACAGGAACTTCAAACTGGTATCTCAAAGGAACCTAATGATAGTGTGTCAGGATTTTAGCAAGGCATTTGTTAAGTCTTTTTTATGATGACCTGGTGGATGACATAGGGGAATTTGCCAGATTGTGGTAAAATTAGATGGAGTCGTGACTTTGAGCCTCTAGGTCTGGAAGGGGTTTGTTTTATGGATACAACTTAGAGTTGGGATTCTGCTGAGTTGAAGCTGTATCACTTTCTTCATATACAGTGTGTATTTAAAGCCTTATCTGGAAGGTGTGCTTATCAGATTTTTTGCCTTTTTGAAGTGAGGAGAGAAAATATCATCTGGTTAATCTCAAGATTTGCCCAGTGCAGTTTAATGAAATGGAAAGGTCATACAAATGTGAGAAATTTCAGTTAGGTTAAAAAAAAAATGCAGTTAATACCAGTTAGTGAAGGTAAATGGATCTTAGATGTAACTTAAAAGGGGTTTATGTGATGAAAAGAAGTGGAGTTTCAGTCATCTGAATCAGTGGTGTAGCTAGGTTGTGAGAAGAACTCGTGTGACTGGTGGTAGATTGCATTAGGAGAATGTAGAATCTAGGACAAGAAAGGAAGATTGACCCTAGCACTGGTTGGCTCGCTCCTGGATTATAAGGTTTGTGTCTGGGTACTCTGAAAGAGTAAATTAATTTGGGGATACAAATTAAAAGTCGTTGGAATTTGTCAGATTTTGAAAAGTAATTTTTTATTGGTTGTCTGAGTTGCTTTGACATGAATGATTCTTTTTCCCTTGTTACTCAGGGTCTTAAAACATTTTTCAGTGTCCAAAACATTAGAAAGTCTATGTATCTCTTACACATTTAAGTTGGCATCTGAAATTGCTCATCGTAAATTTCAGTAGTTTAAATATTTTAAATAATTTAGGATGTAAGTTTTGACGTGTAAATACTGACTTCTAAAAAATCCATACAAAGTTATCTAAATATGCAATTTGATGTTTTCATTTTATTCTTTTTTTTTTTAAGTGGGCTCCACACCCTGTGTAGGGCTTGAACTCAAGACTCTGAGATCAAGAGCTTCATGCTCCACTGACTGAGCCAGCCAGGCACTCCTTGATGTTTTTAAAATATACAAATAACCTTTTTTGTATTAAACCTCTGACATATGTGTAAGATATGTATAAATGGTGTGTTACATTACTTGAATTTCGAATGCTAAACCAATCTTGTGTTCCTGGAATGAACCCCACTTAGTCATGGTGTATAATATTTTTTTTTACATGTTGCTGAATTTAGTTTGCTAATATTTTGTTAAGAATTCTCATGTCTCTGTTCATGAGGGATACTGAAGGTTTTTTTTTTTTTTTATGTCTTTGGCTTTCGTATGAGAGTGATAGCACCCTCATAAAATGAGTTGGGAAATGTTACTTTTCTATTTTCGGGAAAGTCTGTAGGATTGTTTACTTTTCCATATGTTTGTAGAGTTTACCAATGAAGTCTTCTATGTCTGCGCTTTTCTTTGTGGGGAGATTTTTAATTACTCAGTTTCTTTGCTTGGTATAGGTCTATCCATATTTTCTGTTACTTTTTGAGTCACTTTTGGTAATTTGTACTATTCTGGGGATTTGTCTATTTCATATTTTTCCTTTTTCTATTATTCTTGATTTCTGTTAACTTATATCCCTTCTACTTTTACCCACAGAATTTTATCCTGAAGCAGGAGTTAGCAAACTTTTTCTGTAAAGAGCCAGATGGTAGGCTTGTGGGCCATGCAGTCTGTCATAACTATTCTCCTCTCTCATTGTAGTGCAAAAACAACCACACACAAGAAAACAGCCGAGTGTGGTTGTGTTCTAATAAAACTTTATTGGTAGTGAGTCAGATTTGGCCCATGGGCCGTAGTTTTCAGACTTACCTCCTAAAGTGATAGATTTTGTGGTTGAAAATTTTCTAATGATAATCCAATTATGTAGGCAGATCAGGTTTATGAAAGAGTGTGGAAATTGATTCCCTTGCTTGCATCTCTTTTTGTACCCCTAAAGATATGTGGGACTTCATTTCCAAGATGTAGAGAATTTGTAGTTTTTGTAGTTGCAGTTTTTAGTTTTGTTTGGGTAAGAGGGGAGTGGGCTTCACAGTATGATTTTTAGGGCTGTAACTCAAGTTCTGGTGAAGTCCAGAAGTGAACCTGGGCCTGTGATGTCTGACTTCAGGATTCTATGCCCTTTTCACTATGCTACTTTTCATGGAAGATCTGGAATTAGTACTAGTATTGTACTAGGTGTTTTTTTTTTTTTTAAGATCTCTGCCATTACCAGGATTTTTAAAAAATGTTTGTTTATTTTTGATAGAGTGCAAGCAGAGAGGGGCAGAGAGAGAGGGAGACACAGAATCCAAAGCAGGCTCCAGGCTCTGAGCCGTCAGCACAGAGCCTGACGTGGGGCTCGAACTCATGAACCATGAGATCATGACTTGAGCCAGAGTCGGATACTTAACCGACTCAGCCACCCAGGCAACCCTGCTGTTCCCAAGATTTTGATTAAACAGCTCTCGAGATAAAGGCATGGAAAAATACTTAGTTTTTCAGAAGCCCATAACTAACCACTTACTCATCCTCAGCTGTTGATTATAACTGTCCTTAGCAGACCAGAGTTGTTGTTTCAATCTGAATAGTGTGAGTTCTGTCTGATGTGGTGGAGGAAATGGAAATTGGTTGGTCTGTAATTGGCAAGTTCTTCATTTGTAGTTTATGAATTATGTTGACAGCTGCCTCAGTTGCATAATGGGTGGAAGATCATTTAGGGTTACCTGAATTTATTATCTAAAGGCCTCTTCTAACAGAAATGATACAGAAAAGCCCCATACCTAATGTGGAAAAAGTGATAGTTTAGCATTTGAGCAAATTAGTCCATACATATTCTAGGACTTTCTGTGTAATTGGCCAACATAAATGGGCATATTTGTTCCCCAAAAAGACAAATACAAAAAGATTTAATTCTTTATACGTAATAGCCCCCCAAACAGGATGGGTAAATACATTGAGGCATAGTATATAATAGGATACTATATAGTCATGAGAAAGAATGAACTATTTCTAAATACAATAAGGATGAATCTCACAGATGTAAAATTGAGCACAGAAGCCAAACACTTTAAAAGAGAGCCTTTACAAACAAACAAATAAGAACCTTCATGATTCCATTTCTTTGAAGTTCAAAACAACTAACCTAGGGGCGCCTGGGTGGCTTGGTTGGTTAAGCATCTGAGCTCAGGTCAGGATCTCTCGGTCCGTGAGGTTCGAGCCCCGAGTGAGCTCAGAGCCTGCTTCAGAATCTGTGTCTCCCTCTCTCTCTGCCCCTCCTCCACTTCCACGTGCACGCTCGCGCACTCTCTCTCTCAAAAATAAACATTAAAAAAAAAAAAGGCTAACCTAATCATATGTGTTAAATATCAGAATAATGGCTACCTTGTGGGGACATGGTGGAAACTTCGTGGGAGTTCAAAATATTCTGTGTCTTGATTTAGGTGGTGGTAATGTGGGTGAATTAGTATGCGAAAGATCATTCAGCTGTACACTTAAAATATGTAGGCTTACTATGTATATTATATCTTGATAGAAAAGTAGAAAGTAAAAGACATCAAAGATTGGTCTCCTTGTGGCTCCTATATCTCCTGAAGAACTGTTGCTCTTCTCTTGACATGAAGATGTTAGCCCTACAATTGATGAAACCCCCTTCCGTAGTGTGTTCATCTGATTCGGAACCCAGATGATGGAACTCACTTGTTTTAGTTTTACTGTTTAATGTTCTATATAGAATAAACCTATTTGATAAGTTTTGAATAATGCATTAATGTTGTATTTTACATAGAGGAAGTTTTTGATAGAAAGAGTAATTTGTTACATGTCGAGTGGTTACTTTTTAAAAAGTTTCTGTTAATGTAGAACTGGCAGTTAGTCCATATTTTGTTCCGTTGAGTTATGTTATCTTATTTGTTCTGGCAGTACACATTCTAAGGCTATTAAAAATTCTCAATTATTACCAATATAAACTTGAATGTACAGCATCTTTTTAAATTATAGTTGCCGTGCAATCTTATGTTTCAGGTGTATAACAGTGATTTGACAATTCTGTACATCACATTATGCTTACCATGATAAATATAGGTACCATTTGTCACCCATACACTGTTGTCACAACATTATTGACTGTATTTCCTATGCTGTACTTTTCATCTCTGTGACTTATTTTGTAAGTGGAATTTTATACTTCTTAATCCCCTTCACCTAATTCGCCCATCCCCTCTGGCACCCACCAGTTCTCTATGATTCTTTCTCTGTTTTGTTTTTTAGATTGTAGATGTCAGTGAAGGCATATGGTATTTGTCTTTATCAGACTTATTTCACTTAGCATAATGGCCTCTGGGTCCATCCATGTTGTCACACTTGGCAAGTTCTCATACTTTTTGATGGCTGAGTAATATTCCTGAGTGTGTGTGTACCACATTTTATACATTCATCTGTCAGTGTGCACTTAGGTTAGCTTCCATTTCTTAGCTATTGTAAAGCTGCAGTGAACATAAGGGTGCACCTATCTTTTCACATTTGTGGTTTTGTTTTCTTTGGTAAATACCCAGTAGTTGAATTCCTGGATTGTATGGTCTTGTCTTGTCTTTCCTCTTTTCTTTTCTTTTCTGTTTAATTTATATTGAAGTTAGTTAACATACAGGGTAGTTGGCTTCAGGAGTAGAATCTAGTGATTCATTTCTTACATATGATTCCCAGTGCTCTTCCTGAAAAGTGCCCTCCTTAACGCCCATCACCCGTTTAACACATTCCCCTGTCCTCCCCCCTGCAGCAACCCTCAGTTTATTCTCTGTATTTAAGAGTCTCTTATGGTTTGCCTCCCTCTGTTTTTATCTTATTTTTCCTTCCCTTCCCCTATGTTCATTTGTTGAGTTTCTCAAATTCCACATATGAATGAAATCATCTGTTTTTCTGACTTATTTTGCTTAGCATAATATCCTCCAGTTATTAGTATATATAACTATATATATATGCGCATATATATAAGTATATATATTGTATATATGAACCACATTTGCATTGTTGCAAAACAGCAAGATTTCATTCTTTTTCATTGCCAAGTAGTATTCCACTGTTTGTATGTATGTACATATGTGCGTATCTTCTTAATCCATTCATCAGTTGATAGACATTTGGGTGCTTTCCATAATTTGGCTTTTGTTTTTTTTTTAATATAATTTATTGTCAAGTTAGCCAACAAACAGTGTATATACAGTGTGCTCTTGGCTTTGGAAGTAGATTCTCATGATTCATCACTTACATCACTTACATCCCTTACATCCAACACCCAGTGCTGATCCCAACATGTGCCCTTCTCAATGCCTATCACCCATTTTCCCTTCTCCCCCACACCCCTCCTATCAACTCTGTTTGTTCTCTGTATTTAAGAGTCTCTTATGGTTTGTGTACCTCTCTGTTTGAAACTATTTTTTCCCCTTCCCTTCCCACGTGGTCTTCTGTGAAAACGTATGATATCTGTCTTTCTCTGACTTACTTCATTTAGCATACTACCCTCTAGTTCCATCCATGTTGCAAATGGCAAGATTTCATTTTTTCTCATTGCCAAGTAGTATTCCATTGTATATATAAACCACATCTTCTGTATCCACTCATCCGTTAATGGGTACTTGGGCTCTTTCCATAATTTGGCTATTGTTGAAAGTGCTGCTATAAACATTGGAGTACATGTGCCCCATGAATCAGCACTCCTATATCCTTTGGATAAATTCCTAGTAGTGCTATTGCTAGGTTGTAGGGTAATTCTATTTTTAATTATTTCAGGAACCTCCACACTGTTTTCCAGAGTGGCTGCACCAATTTGCATTCCCACCAACAGTGCTAAGAGGGTTCCTGTTTCTCCACATCCTCGCCAACATCTGTTGTTTCCTGGGTTGTTAATTTTAGCCGCTCTGACTGGTGTGAGGTGGTATCTCACTCAATGTGATTTTGATTTGTGTTTCCCTGTGATGATGAGTGATGTTGAGCATCTTTTCATGTGTCTGTTGGCCATCTGGATGTCTTTGGAAAAGTGTCTATTCATGTCTTCTGCTCATTTCTTCACTGGATTATTTGTTTTTCGGGTATTGAGTTCTTTATAGATTTTGGATACTAACCTTTGATATGTCATTTGCAAATAACTTCTCCCATTCCGTTGGTTGCCTTTTAGTTTTGTTGATTGTTTCCTTTGAAATACAGAAGCTTTTTATCTTGATGAGGTCCCCCAATAGTTCATTTTTGCTTTTATTTCCCTTGCCTTTGGAGATGTGTTGAGTAAGAAGTTGCTGCAGCTGAGGTCTTCTGCATGTTGCTGTCCAGTTTTCCCAGCATCATTTGCTAAAGAGACTTTTTTTTCCCCCATTGGGTACTTTTTCCTACTTTGTCAAAGATGAGTTGGCCATACATTTGTGGTTCCAATTCTGGGTTCTCACGCACGTTGGTTTGTGTGTCTGTTTTTGTGCCACTACCATACTGACTTGATGATTACAGCTTTGCAGTAAAGGCTAAAGTCCAAGGTTGTGATGCCTCCCACTTTGGATCTCTTTTTCAACATTACTTTGGCTATTTGGGGTCTTTTGTGATTCCATACAAATTTTAGGATTGTGCTAGCTCTGAGAAGAATGCCAGTGCAACTTTGATTAGAATTGCATTGAACGTGTAGATTGCTTTGGGTAGCGTTGACATTTTAACAATATTCTTCCAATCCATGAGCATGGAATGTTTTTCCATTTCTTTGTGTCTTCAGTTTCTTTCATAAGCTTTCTATAGTTTTCAGCGTACAGATCTTTTACCTCTTTGGTTAGGTTTATTCCTAGGTATTTTATGGTTTTTGGTGCAATTGTGAATGGGATTGATTCCTTGATATTTATTTCTGATGCTTCATTATTGGTGTATAGAAAATCAGCTGATTTCTGTGCATTGATTTTATATCCTGTGACTTTGCTGAATTCATGTATCAGCTCTAGCAGCTTTTTGCTGGAGTCTTAAAGGTTTTTCATGTAAAGTATCATGTCATCTGCAAAGAGTGAAAGTTTGACTTCTTTTTTGCCGATTTGGATCCCTTTTATTTCATTTTGTTGTCTGATTGCTGAGGCTAGGACTTCCAACACTATGTTGAACAACAGTGGTAGGAGTGGACATCCCTGTCATGTTCCTGATCTTAGGGGGAAAGCCCTCAGTTTTTCCCCATTGAGGATGATATTAGCTGTGGCCCTTTCATATATGGCTTTTGTGATATTGAGGTATCCCTTCTACCCCTACTTTCTTGAGGGTTTTTTATCAAGAAAGGATGCTGTGTTTTGTCAGATGCGTTTTTTTGCATCTATTGACAGGATCATATGGTTTTTATCCTTTCTTCTATTAATTTCTTTTAATGTTTGCTTATTTTTGGGAGACAGAGTGCAAGCAGGGGAGGGGCAGAGAGAGAGGGAGACACAGACTTTGAAGCAGGCTCCAGGCTCCGAGCTGTCAGCACAGAGCCTGACGCGGGGCTCAAACCCACAAAGTGCAGGATCATGACCTGGGCTGAAGTTGGATGCTTAACCCACTGAGCACCCAGGTGCCCCTCCTTTCTTCTATTAGTGTGGTGTATGTGGTGTATCATTTTGATCGATTACGAATATTGAACCACCCGTGCAACCCAGGAATGAATCCCCCTTGATCATGGTGAATAATTCTTTAATGTACTTTTGAGTTCGATTTGCTAGTATCTTGTTGGGAATTTTTGCATCCAGTTTCGTCAGGGATATTGGCTTATAATCCTCCTTTTTAATGGGGTCTTTGTCTGGTTTTGAAGTCAAGATAATGCTGGCTTCATAGAATGAGTTTGGAAGCTTTCCTTCTGTTTCTGTTTTATTTATTTATTTTTTTGGAATTTATATTTTTAATTTTTTAGGAAGCTCTATATTGTTTTCCACAGTGGTTGTATCAGTTTGCATTCCCACCATCTGTACAGGGGTTCCCTTTTGTCCACATTCTTGCCAACATTTATTGTTTCTTGTCTTTTTGGTACTGGTTATTCTGACAGGTGTGAGGCAATATCTCATTGTATTTTGATTTGTATTTTCCTGATGATTAGTGACGTTGAGCATCTTCTCATGTGTCTGTTGGCCATCTGTATGTCTTCTTTGGAAAAATGTCTATTCAGGCCCTCTTGTCCATCTTTAATCAGATTTGGGTTATTTTTTTGGTGTTGTGTAAGTTTGGATATTAAATCCTTATTGGAGAGGGTGCCTGGGTGGCTCATTGAGTTAAGTGTCTAACTCTTGATTTCAGCTCCGGTCGCGATCTCATGGTTCGTGGGATCAAGCCCTGCATCGGACTCTACACTGTGTGGAGCCTGGTTGGGATTCTTTCCCTCTCCCTCACTCTCTGCCTCTCCCCTGCTTGCGCACATACTCTCTCTCTGTCAAAATAAAATAAATAAACATTTTAAAAAAACCCGTTAGTGGATATATCATTTGCAAATATCTTCTCCCATTGGTAGGTTGCCTTTTTCCTTCTTTTTGGTTTTACAAGCATCAGAGTAGGATTATGACAGAGTATAAATGATGGGAAAGGAAATTCATACTTCTGTGATATTAAGTAGACAAAGGCTGGTCAGTACATGGGAAAGAAGCCTAAACTATGTGTATTTTGTGCCCTTTACCATCATCAGTGTTGTGGAAATTGTGTTGCATTGGAAATTCACCTGATTTTTTAAACTTCCTTTTTTTAAATGTATTTTTTAAATTTACATCCAAATTAGTTAGCATATAGTACATCAATGATTTCAAGAGTAGATTCCTTAATGCCCCTTACCCATTTAGCCCATCTTCCCCCCACAGTCCCTCCAGTAACCCTCTGTTTGTTCTCCATTTTTAAGAGTCTCTCATGTTTGTCCCCCTCCCTGTTTTTATATTATTTTTGCTTCCCTTCCCTTGTGTTCATCTGTTTTGTATCTTAAAGTCCTCATATGAGTGAAGTCATATATTTGTCTTTCTCTGACTAATTTCACTTAGCATAATGCCCTCTAGTTCCATCCACGTGGTTGCAAATGGCAAGATTTTGCCGAGTAATACTTCATTGTATATACATACCACATCTTTTTTATCCATTCATCCATCGATAAGTTCACCTGATTTCTTAAATGCTTGTGTTGATAATTGTTGTAACTCAGTGATGGGTATGTGGGGTTCATTATGCTGTTCTATCTACATTTGTGTATGCTTGAAATTTTTTATCAAATGTAAAAAAGTAAAATAATTTTTAATAATAATTGAGCCTGCTAACACATTATTTTCTATTCTGTTAGCATAGTTTTCTGATACTTGCTTAGTTAGATCACTGGAAAACTCCCTGAGTTCTTCTTTAGGTTTTTGCGTTTTTGATGGGACATACTCTTTTTGCCACAGGAGTGTTTTTTATTTTTCCTTTTTTAGACTGTATATTTTATGTAGGTGTATTTATAAAATTAATACTTGAAAACAGCTTGAAATGCTCTTTCTTTTCTGTTTTTCATGGAGAACACCAAGCAGTATTTCATTTGGTGCTTAATATTGTATGTTATGTTTATATTCATCTGCTATTTCCTGACTTCCTGCTGTGTGTAGGGCAATGCTGCATTTCATATCTTGTACAGGATTTTGCAGAGTATGCTTAACAGGTGTTCTGATTTTATTTATTTATATATAGTTTATTTTCAAGTTGGTTTCCATATAACACCCAGTGCTCATCCCAACAAGTGCCCTCCTCCATGCTCATCACCCATTTTCTCCTCTCCCCCACCCCCATCAACCCTCAGTTTGTTCTCAGTATTTAAGAGTCTCTTATGATTTGCTTCCCTCCGTCTCCTTAACTATTTTTTCCCCTTCCCCTCCCCCATGTTCCTCTGTTAAGTTTCTCCTGTTCCACATACGAGTGAAAACATATGGTATCTGTCCTTCTCTGTGTGACTTATTTCACTTAGCATAACACCCTTGAGTTCCATCCACGTTGCTACAAATGGCCAGATTTCATTCTTTCTCATTGCCATGTAGTATTCCATTGTATAGATAAACCACATCTTCTTGATCCGTTTGTCAGTTGATGGCCATTTAGACTGTTTACATGATTTGGCTATTGTTGAAAGTGCTTTTGTGAACATTGGGGTGCATGTGCCCCTATGCATCTGCACTCCTGTATCCCTTGGGTAAATTCCTAGCAGTGCTGGGTCATAGGGGAGATCTATTGTTAATTTTTCAAGGAACTTCCACACTGTTTTCCAGAGCGGCTGCACCAGTTTACAGTCCCACCAACAGTGTAGGAGGGTAGGTATTCTGATTTTAGAACCATTTCCAAGAAGAGCCAAGGCACCTAAATATAAATATTTAGATACTCTAGATTTTGAGTGATTAACTTCTATCAGATTTATTACATGTAAATTCATTCATTGATTGGATAAATATTTGAGTTCCTTTTTCATTTTGGGCACTCTTATTGGCTGAACAAGACAGACAAGGTCTCTTGCCCTCATGAAGCTTACATTTTAATGGGGTGATACAACATAAACTAATAAGGTAATTCATGTAGTGGTTAATTTTGAGACCATAACAGAAGGTGAGGTGTTGAAGAGTGATGGGGAGTAGTGATACTAGATTGGGGTTGCCAGGGAAGTCCTCTTTGGGGTGGTGACATTTTAGCAAATACCAGAAAGGCAAGATAGAATAACCATTCATAGAGTTTTGTTGTAGCATAAGTTTTTTGTTCCTTTTTTTGCTGAGTAGTGTTTTGTTAATACCGCAATTTATCTCTTGTCCTTGTTTTTAGTTTTCGCTATTGTGAATAAAGCTACTTTGTACATTGTGTACAAGTTCCTTTTTGAGAATGTTTTCATTTTTCCTGGGTAAATGCTAGGAATTAAATTTGGGGTCATAGGTATGTGTTTAATATTATAAGAAATTGCTAAACTCTTGTCATAGTATCATTCGCTCAGTATCTCACTCTCAGCAGTGTAAGGGAGTTCCAGTTGCTCCATCTCATCACACACATTTTGTGTTACCTACTAGTCCTTTTAATTTTAAGCCAGGATACCAAAATAGTATTGTACGGTGTTTTTTCCAATGTAATGATATTTTCCTTGTTGTAAAATATATTTATATAAAAGTTACTATTTAAGTGTACAGTTGAGTGGCATTGAGTACACACCTTGTTGTGTAACCATTACCACCATCCATAACTTTTTCAGACTCCCAAACTGAAATTCTATACCCATTAAACAGTAACTTAACCATTCCCTGTTTTCCCAGCTCCTAGCAGCCACCTTCTACTTTCTGTCTCTGTGATAGAATAGTGTCTTGTGACAGGTAGTCTCTTGACTGCTCTAGGAAACTCATATTTGGCTTATTTCACTTAGCATAATGTCTTCAAGGTTCATCTATGTTGTAACATATATCAGAACTTTTTAAGGCTGAATGATATTCCACTGTAGGTATTATACCACATTTTGTTTATCCATTCATCCATCATGGACATTTGAGTTGTCTCGTGTTTTAATTTGCATTTTCCCAATAATTAATGATGTTCAGCTCTTCGTATGTTTATTGGTCAATCAGATAACTTCTTTTACCCATTTTTTTAAAATGTGCTTTTCCTTTTTTACTGCTGATTTGTAAATATTCCTTATTTATTCTGGATACAAGTCCTTTATCAGATATATTTTTTGTGAATGTTTTCTCCTTGACTGGCTTTACCTTTTTTTTTTCTCTTGTTTTGTGGTGATCATAGAAGAAAGCAGAAACATTGTTTTACTTTTTGAAGTGCTTGACTTGGCCACCTGGGAGGTAGCTCCATAGAAGTGATTTGGGGATGTGGCTAGAGTATGTGGAATACCTTCTTAAATATTTTCTTACATTACCATTATTTTAGATGTATGATTGACCCCATTCAGAGAATGATTTGGTTTGAAAAGAAGTTGAAAAAATTTGACTTGGAAAAAATAGTTTTCTGCTCTGGGACATTGTAATCAAAGCTGGATGACTTTACCTTATTACTGATTATCCTAAGAAAATAATTTAGGACAAGCACCATAGGAAATTGATCATTGCTACATTAACTATAATTGTGAAAAATGGAATTCTCTAAGTGTCCAATAAGAAGAAAACTATGTGGGGTGCTGGGGTGGCTCAGTTGGTTAAGTGTCTGACTCTTGATTTCGGCTCAGGTTATAATCTCAACGGTTCTTGAGTTTGAGCCCCATGTTGGGCTCCACGCTGTCAGCATGGAGCCTGCTTGGGATCCTCTCTCTGTGCTTCTCCCTATTGCATGCACGCTCGCTCGCTCGCTCTCTCTCTCTCTCTCTCTCAGAATAGATAAACTTAAAAAAACAACAACTATGTAATGGGAATATGTGCAATGTGGAATATAGGCCATTGTACTAAGAAGTTGACCTTTGCTCTAGGTACAGGTATATAAAATATCCATTATAATCTCTGCGTTGCAAATTCCCCATCTGTAAAATGGGATAGTAGGGGCACCTGGGTGGCTCAGACTGTTAGGTGACTGACTCTTGATTTTGGCACAGGTCATGCATGATCTCAGTTTGTGAGATTGAGCCTCGTGTTGGGGTCTGCACTGTGTCAGCACAGGGCCTGCTTGGGATTCTCACTCTCCTTCTTTCTCTGCCACTCCCCTTTTCGTTCTCTCTGTCACTCTCTCAAATAAACGTTAAAAAAAAAAAGTTTTTTTAACGTTTATTTATTTTGAGAGAGAGAGACAGAGTGTGAACGGGGAAGGGGCACAGAGAGACAGAAACACAGAATCTGAAGCAGGCTTCAGACTCTGAGCTGTCAGCACAGAGCTGGACGTGGGGCTCATGACCTGAGCCGAAGTCGGACACCTAACCGACTGAGCCGCCCAGGTGCCCAAAAAACATTTTTAAAAAAGCTTTTTTAAAAAATAAAATGGGTTAGTAAAGTAGCTATGCCATAGACTTGTCATGAGGATTGACGGGAAGAATGCCCCTAAAGTTTTGGCTCAGACGTGCTAAGCGTGCAATAAATGCTGGTTGCTGCTGCTGCAGTTGCGTAACATGATGGTATGTATTTAAAGTCTGTGGGATTATGTGTGTTCCACTCACCTTTTATTTTCTTAGCAGTTTTTTTCCCTCCTTTTCTGTTACCTATCATAGTAAACCATTGTTAGATTCAAACCACCACCTATGTAAGTCTTAATTCATCAACTTCTTTCCGTCTTCATTGATATGCCTGTTAAAATTTACTATCAGTTCTCAGATGGTCTGCTCTAGTTGCCTCCCAGTTAGTCTCACTGAATTTTTTTTTTTTTGCATCGCTTCCAATTTGTATTCCTTATGGTGACCTTTGATAATTAGAACTTTTGCATTTTGATGGAATCTAATTATTCATCACATTTTTTTCCTTTTATGATTAGTACTTATTTATGTTTTGTCTAAGAAAGCTTTTTCTCCCCAGGGTCACTAAGTATTCTATTTTCTTAGTAGCTTTAATAGTTCTAGCTTTTATATTTAGATAGTTTGTTTCAAATTGACTTTTTCTATCTGGTATGGGATAGGAATAGGAGGTTAGTTTTCCTCCTATATATCTAGTTCTAGCACCCATTTATTGAAAAATACTTGGATTTCTTCATTGATTTATCTTGGTACCTTGCTTGGAAGGGTGGGTGGGTCTATTTCTGGGCTCTGTTCTGTTTCATTGATTTCTTTGTCTAGCCTTGCGCCAACACCACAGATTTTCTGTAGCTTTATATAGTAAATCTTGAAATGAGGTTGTATAAAACATGTAGCCTTGTTTTTTATTTTCATGAATATTTTGGCTGTTCTAAGTATTTTGCATTGCCATATACTTTTTAGAATCAGTTTTTCAGTTTCTTCAAAAAGACCAGCTGGGATTCTTATTGATCTTTGTATTTGGGGAGAATTGACAGCATTGCGCTCTTTGACTTACGAAGGTGGTGCATCTCTCCCATTTATTTAGATCCTTTTTTAAATTTTTCTTAGTGGTCTTTTATAGTTTTCATTGTAGAAGTTCTGCACATTTTTCATTAGATTTATCCTAAGTAGTTTATGGTTTTTAATAGTATTACAAATAGGATTTTTACATTTCATTTTCCGTTTGTTGCTAAAATAAACTGAGAGTACAGTTTATTTTAAATTGAGCATGTATCCTATGACCTTGCTAAATTAATTCGTTAGTTCTAGTAGGATTTTTTTATTTGGTACATTTCTTAGGGTTGTCTGCATATACAGTCAGTTAGATTTACAAGTAAAGACATTTTTAGTTCTTCCTTTCCACTATTTGTGCTTCTTATTTCTTCTTGTAATGGGTAGGACCTACAGTATGGTATTGATTAGAAGCAGAAATCATAGAAGTGGACATCCTTCCCTTGTCCCCGTCTTTGGGGGTAAAGGATTCATTTTCACCATTAATATGTTTGTTGTAATTGCTTTGTAGATGCCCCCACTCTCCCCCTTTTTGATTTCATGAATGGATGTTGAATTTTGTCTGATTATCTTTCTGCATTTATTACTCATTTTTTTTCAAGATTTTACTTTTAAGTAATTTCTATACCCAGTGTGGGGCTTGAACTCAACCCCAAGATCAAGAGTGTCATGGTCTGCCGACTGAGCCAGCCAGGCACCGCTATCTTTCTGCATTTATTGATATCATATGTGATTTCCTTGTTTATTTTGTTAATGTGGTAGAAGACATTGATGTTTTAAATTTATTTTTATTTTTTTAATGTTTATTTTGAGAGTGAGTGTGTGTGTGAGTGCAGGGGAAGGCCGGGGAGTGGGAGGGAGAGAATCCCAAGCAGGTTCCGGGCTGACAGCACAGAGCCCGACCCCGGGCTCAATCTCACCAAGTGTGAGATCATGACCTGAGCCGAAATCAAGAGTCAGATGCTTAACTGACTGAGCCACCCAGGCGACCCTGATTTTTTTTTTAATTAAACTTTTTTATTTGAGATAATTGTAGGTTCTTATGCATTTGTAAGGAACAATACAGAAATATTCCATATACCTTTCCCAGTTTTCCTCATTGGTAATAACATTTTCAAAAACTATAGTACAATATCACTACCAAGATACTGGCATTGATGTGGTCAAGGTACAGAATATTTCCATTACTACAAGCATTCCTTTTATAGCCCTTTTGTTGCCCTTTCAAAGCCATCCTTATTTGCCTCCTGCCTCAGCCCCTCCCCAAATCCCGAGAACCACTTCTCTCCATTTCTGTAGTTTGTCATTTCAGAAATGTTAACACAAATTGAATCATACAGAATGTAAGTTTTGGGGGTTGGCTTTTTCTCTCTGGTATGGATGTACCACAGTTTGTTCAACCATTCACCCATTATCATCTCGGTTTCTAGTTTGGGCCTACTTGTGTGAACTTAAGTGTAGCTTTCTCTGGGCTAAATGACCGGTCGTGCAATTGCTGAGTCATGTAATAGTTGCATGTTTATATTTTTTTTATAGATTGCCAAATTGTTTACCAAAACGGCCATACCATTTAATATTCCCATCAGCAATGTATGAGGAGTCCAGTTTTTTTCCACATCCTTTCCAGGACTTGGTGTTGTCACTGGTTTTTATTTCAGCCATTCTGGTTGGTGTGAGGTGATCTTTCATGGTAGTTTTAATTTGCATTTCCCTAATGGTTAATGATGTTGAACCGTTGAACATTTTTTCATGTGCCTGTTTGCTGTCTGTATACAATCTTCTATTTTGAAATGTCTTTTTGTGTCTTTTGCCCATTTTTTATTGGATTTTTTTTCTACTGGGTTTTCAGAGTTCTTTATTGTATATACTAGTCCCTTGTCTTTTTCTGATATGTGGTTTGAAAAAATATTTTTCTCCAGTCTGTTTCAGGTATGTGGTTTGGAAAAATATTTTCCCTGTTCTGTAACTTGTCTTTTTTATCTTCCTAACAAGGTCTTTTACAGAACAAAAATTTTTAGTTTTGAAGAACTCGAGTGTATCAGTTTCTCTTTTTATAGATTGTGCTTTTGGGGTCTAAGAACTCTTTGCCTCACCAGATCCTGAAGGTTTCTCTTAGTTTTCCCTAAAAGTTTTATAGTTTGACAATTTACATTTAAGTCTATAATCATTTTTAATGTGTACATTATGAGACTTAGGTCAGGGTTTAGTTTTTACTGATATCCATTTGCTCCAGCATCATTTGTAAAAGCCACATTACCTTGGTTGAATTACTTTTGCATTTTGTCAGAATCATTTCAGGGCATGTTTGTGTGTATGTGTTTCTGGGTATTCTATTCTATTCCATTGATTTATATTTCTGTCCCCCCACCAATGCCACATAGTTTTGATTACTATACCCATATAATAAGCCTTGAAATTGGGTAGACCGATGCCTCCATTTTCCTGTCAAAATTGATTTAGCCATAAAAAGGTTATAGTTTGTGTGATTTGATGTCTGGGTAAATATTATCTTTACTATTCTTTAAAGCAATTATAAAGTCTTTATATTGCTTATTAATATAACAAAAATTAATTCCAATATAGTTAATCTACAGTGTTATATTAGTTTCAGGTGTACAGTATAGTGACTCATCAATTCTCTATATTAGTGTACATCAAGATGAGTTGTGCTCTTAATCCCTTCACCTATTTCACCCATACCCCCACCCACCTCCCCTCTGGTGACCATCTGTTCTGTTTTTGTTTTATTTTTTGCATATATATATATATATATATTTCTAATTTGCATCCAAGTTAGTTAGCATATAGTGCAATAATGATTTCAGAAGTAGATTCTAGTGGTTCATTCCCTATGTATAACATCCAGTGCTCATCCCAGCAAGTGTCTTCCTTACTGCCCTTTACCCATTTAGCCCATCCCTGTCCCACAATCCCTCCAACAACTCTCTGTTCATTCTCTATATTTGAGTCTCTTACATTTTGTCCCCCTCCCTGTTTTTATATTATTTTTGCTTCCCTTCTCTATTGTCATTTGTTTTGTATCTTAGATTCCACATATGAGTGAAGTCATATGATATTTCTTTCTCTGACTAATTTCACTTAGCATAATACCCCCTAGTTCCATCCACGTATTTGCAAATGGCAGGATTTCATTTTTATTGAATGCTGAGCGATACTTCTTTGTATATATGTACTGCATCTTTATCCATTCATCTGGAGTGTCTGTTTTTTGACTTGTCTTTTTTCCCCCTTTTGCATATTTTGTTTCTTAAGTTACACATGTGATTGAAATCATAAGGTATTTGTCTTTCTCTGACTGGCTTATTTTGCTTAGCTTTATACATTTTAGCTCCATCCATGTTTTTGCAAATGGCAAGATTTCATTCTTTTTTATGGCTGAGTAATATTCCTCTGTGTGTGTGTGTGTGTGTGTGTGTGTGTGTGTGTGTGTGTGTGTGTACACGTACACACACACACACACACACACAAACCGCATCTATTCTTTGGGTAAATACCCAGTAGTGCAATTACTGGATCATAGGGTAATTCTATTTTTAATTTTTTGAGGAACATCCATGCTATTTTCCATGGTGGCTGCACCAGTTTGCATTCCCACAAAAAAGTTTTATTTTTTATGCTTATTACTTCAATTAAGGATGTGACAGAATATGTATTATTAAGCAACACCTGGTTCATAGCCTGACATAATATTTGCTGAATTTAATTAAAATTTTGTTTCTCAAGATTTGCGTGACTCCTTCTCTCTACAGTGGTCTTATATCAGCAACATGGCTACCGATTGGCTGGGCAGTATTGTGTCCATCAACTGTGGAGATAGCTTGGGTGTCTATCAGGGAAGAGTGTCAGCAGTGGATCAGATCAGCCAGACCATTTCCCTTACCCGGCCTTTCCACAATGGAGTGAAGTGCCTCGTGCCAGAAGTTACCTTCAGGTGAGTGTCCTGACTGATTTCTTCAAATCTAGTCTCGTGGTCTGTGGAGCTTGAATCTAGGTCTCATTGCCAATGTTCTCTTGTAGAGGGCTGCTTTTGAAGAGTCTTGGGTGAGATTTTGGAGTCTTAACTCTTCTAGTCTAGCTGCTGTTTCAGCGTAGAGTTTGTGTTGTGTCGTAATTAGCTTTTAGCCAATGAATTGGGGTTTGTCAAACATTTTTCTTGTCTCTGTCAATATTATCTTATTTAAATGGTTCAAATTCAGAATAATCTTTCTATTTTCTTTCTCAGATTTTTATTATTTGTGTTTTCTTATATCTAAGGACTTTATCGATCCTCCCCCACCTCCTAAATGTATCTCTTTGTAGATTTGTATTATAATTTATCTCCAGACGCACAGTTTCTAGTGGCTGAAGTCCTTAGTTACAGGAACCTATCTTTCTTTCTTTTTTTTTTTTTAATGTTTATTTATTTGGAGAGAGTGTGCGAGCGAGCATGAGTAGGGGAGGGGCAGGGAGAATCCCAAGTAGGATCAAGCTGTCAACGCAGAGCCCAACGCAGTGCTCGATCTCATGAATCATAAGATATGACCTGAGCCAAAACCAAGAGTCAGATGCTTAACTGACTGAGCCACCCAGGTGCCCCCGGAGTGTAGTTTTCTTAGCGTTTGTCTGTGGATCTCCAGTTCTGTTGCTGTCTGCACATCCCTCTTTTCACCAGTTTGTCGTACAATCTCCCTTTCTTACATTAGCGCAACAACAGAATGGTCAGACAAGAGCTTCCTTGACTCTCTGAAAAGTACCTTCACATAATCTTTATTCTTATTTGTAACCCTTTTTAAAGTCTAGAAGACATAGCCTCTGTGTTCAGGGCTACCCTTGTCTTGTATGCTTTACGTCTCTTTTGTGTCTTCTTTATCAACCTTTATACTGTCTTCTCTGCATTCCAACATTCCCAGCCTTCCCTCACAGTTCACACCCTCCAACACTCACGTCCACCCACAGTTGGCATGTGCCATTAGGTATTGCCCTGTCCTTTCCTTTCTCTTTATACCCATGGTTCTTTTCAGAGCAAAATAGTCTGTTTTCATTCTCTTTGTGGCCTCATTCTCTAGTGCTCCTTCTCCCCACCATTGTCTTTTTTCTAATTTTACTGTCTTGCCGAACTAGCTCTTGCTAGTTCAATGTTACAGATTAACTAATTGCCAGATTCTGTGGCAGTGTCTTCATTCTAACCTTACTCAAATTGCCCCCTAACTGTTGTAGTGTCCTCTTTTAGTTCCTCTGTCACTCCTTTGGGTTTTCTTTCCATGTATTCTTCCATTCCTTTACATCCCCGACACCACGTTCTTTTTTTTTTTTTATGTTTATTTTTGAGACAGAGTATGCTAGTGGGGGAGGGGCAGAGAGAGAAGGAGACAGAGGATCCAAAGTGGGCTCTCTATGTGGAGCTTGAACTCACTAACTGAGATCATGACCCAAGCCGAAGTTGGATGTTTAACTGACCGAGTCACCCAGGTGCCCCTCTTCTACTCACTTTTTAAGAGTGAGTTACACAAAGTTCTATCTTTGATTCTTTTCTTAGTCTGTAATCTCTCTCGACCACTTCATGTGTACTTTCCTACACATGCATGAGACCCCAGACCTTTAATTTAGACCCATTATCTGAACTTCAGACACTTATTTTGTCTATTGGTTATTTCCAGGTGGATATCCCACAAAATATCTTTTTGTTTTTACACCTAGCGAAGGGCTCAACCCTGAGATCGAGTCGGATGCTCTTTCGACTGAACCAGCCAGGCACGCCTCCCACAAAAAAAAATTTTTTTAATGAATATGTGAAATTTGTTCACATATTCTCTCTCTCTTTTTTAATGTACTGAGAGAGAAAGTGTGAGTGGGGGAGGGGTAGAGAGGGAGAGAGAAAGAAAACTAAAGCAGGCTCTGTACTGCCAGCATGGAGCTCGACATGTGGCTTGAACTCATGAATTGTGAGGTTGTGACCTGAGCCGGAGTCAGACACTTAACCAACTGAGCCACCCAGGTGCTCCGCTTCCACAGAATATCTTAAATGTAAGATTTTCGGGGCACCTGGACGGCTCAGTCAGTTAAGTGTCCGACTTTGGCTCAGATCATGATCTCACGGTTTGTGAGTTCGAGCCCTGCTTTGGGCTCTGTGCTGACAGCTCAGAGCCTGGAGCCTCCTTCAGATTCTGTGTCTCCCCCTCTCTCTGCCCCTCCCATGCTCATGCTGTGTCTCTCTCTGTCTCTCAGTAATAAACAAAAACATTAAAAAATTAAAAAAAAAAAGA
Source organism: Cryptoprocta ferox (assembly GCA_028646485.1). Taxonomy (NCBI): domain Eukaryota; kingdom Metazoa; phylum Chordata; class Mammalia; order Carnivora; family Eupleridae; genus Cryptoprocta; species Cryptoprocta ferox. Next base: position 108,847,821 of record CM053560.1, on the reverse strand, counting down.
TTTTCAAAGCTGAACTCATTATGTTATCTGTAGGTTTCTTCTTTCGAAGGTCTGCCCTTAATCGGTAAACTAATTATACTTTTCTGAGTTAGAAACTTAGGAATCATTGTAAATTTTTCTTTCTCTTTGATCCTCATGTTCAGTTAGTCACCAAACCCTGTGGAGTCCAAACATCTCTTGGTTTCATCCTCCCCTCTCCATTTACATTGTCACTTGCCCTGTTTGTTCCCTCTTATTTCTTCCCTGATCTCCTAACTCAGTGTTCTTTCCGCTAGCTTTTCCACCTTCCCTACAGCCACCAGAAAAAATGTAATAGGAGTATGATCTGGCCCCCATTACCTCCACAGCTTTGCCTCCTGTCATTGCTGTTCATCTCTAGAACTTTTCCATCATCCCACAGTGAAATTTCATATCCTGTAAACACTAACCCTCCAATCTCCTTTTCCTGTAGCCCTGGTAACCAATTTTTTACCTTCTTTCTCTGTGAATGGGACTATTCTAGATACCTCATATAAAGTGGAAACATTTAATAATTTTCCTTTTGTGATGGCTTATTTTACTTAGCATACTGTCTTCAAGGTTCATCCATGGTGTGCCATGTGTCAGAATTTCCCTCCTTTTAAAGGCCTAGTGGGGTGCCTGGGTGGCTCAGTCAGTTAAGCATCTGACTTCAGCTCAGGTCATGATCTCATGGTCTGTGAGTTCGAACCCCATGTTGGGCTCTGTGCTGACAGCTCGGAGCCTGGAGCCTGCTTCAGATTCTATGTCTCCCTCTCTCTCTGCCCCTCCCCTGCTCATGCTCTGTCTCCCTCTCTCAAAAAATAAATAAACATTAAAAAAAATTTAAAGGCCTAGTAAATATTTCACTGTAAGTCTATACTATACTTTGTTTATCCATTCATGTTACAGTGGACACTTGGGTTTCCACCCTTTGGCTCTCGGGAAGAATGCTGCTATGAACATGGGTATGACACTATTGCAGTTTTGAGACTCGGACTCTTTTGTGTATTTCAGGGCAGGCGACATTACAGAATTAAAAATTCTGGAGATACCAGGTCCTGGAGAAAACCAACATTTTGGAGACCTTCATCAGACAGAATTAGGCCCCTCTGGTGTTGGGTACCAAGTGGGTATCAATCAGAATGGCACAGGCAAGCTGGTGAAGAAGCCAACCTCTTCCAGCAGTGCCCCTCAGAATATCCCTAAGAGGACAGATGTGAAGAGCCAAGATGTTGCCGTTTCCCCCCAGCAGCAACAGTGCTCAAAGAGCTATGTGGACAGGCACACGGAATCCTTGAGTCAGTCCAAAAGTTTTCGTCGTCGGCACAACTCTTGTAAGTTGGATCAAGTTGATATTTCTTCTTAATGTGTGTTTCAGGGCTATAAGCTTTTATCCACTGCTGTTCTATAAACAAATTCTTTGTTGCCCCAGTGAAAAGGGATGCTCATAGAGCTTCTCAAAAATACAGCATGACTCTCTTATTGTAGGTCTACTCCTTCAGGAGATTGAGGGAAAGAAAATAAACTGTTAGAGACTCACACCAGCTCCCTACCCTCTCCCCTTCACTTAACTTCCTTCAAGAAAGGTCACCTGCCTGGAGTTCACATAGACGAAAGCGATTATTGTCTTTAATCTGGTAACATGGTGGTGGTGATGTCTGAGTTGAGCCTGCACTTGGCTGTTCTATGAGATTCTTGGATAACTTGTGATTTGGCTCCCATCCTCAGAGGAGAGGAAGGGACTGGCCTACAACATCTTTGTGATTGGACGTTACTGACAGACTACAGTTTTTTTTTTTAAGTTTATTTTTTGTTTATTTGAGAGAAAAAAAGTGTGAGTGGGGGAGGGACAGAGAGAGAGAGTAAAGAGTGAGAATCCCTAGCAGCCTCTTCACTGTCAGTGCGGAGCCCGACGTGGGGCTTGAACCTATGAACTGTGAGATCATGACCTAAGCCGAAATCAGATGTTTCACCGACTGAGCCACCCAGGCACCCCTTCCAACAGACTACAGTTTTAAATTTGCTGTATTCACTGTCCTTGCTAACACATAAAGGAGAATATGCACTGGTGTGTTGACTGCCCAGTTGTGTTTGCCACTAACAAATTGTTGAATGCCATTTACTCACTATGGAACTGTAATTAATTTACTAGAATCTGGTATGCTTTTTAATACATTCACTAGAATAATGTTATAAAAGTGAATTGTAACAGATTCACCAAAATCTGTGTGGCATCTGTGTTAGGGGCCAACATTTTTAAGTTTTGAAAATGCCCTGATTTCATGAATGATCTCTTGAAATTTTGGAACTTAAAAAAAATGTATTTCAAGACCCTTTCCTTTATTGCTTAAGTAACTGTCTGAATTGACAGTGGTTGAAAACCTTAGACTAAAATTGAATTGTTACTTCCGTATCTGTTGAAAAACTAAAGAATGCTTGGATAGAAAATTTACTATTTCCATTTAGATTTTAACCCTCTCTGCTTTGCTTTATTCTCACTTTAAAAAAAGTTCTTTTTTCTTTACTGAAAACACTGACTTGTTTCTATAAAGTTCAAACAGTCAAGCAGTTTATAATCTCATGTGCTCGGAGATAACCTTCATTGGCAGTTTTTACTAGTATTTTTTTCTCTTGTTATTAACAACTTACATTACTAAGGTAAATTTGTTAAAATTAATGAACCAGTGTTGATACATTATTATTAAAGTCTTTTCTTCAGATTACCTTAGTTTTTACCTAATATTCTCGTTACAGACTCTCGTCCAGCATACCACATTACTTTTAATAGTCATGTCTCCTCTTGCATCTGACAGTTTCTCAGACTTTCATTGGTTTTGGTAACTAACTTATCAATAACAGTGATAAGTTATTTTCATCACTTCGTATCAAGGGTATGTACTGTCAATATAGTTTATGACTTGATGTTGACCTTGATCACCTGGCTGAGGGAAGTGTGTATGTCACATGTTTCTGTAAAGTTCTCCGCACCTATGCAGAGTATCTGCATACATTATTTGGAATTCGTCTGCACCAGAAATTTGTCTCTTCTCCCCTATTTATTCAATTATTTATTTTTATCAGTATGGACTCATAAGTATTTATCTTACACTTTGGATTAGAATTCATCACTGCTTTATTTTAGTGCTTGGCATTGGCCACTGGGAGCTGTTTTGGTTAGCTCCTGTTTTCTTGGACATTGTGGATAGGTTCTTCCCCCAGTACTACTTTACTTTCTGGCACTACAGGATGCTCCAGGTTTATCTTCTAATCACTTTTTTTTTTTTTAATTTTTATTTGAGAGAGCGCATGTGAGCATGAGGGTGGGATGGGGGCAGAGAGAGAGAGAGAGAGAGAGAGTGAGAGAGAGAGAGAGAGTGAGTCGTAAGCAGGTTCCACACTCAGTGCAAAGCCTGAGGCAGGACTCGATCCCATAATCCTGGAATCATGACCTGAGCCAAAATTGAGAGTCGGACGCTCAACCAACTGAGCCACCCAGGAGCCCTCATTTTCTTCTATATTTTTTGCCCTAGCCCTAGAATCAGCCTCGTCTCCAAGGAGCCCTATTTATTTTATTGAAGAGTGGTATTATAAGCCATTACCTGGGTGCTAGCCATGCTCATTTCTGCTGGCGGTTGGCTTTTTGACTGACAGAGCAGGGAAATAGATATATGTATATTTGGCTAGTGTATATACACATATCTATTACTATTTTTATATGTAATCTTCTGTACTGTATCAAGCTAAGCATGAATACATACTGATTTCTCCAGCTCGAATCCATTACCACCTGCGTCACTCTAGCCACCTCTTTTTCTTACCTGTCACCTCTCTAACAGTGAAAGACTGGTCTCCTACCATCTGCCATCCATGGGCTTAAATCGTTCAGTTCCAGTGTACATGTAAGGCACTATCAGAATTACTAACCTGCATCCACATTCCCTTCGTTGACTTGTTTTATACATTTGTAACAGATTGTTTTGTCACATTCTGCCTTCCATCCTGGGATCCTCCCACCTCCTCAATGAATTTAAAAAAAAATTGCATATATTAAGGCTTATTCTTTGTGCCCTAAAGTTCTGAGTTTTAACATGCACTGCCTTGTAGCCATTATCACAGTATTATATAGAATCCCTTGTTTCACCAGTTTAGTCTTTCCGACTTTTTTCCATGACCTTTCTCCCACCTCAGCAGCTACTGATCTTTTCACCATCTTTGTAGGTCTCACCTTTTCCAGAATACGACATAATTAAAATTACACAGTATGTAGCCTTTTGATACAGGCTTCTTTCACTTAACAGTGTGCATCTGAGATTCATTCATGTTGGGGTGCCTGTGTGGCTCAGTCAGTTGAGTGTCTGACTCTTGATTTTGGCTCAGGTCATGATGCCAGAGTTGTGGGATTGAGCCCTGCATTGGGCTCCACACTGAGCATGGAGCCTGCTTAAGATTCTCTCCCTCTGCCCCACTCTCCCACTCCTACTCTTCCTCCCTCAAACTAAAAACCAAAAACAAAAAAAATCATTCATGTCTTTGTGGCTTGATAGCTCATTTCCTTTTATTGCTGAATAATATATTTCATTGTATGGATGTATCAAAGTTTGTCTCTCCATTTTATCTATTGAAGGGCATCTTGGCTGATTCCAACTTTCGGTGATGATGAACAAAACTTGCTAGAAACATTTGTGTGCAGGTTTTATGTGGACATAAGTTTTCAGATCAGTTGGGTAAATACCTAGGAGTATGATTGCTGCACATTATGGTAAGACTGTCGAATTTTTTTCCCCTTGCCAACGATTATAGCAACTCTCTTGAAAATGTGCCGGTAACGTCAAACAGGTAATTTATTTGATCTTTAACAAGTCACTCTGGTAAAAAAAAAAAAAGTTGGGTGACTCTCAGAAAGTATCCCCTGGTGGATGATGCTTCTCCTTTTGCTGGTTAGTCGGTTCCCTAGATTATTAAGTGCACTTAAATAAGGTAAAGGGATCATGGCAAAAAAAAAAAAAAAAATTATGCTCTTTCAGAGAACTTCTTTTGAATCCAGGTTAGTGTGGAAGATGTCTGTGACCTGGGAATTTGATGATGAGATGTGGCTCAGAATTGGTTTATGATAGGTAGACTTGCATTTATTTATTTATTTTTGATTTTTTTTTCTTAATGTTTAGTTTTGAGAAACAGAGAGAGACAGAGCGCAAGCAGGGGAGGGGCAGAGAGAGAAGGAGACATAGAATCAGAACCAGGCTCCAGGCTCTGAGCTGTCAGCACAGAGCCCAACGGGGGCTTGAACTCCTGAACGGTGAGGTCATGACCTGAGCCGAAGTCAGACGCTTAACTGTCAGGCGTCCCGGAGTTGCATTTATTTATCTGTTTAGTGAACCCTGTAAATTAGTAGAAAATAGGATTCCAAGAAAATAGATTGGTTTCTTCCCACTTCAGTTGTAAAGATTGGTTTCTTCCCACTTCAGTTGTAATGTAGATTATCATTGTTTTTCTTATTGATGAATGAAGAAATGGAGATTAAGTATTTTTCGCATTAGAGATATATAAATAGAAATTTTCCTGGTATATTTTTATTGATGTTGAAACTAGTAGGTTGATAAAGTATAGGAATATAATCTCTCTTCAATTCTGGTTTTTAAGTATTCTTTTAAGGTTAGTGATGAGTTGTTGAGGGATTTGTTGGTTATAGTTCCCTAATCCAACATTCATGAGAGATTTAGCACAAGCAGATTTTATTTTATTTATATTTTTAAAGGTTTATTTATTTTGAGAGAGAGAGTGTGTGTGCACATGCAAGTGGTGGGGGCGGGGAGGGGGGAGAATCCCAAGCAGGCTCTATGCTGCCAGCCAAGAGCCTGACGTGGGGCTCCATCTCATGAACCATGAGACCATGACCTGAGCCAAAATCAAGAGTCAGGCGCTCAACCAACTGAGCCATCCAGGCACCCCTAACTTAATTAATTAATTATATATTTTTTAGAGAGAGTGAAAGTGTGTGTGTGTGGGGGAGAGAGAGGAGAGAGAGAGAGAGAGAGAGAATATCCCAGAGAGAGAGAGAGAGAATATCCCAAAGAGGCTCCATATTTGTCAAGTAGATGAATGAAATATTAGTCCTGGGAAGCAGAAGAAAACCATTTGAGACTGGCTAAGGATACGGTCTGTGTATGGTCTGTTCATTCATTTTACTAATGATCCCACCATCCAGGGTCCTACTATGAGTTCTTAACCTCCTTGGATGTGCCCTGGTGCTGGTGCTGGAGCCCAAGAAGTTGAATTATTACCAAAGCCTAGAATTTGGAGGGTTGAAAAGAAGGTTCGAGATGCTCTCAGTTATCTCCTTGTGAAGCCCGTTGAGTCTGACATGAAAACATTTGCAGTTTGACCTTCAGGTGCCCTTTAGCGTGCTAAGTGCAGGACAAAGTTCCCTTTTACAATACGTGTGTGACAAAAACCAATAAATAAGTGGCACTGAGAGTTACACAACAATGAGTTTGTTGTAAGTTATCCTGGCCAAAGGGCTTTTGTGCCAAAGGCTGGCAGCAAAATGGCACAGGAAGGCGGCCAGCCTCTAGTCTTAACACATACTTGGCCCTTGTAATTGAGAGGTAAAGAAATCTGTGAAGCACTGTTTATCCTTTCCAAGGGAAGCGCTTTTCTCTCCTAGTGGCCAAAGGCCATTTTATTTTTTTATTCTTTCCCCCAAATATTTTATTATCTTAAATTCTAAACAACAGCTGTGCTTAGTTTTATATATATTTCAAATGAGCACATTTTAATTATTTGCCAAAGGCCATTTTAAATATAGAGCCAGGCCCTTGGGTTGAATAAGCCAAGTATTGAGACAGCTTATTCACCAAGAACTTCCCAATATTTGTAGTAAAGTATGAGGAAAAGGAAGAATCAGAGACAACTGAGCATATTGGTCTGCTTTTCATTTACTTTATAATCTCTTATCTTTTTCTTGCTGACCTATGATGTCAGTATTTCCTCTTGGAAATCTTTTTTGCTGTCTCCTTTCCTAACAGTGTTTGGAACATAGCTGATCCTTAGTGTACACATTTGTCAAATGACTGAATGTAAGCTCTGTATTCAGAGAGAGCATGATGAAATACCTGATACCTTCTAAAGACACGACTCTGTTTTGGTTGCAAGTGGTGTTTATAGAAACTTGAGGCTGAGCCAAAAATGGCTTCCTATTTTGCTGCTTTTGCCCTGTCTTCTCTCAAACTGATTAATTGCTTGTCTTCATCTGTCATTGTGATAGATTTGGGATAGTTCATTGTCAGTTCATACTGGGCATGACTGAACTCCTTTCCTCTGAAGCCCTTGCCTCACACCCCCTCTTTATTATTGTGGACAACTTCATCTTCCTGTCTTTTTCAGTCACGCAAAGATTTGATAGCTCCCTTTCTTTCTCATAGTTGATCTCAAGTTGCCTTTTCGTTAGTGACCTCTTTAGACTCTTAACTTTTGTTGTTTGTATGGGTGTTTTTTGTTTTTTGAGATGGCTGTTTTTATTCAGCAGAGATTTGTTTTATTTATGGTGGACAGAGCATAGAATTGGGTGACAGATCTGAACGACATCGTTCTGCCCTCTGTTGCTTGCATTGTTCTTGGGAAGTTAGAGTAAAAACACAGATAACTGCAGAACAAAGTAGGTAGTATGGGGCAAGTGCTAGATTAACGGTACCCACACTGCTGCAGGTGATCAGATGGGGGTGATCTTTCAGCTGGAGTAATCAAGATGGTGTGTTTGGGCTGAGTCTGTAACAATAAAAATAAAAAATAGCTTAAAACTTCATCAGTAGGTATGGTATATATTATTAGGGTATAGTCTATAAAAAATCTTAAAAAAATTTTTAGTGTTTTATTTATTTTTGAGAGAGAGACAGAGATAGAGTATGAGTGTGGGAGGGGCAGAGAGAGAGGGAGAACACAGAATCTGAAGCAGGCTTCAGGCTCTAAGCTGTCAGCACAGAGCCTGACACAGGGCACAAACACACAAACCGTGAGATCATGACCTGAGCTGAAGTCAGACGCTTAACTGACTGAGCCACTCAGGTGCCCCTATAAAAAATCTTATAAAAAGATATTTGGAGAAATCATTCATGAAACAGAAGCTCCTAAGTAAGAAAGCAAAGTACAAAACTTTGTAAGATGGATGCATACTTTTTTGACTAAAAGGGAACATGTCAAAACGTTAAGTGAATACTTGTAATTTTTGGGGTGCCTGCCTGGCTGAGTTGATTAAGCGTCCAACTTCAGCTCAAGTCATGATCTCATGAGTTTGAGCCCTGCATCAGGCCCCATGCTGACATTAAGGAGCCTGCTTGGAATTCTCCCTCCTTCTCTCTCTCTCTCTCTCTCTCTCTCTCTCTCTCTCAATAAACTTTAAAAACGTTCAGTGAATGTCTGCAATTTTCTGTATATTTTATGCACGATTAACATTTGTTAACAAGAAGTTACTTCTAAAAAAGGACAACTTGTTGCCTGTGGCTTTTGAATTCCTTTTTTACCATTGTGCTGTACTGAATAGGTTTTTTGCTTTTGCCTTGTATGCTCATTTTCTAGACATGATCCTCTTCTAGTTCTTTTCACTTTGCCTAGGTCTGTCAGAGTTACATGTCCTTATTCTTGTTTCCACAGATAATGTGGAATTTGGAATCTGACAGATCAGAGTCCAAGTCCTAACTTAGACATTTATTAGCTGTATCGGTTTGGAATCCTTAGTTTCCTTATTGGTAGAATGCTCATTTTAATTGGGTTGTTCTGAAGACAGACTAAGATAATGTGCATATCAAAGCCTAAGATGGTGCCAGTTACATAGGTTCTGCAAGTTGACAGGTAGTGGGAGCCCTTAGTGTCTTTCTTCCTTTACTCTTGGCTAGTCAATAACTATAGAAATAATAACCATTGTAACTATTTTTTTGCTTCTCTAATACTTTATAATACTTTCGAATATTATAACAATGAAGTAATCTTTGTGAAGAAACTCGTGGTAAATGTCAAAGTACAAGTGGATTTTATAATTTAGGATGCTCTGGCTCTAATAGAAACCCTACTTATTGGCTCAAATAGTAAAGAAATTATGTCACATGTGAAATCCAGCATTGGGACATTTTCAGGCACAGTACAATCAGGTCTCCAGTCTAGTTTCTCTGAAGCTCACCTTTGTGTGTTGGCTTTGCCCTCAAACTGATACTCGCCGGTTCCAGCAGTTCTAGGTGTCTCGTTCAGAATCTACAGGAGAGAAGACACTGTCTCTTCTAGTGTATCATCTTTAGCAGGGTTTCTTAACTTCGGTGCTCATGATATTTTGGTCCAGATCATTTTTATTGTGGGAGACTGTCCTGTGCATGGTACAATGTTTAGCAGCATCCCTGGACTCCACCTTCTAGATGCCAGGAATACTCCCCAACCACCACCGATTGTAACAACCAAAAATGTCTCCAGACATTGTCAAATGTCCCATTGGGATGTAATATTGCCCCTGTTGAGAATCAGAAGTTCTTCAGGAGTGAGGAAACCTTGTTATCAGAAAAGATCTACTCTCCACCTTTCACCCTATTCTGTCTTCTTGACCAGTATTCTTCACATGCCCATGCTTAAATCAGTTGTTGGCATGAGCAGCACCATGATTGATTCAGGAATTTATCTGTTCCCTTCCCTGAGAGGAGGGTATGGTATCTATCTGAACAAAAATGGGTTTTGTTCTGAGGGAGAGATCTGGACAGGCAACAACAGAATCTGCTTATAGAGCAAAAAACTCTAAAATTGCTTACCTGTGGCAAGGGCCTATCTGAAGTGCTATGGTGGAAGATACAGGCAGTTTGACTGTTGGGTCTGCAGAGGTGATTGGGAATGATACTAAAGGAGGGTGAGAGTAACTTTAGATGAGGACCAGGGTTTTGTTGATATTGTTCACCGTTGACTCTTCAGCACTTAGCACAGATCCTAGTGGATAGCAGATGCTTAATGAACATTTTTTAAATGAATATAGAAAAATAGTGATCAGAATTCTATCCTGAGTGCAATGTGTTTTGGATCCAGTGAGCAGTGGTATGGTTATAGGTATAGTTGGCTGAAATGAAAGAGACTCCTGGAGACCACCCCTATTCCTTTCTTTCAGATAAAACTATATTCAGCTTCAAAGATTAGTGCTTTGGCCTAAATAGTGCCTTAAAATAAGCATGAAGTATTTGACTCCTAATATTGATGTTATTAGTTCATTAGGTTTCTTTTACTTCTTTTTGTAAAAGTAAACATTTCTGTGACACTGACAACTCTTGATGGGCTCGCCAATTTATTGACTTTTTTTATGATACATATATACTATATCCATTAGATATGAGACACAGGAACAAATTAAGAAGGACTAGATAAACACGAAGTAAAACTTTTACAGTAATACTGGTTCAAATTCAAATATGGTTAAAGTATGTTTTGCTTATTAAAAAATTAATATTTGGTTATTCAACAGAGTGAATAATTATGAGTCATAGACTTTTTTGGAGGTGATGGGGAGGTGATGGAGATTCCAAGGTGGTGTTTATTACCTTGATTGTGGTCATGGAACTACAAGTGTTTGCATATGTCCAAACTCATCAAATTATATCCATTAAGTATGTGCAGGTGTTTGTATACTGATAATACCTCTAGTAAAGCTGTGAAAACAAAAATCAGTGTTGCACCTCTGAGCAGATGAAGCCCAAGTGCATCTTCTCTTGGCTCCCAGGACTAACTCCTGGCTGACTTTGTTTCTTTAGTAGTCTTCCTTTCTCCTTGTCTACAGCTAAGCTGTTCCCCATTGGTAACACAGTGGTTAGGAGTTTGGCTTTATGGTTTGATCACTTGTTCTCTGTAAGGGAATTAATGTTTCTAGATATCTACGTTCTGTTTGTTGGGTGAGAGACAATAGAAAATCTCGTTAGTCTGTTCTATTTGTCTGTCTACTTTGAGCTCAAGTCAGCTAAAATTTGTATCCCCACTGGGAGAAGATGAGCTCTTCAACATTTATACTGATCTGTGTTTAATCTTGGCCCATGTCTGAGATTTTAGAATTGGAGCTCTAAGCACTATTTCTGTATATGTCTTGTGTGCCTGTCATTCAGAAAGTTCTTTACCTTTACAATTTAAAAAAGGATGAAATAAACATGAACTATTTTTAAAGGAATAGTTTATTAATGGTTCAAAACCTTTTTGCTTAATAAACATTAATATTTGGTTAGAGTGATTAGCTGTGAGTCATTAATTTTTTTAAATCTTGGTATACCACTAAAGAAAATAGTAACCACAGTAGTTATTGCAGAAGAAATTTAAGAAAATCGATTAAGTAGGTGTTAGAAAACCAAAAAAGCAAAAAGAGACATTAAGGGAGGGGAAACAGGGAAGAGGCTGCCATTAGCAGAAACTTGAAGTTCAGAGAAGGGGCTTCTCAGAGCGTTGCCAGTAGTTCTAGGAGCTGCCCCAACGCTGGGCCCGTCTTCACGAGGCAGAAAGAAAAACCTGAGACTGGAGCCGACTGCCAGGGCAGTGCTGGTACGAATAGCAAGCAAACAAGAAGGAAAAAGTCCCGTCTCATTCCTCCTTCCTTTTTCCCTCCACTGTCTTCAAGTGTCTACTACTGGTAGTGGAACCGGACAGGAAGCCGCCCAAGGGAGGGAAAATGCAGTTGTGGAGTTCCAGCCCAGCATTGCAGAGATCGAGTGTGGAGTAGAAGACTAATAAGTGACATGCTGAATGAACACTTTGAATGAAACAGAGGTTCAAAGAACTGGTCCTGGGTTCAGTGAATTAAAAAATTAAACATTTTTTTCATTGCTGGAAAATTATTAGCTGTAAACAAAAAAAGGCAAAACTGAAAAGAATACCTCTGAGAGGCCTGACGTAGAGCAGGGTGAGCACACTTTCCCTGTACGGCGTCAGATGTTAAATATTTTAGGCTTTGCCGGTCATGAAGTCTCTGTTTCAAATACTTAACGTTATTTTTGCAGCACAGAAGTGGCCTTAGACAATATGTAAACAAATGAGTGTGACTGTATTCCAAGAAAACTTACCTATATGAACAGAAGTGGGCTGGATTTGGTGGGCTCCAGACAGTTTGCAGATTCCTGATGTAGAATATACACTTAGGGTGAGGTTAATCAGTGAGAGTCCATATGGATTCATGTTTGGAATAACCTTGATATTTTTTTAAATTTGGGAGACCATCTTCTTAGATCTGATCAATTTTTTAAAAACTTCATTCTAGCCAAAGAAGGCCTATAAGAGGAATAGGGGAGGCGTTAGCTCTGCCATTCTTTTGCTCACTTACGATTGCATTATTAGTATCATCTTTAATACAGAGTTTCTTTATAGGAATCTTTTAAAGCCACTTATTTTAGTATGCTTTAGTAGCTAAATATTTATATGGTTGCACAACAGTACTTGATGCCACTGAACTGTATACTTAAAAATGGTTAAAATGGTAAATTTTATGTTACATATATTTTACCGTAACAACAAAAATTGATGCAAGTCCACTTGTACGGACACACTTCTTATTATGGAACATCACTCTTTCTTCCAATATCTTAATAGTGGCAGCGATTGGATGGCATAAAACCTCATAAGGGTGCCAATTTCTATCCAAACATTAAATTCATAAAGCTTAATTTCCTATTCTTTTTAGTTAAAAGAAAAAAATAGAGTATGCAGTATCTTCTCCCTTCATCCCAGTGGATCATCCTTTACACTCCTGGATATGCCCACACCCACTGGAGAAAGACCACCGGGCCAGAGGCCTGTTTTCTAATAGTATGCTTTGATTTGTATTGAGGCAGAACATTAGTCCTGGATACTGGACTTTTTTCTAGTTCTTCCCTGCCTACTTCTATTGCTGAGGGTGTTATCTGGACTTTGTATTTTCATGGCTGCTCTCCCATTCCTAATCCAGCTCTGCTTTTTTCATCCACATTTCTATAATACTTTATATAAATTTCTGTTATAATTCTTATCCTGTTGTATTTTAGTTACTTGCCCATGTATCTCTCCTCCTTTAAAAAGAAAAATGTTTGTCTATGTTGGAGCACGAAGCAGGGAAGGGCAGAGAAGGAGAGAGAGAATCCTAAACAAGCGGAGCTCGATTCCATGACCATGAGATCATGACCTGAGCTGAAATCAAGAGTCCCTTGCCCCAGTAATGAACATCTGTGCTTCCTACAGTCTTTGCACGGAAAAAGGTCTCATGGCAACTTGTTGCCAGAGTTTTAATTTAAGAATTTTTTTAATTAATTGATACTTTTTACATTTATTATTTTTTTATTTTAGAGAGTACAGGCGGGGGAGGGGGTAGATGAAGGGAGGGGAAGAGAGAGAGACAGACAGACAGACAGGGAGAGTTGGGGAGAGAGAGCATCTTAAGCAGGCTTCACACTCAGCACGGAGCCTGACGCAGGGCTTGATCCCATCACCCTGGGATCATGACCTGAGCCGAAATCAGAGTTGGATGCTCAACTGACTAAGCCACCAGGCACCCCTTTCCTCCTCCCTTTTTGAGTAGCATGTCTTGGTTGTATACTATATTCTTAGCACCATGCTCTCACTAAATGTTTTTATCAGTTTATTGGGACTAGAACTTAACCCAAATTTTGACAAGCGTGTCATTGTTTTATAATCCAAGCTATTGATGGTGCTCAGCTAGATCTTCCTCTCCTTTATAATTTTGGGCAACCTCAGGTATTTTCAGAGGCCTAAATCTCATCTCAGTGCAGCCTTTCTCTATATCAATATTTAGCAGTAGGAAGACTTGGGAACATGAGTTATATTTGCACAGTACACATCTTTCAGAATAATTATTGCAGTTGATCTTGCCAATGTTGATTAATTTGTTTAACAATATTTATTGACTGCCTGCTGTGTGCTAGGAACTATGCTGGGGATACAGCAGTGAGCATTTTTTACATACAAGGAAATTGAGATTATAGAACATGTTAATGAGAATTGCAGCTAGGTCCTAGGTGTCCTGGCTCATCCATAGGGTAGAAGGGAGTTGCTGTGAGAGGTTAGAGCAGGAGAGTTGGGATTATGTATGTGAGGGGGTTTTCTCGTGATCATTCTAACTTCTACTTAAGTATTTTCAGTAATTAAAGAGCTCAGTCTTTTGAAAGGAAGCACATACATTTATTTAAATCATATTGGAGGTTTAGTTTGGCATACCGTTAGCCTGGTCTACCCTTTCAGGGTGGTCAGGATATAAACTCAATTCAGGATTCTCTAGGAGTGGATGGTTTGGAGAAGTCTGTGGGATTTTCTGTCTTGGCTGCTAGAAGAGTAGTTGACTGATGTGTGGTGGTCAGATACAGAGTGTCTGGTGTTGATGTGCATCTTGGTGTGGTCACTGGAGAATCAGGTCAGTATGATCCTTGTCCTGTTTGATGGTTCAGAAGTTGCTTCCCTACCAAGTGTTAAATTCTGAGAAAAGATCAGGTTAAGAGATCTAGGGGTGCCTGGGTGTTGTCTCAGTCAGTTAAACATCCAACTTTGGTTGAAGTCATGATCTCACGACTTGTGAGTTTGAGCCCCATGTCAGGCTCTGTACTGACAGTTCAGAGCCTGGAGCCTGCCTTGGATTCTGTGTCCATCTCTCTCTGCCCCTCCCCTACTTGCACTCTGTCTCTCTCTCTTAAAAATAAATAAATATTAAAAAAGTTAAAAACAGGTTAATGAGCTAAAAATAGGTTTATAAGTCAAAATACCAACTTACAGTGTTAGATGTTAAGTCTGGCTCAAGATCTGGAATCTCTCTACACCAGAGATTCCCTCCTGATGGATTCTAAGCTAAGACCACTTTAAAAATTTAGAAGCTTGTTTGCTTGGGAAGCATAGAATCCGGAGCCAGTTGAGTAGTAGTTTTCTGTGAACTTCAGGTTATGAGGAGTTGGTCTTCTTTTACTCTGGGGATATTTCTCTCTTAACTGCTGGACATTTGGGGTCAAACCACTCAGACTTGTGGGAAGAGACTAGCTGTACCCTTGCCTTTCCACTTTTTTTTTTCATTTTTTCATTTTTTATTTTTCTAGATTAATTTATTTTTTAATTTACATCCAAGTTAGTTAGCATATAGTGCAATAATGATTTCAGGAGTAGATTCCTTAATGCCCCTTACCCATTTAGCCCATCCCCCCTTCCCCCCACCACTCCCCCAATCCTCTGTTTGTTCTCTGTATTTAAGAGTCTCTTATGTTTTGTCCCCCTCCCTGTTTTTGTAGTATTTTTGCTTCCCTTCCCTTATGTTCATCTGTTTTGTATCTTAAATTCCTCATATGAATGAAGACATATATTTTCTTTCTCTGACTAATTTTGCTTAGCATAATACCCTCTAGTTCCACCCATGTAGTTGAAAATGGCAAGATTTCATTCTTTTTTTATTGCTGAGTAATACTCCATTGGATATATATATCACAACTTCTTTATCCATTCATCTGTTGATGGGCATTTGGGCTCTTTCCATAATTTAGCTAGTGTTGATAGTGTTGCTATAAACGTTGGGGTTCATGTGCTGCTTCGAAACAGCACACCAGTATCCCTTGGATAAATACCTAGTAGTGCAATTGCTGGGTGGTAGGGTACTTCTGATTTTTTGAGGAACCTCCATACTGTTTCCCAGAGTTGCTGCACCAGTTTGCATTCCCACCAGCAGTGCAAAAGAGATCCTCTTTCTCTGTATCCTTGCCAACATCTGTTGCCTGAGTTGTTAATGTTAGCCATTCTGACAGGTGTGAGGTGGCATCTCATTGTGGTTTAAATTTGCATTTCCCTGATGATGAGAGATGTTGAGCATTTTTTCATGTGTCAGTTGGCCATCTGGATGTCGTCTTTGGAGAAGTGTCTATTCATATCTTTTGCCCATTTTTTCACTGGATTATTTGTTTTTTGGGTGTTGAGTTTGATTAAGTCTTTATAGATTTTGGATACTAACCCTTTATCTGATATGTCATTTGCAGATATCTTCTCCCATTCTGTCGGTTGCCTTTTAGTTTTGCCACTTGTTTCCTTCACTGTGTAGAAGCTTTTTATTTTGATGAGGTCCCAGTAGTTCATCTTTGCTTTTGTTTCCCTTGCCTTCGGAGACGTGTTGAGTAAGAATTTGCTGCGGCCGAGGGCAAAGAAGTTTTTGCCTGCTTTCTCCTCAAGGATTTTGGTAGCTTCCTGTCTTACATTTAGGTCTTTCATCCATTTTGAGTTTATTTCTGTGTGTGGTGTAAGAAAGTGGTCCAGGTTCATTTTTCTGATTGTGGCTGTCCAGTTTTCCCAGCACCATTTGCTGAAGAGACTATCTTTATTCCATTGGAAAATCTTTCCTGCTTTGTCAAAGATGAGTTGGCCATACGTTTGTGGGTCCATTTCTGGGTTCTCTATTTCTGTTCCATTGACCTGAGTGTGTTTTTGTGCCAGTACCTTACTGTCTTGATGATTACAGCTTTGTAATACAGCTTGAAGTCCGGGATTGTGATGCCTCCAGCTTTGCTTCTCTTTTTCAGGATTGCTTTGGCTATTCAGGGTCTCTTCTGGTTCCATACAAATTTTAGGATTGTTTGTTCTAGTTCGGTGAAGAATGCTGGTGTTATTTTGATAGGGATTGCACCCTTCCACTTTTTTGACATTCAGTTGTCAAAAAGCTTCTGTCATTACCAATTTCCTTGTGAAGGATAGAACTGGTTAAGATTTCCAGAAGTTGTACTTGTTTTATATTCATTATTACTTGGGTAATATGTGAAAGCTATTATTCCAGGAGATTTGTGGTAGTTTGTGCTACTTAATATGATCTAGGAATAGCTTATCTTTACCATCTTCACTTTGATTCCTGTAACACTCTTCATAAAGGACTAATGTATTTTTCACTTCCACTGAGCACTTCCTGTGGGCACACTGACCTTCGTCCCCATTTTTTCCCCTAGGGTCATCTAGTAGCAGACACCCAAATCAGGCAACTCCAAAGAAAAGTGGCTTAAAGAATGGCCAAATGAAGAATAAAGATGATGAATGCTTCGGGGATGATATCGAGGAGATTCCAGACACAGATTTTGATTTTGAAGGGAACCTTGCCCTTTTTGACAAGGCAGCTGTGTTTGAGGAGATTGATACCTACGAGAGGAGAAGTGGTACCCGTTCCCGGGGCATCCCAAATGAAAGGCCTACTCGGTACCGCCACGATGAGAACATCCTGGAGTCAGAGCCCATTGTCTATCGGCGGATCACAGTGCCCCAAAACGTGAGCAAGGAGTTCTGCACCGGTGAGTTGCACCAGGTCCACTTCTCACTGGCTGCTCTTCCCTTTCTGTTATGCTTGAAGCAGAATGACCTAGATTCTGAATCAGAGGCTTGCAGTAGGAATTAACTAAAGTGGCTTTGTAGTTGGCTTATTAGTATTGGGAATTGTGGCTAATGTAGCATCCTGCCCACCATGGGGTAGGGTAGGAGGCTGATTTCATGTCCATTTATATCCTACATCTGACAGAATCTGCTCTGCTCTTTATTTAGTGCCTTATGATTAACAACTAAAGGCATAGGAGTCACCTAATCAGATCTTTGGCTTTTCACTTTGGCTTGCCTATTACTGCCTATACATTTTACCAGAAGTTCAACTCTGTTTCACTGGCTGTTTGTTGAAGGATAAAAAAAAACAGCTGGAGATGGATGGTTGAAACCATTGGCTAAAATTTGGGTTTTAATAAATTATGTTTGTTTACTACACTGTCCTCATCTCCCACTAGCCCTGATCATGGAAGTTTGGCTAATCCTAATGCTCATGTAACCAAGTAGTGCCTAGGTCACTATATTGGATAGTCTGGTCTATTACCTCATTGGTTTTTAAGGTTGGGTTTTTTTTTAATGTTTATTTTTGAGAGAGAAAGACAGAGCACGAGCGGGGTAGGGGCAGAGAAGAAGACACAGAATCCAAAGCAGGCTCCAGGCTCCAAGCTATCAGCACAGAGCCCATCATGGGGCTTGAACTCACGAACTGTGAGATCATGCCCTGAGCCAGAGTCGGACTCTAATCCGACTGAGCCACCCAGGCACCCCAAGTTTCTTTTTCTTTCTTTTTTTTTTTTTTAACATTAGTATCTTTCCTTCAAACGTGGCATTTGAGGCAGATAAATGCAGTTGTGGGAGAGGTGGTCTACTTCACCCCTCACTCTGTCCCTTCCTCCCCAAATCACATTATTATCTGGGCTTCTTTTTTATTTTTTAAAAATGTTTTTATTTATTTTTGAGAGAGAGAGAGACAGCATGAGCAGGGGAGGGTCAGAGAGAGAGGGAGACACAGAATCCAAAGACAGGCTCCAGGCTCTGAGCTACCTGTCAGCAGAGAGCCTGATGTGGGGCTCGAACCCACGAACCGCAAGATCATGACCTGAGCCGAAGTCGGACGCTTAACCGACTGAGCCACCCAGGTGCCCCTTATCTGGGCTTCTTGGAGTACAGTTTGAAAACCATTGTTATTGAAGGATCTTAAAGAACAAAGGAGGAATCATAATCATTTTAATTAAGTAGAGAAGGAACTAAGTACAATATTCATTTTGGCTTAAGGGTATGAATATAGGGAATATAAATTTAGAACAGTAGCAAGTTATGGGAAGTATTACAGAGATGGCTTAATTACATTTGGAGGAAAATCAGATACGGTGTGGCTTTTTTGTAGACAGCAGTAGGACTGTGATGTATTTGGTTTGCTGACTGTAGAAACTTGCATGTGCTTTTTCCATGCGAAAACAAAATTTAAGCAGACTGCCAGGCTAAGAGAGATTACCAAGTTATTTTTCCATTTTTCACTGGCAGATTCTGGTGGGTATGCCTCTTTGCTAAGGTAGTTTACCTAAGTGACGCTGACAGTGTGCCTTGCCAACTCCTTTGATTTTTACCACCTGTGCATAGGCAAACAGCCTAGCTCGGAATCAGGCTTAATTTAAATTGCCGGATTTTAAGCTTCCAAAGGTAACTGTCATCCAACAGGTCTGATAGTACACTCAGATCCTGCTATTTATCCATGCTTATGGCTCCCCTTTTTACTGCCCTCATTTGCAAAATAAGCTGCCTCTGCTGGTGGCTTTCTGAGCTGAGGTGGTTGGGCCATGCAGTATGTCTTTCCCTGAAATCCCTGAGCTTGGGGAGATCTAGCCTGCTGTGGAATGCAGTGGCTAAAAGGGGGGGAATAATAGACTCAGGAAACATACTCAGATCTGAAGGAACCTGAGAAAACATTGCTAAAGCAAACAAAGGGGAGGGTGGGCGTTTTTCCTTACTACATACTCCACCTTCCTAACTTGATTTTTGCACCTCGTTTAATTTAATGCCAGAAGTAAAAGTTCCCTTCTCTTACGTGAAACTATTTTGCCAAAACTGCCATTAACAAACATACTACAAACCCCATGAGCTGGTCCACAGCCAAGAGCTCAGGTATGCGGCCTGTGGTGTGTAGTGACCAGTTGTACCTCATTGAGGCATGACAGTGAGAGGCCCTGTGGCTTCATGCCCTCCGGTTTTCCTCTTTGTCATCGATAGTACAAATGGAGCCCTTTGGTCAAGCAGGGTCTATGCTGGAAATAGAGCGAGCAAGCTGCTGCCTTGCCGAGCAGCTTCCTCCTACAGGTGGTTGTCGTCTCTGCTCCAGGAGCAAGATGCAAGCCCCAAAGTAGGTTTTTACTGTTATTCAGATAGTGCACGGCTGGGGACACTTTTCCGCTTGGGTCTCGTATGCAGATGTTACAGATAGAATAAGGTAGACTTTCTGGAATAGGTGGGGAACAAACCTAAGACCATCAAATGTTAGGTTAGTTTATCACTTAGTATGATTTTCTCGTTTTACACATGAGGACATTGAGGCCCAGAGAGATAAAGGCTCTTATGAATCTTACCTGTCGCATTTCATTTTATCTTCCAAATGTGATACATTAAAAAGGAAGAAGAATATAGTATAAGAGAAGGGCAGTGTAATGGCAAAATAGACTATAGTCATTTCTCTTTAGTATTCCCTCAGGAATGGACCAGCTTAGATCAGCCTCTGTGGGGAGTGGCTTGGATAGCTCCCCAACTAGCCTTTTAGCGTTCATGTCCTGGAACCCCAAATACCTTATTTTCCGCTAATCCCCAGGGTAGCAAAAGAACAACAACATGTTTACTACCCATTTGGTGATGGCTTGGGTTTTAGGATTCTGACAGCTTGCTGCTGATATCCAGCACATTGACTGCATGCTAAGTGGTGTCAACAGTTTCTAAGCCATTATGCAGTAGTTGCTCATACTCCTCTTGGCAATCCTCTGCCAACACTGTGAGTGTGTGTGTGTGTGAGTGTGTGATGGGGGCAGTGTTCTAAAAGGTCTGTCGATTGGGAAAACACATTCAGGAAGCAACTATATTTAGTTCTTTGTTTAACCCAAATCTTTTCTCTCTGGAAAGCCGTTGAGTCCTTTGATAGTGCTGTTTGCAACAGTCATGGATCGTCAGACATTCCTCCAGCTTGGACTTACTCTGCTAAATAAGGATATCCAGTGGTCATATACTTGTGTATCTAGTTTGGCTGTAAAATGTGCGATGTGTGCGCACACTGTGTTCAGTGGTAAAGCAGTCCCCAAAGAACACTAGTTAGGAGAGAGGTAAGGCTTTAAAGAAGAATCTTTGCTCAACATTCATAATACTCTGAAAGAAATATTTAGGACTATTTGGTCAGAATACTGTGCTTACTTTGTGTAAGTCACTCTAAGACAGACCTTGCGTTCGTCATTAAAATGTATTAGAAAATGGAAAGATACCATATATGCCAGGAGTCCGGTGAGCATGGACATTAATTGCACTGGATACTGAGAAGCAGGAGAGGTCCTGAACACTGGACTGATCAGAAGCGGCTTCACAAAGGGAGCAGGACGGAAGCCTTGAAGCACTGGGCAAACTTCACCAGGCAGAGGGAAAGACGAGATGTGTGGGTGGGCTGGTAGGTGCTGGTGAGTAGTGTGAGTAGAGGGCCGTGTAGGAGATTGGCCATAGGCTGGTTCGGCCAGGGCACACAGTCCGCATGGGGGACTAGCAGGAATTAAAAATACTTTGGACCCGAGCACGGAGCCTTGTGTGCATGCGCTGTCCTTGTCCTGTGCCAGAGTGAGCAGCTCAAGGGTTCTGAAAATGACATGATCCCAAATCTCTTTTAGGAAGACTTCTGGTCTTTACAAAGACTGGTCTTGTGACAGAATTCAGGGTACAGTGGGAGGACAGAGGGACCAGAGCAGGAAGACTGGTTGGGCTCTGGACTCACTCATGTACCAGACAGAGGTTTGGGCCTCTGAGTGGAAAGGAAGACAGCGCTGTGAGAGAAATGGTGCAGAGGAGTGCGATGGTTGGAAACAGGTAGAGAAGGGTTGAGTGGGCGGGAGTGTTGAAAGGCATCGAGCCCGTGGGGCACGAAGAATGGCAGTGAGCGTCTAGTGGTAGTTAGACTGCGTGAGTCTGAGTGGTTTTGTGATTTCCCGCCCGCAGTGCTTTGTGGCCGAGCTCCGAGAAGACAAGCAGTAGAGTCACCACACTGAGAGAGAGGTCAGGGAGTTACCACAAGCTTCAGTGGGGAGGCGTCTATAGAGTCAGAGAGTGGAGTTACAGAGCCAGATGGGGGCTCCCGAGCCTATTTGCTTATCTGTAAAGTGGGATAAAATTGTCAAATGAGATCATACAGAAAAGCAGCTAGTACAATGCCCAGCTTATGATCGTTACTCAGTCAGTATTTGACTTCAAATAGAATTGCAAAGGCTGCCCCAGTAAGGTTATTTCAAAGCATCTGCATTTATAAAATTTCTACTATGTGCCAAGCACCATCCTAGATCCTCTGGATAAGTCACTGTCTGCCACCTCAGGGCCCTCAGGAGTAACTAAATGCGTAAACAAATTATAGAAGTGTGTACAAGGTTTAGAGGCAGCAGAAAGGGGACGGTGGGAGCCTGTTTCAGGAGAGGCATCATCATTATGATCAGCGTCATGGTATTGAAGGTTCATATGGTGACTGTGTCACGGCACCATTCTGAGTACTTTACATGCTTGTCCCAGTTCTCATGGCACATCTGTGAGATTTCCCTGTTCTCCTCATTTTCTTATTATCCCCACTTTGTTGGCATTAAGTGATCCAGTAAACCTTTCAGTCAGGAATGACTTTAAAGTGTCTCGAATTCTTCATTTCCTGAGTTCTAATAAATTCTTGTTGGGTGTATTTAGTTAAGAACCCTTCCTATTGGGTAGAATTCTTATTTAACTTCTGCCATTTGTTTTCCACTGTGTAGCCTCCTTCTGCCCTCCACTATTTGGAAGCCCAGATGGGAGGCAGTGGGGTGCTGTTGGTGCAGGCACTGAGTCTCTGCAGTTGTCCTGCTTGCTTTGCCTGAAGAATGTTTCTTTCCCTCTATACTATCTGTCCACTGAGGTTTGAGGAGCAGCAAATGTATGAGGAGGATGACCTGAAGTAGAGTTACTGTTTACTGTCTTGCAAAAGGATCAAGTCAAGTTTGAGTGGGGCACTCTGGTCTGAGCTCCCTTAGAGTCCATTACCGCTTACCCATGCCCATCTTGGTAAAAGCTTTTCTGGTTCCTGCTTCGAAGGGGAGCTGCTGGTGAAGCCACAGTTGGTTTGTTCCTGCTGCTTTATTGGCTTGCCTCTTTACTCTTCCCACCTTGGCTAACTAAGTCTTTGAGCTTCAGTGGAGATGTATCTTGCTGTCAGGACAAGCTTGACCTTCAGCATTTCAGGCTGGCAGTTGTCTTCCACAGCTGGCATTCCATTTCTGCCTCTGAGCTCTGGCTGCCTGCTTCTGCCTCTTGTCACCAGGAGTCCTTTAAGAAGTATTCTAATGCTTTCCAGACCAGCAGTGTTCTCTCTTGAAGAATAGGTAATCAAGAAATCTGCTTTGGGTTTGTGTGTGTGTTCAGTAGAAATTCAGGAAGAAATAAATCTTTGAGTTTAGAAGTGGCCATTGAAGAATTTTACCCTAAGGGAGTGAGACTTCCCTTCAGCAGTTGTGCTCCTGAGAGCCACTGGGACACATCAGGAAATTCTAGGAAATGTTCTGGATCAAAACACCTGCACTAATAACCTATGCTGCACCAAGTGCCACCATAATTTTTCACTGAGCGGAGTTAATGAACCTAGTTTCTAAAATTGTGTCTCTGCTAGCAGACTTCCTTGACAGTGACTTGGTTGAATTTAGGAACCTTAGGTTCTAACAGATCCTCCAGTGCTAGGAGTTGAGGGAGTAGTCCTTCATATGGTGACCTTCAGAGTTTTGGGGCCTGGATAATCAGGTGGATACTTGTCCTAGGCCCGAAGGCCTTGGTTGTAGTCATTGGCAGTCTCATGCGGGTTTAAAGCAGTATTGTTAAGACAGGTGTCTTGGCTAGACCCTTCCCCCAGTAATGAACATTTGTGCTTCCTACAATCTTTGCATGGGAAAAGGTCTCATGACAACTTGTTGTAAGAGTTTTAAGAATTTATTTATTTTTAATTTAAAAATTTTAAATTTATTATTTTTTTGTTTTAGAGAGAAAGTACAAGTGGTGGGGGGGGTGGAGAGAGAGAGCAAGAATATGAATGAATCTTAAGCAGGATCCACGCTCAGTGCAGAGCCCGATGCGAGACTTGATCCCATGACCCTGGGATTATGACCTGAGTTGAAATCAAGAGTCAGATGCTCAACCAACCAAGCCACTTAATTTGATTTGACCAGGTGCCCTGTAATATAAAATTTTAAATTTAAACTAAGGACTAGAGGGTCTGGAGCCTTGGCACATTATGGCCTAACAACTGAGTTTTTGATGTATCAAAAGCTGCCAATGGGTCATTTTTTTATTTTATTTTTTTTAGAAAATGATTTGATCTTTGTGAGTGTGACCACTTTGCCAGTATGTATCCTCTTGCCATTTCAGAGCCACAGGTGTCTAGCTAGCGTGAGGAAGGAGTTTGATCTCAACATATGCACCATCCACCATCCTCCGTAAATTCAACCTACAGCTAAGTCAGTCATCCCTTCCCGGCATCCTTTCCCATTCCTGTTTCTTTCAGTGCAGTCACCATTCTTTAGGTGCCTGGCAGAAAACTTTGCAGCCACCTTTGCCTCTTCCTTCTCATAAAAATTCATGACAAGAAAGGATCCGAGGGGCCATTTTTTTCTTTTTTCTTTCTTCTTTCCTCCTCCTCCTCCCCCTCCCCCCTCCCCCTTCTTTCTTCTTTCTTCTTTCTTCTTTCTTTCTTCAGAAAGTCATTTTGGATGTGTCTGGAGTCTTGGAAGCTTGACTCCCCTATGTTCTACAAATGGACCTTGAGAGCTTGTTGGGAGGCTCTAGAGGGGCATACCCACATACCCTTGACTGAAGAACAGTCCTCCTCTATCGGAGAAAGTTGTCCTCTTCAGCCAGCTCACAGCTTCAGGAGGGACGCACATGGAGCCATAAGGAAGGAAGGGGACACCTGCCTAGCCAGCCAGACCAGCCAAATCAACCCTGGAGATCCGTGGGGTGACAGATGTCATAGCTCGATTGCCCTCACACCTTTTTTTTCCTAATTTAATAGCAGACGTAGTGATTTCTTCTGTGGCAGCCCTGGCAAGGAATTTTCCTTTATCTTCAGTATTCATTCTGTCTTCAGTCTCTCTTATTCCTGCAGAATCGCCATTGAAATGGTCATGGCTTTTTAGTTTCTTGTGCTAGCTACCCCACAGGTTCCCTCTGTCACCTGATACCAGTTCCACAGCGTCTTTCTGTCTTTGTTTCTAGCCCTGTCAACTTCCCCCTGCATAAAACACCTTGGCCTTTAAAGCCTTCTGAAGTCTGGGCCTGCCTGCTACTCTGAGTCTAAGCTGGCTTTCACATCAGCATCTGGGCTCCAGGCAGGGAAGTTTTCAGCTGCACATGTTGCGCAGATTCCAGCCTCTGGACCTTTGTTCATGGTTCCTCCTCACCCCATCTGGAGTACTCTCTCTTTCTCTCTCTGTCTCCTGTCGTTCTGATTACAATCCTGCCTGGCTTTGAAGGCATAGTTCAGATCGAGAATTGATCCTGTCACCTGCAGCTCCTGGTTTGAAATTGATACATTATACTTGTGCTCAAGACAACAGTTTAGTCTGTGTATTCTCTGGTATTTACACATATTTTTTGTTTTCAGCTAGATCATAAGACTGTGGGAACAGGGTCTTTTTTTCATGTTCTTTTTATTTACTCTGTCTTTTGCCACTCCCCACCCCACCCCTGGCTTGATGCATTATTACTCTGCACACATTTGTTGGTCATGTTTGAAGGCACTTAACTCTTTCTTTTCTACCCCCCCAACTTTTTTACACTGGAAACAATTTCAGACTTTCAGAAAAGGTGCTAGAATAGTATAATGAATACCATGCACTCTTCATTTAGATTCACTTATTAACATTTTGCCACATTTACTTTGTATAAATGCACAGTGCACACCTGGCCCTTTGAGATATAGCTGGAGCACTCCTCCCACTTCATCACATTGCCCCACCTACTTCCCCCGGTGCGCTCAGCACGGTGCTGCTCTGTGCTGGCTCTCAGGAAACTTAAAATGAACACAAATGTATTACCTAATGTACACTCCACATCCACAGCTTTCCAGTTGTCCCAATAGTGTCCTTCATAGCTGTATTTATAATTAACAGTGTGTGTTACAATTAGTTGTCCTCTCATTTGTTTCCTTTTAACCAGGACAATTCCCACAGCTTTGTTGTTGTCTGGTGTGATATTGGCATTTGTGAAGCGTCTAGGCCAGTTGATTTGCAATATACTCCTTAGTTGGTTTTTTTTTTTTTTAAGTTTTTTTAATTTATTTTTGACAGAGAGAGAGCAAGCGAGCATGAGCTGAGGAGGGGCAGAGAGAGAGGGAGACACAGAACTGTAGCAGGCTCCAGGCTCTGAGCTGGTCAGCACAGAGCCGATCCAGGGCTCAAACTCACGAACTGTGAGATCATGACTTGGGCCAAAGTCGGACGCTTAACCGACTGAGCCACCCAGGCACCCCTTCCTTAGTTTTATTTACTGATTGTTTCCTTTTGCTGTGATTCATGTTACACATTTTTTCCAGGATTTTGGTGGGGCTCTCTCTCCAGGAATAACATCATAAGAATATACAGTGTCAGTTTGTCTCACCACTGGGGCTGACTTAGTCACTTGGCAAGGTATTGTCCACTGGATATTTCTTTGTAAAGCTCCTTCTCTCCTTCATAATTAAGAATCTTGTCAGGAAGTTCTTTACACCCTTGAGTCCAAGGCTTGTTCCAGTGGAGCTTTAACCTGAAGGAATGAGGTCCAGTGTGGACGGGGGGTTGGTCTAGTTGTTGTAAATGGGGGGAGGAAGAGATGAAGAGAGAATCCGAAACCTCTTACCCACACTTAACCTTTGGTCACAGCTAGGCTCTTATCCAGCTGCAGAATGCTCTGAGGCTGTTTTATAGGTTTCCTTTCCATTCATTCATTAATTCAACACCTATTGATACATATTGATACAGACCCTCCACCAGGCCCGGTGCTAACACTGAAGGCACAAAGAAGAACAGAATACAGCAGCAAACAAGACACACACGGTCCCTGCCTTCATGGAGTTTACAGTCTGGCAAAGTAGATAGTCCAAAAAGAAAAAAAAAAAAAACAGTTGTTTACAAGTCGTATTCAGCACAGTGAAGGAAATAAGCAGCATGCTGAGACTGAGAGCTCTTTAAGCTGAGATCTAAAGAATGAGGAACCAGCCTTGAGTGTGGGTAGAGCATTGGAAGAGAGAAGAGAGTCCCCAGAGAGGGGACATGCTTCCTGAGGCCAGAAGGAACTGGGGTATTTAGGAACCAAAAGGCAGCCAACGTGCCTTGGAGTGTGGTGGGAGTTGGGATTTAAGGTAAAGGGGGTAAAGTAAACAGGGGCCCTAATAAAGAGTATTTAGGCTTCTTGTAACACATTCTTCTTTCTTTCAGAGATACACTTGACACTAAATTGCATTTTTGGTAGCTTTAATGTAAATCTGCAGGGGCTTTCTTGTACACTCTGGGTCTAAGGGTATGAACTTAGTGGTGGTTTGTACTCCAAAGAAGAACCAATGTGTTTAATTATAGAGAACAAACTGATGGTTATTAGGGAGGAGGTGAGTGTGGGGTTGGAGGAAGTAGATGACGGGATTAAAGAGTGCATTTGTTGTGAGGAGCACTGGGTGGTTAAAATAAAAGCTTCAAAACAAAACATAACCAAACCAGTGTGATATTGCCCCACAGTTGAGTAACCACCACGGAATGGAATCAGAATTCATAGCCCTGGAGAAATCATGCCCGTTAATGTGCTGTGCTCCTCACTGATAAGACATGGGGTGCACACAGCCTTTCTAACCAAACGGCCGTGTCAGTGTGAGGATTGAAATTAGATCTGAGATGGCACTTTGTTGTGGGAGCCTTGTTACCTAACTAAAAGGCTGGGAGGTTTGAAGGACAGGGAAGGATGCACCTGCAGAGGCTGCTGGTGAAGGTTTAGACATGGTGCTTGAGGGTGTGAGAACGTGTATATATGTCCATAAGGGAGGCAGAGGCCTGAAATAGCATGTACTGGAAGGAGCCGTGTGGAAGTGACAAAGGCCTGAAGAAGGGGAGGCCACAGCAGGCACCAAGCTGGCTGTACGCTGCGGAATGAGCTCCCAGGCTGTATGGGATGTGCTTAAGTCGTTTTCCTTGATATCCTAAGGTTAATCAGATCCTAAAATGTGCTCTGGCTATAATTGCATCTCCCTCTCTGGTTTCACTGACAGCTGTAAAATACATATTAAGAGAAACCCTAGCAACTGATCTTACTCCTGTGGTTCCCGAACAATAAAGATCCATCTTCCAACCCAAACATAATTAGCTTGGCTCATGTTCAGGCTCTGGCAGCGTTCTTGTTTGCAGTTTACACGCTATGTTCTTGGTTCCCTTCCTTTGGAGTTTATTTTATTCCCTCTGCCTGTTTCTGATAAGCCAGTCTGACTGGTTGGACTTTGTGTGTAAATGTTGAAAAGGAACATTTTGTGGTGCTTGCACATTCCTTTCAGAGAAACTGAGTAGGGTATGGTGGAGTCCTAGACCCTGTCTTTCCCTAGGCTACAAAGTGTGCCAGTTCATCAACAGTGACCCCCACCCCCACCAGCTCCCCCAGCCCAGATCCGTGGGAGGCTGGGCATTGAGATGCAGCTCCCAGCTGCAGCATTTAACCAGCCAGGGTGTGGGGTAGGCTCTCCTCTCCTGGTACTGTGAGTTCTGTACCCTTAAGGGCTGAGGAGACAGGTAGCAGAAAATGCTCAGTCTTCCTCCAGAGAGCCCTCCAAATGGGAGAGGGGCTACTGTACATGCAGCACAGGACATGGACCCAGAAAGAAACCTTGATTTGTAGGGTGGCAGGCTCAGGACTCGCTGCCTTAATCCATTTCAGATTCAACAGAAAGCACATATATGGGTGAAGAAGTGCCCAGGCTCTAGGGAGGGCCTCTCTTGCGTGACTTTGCAGGTGAAGAGGGTGTTTGGAGTAGGCAGGCGCATGACTTGTCTGACAGGTTAGGGTTGTTAGTGACCTACCACTCCTTTGAGAATTCACTGGGCCTTTTCACACTGCTATCAGTGGTTCCTAATTAGTTTTGATAATATGTGCATGTCTGGAGCAGGCCATAAAAATGGCTATTTTAATCAGCTGTTGACACGCAAGGTCAGGCTGCAGCCTTCCTAGAACTGACATTTCAGAGTGAGAGAGGAGATCACCTGTGTTCCTAATGGCACTGTTTGTGCCAAGGCGGGAGTGGGACTCAGGCAGGTGGAGGAGTTTGGTTAACCAACAGGATAGTGTTAATTTGGATGTGTAGACATCTTGTATTATCATCATTACATAAATTTTTATTATTTCACCTTCCCTCGAGAGGATGTAGACCTTGGTGCTTTCGGTTCAGTCTTTGTGCTTGGGTTCCTGTTGTTCAAATGTACCACCACAGCCTTGTTCTGTGTGGTTTTAAGAATCTGTGTAGGCAGGACTGGCTTCAAGAAATTATTCCTGAAATGATCATTGAGGAAGACAAGTTTTTCTATAGAAGGTTCTGGAACTAGTAGGTTAATGATAAACTTCCTGACAACTCCTACCACAGAGTTAGGCCAGACCAGGAATAGCACTAGGATTGCATCATGTGTTTGAGTACTTGATGAGAACCCACCTCTGTCCATAAATGTTGCCGGGACAAGTTGAAGGGGGGGGGGGGGAAGTTAAGGGTTTGTTTCCCTGCTTTGAGGAATTTATAGGCCAGTATAGATGAAGACACAGGATCTAAAAAGGCGTCTGATCCAGCCAGACAAAAACATGCAATCCCATGATGACTTGTCAGTTGGATCTGTGTCGGTCTGTCAGCCAGTAAGGCCAAAATGGGACTCTTTGGCAAAAGTCTGCTCTCTTGGGGCCAGTCCAGTGGCTTCTAGTCTTTGTAAGGTGGCATTTCTTGTCAAGATGAGCTGCCCATTACAGATCACAGTTTTTTACTTTGTCATTTCTTTCCTGTCCTGGTTTTCCTGGGCCCTGAAATAGCACCTGGTTTGTTGGAACTGATGCATGTAAGACTCTTTCAAGTGTATCAGCTGCTGCAGACGTAAATATTTTCCATGGTGTACTTTCAGTGACTGTGATTCTCCCTAATGTTTATTGAGCTTCTATCTTTATGGCAAAATGTTCCAGATTCTTCTGAGTAGCTTGCTTTCTATGTACTCTTTCCCTGAGGTAGAAGTATTATGTTACACTCACCCCAAATGGGGAGAAAATGACAAATTATTTGAGGAAACAAGTTACTCATTGCATTTCTTAACCAAAGAGGAAGGGCTGAGTAGAAGAGAAGAGAAAGAGGAGGAAGAGTAGGGAGCAGATGGGAGCAAGTTGTCCAGCCTAGCGGGGAGCAGAGTGTCAGGAGGCTTTAGTCAGCATCTGTTCCACTTCTGGGGAAGAAGGAGGGAGGTGCCTGCTTGTGAGGACCAGCCCCACTGCTAGGAATGGCGTTTCCTCCACTTTGGGAATAGCATGTTCTCTTCTAACGTGGCAACTAGGTTGCTGTTACATGCTCTGCCACCTTTTCTGGGTGGTAACAAAACCAACCTTGGTAGACTTGGCTTTTACGGCTAAAGCTAAACTGCTAAGAGAGCTGAAGCTCACCGCTGCTCTTTGGTAACACGAACAAGTTGTTACTCCCTTCCCCATCCACTGCTTGAGCCCTGGAGGGCTGCATAGCACACCTGGGTCACCGATCAGGCGTATAGGCCAGAGGAGGGTCACTCTTGGAGTCTTGGCTTTCACAGAATCCTGGATTGAGTATAGCCACTTGTGGATCTGGTTTCCTGTTATCACTTACCCTTTCTCTACTCACCTCCTTTTGAACTGCAGACTCGGGCCTGGTTGTCCCAAGTGTTTCCTATGAGCTGCATAAAAAGCTGTTGTCTGTGGCCGAGAAGCACGGGCTGACTCTGGAGCGGAGACTGGAGATGACAGGGGTGTGTGCCAGTCAGATGGCACTGACTCTACTCGGAGGACCCAACAGGTAAATAAATGCCTCCAGACTAGCAGGGCTGAGTGTGGGGGAGGTGCCACTCACCGAGGAGTCGGTCATTGTGAGTCCCTCTGTGAAGTCACTTTCCTGGATGCTGCGAGGGGTGTTTTGCCCCTCTTATCCCCTCCCCCCACGTCCTCGTTCTTCTCTCAGCAAGCTGCCCATTGACCCTTTCTTTCCCTGATAACAGCTGGTTCATGACACTCCTGCTGGCCACCAGAGGCCTGCCTTCTACAAGCCTTCAGAGACCAGCCTTTGGCACTTGTCATTTGCTGCAGACGGGCTGGGATACAAATCAACTCCCGAGTTCCATACCTGAGAACTTCGGGAACCGCCCTCACAACTGGGTGGGAGAGCTGGAGTTCGGTTTCTTCCTACCTGCCCGTGGTCCCATATGTCAAGAGCAGTGCTTAATTTTAATTGTGGTCATTTACCGAGATCATGTGCCAATCCTCATGCTAGAACTAGGGACACAAAGAAGAATGAAATACAGCTCCTGCTCTCCGGAAGGCTGGTGAGGTGTCCAGAAAGCCCAGGGCTGTGGTAGAGGAAACAAGGTTGTCCAGGAAGCCACAAGTTCTACTCCAGGCTGAGCAAGCCAGTTGTCCTTCCTCGAGCAGCAGCATCTAAGCTGCGTCTTGCGGAGAAGGGGGAATTCACAGGGGCGAGCAGGAAGGGAGGCCAGTCCAGGTCTCCGGAGTCGTGTGTGCCAAGGGCAGAGGGAATTGAGAGTGGGGGAGTGGCCGGGATCTAGAGAGTCTGTGTGGCTGGAAAGTAGGGCTTTGGACCAGCTGGGCAGTCGGGAGCTGCCGAAGGAACGGCAGTATGGGGGCAGGATGCGAATGTCCTCACCAGGTCACATTCCTCTCCAGCTGGCTTCTTGGGGCCCGTTGTCCTCGTGCCTGTGTTCTCTCGCATTGGAACTCTCAGGAGGGCCACCTCCAGCTCCTTTGTGGCAGTTGCTGGTTTTCCTTTGAGAAGGATCACCATGGCCAGTAATCTTTGTCATGTGTGTGGGGTACCATGTGGTTTATCACTGTGCTTTCACAACAGTGTTGAATTTGAGCCTCATAACTTCACCTCGAAGGTAAATTGTAGCCTGGTGTTTGACAAGCTGAGGCTCACAGAGCTGAAAGACTTGCCACGTTGACACTGTTGGTACTTGGTGGAGCCAGGTCTCCCCCGCCAGACAGGGCTGGACTCTGCCCCCTGCCATTGCGTATGTGGTGCCGTGGCCTGCTTTGAGTCCTCTGACGGGGGTGCCTCTGTGAGAGGAAGAGTCCGTTTCAGGAACAGACACGGATGAGTCAGATGCCACAGCTCAGCAGCGTCTGTCTGAAGGGAGAAGTACTCATCATATTTCCTTCAGATGCAGACGTCGTGGGGGAAATTAAATGGTTTGGTGTCTATGTAGAGTACGTTGCTAAATTCCCTAGAATTTATTTGGAGGACAGGGGTTTCCTTTTTGACTTGAACAGCATCAGTCATCTTCCTCCCTTTGGGGGACCAGTAGGTGACAGTCACTGCTAAGCAGGGACCTAAGCCTGTTACTTGTTCTCCATCTCCACTTGCCTTCTGCCCTGGAGGCAGACCGCACTGCCCGTGGGATTGGGAACAGCTCCAGAGTTAATCCTCCAAGTCTCCTTACTGTGGCTTGGCTTTGAAAGGCAGGAGCCGGAAATGACTTCATCAGGAAGTGGGTATCCAAGGGAGCTGCCAGCTTCGGAGACCAGGAAGCCCTGAGCCTCCTCTGTGACCAGTGCTGTAATGTATCAGGCGCTGTTCTAAATGCTATCTATACCTCCATGGAGCCACATGGCATTCTATGGACGAGGTACTAGCTGTGCCTACACTGTTGCCCTTATTAGCTTACTGGCAGCTCAGTAAAGAGAGCTTGGTTTGGCACCTGATTGAGGACGATTTAGAAATGCCCTGCTCGGTGCTTGCTGTGCTTCTTAGGAGTTGAGCCAGAGTAATCCTGGAAGACATGAGTCTTAGGCCGGATCTCAAAGAAAAGGGTCAGAATTTGACAAGGAGAAGCAGGAAGGAGCCTTATCAGGTGCAGGACAGAGTGAGGCCAGCCTTGCTTCAGTGGGGCAGCATGTTGGGGAAGAAGAGTGAAGGAGGCTCCAGAGGTAGAGAAGCATCTCTGCTCAGCAGGATACGGAGCTCACGGGTCACACAGAGCAGTTAAGTGGTTTTGGTCAGAAAGCAGTGTCCTGGAAACAGCGTTCTATGGAACAAGATCTGGGTGAACTACCTAGTGAGAGGACCCAGCAGATGAAATGACACTGATGTGTGGGACAGTGCCAGTGCCACCCTGTACACCTGGGATGCTGAGGATGTTGGCCCCCTCTGGGACCTGACACTGTCAAGAACTCAGCAACAGTTGCTGAGAGGCGCTTGTCTGGCTTAGGGTGCAAGGGATTGGCAGATCTGCAGCTGATAATGCTTATTTACCTTCTGTTTCAGGTTGAATCCCAAAAATGTTCACCAGAGGCCTACAGTGGCCCTGCTGTGTGGCCCCCATGTGAAAGGGGCTCAGGGGATCAGCTGTGGAAGGCATCTAGCCAACCATGATGTCCACGTCATCCTCTTCCTGCCCAACTTTGTGAAGATGCTGGAGTCCATCACCAACGAGCTGTCTCTCTTCAGCAAGACCCAAGGCCAACAAGTATCTAACCTCAAAGGTGAGCGTTTGCTAGGGCTGAGCTAATGCAAGCTGCCGCCCTCCTCTTGGAGTTTGATGGTCTGGTGCTGCCGCCCAGTGGCGGCAGATGGAAAGGCCCTACAGGTGTAAAGGCAGCTCTCCCTGTAAGTTTTCGTGTATAAAGGAAGTACCTTGGGTATTGACCTGCCTACTTCCCATCCCTTCACTGTCCTACCTCTCACACTTCTCATATGGAGACCTGGGGACCCATTTGTTCATTTTATAAACATTTACAGAACAGGCACACTATTCCTGACACTGAGGATGTGGCGGCAGATTTTTTTTTTTTTTTTTTAAATCCATGCTTCATGGACTTACATTCTGGTTAGGACAGACGAAGAGACAAATAAGTAACGTTTCTATTAGGTCAGATGGTGGTAAGTGTTACAGAGACAAAGCAGGGAAGGGAGCTAGAAAGTGTTGGAGAGTTGGGTAGAGAGTAGCAGACTTCGACATTTTAGGGTCAGGTTGTAAAGGACCTGCAGATCACTCTAAGGCTTTGAATGTTTACCCTGGGTGGAGAATCACTGGAGGAGTAAGTAGAAGGAAGACAGAATCCAGCTTAGGTCCCAAATGTTCATTCTGGCTGCTATTTGGGAGTAGACTAGAGGTTTACAAAGAGAGGTGTTAAGAGCTTCCTGTGACACACGCTGGACCACATGCTGGCAGCCGAGACAGTGGTGCTGGTAGAGGAGGTGAAAGCTTCTGCGTTTCTAAGTCAGTTTTGAAGCTAGAGGCTGCAGACTGGGTATGTGCGATGTGACAGGGAAGGGTTAAGAACGACTGCGAGGTGTTTGGCCTGAGTCACCTGAAGGATGGAAGATGGGGAGATTTGTGGGAGGAGACTTGGGCAGGAAGAGCTCAGGTAGAGGTGCTCAGTGCATGTGCAGGTGTAACTGCTGACTGACACAGATGGGTCTGCAGGTGGGTGAGGGGGTCCAGCCTGGAGGGCCAAGTGTGTAGGTGGGAATGAGCCCTGATGAGCTTGGATAAGCTGTCTCCTAGGAAGAGAGAACAGGTAGGGAAGTTGTTAGACCGAGTTCTTTGTTTAGAAGTCAGGGAGGGGCTCCTGGGTGGCTCATTCGGGTTAAGGGTCCTGACTTCGGCTCAAGTCATGATCTTGTGGTTCGCAAGTTTGAGCCCTGCATCAGGCTTACTGCTGTCAGCACGGAACCCCCTTCAGATCTGTTCCCTCATCTCTCTCTGCCCCTTCCCCGCTTTCTCTCTCTCTCTCAAATAATATTAAAAAAGGCGGGGGGGGGGTGGTGGCAGAGTTGAGAGACCAGTTTAGGGGTCAGGGAAGGAGAAGGGAAACCAGGAGAGCCAGGCACCTAGAAGTTAAGTGAGAAGCGGGGGTGTGGTGCGGTCAGCTCCACCAGCAAACAGCTCTAGGTTAGGCTCAGATGAAGCCTGGGAATTGACCACTGGATCTAGCGGTGTGGAAGTTCCT
>CM053560.1:108781697-108812572 GCA_028646485.1 Cryptoprocta ferox | reverse complement strand
CCCCCCCCCCCCCCAGCAAGGCCCGGCTGGCTCCTGAGGCGTGAGTAGGCTAGCCCAGGGCAGAATAAGTAAGCGTGTTCTGGCCTGCTTGCAGTTGTTGGGCCAGTCAGCAAATGGCAGTCAGCCCATTCCTTCTGGGCTCTGGGCAGGGCTCCCCCTTCTCCGAGCTTAGTCAGATGTGCATTCCTGTGCCTGGAGGCGGCCTGCACAGCCATCAGGACAGTGCTTCGGCCTGGGGGCTCCATGAGGACAGTGGTCGATCAGGCTGACATGCCCTTGGTCTCTGGTGCCCAGCCCAAGCAGGCCTCGGAATTCCTGGGGCCTGGCCCAGTCTTGAGAAAGCCAGCCTGTGGAGAGGCTTCACAGTGGTGTCAGAACAAGACACCCTTGGGGCCATCTGGGTTCTAGTGTCTACCTGGGCTTCTCTCTGCGTAAAGCGATTCCCAGATGGTGCTCTTTCCACCTGCAGATCTGCCCACTAGCCCTGTGGACCTGGTGATCAACTGCCTGGACTGCCCCGAGAATGCCTTCCTGCGGGACCAGCCCTGGTACAAGGCAGCTGTCGCCTGGGCCAATCGGAACCGGGCACCGGTGCTCAGCATAGACCCTCCTGTGCATGAAGGTGAACAGGGCATCGATGCCAAGTGGTCACTGGCTCTGGGCCTGCCTCTGCCACTAGGGGAGCGTGCGGGCCGCATCTACTTGTGCGACATCGGCCTCCCCCAGCAGGTGTTCCAGGAGGTGGGCATCAGCTACCACTCACCGTTTGGCTGCAAGTTTGTCATTCCACTGCATTCTGCCTAGAGGAGCTCTGGGCGCTGTAGTCCCCTGCTGCTCCGGACACACTGAACTTGACAACGAACGCCTTAAGGATGTGAAGCTTCATGGACCTTGTTAAATTTTTTCGCTTTCGGATTTGTTACTTCTGTGAGAGAACAGATCATATTTAAAAATGACCTGTCACCTGCCCTCAGCCAGGGAAGGCTTTCCCACTGGGTGTGCGAGGTGGGCGGCAGGCAGAGTGGCTCTAGGCATCTCTACACTTGGCCCCCTGCGCGTCTGGGTGGGGCTTTGTTTACAGACTTAGGCAGCTCACAGACTGTGTTTCAGGTTTACAGTCACTGGGGCCTGGGCAAGCACCTTGCAGGGTGGGGTGGGTCCTGTCTGGGGGCCTGTACTTGCCAGAGCTTGTGGCTTCCTCTCCCCTGCCTCCCTCGCCGGGCAGCCAGCCCCACCTTCCGATCATGTCGAACTGGCGGTGCTGCAGCTGTCCGCTAGAGGGCGGACTTGCACTCTGCATTCGTTTCGAGGGCTTTGAGGCGGCCTTCCCGGAGACCCGCCACAAGTTGATTTGGGGGCTTTTGACCCTTTCTCCTGAGCTGATGCACGTTTTATGCTGGGATTTCTTTCAGGGTCCTTCCTTTCCACTCCCATCACTCCGAGAGGCAGGGAAGGGGGTGACATCAGGATGGTTTTACTGTATTGGGATTTTATACCGTTTTTCTGTTTTCAGCATAGGTAGTATAAGGTTATGTTACTGTAGAACCACAGTGCCCATCTTGCCAGCCGTGTCCCCCAGCCCCATACTCTCTTTAGCTGGGGTCCGAGCCTTTGCCTAGTCTGGGGCCAGAGCCCTCAGGGTGCAGCTTTACTGTTCAGTATTGGGGAGGTCCCTGGGGGAGCCTGGTGCTGAGCCAGAAGAGGCTCCCTGGTGCTTCTGTCTTAGGCCACCACTATCCCACCCCTACCTCCTTGCCTGTGTATGTCCCCCCACTTCCTTCAACCGCCCCCCCCCCGTCCTTCCCCTGAAACGGTCCTCTGCAGCTGTCATCCCAGAGCAGGGTGCATGTCCCTCCCTCGTCTGGGCTCCACCCCAGCTCTTAGTGTCTGGGCTTTGAACCCTTTATGGTTGTCCACTCAGTAGACTTGGGGCCAGCCGCCGATCTCAAAGATGCCAAAATGAGTCTGGTTCTAGCTGAGCTAGCTGGTGGGGCTCAGCCATAGGAACATTCTGCTGCTCAGATCCTAAGGCAGTAAAGCCCTTGGACCTTTCCAGGCTTAGGCCTTGGAGGCTGGTTTCAGAACAGGAGCTGTGGCCTGGAGTCTCTGGCAAGGGCCCTTGCCAAAAGCTCATGCTTTTAAAAGCCGTTTTCAGGGCTTCAGGCCTCCTCCTGTTCTCTGCCCACCCACTCTGGTTAGGGGGGTGAGTGGGAGGGCTCACCAAGGATCTTGGACACAGGGTAGGCCCTGGTACCTTGGGTTTCAGGCTACTTAATCACTTTTCTTATAGGAGCATAGCCAGGAGCAGATGAGGCAGGGCAGAGGGCTGGTCCCTCCTTTCCTCCCATCCTCCCTCAAACATTCAGTTGTCTCCAGCAGTGGGAGGAAGCCAGAGACTGTGAGCCTTGTTGTATCCTCCCTGAGCCTCTGCTCACTCTCAGGGCCAAGAAGCTCCCGAGACGGGGCCCTCTCTTTAGAGGCAGGGCCATGATTTGAGGAGCAGTGCTGGATTACAGGCATTGTATGTCGTACAACCATTAGACAGATTTCGGGTGCCTGCTGTTAATGCAGTTAGGCCCCCCATCAGGTACAGTGGAAGGAAGAGCTCGAGGGACCCCGGCGCAGCGGACTCTGCTTGCTCCAGTAAGTTGCAGTGACCCCGGAGGTGAGGGCCGTGTTGAGGGGCCCCTGGGAGCCTATGCCCAAGCCTCTCCATCTTCTCCCTGCAGGTGGCTCTGGAGCCTCTTCTGCCTTCAGCCTGGGCCCTCTCCAGTGGTATTAAAGATAAGCATGATTCCTCAACCTTCGGCGCTTTTCGGAGGCCTCCTGCCCCCTCAGTGCCCAGTCCCCAGGGGGCCCCAGTCAGGTGGTCGACTGTCACTCCTGCAGCTCTTGGGGAACTAAAAACCAGCACTTAAAATAAAGCTGAATGACGGAGTCCTGCGCTCTGTGGTAGATTGCTGTGGAGGCTGCGATGAGGTGCCGCCACTCGGGCCCTAGGAGCCCAGCTTGATCGTCTCCCGCCTGACAGCCTTCGGTAAGCCAGTTGTCAGGCACATAGAGCCTCAAGTGCCAGCTGGGGACCAGGCTGGTAGGATAACACTAGGTGCACCTGCCTAGGCGCAGTGGGTCACTTCCCCTCGATTCCATGGGCTGAGGGGAGCAGGTGCCCTCCAGCAGCCCACCCCTCCACCTCCACCTCCACCCCCACCCCGCTTCTGTCTTCACTGGCTAGCCCTTCCATGCCCGGTTCACACTTGGCTCTCCACAAGCTGAACTGCTAAGAAAGACTTTATTAATCAGGTAGGGGAAGGAGAAGGCAAGGAGCCCGGAGACGGACACACTGGTACCAGGGGCTACAAACAGTAAGAAACACTTTATTATAACTTTACAACATATAAATAGCTTGGGTCAAATCTGTGCTTTCTGGCAGCTGGGCATCAAGTCTCCTCCCCTGCGGGCTCCTGCCTTCCTTCACATTGCACTGTTCGTTTGGTGGCTCTGGCCCTGGGGGGCCCGGCGGTGGCGGTTGGAGAAAGGGGCCAGGCAGCCCAGTCCCGCTCTCCATCGCACGTGGTGGCCTGCGGCTGTCATCTGCTTGGGTTGCGGCTGGTGTGGAAGGACCGTTCCTCAGGGGTCAGGCCGGCAAAGAAGGGGTGCAGCAGGGCCTCGGCCAGTGTGATGCGCTGGGCAGGGTCAAATTCTAACATCCTCCTCATCAGGTCAAACAGCTGCACGTGCTCCAAGGAGTCTTGGAGCATGTAACTCTGCTCAGGAACACAAGGTGCCTCAGTGTGACGGCAGGGTTGTGGGAGGCCTTGCTGCAGGGGCCGAGGAGGCAGTGATGCCCCCTGGAGGACTACTTCTCCCCTCCGGACAGTGAGCAGCTCCTTTCCTTTCATGCCCTTGTAGAGCGTTTGCTCGGAACTTGTCAGGCTACTGGGTGTCTTGCCGGCGTGGGGCCTCTGCCCCCGCATGCAAAGTCCGGACAGGTGGGTAGAAATCACCTCTGGAGAATTCGCTTGTCCGAGCACCAAATGCAGTTGACCGAGGCTTCCCGGCCACGTCTACGCCTTCCCTCCCCCTCACCTCAGTCCTGCCTAGTTCTTCCCAAAACTGAGAGAGGAGGGGGACAGGAGGCAACAAGGTGTCTGACATCTGGCTCTTCTGCTGTTCCCCAATTACATCCATAGCCACCCTGTGGGGAAGGGGCAGGGCTGAGGGCCCCTCTGGGGCAGTCTGCACGAAGCCCCGCTGCGGCGGCCTTGGGCGCGGCCTCCCACACAGCCGGGGCGGGGAGGCAGCCTTTAGCGGCCTGGCCTGTCTCCGCTGTGTGTCTGCCCAGTGCCTGGGGTCTCCTTGGCATGAGCTGAGCTGGGGGGAGCCAGAAACTGACCTTCAGAGGTTTGCAGTTCTCCTTCACGTACCGGCCGTCAGAGCTGTTCTCGTCCCAAACCAGGCCCCCCTTGTAGAAATATTTCTGCTTCCTGAAAGTGAGGGAAAGGTCAGGTGGTAGGGGTGGGGAAGACCGTGGCAGTCTGGGGAGCGGCAGCAAAGCCGGGGGGGGGGGGGTGGGGAGGGGGTCCTAGCCGGCCTAACCCAGTAGGGCCAGCGGTCTGCGGGGCATCTCAGAGGGTGTACCGCAGGGGAGGCCGCTGTGAGCCTGGAGGGACCGGGCTACGCGGAAAGATGGGCTCATGACCCACAGCCAAGACTGGAAAGGCCCCAAAGGCCAGCCCCGAGGGTGCCACCGGGCTCCTTACCTGGTACGGTGGATCATGTGCGATGGGATGGGCCCCAGGATCTTCTCCATCATTACTAAATGTTCTCGGTTCTCGTGGGTCTATGGAACGTCAGGGAAAGAACAAGCAGGGGTCAGTTCGAGCCTCGGCCCCCTCAGAGAAAATAGACTAAAAAGATGGGCAGGTGTCCTCCTTGCCCCAGGAGATGCAACTCCACCAGCGGAACAGCAGCCTCGGCCTGTGACCTGGCAGCAGCCTGCCAGCCGACTCCCTCAGGCTCAGGGCTCTGCCCGGCACGTGCCCGCCCCGGCCCATCCCTGCCCCTCGCTGCTCCTGTCCTGGCCTCCATCCCAAGGCTGAGCACCAGACTCCCCGGCTGGGGGGTGGTGGAAGGGCTCTCCATACCTACCCTGCCACCTGCCGGGGGCGGGGGGGGGGGGCGCGCCTCACAGGCCTCACCTGGAAGAGTGTGAAGCCCCGGTAGTACTCAAAGAGGATGCAGCCAATGCTCCAGACGTCACAGGGCTGTGCCCAGCCCAGCTCTGAAAGCCAAGATGGGGAGACCATGAGAGTCAGCCCTGTGCTCCCAGCCTAGAGGTCAGAGGGCAGCAGCCATTCTGGCTGGCAGGACTCTTGCCCAAACCTCAACAGGAGACCGTTCCTCAGTAAGGCCAAGTTGGCAACCACATGGCAACTCTACCACTGGGCCCTGGTGGCAGGCACGAGCACTGCCTCTATCTGTCCCCTCCCCAACAACTGTCCACTTTATCAGAGTCGGGGGCTATACAGTCACTCACCAAGAATCACCTCAGGCGGGCGATAGTGACGGGTGGCCACGATGGTCGTGTGATGCTCATGGTCAAAGGTGGCACTGCCGAAGTCAGCTACTCTGATGCTGGTGTTCTTCACCGACTTCTCCTCACAGCTCTGACAGGCAAGGGAGGTGAGCCTGGTCAGGAGTCTGTCCCGTGGGTGACCCACCCCGGAGCACAGCCCTGCCCTCGCCCTGCCCTACCTTGTGCTCATTGTAGAGTGTTTCAAACTCAGAATTCACAAACAAGATATTCTCTGGCTTCAAGTCTGTGTGGGTCAGTTGGTTTTCGTGTAGAACTGGGAAAGCAAGAGGAGGAAAGCAGAAATTTGAGAACCTGCTGCTTCTCTGGTCCTCGGGCCACCTCCCTCCTCCAAAGCCGGCCCACCAGGGCCTCGCCCACCCCTACCCTCAGCAGTGGGCCAAGGGAGACCAGACTGCGTCCACACTGGCTTCCCTCTCACGAGTTCTCTGTGCCTGGGGCCTCGGAAAGCTCTGACACTCTACGAGAGGGGCAGGGGAGACTTTTCCCACTTACAAAACCCCCCTTCTCCTCCTTGGGGGCCTGGCCTCCTCAGCCTGTCTCTCACCAAAGCTGCAGCACCAGCCCCCCAGGGGTCCCCCTCCCCAGCGCCAGCTACATTCTCTGCAGGGCCCGGGGCAAAATGAAAATGCAGGTCCCTTTACTCAAAAGTTATTAACAATGTCCAAATGGTGGCAATGGATGTTGAACTAACCACGGGGCCACCCGTGAAGCACAACCTAAGCCTGAGCACAGACATCTATTGCTTCCTCCAGCCCCTGCCCCACCAACGGGGGCACCCTGCCACCTCTCATGTTCTGGTTCCGAGCCCTCCCCAGCACAGGCCCTCTCCTCTCAGAGTGAGTTTCAGCACATGCTGGGCTCTGGGC
Organism: Cryptoprocta ferox; assembly: GCA_028646485.1. Taxonomy (NCBI): domain Eukaryota; kingdom Metazoa; phylum Chordata; class Mammalia; order Carnivora; family Eupleridae; genus Cryptoprocta; species Cryptoprocta ferox. The sequence goes on along the minus strand of CM053560.1, from coordinate 108,806,107 downwards.
CCTCACTGAGCTGCTCACCTTGAAGTACTGGTCCCTGTCCCCCACCATCTGTGCGACCCCATATAGCCTAGCTCTAAGGAGCCTGTCCTGCACTGCCCACCACAAGTCCTGCAGGGCTGAGCACATGTACCACCGAAGAGGCTCTTAAAGGCTGGGAAGTGGTGGCCTGACAGAGTGTGTCCGTGTGGGCAGCACCTGGGGGTAGAATCTGCCAGGGCAGGCTTTGACCTTTTCACCTCTGCAGGAAGGTGAGACGGTACTACTGGTGGTCACACTGATTTTACAGCCGCTCTCCTTCCTTCCCAAGTGCCTGCCACACAGGGGCCCAGGAGCTGGAGCCTCTCCATCCTCCCAGCGATTCCTACCTGAAGGCTTTGCAGCCCAAGGGGCCCCGGTGTGTCTCAGGCCCCATAGGATGGCGTGCCAGTGTGAATGGGGCTGCGTGAGAGCACCGGGTGAGTTTGCCGCAGGTAGGTGGCTGCCCCACGCGCCCGGTGAGCGCGGACACTTACACCTAAGGGCGTGGCAGAGCTGGTAGGCCATGTGCCGGACGTGTGGTAGGGGGTAAGGCTGGAAGTTATTCTCCTTCAGGAACTCAAAGGTGTTCTTGCCCAGGAGCTCAAAGGCGATGCACATGTGACCGTGGAAGTTGAACCAGTCAGACATCAAGACACACAGGCTGGAGAAGGACGATAGTGGGGCTCAGGGTCCGCTGGGGGGGGGGGGCTGGCTCCCCACCCCTCCCTCAAATGAAGCCAATCCCCACTCCAGGCCACTAGGGCACATCTCCCCGACAGATGCCCCCCAGATCAGCCAAGGGCAAGGACTAAAGTTCCTGTTGCTGCAGGGGAAATTCAGGTCCAAGGTGTCCTGCCTCCTCTATTATGACATGGGCAAAGTCCCTGCATCTCAGAGAGTGATGAGATCACACGCTGCTTTTTCCAGCCCCCTTAACTGGGCTTCCTGGGTCTGCAGGGCTCGGCACAGGGCTAGTGGCAGAGGAACCGCTTAGGCTGCGTGTGTGGAGGTAGCTCTCCTTCGGAGCTCTCCAGCCCAACAGCTTCGGGCATGCGTCTTGTCTAACACCTGCCGTGACCCCTGAGGTCCCTATTCACAGAAGCGGGCCCGGGAGGCCTGCCGGGGAACGCAGAAATGTCTGCGGGTGGAGGCTGGACCGAAATCCAAAGGCTCCTTCGGTGAGACTCACTGGCCCAGCTCCCCTGGCGCTGGGAGCTGGGAGAAGGCCCGGTGCCAGAGAGGACACGGTTCCGCCCCCAGGGCGTCTAGGCGGCTGGGGCTGGAGTGGACGCTGTCCCCACTGAAGGCTTCCCTCCCGCTCCCTGCCGACACTCACAACTTGTTCTCTTTGTCCTTCTCCTTGATCTTTTTGAGAACGTTGATTTCTAGCCGGGCGGCCTCCCGGTACTTGCCCACGTTGCGGATGATCTTCAGGGCGACCTGAGACTTCCCTCTGGGGTCAGGGAAGGGAGCGGAGGTGCTCGTGAGAAGCGACCGGCCCTTCCCCCACCCCCCACCCCAATCTGGCACCTCTTGGCAAATACCATTCGAGGACTCCAGGAACAGGGCCTGCTCTGAAGACGGTGGACACTGGACAGCCCTGCCCCCAGGAGACACCAGACCTCTACTCTCCCAGCAGCACGCTCCCCTGGTGGCTGTGCGTTACCGCTCCTGGCATCCGTGCCAGCCTAGGCTTATCTCATGTCAGCCAATGCCAGCTCCCAGAGGACAGTGGGCAGAGAAGAGGCCTAGCCCACCAACCAGCACCAGGTCACTCAGTGACCCAACCTGTAGGCCGGTCAGCCCTGACCCTGGCCAGGCCATCCCACCCAGAACCCTCTTGCAGCATCTCTTGACCTTTCCTAATAAGCACATCTCCAAACAGCTCCCCCTGGGGTGGGGGTTCTAGGGGGGAAAGAAGCCTTGGCAAGAAGGTTAAGGGTGCCAGCAGTGGGATGCCCCAGAGAGCACCTCACTGGGATCCCCAGGATCGCTGCCTTTACCACCCTCCCTGCAGCCCCACCAGCCAGCCTACCAACCAGCCACAACGTTTTGCAGAGACCACCACCGAGTGCCAGCAACCCTCTTCGGTGCCCAGTGAGGATTTTACCAATTCCTGCTCTGCACTTCCCAGCCCCCGGCCCCGCCCTGCAGACCACCTGCAGCAGGCCTACTGAGACTCAGTGGCCGGGCCCAACGCCTATCCGGAATGGACAGCCAGACTTCAGAGGCCTGGTGGGGGACTGGGGTGACGGCCCCGTGAGGCCTCTGGGAGGCTGGCCATGGTGCCTAAGGAGAGTCTCCCAGGCCCCAGGGCAGAGGCATCTCCTGGAGAACACCGTTTTTCTCTCCCTATTCCGTTTTCCCGGATTTTCAGGGCAGGGAAGGACCTCAGAGGAAAGGCCACCCCACTCCAGGCTCCTAGGACAGGACCCCTCAATGGCATTCTCGTCTTCAACACAGGGAACGGCTCACCTCCACAGGCAGGTGGGCTGAGGGCTGGAGGGCTCTGAGGATAAGGCCCTTCCCTTCGCTAAGCTGCATCTCATCTCACAACAACCCCGCTGGCCAACTCCCTTTGGAGCCCCTGAAAGTCCCTTGAGCCTTGTGCCTCCCCGTGAGGGACTTGGCTCAGTTTCCCACTAGCTGCTCACAGAGCCACAGCCCAGAGAGCCCAGCTAACCCCACGCGCCACAGCACTCAGATCTGCCACAGGTCTCTCTGGTCAGCGCAGTCTACACGTCCCTAGGCCCACTGGTCCCAGCCCTGACCTTCTGGGCCCCACTCGGTCCGAGGGGTGTTTAAATAGGAACTGGGAGCCCAGGGAGGTTTCCTCCCGGTCACTGTCACCACCTTATTGGGAACAATGGAGCTAGCTGGACAGCTGGGTCTAACCGTCCTTTCCGAGCACCCCGTGCGGTGGTTCTCGGCACCAGCACTCAACAACTGGGGGTACGGGTAAATCCCGAGTGCATCTCTTCACCTCTAACACAGTGGAAGGCTTGTGACAGGTGGCACGTGGCTCCAGCGAGACAGCATGACAAGAGCACTCTATGGCTAACGCCCCGAACCAATGGGAGTGCCAACAAGGGAAGGGGGCAGTGGGCTCCAGGGAGGTGGCCTCCCAGCCTAAGGCAAGAGTTCTGGTCCTGAGGGACGGCAGGGGGACAAATGTGTTTCCCCGTTCAGCCTGGAAGGCGGCAAGATTGCCCAGAAGCATCCCCCACACACAGGTGTACCCCCATTCTACCTGAGCATGCTCAGACGGACCCACGACCAACCCCAGCCACCTTGGAGGAGGCAACGGCCTGCAACATGAGAGACCCCAGGTCTCGTTTCTCTCAGCTGTGACGTGCACAGCCTCTCAGGCAGCCCTCCGGGGTTGGGGGCTCATTTGGTCTGGGCGCAGCACTACTCTCACTCCGCTGCCAGGCCCGAGCCCTAAAGAGAGCGTGGGAAGCCGACGCAGACCATGTGAGGGCCGGGGCCTTGGTCCTGCTCCGACACCCACCACCACGGCCTAAGGGACACGGGGCAACGAGGGCAGCTCCACTCACTGGCCAGGACTGCCTGGGCAGGGATGCGCGTGCCTGTGGAACCCCAGGAATTCCTCCCCATTTCAGGGGATCGGCAGAACCCCAACACGTGCCGGCCAGCACCCTGCCACGCCACCGCCCTTCGAAAAGCGAAAGGATTAATGGATTGCCACCACCCTCAGGAAGCCCAGGCCAGCTCCTCCCAGGAGGATGGCTCACCTGGCGTGGTCCAGGCACTCCACCACCTTGCCAAAGGTGCCTTCACCCAGGTTCCCCACGATCTCATCTAGGAGAGAAAAGACGCAGGGCGTGAGGGTCCGGAGGGCAGAGGGTCGGCGGCTCCTGCAAGTTCACAGCATTCAAATTCTCAAAAACAAAAAAGGTACTCTCTCACTGCTACACTCTTAAAAACGGAAGTTGCTAGCGTCTGTGTCATTCAGGCAATTTACTGGTGGCCCCGCTAAGGCGCCACGCGCAATAGAGGCCCCTCCGGGCAGGAGAGGTCTTGTCTAACAAGGGGGGTAGAAAGTAGAGAGGTAAAGTTTTACGAAAGGTGGCTGTACATCGCTCTTGGAGCCAATCGCCGATCCGGCACACCAGGTGGCCCTCCTTGTCATCTTCCACACTCCGGCTGCTGCGCTTACTGCTCTGTTGGCTTCTCTGCATGCACCGCCCCCCGAAACGCCATCCGACCAATCGCATGGTAGGCGGTTCCGATTGACAGATTGAGGTGTCAGTCAAAGGCAGAGGTGGAGACGGTGAGGAGCCGGTGGGTTGGTTGGTTGGATTTTCCAGATCCCAGCATTTCATAAGGCACACAGCATATATAACGATAGGGATATTGCAAGGGACACGTCAAGACACAAACTGACTTCAAAAACAGAAAAGTAAAAACAGCTACAGGTATGTAAAGAAAACTCGGACATTATCTAAGAGAAGGGCGCCGCAAACGCTCGGAAAGACGACCAGCCTCTGCTGCTGAGGGGCCGGGCCACGCAGAGAGCCACGGCCCCGAGTCCCTTCTCCTCTGAGTGTCCCCCTCCCGGGCCCTCCCGTGATGGCTCCTGGCTCCAGCCGAGGCGAAGACGCGGCGAGAACGGCGCAAGAAGGTGGCTGGGTCAGCCCGGGTCCGATCGTCCAGAGGGGCCAGGGGCCACCCTGGCGGCAGCCGCAGAACACCCAGCCCGTCCTTGCCTGCCTCTGCTAGCACACGCAGCCCTGCGCGTGCCCGACAGCTGCCACTCAGAGCCAAGCTGCTACCTGCCCCCAGACGGCATCTATGGCCAGACTTCGCATCGCCACCAGAAACGGCCTTCCGTCAGCAGTCCTTGTGCCACCAGCCTCGAGCAGGGAAGGAGCCCAGGATCCTCTGGGCCGGTCGGCCGCCTACCACCATGGCCCACACGGGCCCCAAGCCAGCTCCTGCCCTGGCACCCGTGATACTCACAGGCCAGGCCATCCTGAGCCTCATGACGACAGAGGGCGCCAAAAAGAGAAGCAGCAGAGCCACAGACCCGCGCCGCCGTCAGCAGCAGCATGTGGCAGGGTGCAGGGAGGCCACCAGGCCACACTGGGCACCCACAGTCAACCCTCAAACCCGTGGCCACTCAAGGAATTCGCAGGAAAGCTGCGCGGAGAAGATGCCTGGCTCCCTGTCCTCCGCCACTGCTCCTCAGTGGCCTCAGCCGGCGGGCGGGGGCGGGGGGAAGAGGGACGGGGAGGAGAAGAGAAGACGGCACGTAACCTGAGAGACACACGAGTGGCCTGCCTTCCAGAAGCCCGAGTGCAGCAGGGGCTCCGAGTCTCGGCAGACAGCTATGCAACCTCCACGCTAAGAACACTGCCAGGCCCTGCTCTTGGCCTGCGGCCTGTGTGTGGACAAGGCCTGGAGCTGCGGGCCTTTCTGCCATTTCCTCGTGTGCGCGATCACACAGGCAGCTGGTCCCCCTCGTCCAGTCTGCCTCTCACAGGAAGAGGCTAGGCTGAAGGGGGCCTGGCTGGAGGTCGGAGGGGACGCTCTGGGTCTGAGCTGACAGGCAGACCTTCCCTACCCGCGGGCACTCCAGCCTCCAGGCCCCTGGGGAGGGGTGTGGAGAGGAGACCGCAGAAGTGGGTGCTGTCCACAGCAGTCAGAACACGCGGCTGTGCGTGCAGGCAAGGTCTGGGTGGGAAGGACCAGGCCATACAGCTCCAGACCACATACCAGCAACCCTATCAGGTTCCCTGTGTGTCCCTGGCCACTCATACCATGTGGCCTGTGCCTGGAGCCATGCGGAGACACAGACAGGCCGGGGGCCAGCCAGCGCCGGAACCAGAGCCCCTATCGCTGCCAATGCCAATGGGCCAGAAGACAGAGGTACCGGGCCTGCTGCTCAGCCCTGAACTTGGACCAGACGACACACACACACACACACACACACACACGCACGCACACAAATGCGCGTGCGCGGGGCTGGCAGTACTCACCCACACCAGCCAGCCTGAGAGAAGACTAGAAAGAGATGAGGCCTTTGAGCCCCAGCCGGCACACTCTGGCCACCACTCACCGAGGAGGCGCTGCTACAAGACCTGGTGCGGCGTTTGTGGCAGTGGTGAGCGTGCTTGCGGGTCCGGTACGGCTCCCTCTCCCGCGACCGCCGGCGATGATGGGAACGGGAAGATCCGTAGCAGTCCTCTCCGAAGGACGGGCTCCGCTCTTCACACCGGTACGTGTCGCTGTCGCGGCGCTCCCTGTATCTCCTCTGGTAGGGCAGGCGGTCGTGGCTGCCGGGGAGGGGGGGGAGGGATGAGGACGCTAGTAAGATGGGGACCTTCCTCCCACCAGCCAGGTTTCGTGTGGGGAGACCCCTGCAGAGAGCTCACAAGGGCAGCCCGTTGGGAGCTGAGGGACGGGGAGAGAGAGGTCGAGTCCAGCCTCCAGAACCTTGGCTGTTGGCGGCAACTCTCCAGCACAGGTGGCAGAGCACCGGGCCAGGTGAGCAGGGTGAAGGGCTTCGGGAGGTCCCAGTGCCCCAGAATTCCCTGTGACCGCTAAGACAGGGCCAGGGACCAACCTCCGGCAAGGACAGAGGCTGTGTTCCTAACCCCCATTGAGGAAGGCTCAGCAGGGAAGATGCTGGCCTAGAAAATGGGGGATCATGTCTGGAGAAAAAAAGACTCAAGGACAGAGAAAGGGGCAGCACGGATGGCAGCGAATACGGAGGCCCAGAAAGGCAGGAGATCAGGGGAGGACGGGGCAGCGAGCGAGGTGCCGCGGGGCAGAGGCAGCAGGCAGCTGACAGAGCCCAGGGCCACTGTGTGCCTCCAGGTTGTCTCCCTGGCCCCCGTGAGGGAAGGAGCCCTTTCTTCCCGCCTAATCCCCTGTCACCTTCTGGACCGAGATCTCCGGGGCGGAGGCTCCCTTCGAGACGGATACCGCAGTCTCCCTTCGTGCTCCCGACTGTAAGACCTCCTCCTCTTCCATCGGTAGCTCAGGTACGGGTCTGGCTCAGGGGAGCGGTATCGCTTACAGTGATGCATCTAGGCCACGAGGAACAGAGAGCCCCGCTAAAGGCGCAGCCGGCCACCTCGGGCCACAGGGCTGCGGGACAGCCTAGGCGCTCCTGAAGAGGTTCATTGTTCTGTTTGGGGGCAGCCCCTCCCGGGGGGGTTTATGAAGTGAAGAAGAACTCTGAGGTCACACTGGTCAAACAGCAGACAATGGGCAACACCCTCCTCTGCCAGTGAACAAACAAACAGCTGCTTCCCCGGCCTGGGCGCTCGGGGCGCCAGGTGAGCTGGCAGAGGTGCTGAGACAGAATGGGGTCTGGGGGGTAGGGGGGTGACGGTGAGCACCATCACAGGAGACCAAGGCCAAGGAGGAAGGAGAGCCTCCTGGGTTCAGTTCTCTCCTGTCTGCAGGGTTGTAAGAAGCCACCGGTCTGTCAAGGCAGAGGCCAGGGTCAAAGGGCAGTTGGCAGGAAGCCAACACACAGGAGCAAAGGGTGAAAGCCCTCAAGTTTGAGGCCGCGTTGCCTGGCTGAAACCCTGAACTGGACCCCGCTCAAGGGAGCAAAGGCCACACACCTGTGTGAAGAGCCGTGGGCAGAGACGAGAAGGCCAGCCCTTGGAGGAGGGGGTGCGCAGGGGCTCTCCAACATGCCCCAGCCCACCTGAGGGTCTGGCCAGGCAGCATGGAGGCCTGTCCAGCCCCCGCTGTTGCTCCACACTCTTGTCTCAGCACCAGGAAACCGATGCCAGCATCCTCAGGGCAGCCAAGCTTCATGCCCAAGGCCCCTCAGACCACCTGTGGTGCCATGCCAGGCAGTGCCTCCCCTCTAATTGTACCGCTACTCCTCCTGTTCCAGGACCTTCTCCTGTGCTCATCTCAGGAGTAGCTGGCAAGCCCGGGAGCTTGGAGCGGCAGGCCAAAAGGGCCCCACCTCGCTATCCCTGCTCAGCAGGGACTTAACTCCACCACAGGAAACTGCCAGGCTGGATCAGACACCAGCTGAGGAAGAGGGCTGTGTGAGGCCAGCTCCCTGTTCCGCCCACACCCAAAACCCCGACACTGGCGCCGTCGCAAGGCCAGGCCAGAGACCGTGGCCAGCCTTCCTCCCAACCCTTTACTTGGCCTTCGCCAACCTCCAGTGGTGGTCAGTCCTGGGCCTGCTTGACTAAGCACCTTTGGACAAACCCGCTGCGGCTGCCCCGTCCCCTGAGAAGGGTCTGTCAGGAGAGCAGAATGCAACCCCCCCTCCCCTTGGATAAGCAGGGCGGCCCGGCGTATCTGACTAAAGCCCCGGGGGGCTTCTCCCTGACCCTGAGAGAGTCCCTGCCCTCCATCTCCCGACCAGCGGGTTTCTTCCCCTTTCTACCTGACAACCCAGGGCGCAGCAACTCCAACAGCTCCCCCGGGGCTTAAACTGCTGTTCTGTTTTGATCAGCTGACCAATGTGTCACCGTCTTCCTGCAATTACCCTGGGTCAGGTGCCCAAGTTATGGAATGAAGGCAGCATCTTACACCTCACTGAGTGACACGGAAGACGCTCCAGTGGCCAGGCAGAGGTCTGCCCATCCCCGCTGGGCAGACAAAGCACCAGAGCCGGGGGACATGGTTCGGTCCACGCCAAAGACTCCCTCCTGAGACCTTGAGGATGCTTACGTCCGCACATGTTCATGTTGGTGGACTGAGCACAGATTCGGAGTCAGACAGATGTCAGTCTCAATCCCAACACTGCCACTTCTAGCTGTGTGCCTTTAGGCAAGTTAATAAACCACTCTGACCTTCAACTTCCTCTTGCAACAAGGGGGTAGTAATTCCTTATAGGGCTCTGTGAGGATTAAATTATGCCACTTCTTTAACATGCCTAGCACATGCCTTCGGGTCAAATGGTTTACTGAAGTCAACTTTTTCGTTAAAAAAAAGTTCAAGGTAATGCCTCTGGGTCTATGTTAAATGCCTTAGGGCTCTTCCAAGGGGAGAGAGAAAACCCTGGGTAGAAAACCCTGAACTAAATCCCAGTGCTGCCACTTACTGCCCTTGTGACCTTACACAAGTCACTCTAGGCCTTGGTTACCATACCTGAAAATTAGAGGTAACACCTCCCAGCCAACTTGGCAAAGGAGACGACAGGTAGGAGAGCTATGAAGTACCACATAAAATCATCACAGAAGGAGATAACCTCTCCGTCAGCACAGTCTAAGCAGGTGAAATATTGGGACTACCAGCTATCCCTATCTTCCTAGCCAGGGCTCTAGGTCCCATTTCTCATCAATTACCTCGGATTCTCTGAGACCCCAGCATACAGTTATTTAAAGAAGCTAGAAGTCACAATTACGTCCAGGAAGGCTCTACTCTTACACAGAGAAAGAAAGAGATAATGTAAAGGAAACCAGGCCAAGGATGCCAGTGTTTCTCTAAGCATAGGCCTAATCGGCTTCTCATTTGCTGTTCCTGGCCAGAGAACTGGGTTGACAAGAAGAGCAGCCAGCCAGGTCAGCGTCTGCCCTCCCGGTTCCCAGCCACTCCAGCGCCCCATGGTTATTTTTGGCTGACGCTGCCCCACCACTGCAACCTCAAACCTGCCACCTTACAAGCCGCCACCACCGGGTGAAACGCTCCTCCTTTTCAAGGGCATGGAGGAGGGAAGCTGGAAGACCGCCAACTCCGCCTCGACGGGGGCCTGGCTCAGGCAACTCCCACCCCAGCTCCACACCAGGGCACCCGCACCCGGAACTAAAGCACACAGGGACTCCCGGACCGGGGAGCAGCCCGGGCATTTGTACTGTCAACTTGGCCCGGCCCCTCCCCCGGGCTGGAGCGGCTCCATCATCACAACAAAACGCCTTGGAGGCCTGCGGCTCTCGCTCGCGTCCCTTCCAGACGCGCCCTGGGTCTCAGAGATCTGAGCCCCTTCCCCCATAACCGCCGCCAGTGGCAGCCAGGGGAGACTCCGGGGGCAGGCGGATCGCCAGCCTGAGCCAGAATCAAACTCCAGGCCACGCGGGGAGGAGGAGTCTGCAGACCCAGCCTCGAGCCAAGGGTACGGGAGGGGTCTGAGGGCCCCTTCAGGCTCTCCCAGGTAGGACCCCGACTCCATTCCGCGGGATGTGCAGGACCAAAACTGGATCACTGCAGGGGCCTCAGAGGCCACTCAGACTCCGACACCGCGGGATCGAGAGGTTGGGGTCTGTGGTGACCGTCCCTCCGGGGAAGAAGCGGCGGGTCAGGGGTGAGAGGTCGGGGCCGCGGCCAGAGGCGGGCCGAGGAGAAAGAGAGTAGGCCGAGGCCGAACCGGGAGCTCGGGGACCCGCACCCAGGACGGCCGCTTCACCAACTCACCCCCCGCCGCTGCCGCCGCCACCGCCGCCGCCGCGGGCCTGGGCCCACACTCACCGTCTCCCAGGATCCGGCTGCGGCTAGGCCCCACTCCCCGCTCCAAGCGCCTCTTCCGCTTCCGGCTCCGGCCTCCGCCCGCGGCGGCCCCGCCCCTCGCGTGACGCAGCCGTCGCTAGTCCTCGCTCGACCTCGCTCTGTGGCCTGGTCGCTCTAGCCCCCGACTCGAAGGCTCTGGAGGACCCGCCTTCGCCGCCCCGGTCCGGGCGACGGCAGTGGAGACTGGTTCCGGGAGGGCAGAGGGGACGTCCCCGACCGCGGCCCGCCCCCGCGCCGTGTAGCGACGCACGTAGGCCCCCGGGCTCCGCAAGGGTGCTGTCCCGCGTTGCGGGCGCTGGGAGCCGAGAGCTGGAGCCCCCGACCCGGCCGGGGACCCCGCCTGTGTCCGCCATTCCTTTCCTGCGCGCGGGGAAGCGGGCATTGTTTCGCTATCGCCTCAGTGAAAGTCTGACGGGCCTTGAGCGCCCGCCTGGCCCCGGGACCCCGGAGGGCGCCAAAGACGACGGAGGCCTGTGTCCCGAAATTCGGGAAGGCGGTCGCGACTCTCGGTTTTGTGGAAGAAGCAAATGAAGATCTTAGTCTGTTTTTCGTGTGGGGCGGAGTGGGGCGGGGGGGGGTTAAAGACATGCGGCACGCCCACGTTCCCAAGTGCATGCAGAGCAGGTTCGCGGAAGATACCCGAGAGCCACGTCGGCGGGGCTTCTGGAAGCACGGGGTCTGGGGGAAAGGGAGTCTCGTTTTCCCTGAGCGGCGCAGTAAGCGGACTCGCTCAGCTAATAATCCCCCGCCAAAGGAAAGCCCGCGCCCGGCCGCGGTCAGACCCAGCGGGCCTTTTCTCCCGCAGCCCTCGACGCCCCCTTTGGCCGAGGTCGAGAGGATGGGATCGCTAAAGCCCCGCCCCTGATGAGGGCGGGATGACGAGAACCCACTTTTCCACAGGAGAAAACCGAGGTCTGGTCCTTTGTGGAGACCTCACAGTTTGTGAGAGTTCGCGCCCCAGGGCCCTCGCTAGCGTCGCCCAGCCAAGCCGGAGGCTACGGCCCCTCAGCCCACACCCCCCGCCCACCCCGGGACGGCTCTGTGGGGGCGGGCCGCCCGCCTTCCCTCCTCCAGGCCGCGCCCGCTCCCCAATGAGCGCTGGGCACGCCCCCTGATGCGGGCAGTCATGGCCCCGCCCCCGCAGGCGCCTTGCTTGCGGAGCCACGCCTCCCGGAGGCGCGGCGGTTCCTCTATAGTCTCCGGTTTGCCCTGAAACTGGGGTCCGACGGCGTGGCTCGAGGGGCTGTTTAATACCCCCCAGTTCTCTGTTAGCTGCACCCTCCCCCTATTCGACGTAAACGCCTGAAGCTGGGGGAAAACGGGAGGCATGCTGAGCAAACGCAGCCTCAAGAACGGCTCTCGGTCCCCAACCAAATGCACCCGCCCCCCAGAAATTCAGGAGGTGCTTCGATTGTGCTGTGGATGACCGAGAGCCCGCTGTCCCCGCTCCGTTAAGATCCTGCCTCAGGGGCTGGAGGCAATGAGTTGCCATTCTTGCTCGGCCCCCGTGCTTGGCCCGTGGCCGAGGCCACACCAGCTCGGTGTCATCTAGGGTTTCATCCGCTCAGACGATGTGAATGGACTCTGTGCCTCCTCCCCGACCGCGTCGCGTTGCCCGCGGTTTGCAGAGTCCTGGAAGCCAGGACCGCGTGGGCAGCTGAGGGTGAAGGAGCTGAGAGGGAGACTTCTGTCTCCAGCCTTGCTCTGGGAATCAGGCTCGTAAGGGTTAAGTCGGCCCATCTTCACACACTGGGAACCAGGAGCCCTGCCTCCCTGTAAGGAAGCCAGTCTCATTTTCCCAAATGGAATAGAAGCCATCTCCCAGCCCCTTCTCCAAAATCTGCAGTTCAATAGCTGTCGGTGCCTCAGATTCTACCATTAGGGCTTCGTTCTTTGGTCTTTTTGTCCCTGAAGGAAACTCACAACTGGAAGAAAAAGGCAGAGCATCAGGCATTTGGGAAAAGATCTAGCCTGAAGAGAAGTAAAGGTAACTCTCCCACCCCCACCCTCCCACCTCATTCCTCCAGTGTGGAAAGGCTGAGATTCTGGGAGCTCTTGGCCGGGGAGCTCAAGTGGTGGGTCATTTCCAGGAGCCTTGCTCCGAGCCACGTCGGTGGCATAGCTGCCTTTCCAGGAGCCTTGCTCCACATCCTCTGCCCCTCAAGGACCAGCCTCTTTCTCCAGGCCTCTACCCTTGTGCCCACCAAGTCTTTTTCCGTGTGGGCTGAGAACTGCAGCGTGGTTCAAGGGCTCCAGGGAGATAACCCCTGCCCTGTGCCCTGCTCCCTGCCACCCACGGCAACCAACTCCTGCCCCTCTTGATCTCTCTTTTGCCCTGCTGGGCTCCCAGCTCAGCTTGCTGCCCCCTCCAGGCCCCAGCTCCTCTGATCCCCTCCTTGTCCTGCCACCCTTGCTCTCTCCTGACTGCCACATCCTTCTTTGTCTTCTCTGGGGCAGTTAATTCACCTTTGAGCCTCAGCTCCAGGGTCACCTATCTGGAAAACCCTCCTGGGTGCTCTGAGGGGGAGTCAGGCTCCCCTTCCCTGTGCTCCCACAGCATTGAGGGCCATGCCTTCCTCTGCACAGGCTCTGCAAGTTCAACGTCTGGCCTGCATCACTCCCTCCTCCAGCAGACCAAAAAACCTCCCACCACAAAGCCAGGCAGAGTTTGGGTTCTCAGTAAGCACTGGGGGCTGCCGTGGGGAGCGCCTGTTTTTTGTGGGAAGACCGAGCACCCAGCCAGAGAGGAATTGCGGGTGCTCCCCAGGGCCTGGGAGACTGGGGCGGTGGCCAGTCCTTCTAGTCCACTTTGGAGAGGCCTGGTGTGGTGGTGAAATGTGGAGAGACTGCTCTGAAGGGGCTGCAAGAATGTGGGTCTGGAGTCAGGAAAGGAGAGAGTCGAGGTGTCTAAGGGGAAGGAGCTGGTGGGTAGTAGTGCCATCCTGAGCAGGGAGTGGGTCTGGGAATGTGAGGAGTGAGCAAGTCACTCAGGGGGTAGGGGAGCTCAGCCCAGTGACGCTGTCCTCAGTGGGTACCCTCTCCCTGGGGCAGGGTGCCTTGTGCCCAGGGGTGTGTGTTGGGAGACGGTGTTAGGATTCTGAAGCTCAGACCCTGGAGGTGACGTGGGTGGGCGTGCAGCCCCTATCTATCTACCCCACGAGTCCCCTTACCAAACTGGTGGGGCCTGGGGCTCAGGGCCCATCTTACAGCTGAGGCTATAGAAGCCAAAGAGGGCACTGAAGCAGTAACCTGGTTGAAGGGCTCTGACCCCCACATTTGAGCTAAACTACCATGACCCCCAAATAGTCTCCTGTCCATTTCCAGACTCTCACACTGGGTAGGGGAGCAGCACGGGTGGGGGAGTGTGGGCCCGGTTCACATGGACCCCCTTCGTGACCTGGGGCAATGGATGACCCCTTCTGAGCTTCAGCACCCCCCTGCCCAGGATGGAGAGGGCCAGAAGAGCTTGGTTGTTCAGCAAGTGGCCAGGCCGTGGTCAGCACCGCAGCTCATAGAAGCTGTTGGAACTGAAAACTGTTTGGAGGGGTTGCGGCTGGTGTTTATTTGTAGTCTGAATCATCAGGGAAAATCCTAGGCCAAGTGGTTGGGGCTGACAGGTTTAGGTGCATGCTCAGCCCCAGGGCCTGTTTGCATATCTGAAGAGGGGTCTCAGAAGCTGGTGCCCTGGGAAGACAGGGCTGCCCCAACTCCAGGGTCTCCCATCCGTCCTGCTCTCAGGACTCACGCCGAGGCAGAGCCCCGTGGACCTGATGCCTGGCCCCTTCTGCTCTCCCTGGCACTCCCGTCACTTCTGGCCACTGGACTGTGCCTGCTCACCAGGCCCCACTGAAGGGTGCAAATGAGTGTGAGGAAGGTGGGCACAGCAGCCCCTGAGGCCCAGGCCGAAGCTTGCCTCCTCCTTCCTGGAAGGTGCTCAGACGGAGCCCTGGAGTAGGACTGGAGGCCCTGTTGAGCAAGCGCAGGTGCCGCAGCCACGGGGAGGCGAGCTGGGACTCTGCAGGGCCCTGTGTGAGCTCCTCGCTCCAGAACACAAAGTGAGGCTCCCGCCCTTCTCTCCCTGGTCTTCCTTGCTTGTCTGCAGTCCCAGGGATGTCCCCTGAGCTAGAAAATCCCAGGCCAAGAGCTCTCAACTGCTCAGGGCTGCTTGCCCACATCTGGGGTCACGTTCTCAGGAAGAAGGCTGGTCAAGGCCTAGGGCATCACCCAAAGGAGACAGGAACCGAGCCCCCTACAGAGCTGCTATGAATAGTATCATTTCTGTGATGGAGCCCTTGGAAGCGTGCAGTGCATTGCCTGGTGTGGCTGGGGGCAGTGGATGGAGGCAAAGGAAGGGCCAGGGTCCCTGTGACCTCCCCGCCCCCCCAGAGTCAGAGGGAGGGAGGCAGCTGGTGTTAGCTCAGTAGATAGAAAAGTTTCCAGGGCCCAGTTGCCTCTGGTGAAAGCTGCAATCCCCAGGGAGTGAGGAAGATGAAGGTTCGTGCAAGCCGAAGATTCTAGGGGAGGCCCCCAGAACCCCTGCCCCGTGCGAGGGCATGGGTAGCACCACCCTGTGACGGCCTAGGTTCCTAAGCTTTTAGTGACCTGGGGGTCTCAGCCCACAGCTGATCCTCCGAGAGCTCCTGCTCCCTCCCATGCTGGGGGTGACCCTGGGGACCCACCTGTCTACTCCTGCCTCCCAGCTCTCTAGCATTCCATAACAGCATCCCTTCTCCTCTTGCTGGAGCTTCAAAGCCATCAGCAGCTGGGGTGGAGAGGTGATGTCTCAGGTCCAGCTGGAGGTGGAGGGTTACACGTCTGGAGCCTGTAGTGGTAACGGCAGCCCCTCAGAGCTGGGGGGGGCACAGTCCCATGTGTCCAAGCCAGGGCACAGGTCTGTGCTGGGCTAGCAGCTGGGCCCTTGGCTGGGCTTATCACAGTGGCAGGGCAGGCAGGGCCTTGTGGAGTCCGCCTGCTTTATCAAAACCTGCAGGCGCTGCCGTGCCTGGGGACAGGGATGGCCCGCTGCAGGGGCTCTGTGCTGCCCTCAGCCCTCTGCCCGGCAGCTGGCTCGCCCGCAGCAGGCGAGGCACCAGCTGCAGGCATCCCAGGGACAGCAGTGGAGGAGGCCAGACCAGGACACACAAGACAAGTCAGGGTGCCCGGTCATGGGTGAAGGGCACAGTGGCAGAGGAAGGGGAAGATCCTGCTACTGCAGACGGACACGGAAAAAGCCCAGCCATGTTTGGACCAGAGGAGCCAACGGCCCCTCAGCCCAGAGCCCTCCTCGAAGTGGGCGCGTGGCAGGGCCCTGAATACTGGCCCTACCTTATACTTCATTCTTCGGGCAGCAGCTGGCAAAGGAGGGCAGTGCGCAGGTTTCTGTTCAGTTCAGAGAGGGACCCCTCCTCCCCGTCAACATTTGGGAAGACCCTGCCATCACCCAGCCTCCGGGGTCAGATGGGAAAACAAAGCCCGGAGGGCAGGGAAGACCTTGTTCAAGCTCCAAACAGTGTGGTCTGGAGGCCATGAGGAGACCTCAGGATCCTGCACCAAGTGGACCCTGCGGGGCCAGGACCAGAGCCGGGATGGGGACAGGGCCTGGGCACTTTAGCACCTGGAGGGAGTCTTGATGGGGGCAGCCGAGCCCCCTGCCCAGACTCAGGACACAACCGTCCTGCAGGAGCAGCTGCTGATGCTCAGCCAGGTGGCCCAGGCGGCTGGCAGGATTGGCCCAGCAGGGAAACCTGGGCACTGGTGGAGCCAGCCTGTGCCCACCTGTGCCAGCGGGGCAGAGAAGCAGGGGAGTCTAGGCCCTGTCCTTGAGAGATTCCAAAGTTGGGTGAGGGGCTCTAGGAACACCATGGAAAAGAGAATGTCCAGGCGGGACAGACTGGAGCAGGGCCTCCACACGGTGCAACTCCAGCATGTACCTTCTGCACTGTGGCCCCAGAAAGACAGCACCCTTCGGTGAGGTGCAGCCTGCCTTAGCCCGTCTGGTCCAGAATTAAAGCCTGGCATTTGGAGAAGTGCTTGTGGGCTGGGGAGGTCAGAGGAGGCCTCTTGGAGGAGTTGAGTCCCAGAGGATGAGGGGAGCGAGGGCTCTGGGAGGAGGGGGCTGCGTGGGGAAAGGCCCGGTGGCTAGCCTGAGCAGACTGAGCCCAGCCAGGTGAGCCCCACAGCCCTGGTGGAGACTGAGCCGTGAGTGGGGGCAGAAGGGGTCTTCACAGGTGAACAGGAGACTCTTGGAAGAGCTGGGCAGAACACCCCCGGTGACCGGTGGTCTGCTCAGAGCAGCCGTAGCCACAGCCTCTAGCAGAGCACATGGTGGCAGAGGGCCCCGTGCAGGCCCCCAGGCAGAGCGCCAGGGCTGCATGCGGAGAGGGTTATGTGGCTAACAGCACTGGGGGTGCTCCCTGGAGGCCCGGCAATTGCCCAGATTGTCCAAGCTGGGGTGGGTGTCCCACTCTCACACTGGGTGAGATGGCCCTGTGGGCAGGAGGTGGGCCTGAGTACTGGGCTCGAATCCCACCTCCACAGTGTACTTGCTTTGTGACCTTGGGCAAGTTACTCTACCTCTCTGGGCCTCATCTGTAAAGAAGAAAAACAAAAACCAAGCACAGTTACGGCAAGAGGGTTACATTGGACACGCGTGTAAAAGGCTCAGAGCTGGGTCAGATGCAGTCAGGAAATGTTCGCTCCTGCGACTACACGCTTCACGCTGCTCGCTGTCCTGGCCGCTTTCTCAGGTGAAAATCCCCTTTTCCAAACAAAGGACTATGGGGGGGGGGGGGGCTGGGGCTTAAGCAGCAGACACTTCCTGTCTCAGCTCTGGAGGCTGGAGGTCTGAGTTCAAGGTGCCGCAGGGGTGGTTCACTCCTGAGGGCTGTGAGGGGATTCTGTTCCTGGCTCTCCCCAGGCTTCCAGCGGGTGGCCGCTGGCAGTCCCCGATGTGCCTTGGCTGGTAGGCCCATCACCCCAGCCTCCGCCTCCGTGCTCACAAGGTGCTCTGCCTGTGCACGTGTTTCTGTGTGCACATTTCCCTTTTATAAGAACACCAGTCAGATGAGATCAGCGCCCTCCCCAATTACCTTGATTACCTCTGTAAAGACCTTATCTCTAAGGTCACATTCTGACGTTACTAGGGGTTAGAACACAAACAGAGCTCATACCTCCTAGTTTGCATCCCGCTACCTTCCTGTCGGGTGGGTTGGGTGTGACTTGAGATCTTGTGACCCAGCTGTTCTGTCTTCTTTCTCCCCTCATTTAGCCCCAGGACCCTGACACAGCTGCAGAAGGGCTGGAGGGGCCGCTGTGTGGAGGGGTGGGCACTGTTGGGTGAGCCCCCAGGCAGCCGGTCCGCATCCGGGTGGGAAACGCAAGCTGGGGGCCAGGCTGGGGATCCGGCTCCTGTATGCAGGCCAGGCCCTGCCCAGACCCAAGAGCCTGTGGGTGAGTGTGGGCATGAGAGTGTGGGGTGGGGGTAGCCCTCTGTCTGGCTAGCGACACAGCAAGATGCAGACCCCGGAGAAGGAACACAGCCAGGTGGCTGCCAGGGTCTACAGGTGGCAGGAGGCGAGGAGCTGGAGGCTGCCGAGGTTGGGATGATATGGGGCCCACCGGGGATTGGGGCCCCCAAGGAGCCCTTCCTGATGATCCTAGAGTCCTTCCCAAACCTGAAATCAGGGACCTGGTGCAAAGGAATGGGAGGCCCAGGCTCTGCCAGTCACCAGCCACTTCCCCTCAAGAGGTCTCAGCCTCCCTGTTTATTTTTTTAAATTGTTTACATTTATTTATTTTTTGAGAGACAGAGAGAGGCAGAGCACAAGTGGGGGAAGGGCAGAGAGAGAGGGAAACAAAGAATCCGAAGCAGGCTCCAGGCTCCGAACCATCAGCACAGAGCCTGATGCGGGGCTCGAATCCACGAACCGTGAGATCGTGACCTGAGCCGAACGAAGCTGGACACTTAATCGACTGAACCACCCAGGCGCCCCTCCCTGTCTGTTTAAAGAGTCCCAAACTCCCTGCCCTGGCCCCCCGACATACCCGACATACCTGGGGTGGGGGTGGGGCTCAGGGGCGGGGCTGTGGCACCCTGGGCAGCCCATCTGTCCACAAATGGACAAGAGCCTTGTACTCCTGGCTGAGCTGGACGCTGGGGAGCTCCAGGAATTGGGGGGCCGCTGACATGGAAACCCGCAGGGCCAGAGGCCCTCATGTCAGCGTGGCCTGGGCCTGCCCACACCCCAGAACGAGGACGAGAACCTGGTCAGTCCAGCCAGCCTAGAAGGGAGGCCAGCGGTCCCAGAGTCCTAGCTGCCCACCCTCTTCCCACAGGGGTATCCCCAGCAGGGCCCCCAGGCAAGCTCTCAGGGTCTGCACGTGGAAGGTGGGCTCCCCACCCTGTGAAAGTCTGGGGACCAGACTGCCACCTACTGAGTGGGCACCAGTCAAGCCCACTCCCCTCGGCCTCCAGCCACACAGCCTGTAGGGGAGGCCACTGTGGAACCTTCCCTGGGTTCTCAGGCAGCAGGGCTCCTAAGAACACAGATGGGGTGGTGGCCTGGTGGCCCTTGCTGTCTGGGCTCAGGTCTCTGTACACTGGGAGTGGTGTTGGCAGTACTCAGGGCGCCTGATCCCCAGGGGTCCTATGACCCTGTTCGGTGTACCCACTGGGTCATTGTCCCTGGGTCGCACTCTCTCCAGCTTTTAAGAACTAGGCCGATGCCCCAAGCCGAGTGGCCCATTCGCCTTGGTTGGGCTAATGATGTTAGAATGGGGTGGGGACGCAGGTATGGGTCTGGCTGTCCCCACCAGGCCCCAGGAGCTGCTAGAGCCAAGGACCACAGAGGAGCCAGAGGGGTGTTGAGGGTGGGCCCCACCAGAGGTGGAGGGGAGAGCTCAGGGGCAGGCAGGCAGGAGGTGAGAGCTGGCTTGAGGCCCTGGCTGCCCTCCCTCAGATCGAGGTGGGGGCAGGGCTAGAGACTGGGCCTCCCAAGCAGAGGACAAGGCTCTGATACCACAGTGGGCCCTTGTGACCAGGAACCAGAGGAGCTGAGACCAAGGCCACCTGGAGAGGGGAAGGTGAGCAGGGGAGGTGCCTAGCTTATTGGAGCCCCTTGAGTTGGGTTCAGGGTGTTTTCACTGAGGGCCAAGAGCAGAGCCTAGACCCATCCTAGGCTGGAGCCCCAGGCGGCCCTGCCCTTGGACTGTTGCAGGGTGGCCCTGGGAGGAGCCCAGGCCCACAGGGCAGGCTCACCAATCAATGCAAAGCAAGGGCACCAGGGCTAAGTGCACAGGGACCCCATGCAAGGAGACAGAGGAGGATCTGGAGATGGAGAGGGTTTGGAGACCTGGCCTGTCAAGGGGGAGCCCTTGGGCTGAGCAGCGTAGCCGCACAGGGAGCACTGAGGGAGTATCACCCATTCATATTTTTGGATTCAGGGGAATTTGTAGTCACCTGTACGGTGTGGAAAGGCAGAGGCTGTCCTGCTCCCTCCTCCAAGCCTCTTCTACCCTCCTCTCCCCGCCCCTGACAACAGTTTTGCCTCATGTTGGGTCAAGGCAGAGTCCCAGGCAGTCCCCCCGCCCCCCAACCCCTCGGAGAACCAGGGTGGGGTGATGTCCTGAAGCACCAGATCAGGGTAGGAGCCAATGACTCCCTCTCCCCGCCCCCCATTCCCAGACTTCCCTGTAGGAGAGAGACTTGGAGTTGGCCCAGATGCGAGCTGGACTCCAGAAAATCTGGGCCCCGAAGGGTGCCCAGAATCAAGTGCTCAGCACCCCTCCGCCTCTGTACCTCTGCCAGGCCTGCATGCCCGGGGGACCCGCGGTCCCCCGTGCCACTGACCTGCCCTCCCTGGACTCAGTCAAATCCCTCCCAACCTCTCACTGCCCCCCGGAGGGCTCAGGCCCTAGAATGTGCTCCCTGTCTTTCTGCCTTCCTCCCCAAGGTGGTGAGAGAGGCTCGCTGAGAAGCTGAGGCTGGAAGAGCAGCCGAGGGCTCTGAGCTGGTGGAAAAGCGAGGAGTGAGTGGAAAAGCGAGGAGTGAGGGGCACCTGGATCTGAGGGCTCTGCGGGGAGGAATCACCCTCCTTCAGAGATTCTCATAGCTCTTCCCCTTCTCGTGAGGATTTGGGGTAGACAGGAGAGGGTATTTAGGGACATTCCCAGGAGGGAAACTGCCGGGCCTGGAACTTGATGTATCTCCTGGTCTGCCTTCTCCTCCCTGAGGAGGGGAGCACGGGGAAGAAGCAGGAGGGGGCATGGCTGGGTGGGCTCTGGAGGCACAGGGATTAGGACATTGGGGTTCCTGGGCCTGAGGCCATGGATGGAAGGAGGCTGGCCTCCTTATGCTCAAGTCGCCTCTGCCACTGACCAGCTCAGCGAGCATGAGCAAGTCTGCTTTCTCTAGGCCTCAGTTTCCTCGTCTGTAAAATGGGAATACTACCTATCTCACGTATCTAAAAGGATGATGTGACAATGACACGAGACCGTACACCTGGCACAGTGCCTGTTGCCCGGGCCGCCTGAGTTTCCCTATACCTGGGGTCCAGTTAGAGGGAGTCCGTACGAAAGTCATAAAACCATGGAAGTGTGCCCAAGACTACCTGCATATAGGGCTTTAGTCACAAAGTCTAATTGTCCAGTATTCTCTCAACGAGGCATTATTTGCACTTAATACACTCAGGAGACAACGTGAGCCGCCAGTGATAGACAAGGTAGTGCATTCCACGGCCTGGACCAGCTATTGCTTTATGCTGACGGGGGTCGTCATCTTTATGACCCTGTGTGCAGGAGCTGGCTGGGGTGGGGACTTCTATCTTTTGTCTCAACTTCTCTCTGGGGACGCCTAGAGAGCGGGGTCATATCTGCCAGTGGGAGCTGGGAGACTCCAAGAGTTCCGACCCTCAGGCTGAGAACTGTGTCCCCAGGGGGAGGAGCTGGTCCACACGCTCCGAGCACCGAGGGCTCCAGCACTGGGGGGACGGGAGCCTCCAGCCATCTTTCCACCCCTGCAGGTAACATCTGGGGACTCCCTAGAGGAACAGGTAGAGTGCCCCCTGCCTCCCTGTGTGACCCAGACCCTGTTTCTCTCTCTGCCTTTGTTTCCCGATCTGCAAGCCAGAGGCGGGGGAGACAGAGGCACAAAGGGTCCTTCCAGCTTGGGCCTTTGGCGATTCTGAATGGATTCCTCAGCTGCCCTCCCTTTCCCTGGATAGAACCGGAGCTACTCCGTACCTGGTCACCTGCCCTGCCTCTGTGCCTTCTATGGGGTCAGCTTCTGCTTCGTCTGTCCCCAGATGTCAGCCATAGCCCCAAGAGCCATGGAGGAGAGGAGCATCTGAGAAAAGTTGGCAGCTGGGACGGTGGCCCAGCTGGGGGAGGAAGGCAGTGTGGACACTGAGGCCCACGGCCACCAGGGTACAGGTTCATAGCCTTGCTCTGCCGCACGAGAGATTGAAGTCAGCCCTTTGTCCCCTGTGAGCTGACAGCAGACTCTCCGGCTTCTGGAACCAAGGGTGGTCAAGGACTTCCTGGGGACAGCGGAGGCCCCTGTGGCTAGGCCTTTAGCCACCCCCCTGCTGGGGTTTCTGTCAGGCCTGTGGCATGGGACCTGTCATAGGTGGCTGCAGTCAGAAGCCTCACTGTCCCCTGCCTGAAATAGGGCCTGAAATGCCCATGTCAGTACAAGGTTCTTGCCTCCTAGTGGACGAGGCTGCCTGCCCGTTCCCAGGAGGACCCTGTGGCTGGAAGTAGAGCTGGGCAGAGAGTGGCCAGTGGGGTGCTGAGGTCCTTGTGGGGCTTGGTTGGCCCATTCACTGCCACTGCCCTGTCCCAGCAGAACGATGACCACAGCCTTCTGTCTTACTGGTGAAGGCCTTGGGTACTGGGCTTTAGATGCTTCAAAGTGAGTTCTGATTCATTTGTGCCTCAGCTCACTCTATAGTCCCTATTTCACAGGGAACTTGCCCAGACAAAGCAATGATGTGTCCAAAGTCACACAGCAAAACGGCAGCTAAGCCCCCTGGTCCCTTAACCTGTTCCAGAAAAGTAGTTTCTCGTTTCTGAGCTTGATGCAATGGCCATCTTCAAAGGCCACAGGCAAGGCTGGCTTAGAGTTGTCCCCTTTGAGGTTATCTGGCCATTTTTCTCTTTCTGAACTTCCCTCCCCACCCTGCTGTGTGCTTCCTTCCCCTACAGAGCTCCGTCAGCTGGGCCACGTGCTTCCAGAACCTTCTTCAGCTCCGTCACTGAACATTCCCTCCATCTACTGACTTAAGCAGAGTTTTGCAGCGGAGGACTCTGGCAGGATGGAAGGACAGATCATCTCTCAGATCGTTTCTCCAGCATCGTCTCCTGCAAAATGTTCTCTGCTCTCCCTGCCATTCATATAGGGGCTGTGGGACCTGCAGAGTTCTCAACTGATGGGTCCGGAGCCCAGCAGAGCCAGTGGCCTGTCCTGATCACTAGACTTGAGACAAAATCGTAGTCTCTCAGGGCTGAAGTCTGGATACAGAAAACTTGGGAACTGTTCACTTCCCTGGTTTTCATGGTAGGAAAAGCTGGATTTCAGTGAGAGCAAATGGAGCCGACAGTTCCCAGGACGTGGAGTTGGGATGGAGAGACTTTAGCTCATCACGGGAGGTCTCTTGACACAAACTTGACCTTTAGGATGGTCATCTCACCTTGCTCTGTGGCCTGGGCAGCATAGTGAGCTGGTCTTCAGAAGGAAAGGAGTACCTTCCAAGGGCAGCACTTGCGGAGCCCAGTCCCAGGTCCCGCAAACCGCGAAAATAAATCCTTCTCCTTTCTGCTCACATGAGATGGTGGTTTAGGACCCCTGCCAGGGCGCGTCCCCAGTGCACTCCAAACCAGGGCGCTGCCCTCCCGGAGGGCCCTCCTTTCAGGCACCCACCCTCCAGCCGCTCACTCCCTCAGGCCGGCTCCTGTTTGCTTCCTGGCACAGATGGTCACCCCACCCCACCAGCCCCTTGGCCTTCTTGTCTGTCCCTGTGTCCCAGCTGCCGCTGGGCTTTGTACCTCTCTGTCTCCAAGCGCAGCAAGGTCCCCACTCGTCCCGGTCCTGCTTTTCTGGTCGGTTCCTTCTTCCCTTCCCTCCAATGGGGATTCCAATCTCTCAGAAGCCGCCAGCCACCAACTCCCCTTTTCGGGCTGAGACTTCCAGGCGTAGGTGCAGTAGGCTTCCGGGCTTCCCTCCCGCGCCCCGCCCCCTAGCCCTCATTGGCTATGCGGAGGGCACGTGGCCAGCCCTGGCCAATGAGGTGGGGGGAGGTTGCGGCGCGGAGCCCGGAAGGCTGGTCCGGGAGAACCTTGGAGCCTCTCAGGGCTGTCAGGTGATTCCCCGCTGCACGGCAAGGCGGACATGGGCGGAATGGAGACTTGGGACGACCGACACCCCCTCCAACTTCTGCTTCCTTCTGTCACTGGGCTGGGTCGCCCCTGCCCCTCGCTGAAGGGAGGCACATGCAGAAGAGTTTAGGGCAGTTGATAGAGTCCATTCCCAGCCCTGCCACTCACGGTCTAGTGAATGGCGTATCTATGGGCTCACACTGATCTCACATTATCTATGCGACCTGGAGCACATTTCTGCTCGTCAGTTCTTTCATCTGTAAAATGAACGAAGTTACTGCCTCAAAGGGGTGTGGGTGGAGTGGAAATGAGATCGTGGGTCTAGAATGCTTAGTGCTTGCTGGGAGGGCAGACTCGGAGCTCTGTAGCTACTGATTTAGAACCCCTGCCGCTCTTCTTACTAGCTATAGGACCTTAGGCTAGTTACTCACCTTCTCTGTTCCTCAGTCTCCTCATCTGTAAAATGGGAATCATAGTCCCGTCTCATAAATGTGTAGAGGAATCTAGGAGTGAGTTAATACAGAGAACGTAAACAGCACCTGGCACACACCAGCGTTCAGAAATTGATA
>CM053560.1:108637297-108781197 GCA_028646485.1 Cryptoprocta ferox | reverse complement strand
TCAGAGGTCTCTAGACCCTGCTTCTCCTCACATCCCGAAGCCCTCATGGGCTAGGCCTGCTGCCCCTCCACGTGGCGGCCCCCTGCTGTGTCACAGGCAGCTGTGAGGTGTGGTACCAACTACGGGTTACCAGTTATTAAAGTACTAGGGGCGTCTGGCTGGCCCAGTCAGTGGAGCATGCAACTCTTCATCTCGGGGTTGCGGGTTCGAGCCCCACGCTGGGTGTAGAAAGTATATTTTAAAAAAAGTCTTTAAAAAAAGGACTAAAGGACCAGTCGTTTCTTTCAAAAGGTGTTTAGAAACCAGTGAGAGGCTCCAAGGTCACTCTCATTTGCTAGCACTTCAAAATGGCAAAGAGGTCCCCAACTGCCCGCCTCGAAGGACTGCACAGACTGGCAAGGGGTGTTGTTGTTATGGAGGGAGTTACAAATCCCCAGTGCTTTTCCACTCTGCCCACTTCTTTTGGTTTCACCAAAACTGTGTTGTAGCCATAGGATGGGCATCATGGCGGAAAAAAAGGCTGAGCACTAGGTCTAGGCCCGAGTTCCATGGTGGCGTCCCAGAGGTCTATGCCCAGCGTGTCCCCCGACTCCAGATCACCTTTCCAGAAAAGCCTCTTTTTAATTTAAGCCTACGTCCTGGTTAAAACGTGTCAGTAGTGCCCTGACACTCAGAGGATGGCGCCCAAATCCTCTCACCTGGGATCCATCCTGGACCCATCCATACTTTACCCCCATTCCCCACCCCTCCAACCCTGGGTCCTGGCCACAATTCCCCAAGGGTGGGTTGGCTGAGGCCACCGAATTTCCACAGATCGGTTCCTCTGCTGAGAATGCTCTTCCTCACGTCTCCAGTCAGCAATCTCACTCTTCCAGCTGAAAAGTCGCCACCTCTGGGAGGCTCTCCAGAGGTGTGCCCTAGTGAGCTGCTCCGGCCATCTGCCATCGGCAGCCCACTGTCCCAGTCATGCTGCATCCCGATTTTTGACTGGCTGTGTGCGCCTCCCCAACAAGGCTGGGAGCTCCATAAGCACGGGGACCACACTTACTCAGCAGGAGCTAAAAGGGAGGCAGTCCCCTGGCCCTGTGCCCGCCAGGACACTGATGTGGGACCACCAGAGAGGGCCCTGGTGCTCAGGCAACACCCAGGGTTTCCTGCCAACCCAGAAACAGGCCGGAATGCAGAAGCAGCAAAGGGCAGAAGGTTCAGGAAAACCCAGGGATCTGTAGGAGCAGGTCCTTTTTTACTCTCGGGGCTCTTGCCGCTCCCCCGTCCCGACTTGCCCATGGGGAGAGTCACTGAAAGCATCCAAGAGGCCTGCTTGTGTGAAGAGGTAGAGGTTTATTGAAATATAAACATTCGAGAACATGTAAGATAGAAAATAACCACAACATATACAGACACTTGCTGCAAGAGGACGTCTGAGGTATTTATCCACTGCCTAGGCTACCCATGTGCTAGCACATTTTCCTGGTCAGAGTACACAGATTGGGGAGGGGGGGGGGACAAAGCGGCCCTGGCCGACGGCCTGCCCTGTGGCCCACAGGACTGCACTTTCAGGGAAAGCTTCCTTTGCCCAGGGCCCCGCTCCTGGGGCACCTGCTGGCATCCCCGACTCTTGGGCTTCCGGGCTGAGAGCCTGTCGTGGTCCTTGAGGGCAGCAAGGGCTTGCTGAGAGGGCAAGGCTGGGCAAGCTGCCTGGGGAAGGGGAGAGGATCCAGTGACCAGAAAGCCACAGTGCACTGTCCCTGTGTCCTCCGGCTAGGAAGAGTCCATCCTTCGTGACCAAACCCCTGAGAAAGACACACTGGCCAAATGTCGAGACACTTTCAAGTGGGCCCAGCGCCAGCTGACCGGGCCCCCCCTGGCACCGGATCCCAGACGCCCTTCTCTGCCCAGCACCTGCGCTTACCTGGTGGGTAAGGCGGGAAGGCTCCTGAGGCCAGAAGAGGGTCAGGCCCCGGTGGGTGGGGCTGTGTGTGTGTGTGTGTGTGTGTGTGTGTGTGTGTGTGTGTGTGAGAGTATGTGTAGAAGGCTGGGGAGGGGAGTGAGCAGACGCCGGCTGGCAGAGCTGCAGCCTACCAGGCTGAGGTAGCTGTTTTGTGCTCCAGCTTTTGATCTCCCTTTCCTTTCACAGACAGGGCCGAGTGCTAGCCGTGCGACAGCTCGTGCCAGCCTGGCCTGTCACCACCACAGCCGATGATGTCACAGTGAGTGGTGTTCTGTGAGCTCTGCAGGATGTACTCAGCCGGAGGCGAGTCTGCTATGACAATCACCCCATCTTTCCAACACGGGAGCCGCCTGCTCCAGCCCAGGGGCCCAGGGGAGGACAGAGCTCACCGGCTTCCCCTTATCCCCGGGGGGCGGCTCAGCCTCTACAAGGCCCAGGGCCTCCTCGGCCCGCCCCTGCCCTGAGGTGGCAATGCTGAAGGAAGGGGAGCCGTTCTGTCCCCACCCTGGGGAGCTGGGGGTAGGGGTGTGGGACGAGCCTTGCTCCGGCAGGAAGTGGGTCAGGAACCATCTCCAGAACCGTGTGGTTTCAGGACCCACCCTGCACGAGCCAGGGCCCCTGGCGCCCCTGCCTCCCTCGCCACTGCGATCCCTGAGTCATCTCTCCTGCCTGCCTCCCCGCCTCATCACTGGGGTCTGAGCGAAGGGCCGGAGGGGCTGGGGTACCAAATGTTTGCTCGGCTTTAGGGATGATCTGCTTTCATTTCTTTGGTGCTACAATAACAACAATAAAAATTAAAAACAAAAAAGTCAGCAAAACACATATTAAAAAAGATTTCAGAGATGCAAATACTTCCTGAAGAATCAAACATCAACAATTACAAATCTGAGGTATTTCAATGAACCTGACATCAGCAGGTTTGGGGATGTTGGGGCTGAGGTGGCCCCATGAGAAGGGAAGGCCCAAGGGACAAGTGGGCTGTTCCTGGGAGAGGTGGCCAAAGGGTGAGTGAGAGCGTGAGGTGGGGGGGGGGGGCAGACAAGGGTCAGTGTGGAAGTCGGTGCCAGGGCCTGCCTGGGCAGCCCCCTGAGGCTCTGCCTCTCCCTCAGCAGGAACCCAGTAAGCTCCAGGACCCAAGGACTGCCCTCATGTGTCCTTCCCTGGGACCATTAAAAGAGGGACATGGAGCCCTGAGGATAGCTTCAAGACTTGAATTCGAGGGACCCACAGCCCTGGAACCAAACGTGGTAGGCAGGGTGGGCAGGAGGGCCCAGTCCCGTGCTAAGCAGAGAAGGGCCACGAAGGCATCGTCTTGGCCCCTAGGAGCCCCAACATGGGAGTTAAAGATTGCAGGGCTGAGCAGAGGAAGAGGCCAGTGACCCTGGAGTCACGGCAGAAGGGAGGGAAAGGGAAATAAATTAAGGGGAAGGGCTCTGGCGGGCCTCCAGCCCTGTGCCGGCTTACAGATTGTCGATACACTGTGCCCGGGACGGGAGGTGGCCTGGGAACCCCAGGGGAA
The DNA here is from genome assembly GCA_028646485.1 of Cryptoprocta ferox. Taxonomy (NCBI): domain Eukaryota; kingdom Metazoa; phylum Chordata; class Mammalia; order Carnivora; family Eupleridae; genus Cryptoprocta; species Cryptoprocta ferox. The sequence goes on along the minus strand of CM053560.1, from coordinate 108,777,727 downwards.
GCTGGCTGCCACAGACCCCGCCCGGTTCTCCAGCACAATCCCTGATTGGACAACGCTGCCCTGTCCTGCCCCTCTCCCTCTCCCCGTCCCCAGAGTACAGCAGGACCTGAACGGAGCCCGGACAGACGGACACGTCCAAACTCTCAACATCTGCCCAAATGGTGTTGGACGTGGGCTCTGCGAGATGAGGTAAATTCTGAGCATCAACCTCCTGCACTCTCGACAGGAGAGCAGGGCACAGGGAGCTGGGTCCTGCCCCTCAGAGGGACCAGCTGGTGGAGGGCTCGGCGCTGGGGGTGCCCCGGGACGAGGTAGGACTGGGTGAGCAGTGAGAGCTGCTGCTGCCGCTGGCGCTGCCGCCCATGCTCTGGGGAGCGGACCCTGCGATGAGGTGGACCACGGGCTTCTGGGCAAACAGCACACCTGGGGGGGGAAAGAGCGTGAGCAGAGACACGGGCGGGTACACTCTGTCCCCACCACGGGTGACCAGCCCTGTGCAAGGCTCCATTCCGGATACCGTGCTAGCCGCTGACCAGAGTCCCAAACACAGTCCTGCCTCGGGTGCTGACAGGTCGGCCAGTGGGTAGAAAGGTAAACCGTGATTTTGATGAGATGTAACTAGTGCTTTTCGGGTGCGGCTCCCTCCTCCGGGGGCTTGTGGGAACAAAGAGAAGGCAGTGGAAGGCAGGGGCAAGTCGGTCAGGAAAGGCTCAGGGGTAGAGCACACCTGGGCCATCAGAAAGAGTAGCCGAAGGAACAGCCGGAGCACGGAGGTGGCAACATGCTGGAGGCTGGCATGGCAGGTGAGGCCAGACAGATGGGAGGATGAGGGAAGGGTGGGCTGTGTGCCTCTTAGGAAGCAGGTGTCACCCTGCAGGGGTCCTGAAGGCCCTGAAGATGTTAGGAAGGGGAAGGACACAATAGGGTATGTGTTTTAAAACGCTCTCCACGGGGCTGGAAGGAATAGGAGCGATGGAGGCCCACAAGGAAAGAGAGGCCCAAACCAGGGCAGCGGCGCTGCGGGGTAGCAGAAGAGGGGAGAGAGCCGAGAAGCGGGGTCTGTCAGCTCTGGGGGTGAGGACAGAAGCGAGGGGCTCTCAGGAACGACTTCCCGGCTCCCGGCCTGTGTGACTTGCACACTGCTAAGAAAGGGCACAGGTGGGACAAGGGTGAGGCAGGTGAGATCTGGGGTGCCTTTGCCTCCCTTCAGACTGCCCCCCTGCCGTGAGGAGGTGTTATCTCCCCCTTTCCAGACACTGATCTCTTCCTTCCCTGCTTTCTCCATGGACCCACTCGCTCCCAACCCCCAGTCCTCTTAGACTGTCAGGCACCACCAGATGGGAAAGGGCACCTAGGCTCTGCCAGTTGTCTCGCCCGGTCTCCTCGAGGGGACCTGTGTCAGGCTGAGGCTTCTCGATGCGGCCTCCGAAGCACCGGTCATGTGACCGGCGAGGCGGTGTGGCATCACTGCTTCTCTGCAGGCTGCTTCCAGGAACTCTGTCCCCTTGCTGGCCGCAACCCTGACGCCGGCAGCTGGCGGCCCGGCAGAGATCCAGAGCGTGAGGCCCCAGGGTGGTGTCCCCAGAACGGGGGCACCAGCGTGATGGAAGGTGTAGCTTTCAAGCACCTCCTTTGGGCACCTCCCGAGCCTCTGTCAAACATGTGGCTAGTGTGCCCGGGCTCAGTAAGCCGTGCTCAGGGAGAGTCGGCCATGCTGGTTCCCAAACTCACCCCTGACTCAAAGTAATGGGAGCGGGAAAAGGACTGGTTTCCAGCAGTTGAGAAGACCTGGTAGAGATGCTAACCCAACCGGCCTGCAAACTCCTGCCCAACTAGACTGAGCGTGGTAACCGCAAAGGACTGGGCGGAATCCTAACAACAGGGGCTGATTTCTGCCGCACCCAGATTCCTTTGCCTGCGTGTCAGTCCCTGGTCCATTTTAAAGGAAGTGAATGCCAGGGGATGCTTAGGGAGAGCGGAGCCGAACCCTTCCAAGAAGCTCTGTGCACCACAGAACTGTGACGGCAGACACGTTAAGGCCTGGACATGGACTTGACTATGATGCTTCGCGCTTAAATGATGGGTGCAACTAGCAAGCCAACCGTTGGTCCAAAAGGGTTAGACGCAGAGTCTATACCATTCTGTCGAAGGTGGGGGGCTCAGTCATCCTCCTGGCAGTCCTCAGCCTCTCCCAGTCTGGAAAAACCACTGAACCTTTGGAACCTCGAGACTACATGCAAGAGAGCCACACCTAGGAAGCTGTTCAGACGGGAGGGGGACAGGAGGGGCCCTGGCCGTGGCCCTCCCTCAGAGCGCCAGGAGCCTCACCTGCGTAGGTGGTGCCGTCGATGTCCACGGACATGTTGATGCTCCCGATGCTGCCTGTGGTCAGGTTCAGTGCGGCAGCCGAAGCCTCTGCTCTGTCTTCTGCTAGGGACAAGGGAGACAGCGGGCCCGATCAGGACTTCCGACACTGCAGCATCCTCTCCAAGGCTCTCCCACTCTCCCGGACCAGCCAGAGAAGGCGAGGCCTCCCACTGTTCTAGAAAGTATCCGGATAACCTCCTTCTGAGCATAAGGTCGGGCAGGAGAACCCAGGCAACACTGGGTTCGGCAAACGCGAACTAAGCATCCACTATCCATCAGGCCAGGGAGCCGCAGATCAGTAAGGCCAGTCCCTGCCTCTGAGGACCCGCCTTTCCTTCTGCTCCTCTTGGCCAGGCTGGCTGGTCCTCCAGTAGAGGGTCTACCTGCCCAGCATGTGGCCCGGCACCCGGCGCCCATCTCAACCTGACCATGCGGGGTCTGCAGAAAGCTGCGGGCGCTGGCTCCGCTTGCCTCACCCAGACTCTGCCCTGTCATCACGCAGCCAAGTATTTCTTCCGGGTAAGCTGCTGGCCTGTGCAGGTAACAGAGCAGAGCCCTGGCATCGGGGCTGTGGCCCCCGGCGTCCTGCTCCTCACCTGGGGACAGTGGGACAGGGAGGGCTGCCCGCGAATGCTCACAGCTCCCTTCATACCTGACTTCCCACCACATGCTCTGAGACAGAGGGCAAGAATGGCCAAGAAAATGCGGGGGGGTCGGGGAGAGGGGAGAAAGGAACAAGGGGCATGGAGTGTGTGATTCAGGAGTCCAGAAGGTAGGGCACCTGAAAAATGGGGAAGGGAAGGGAAAGATGTCAATTATGCTGCCAAACTGGTATTTCCTCTTTCCCCTGTGAGGGTCACAGGCAGCCAGGCCTGAGGCGACTCTGGCCCCTCCCGGAGGCTCCTGGAGGCTCAGAATGGAGGTACCCGCTTCCCCCCAGACCTACATCCGGAGAGGCACTGGGGTGAAGGCTAAGCCCTTTAATTTACACAGATCAAAAGGCTGGGGAGGAAGAGAAACACAGCAGCTGTGCCTGAAGGTCTCTGGCTCCTCCCCCTCGAACTGCTTGTCTTTTTCGACAAAGAGGGCACTGCCCGAGGCAAGTTTTCGGTTGGCTTGGTGGGCTTGGAGAAGGTGAAGCCCCATGTGGCTTTCTGGCCTTGAGACCCTTTGGGGGAACCTGGAGGGTAGACCCCGGAGGGGCCCCCACCCCAGTCCTGGGGCGCAGCAGGAGGGGAGGGGCTGCCCGGCTCACCCCTGCCGTTGATCCTGATCTTCATGGGCAGCTGGCGCGCCATACTCAGTAGGCTGCGCTGGAAGGCCTGCTGCACCAGGCGCTGCTCCTCCTCTGACAGCCTGGAGGCCTTCTTCTCAGGGGGCTCCCCGGACTCCAGCCGCTCCCGCAGCTGCTCCAGTGCGGCCGTCCGGGTACCAGCCTGCTGGCCTGCCAAGGTCACGGGCACGGCCAGGCGATTTGGCACAGGCACCGTCGTCACCGGGACTCCATCACCTGGCGAAGGCACCAGAGCCGGACCGACCTCGCACCTGACAACGGACTTTCCCACTCCCTCCCTGCCCGCCTTCCTCTCTCCCGGCCCCTGCAGACCTTTCCTGAGCGTGGTTGCTGGGGATATCCGAGGGCTGCTGGCGGTGGCGCCGCTGCTGGAGCCCAGCCCGAGGATGGGGAAGCGGATCTTGGGTGGGGAGAGCAGGGCTGGGGCCCCGGTGGCGGTGGCAGCAGGCGAGTAGCCAAACAGGGAGGAGCTGTAGCTGGGCCGCCGGCCCTCCCGCCGGTTGCCATCGATGGCTGCCTGGAGCTCAGCCGGGGAGCTCAAGGCTTTTTTCTCACACTCATAGGCATAGAGATACTTCATGTACCTGGAGAGAAGGAAGGAAGCGAGGAGAATAATCCAAAACTGCACCAGAGGCCGCCCAGCTTAAGCCCCTGGGCAGGCCTCTAGGACAGAGAGTCATTTGGCAGAAGAGAAAGGTTCAGGGCCTGCTAGCTGCTACTCAACCCTGTCCTGACCTGTGCTCCACCAAAGGCCTGGGCGCCATTCTTTCAGGGAAATAGAGCATACTTCCACTCATGTTTCATGTTTGTGTTGGTGCTGTGTCAGTACCCTGGGAGAAAGGCTTGGCAAGGTCTTCCTGGCTCCTGGGACGTCCTAACCATACTGAGTCACGCTGCTCAGACAGGAGTGATTTGTCCCACTGTGCATGAACCTGGACGATGTCCCAGGGGCCTCAAGAGAAGGACAGCTGTACTGGTTACAGCACTGTCCCCAACTCCTGCTGGAACAGCTCCAGTGATAAAACCCTTCCACTTTTCGACAAGGCTCTGACGTACTGCCTCATGGCTGCTCGTTCCATATCCTTCAGAGAGCAGCAGCCAGCGTGCTCCGAAGAACCGATGCGCCTCGGGCTACTCTTGCTTCTCCTGCTCCTGTTACCCTCGGAATTAATTCACATGGTTGCAAAAACAGGTCCCACATCCCCAGTCCTCTGTGGCTGGGCATGCAGAAGGTCAGGTAGGAGCGGCTAAGGCTTGGGGTGGGGATGCGTGTGGGAGGCAATGTCCCGGAAGGAGTGGATGGGGGGCCAGAAGCCCGGGGGCAAATCTAAGCTAGCTGGTACGGCCTGGATCAAACTATGATCTCTGAGGCTATTTTTGTTTACCGAAAAATAGCATAACACCTACTCCACGGAGTTGATGGTGACACCTGAAAGAAAGAGAATGGCAAGGTCGCCCAGGGGCGCACTTGGGAAATGGTGGCTCTCATCCTTACTTAGGTCTAGAGAGGGACTCATCTCAGAAAGCTCGTGGCTGCATCGGGAATTCCGCTCATCTTGCTCACTGCACAGTGGCATTTCCTTCCTTCCTCTCCTCTAGGTTAAAACATCCCCGTTCTCCAGCCTCAGCTTCCTTTCCCTAGGGCCCTGGGCACTCACTGGGTCCTCAGGGTAAAGGCGGCGCTGGTGATCGACGTGGGCAGGTTCAGGCCTTTGGTGATCTCCCGCCAGATCTTTTTGTTGATGATCTCCACTAGCCCCCCCTTCTCCGTCACCAGCTTGTACAGCATGTACAGGTCCAGGATCTGCTTGGCCATGATGGGGATTCGGTTGATGGGGGTCCCTGTGATTGTCCAAATAGAGAAACAGAGGGTTGTGTTATCAAGCGGAGAAAGAAGACATGCATGTGCCCAACCTTTTGCTGCGTCAGAAATATGTTCATGAATCTGCTTTCATCTGACTCCAACTCCCAAAGCTGGAAGCTCTCAGACTAGCTGCCAGTTCTCCTTGGGATGAGCAGACAGGTCCGTCTCTGAGGCTTTGTGGTCTTGCTTAAAACATTAGCCTCTCTGGGTCTGTTTTCCTTTTTTTTTTTTTTTTTTTTTTGGCTACCAGGATGAGTGCAGACTCACATTCCTCTAGAGCTTTCAGAAGCCACTCTGCTGTCCCACCACCCACCTGCACAGCTCCCTGGGCATCTCTTTTGTAGCTCTGGGTGCGCTTTATAACAGTGATTTCATTTGCATACTGCCTGCTTCCTCCTCTCCTGCGGCAGGATGGAGAAATGTTTTCTCTCCTGTGTCCCCACCAAGTCAAAGGGGCTGCTGGACACACGAGTCTCCAGGGGGATACAAAGCCACTCAGTGGTTCTCTCCCCACTAATCACTCCGTCCCCTCCGTGGCCTCTGCAAAAGGGAGGGTCAGAGCAGCTTCCGCCACTGGCCCTGAAGGGAAGTGAGAGGAGCCAGGGACTTGATTAGGAAACCTGGCACCAGGCAGGAAGGCCCACTAATGAGCACCAGGGGACGGCAGGGAGGGCGGGGCTGGGGCTCTTTCACAGGCGGCTGGGATGCTCGTCAGGAGGCGTGATGGATGACTGTCATTTGGCAGCCTCAGGATTAATGATCTGGAGGTCAGAGGGGAGAATTCCGCAGGGAAGGGTCACCGTCCAGGGCAGGGTATGAGACTTGTTGCCTTTTGATGGCAAACTCCTTTTACTGTACACAGGCTGCTCTCCTCTGCCTTGGTCCCCTCCCACCGCCCCAGCCTTGCTGAGGTCTCACGGACTGCCTGGTGGACGGTAAGCCAGCTTGATCTTCCAGAAGTGCTGTTTATTTCAGCTCTTCCTGCTTCTTTCCCCTCAAGGAATGGCATTTTCTTCCTAGCCCTGAAACACTGGCCTCATCAACTCTGTTACAGAATAATTCAAGCAAGAGGCACAAGGAACAAACAGCCTGAGCATGAACATGTATGTGGAGCTGAAGGGCAGCACCAGGCCTCTTTTCTAAGTGTGGGGAGGGGGCAGGAGGTCTCCAAGAACTTTGTCTTGATCAGCTGGTCCTTGGAGGGTCAAAACAAAGGGGTCACAGTGTTAGATCCAAAGTTTCACAGGTAAAATATTCAGAGGACTGTGGGTACACTGCCAAGACACACAGCTTGTGTTGGTTAACTTTTTCTCCCTGTGCTGTTCTAGACAGTGAACCTGATTCTCGACATAACCACGAGAGCCTGGTGTGGCAGAACTGGTCTCCTGGCAGGACAGGGCTAAGGTCCACACCCTCTGGGAGGCCTGTCTGCCTGAGCACATTCATGGCCCAGGCGAGTTCACACCGTCATGGCATCGCCTGTAGACTCTGGAGGGGCCGCTCCAAGGTCCCCTCACATTTCCAGAAGCTTCTAGGACATCTTCACAGTGCCCTGTTCGCTTCCAAGTCAGAATGTTCACACGGAGCCCACCCTTATCCCAAAGCCAGCCCCTCCGTTCCCATCATTTCCTTTTCTTCCAGCAACACCATCATCCTCGGAGGTCTCAGGCAGCACTGGCTCCTCTTCTCTCCTCTATCGCCCACCTTGAGAGTGTTAGGAGGCTCCACTGATCCTTCCTTTGAGGTGCCTTTCTGGCCCATGGTGGCCTCTTACCCACGTGCTCAACCCGAGCACAGCTGCCAGCACAGCACTGGCTTCCTTGTTCAACACCTACAGGCTCTTACGCCTGCCCATCCCGCTCCACACACCCAGTCTCATCACCTGGGGCCCCAACACACTTAAAAGATTACTCTACAAAGCATTTCAAGCATCCCGGTAACTCAGTCACTCACTAGCTGGGTCTCCTCATGACACTCCCCAAACCAGGCCCATTTCTTGCTCTCCCTCATCAAGCCTAACATGACCTGCCTGTGCTCAAGTCCTCTCCATACTGGCCTTCAGGAAGAATCTGCTAGCTATCCTAGTTCACAGGGATTTCTTCTCTCTCCGAATTCCTGTTACGACTCCTCAAGTTCAGCGATAATTAGCCCCTGATCATTTCACATATGTTCGCTGTTGGCCAAGGGGGACCGTCAGCTCTGCGAAGGCAGAGACTGCCCCTCCTTCACCATGTCTTAAATATTACAGTGTGTGATAGACGAAACTACCGTGCAGACTGGGGGGAAAAATGCTCCTCAGAGCCACAGCTAGCAGCTCTGGGTTACCCAACTTGGAATCTCAGATGCACCTGTCCTGCTTGTGGTGCACCCGCCAGACCCGTCGCAAGCATCAAGTCAGGTGTCTGATGCTGACAACCCTGAAGAGAAGTCACCGTCTGCTCTCAGGTCCCAGTAGGTTCATTAGGGTCTCGACCCTTAGTAAACAGACTGGGGGAGTGGAGGCCCAGGGTGGTTAAGCTCTTTGCATCCACCAGGTCCCACAAAAAGTGAACAAGCAGCAGAAGGATGGATGGAGAGCTGCGGGGGTTTGAGAAGGTAAAGAAACCATGAATACACTCAGTGGGGTCAAAGAGAAGGGGCAGCAGGTGTTAGAGAGAGGAAGGCAGCCGGGTCTGGTCTGTGCCATGCACAGACGGGCGCGGCTGAGCATGGACTAACCGCGAGGCGGGCTTGCTCCGCTAACAGGACTGCTGTCCTCCAACAGTCACAGAGACAAGCTACGTATCTGGTTTTTGAAATCTGTATTTCGATTTTGCAAGTGGCCTTCAGAGTTTGCACTATTTTCATTACAATCTCTGATGGTGGTAAATCTTCAAACATAAAGGGTGTGTCGTACTTTTGGACATGGCCATTCAGAGGCAAGCCAGGAGAATCGAAAGCGACCAAGCCATTTATACTGATTTTGTTTGAAGATGAGGTGTGGCTATGAACCATGAGAGATTCGAAGGTGTAGCTCACACTGCCTTTGGAGGCTACTCCCTGGTAGTTGCTGGACATAGCCATCTGACATGGCTTCTTTGAGAGACGACAATGTTATAAATGCAGAAATTTCATGAAAAATTCGCCTTTTGATCGTCACACAGAGTGTGACTGCATGCGGCCGAGAACCGCTCAGGGCAAGGGAAACAGAGGTAGATGTAGGAGCTGAGATGACAAGACAGGGGGACAGTGCCATCTGAAGTCATAGGCCGTAAATCTAACCAAAAAGTGGCCTCTTTCCGGCACCTCTGGGGAGAAACCACAGGTCTGGGGTCCACTGGCACCCTGGTGCAGAGATCAGTGGATAAGGGGGCCGGGTGCTTTCTTCCCATAGTCTGGCCCTCTGTGAGACTGCTAAAAATAGCTCCCAGGGCAGGAGGTGCCCCGATACTGTCAGAAACAAAACTGAGACTATTCTGAGCGCTAGCTCTAGGTCACGGTATGGATTTCTCACATTGTCCAGACAATCCGTACACAAAATCTTCCCTGGCTTCGAGACCAACGGGAGAAACAGGATCCTCCGACTGGTCTGTCTCTGCAGTCTGCCCTGTGCTTAACGGACCTGCACCCATCTCCCTTGCCTCAAGGAGACTCGGCTATGGACAGAGGGGGGAAGGCCTTTTAGTGGAGTTTACCCTCTGAACAAGAAAGAGAACCAATATATCCTACTGGGGAGTGGGGACGAGAGACTGGCGTACTCGGGTCGAAGTTTCTCCATCTGTGAAATAAGGAATTTGGGCTAGATGACTTTCAGTCCTATGAGACTATGAATAAAAACTTAAAACAAAAATGGATAGTTGTGATTATTGCCGAAGGGAGGGTGAGCTGGTTATGGAATAATGTTGCCAAGTGACCTTGAGGTGGATGGTTTAGGAACTTGTCATACAAAGGCCCCTGTGCGGCTAAGGACCAGGTCCATATGCTCCCTCTTCTCCCAGCCTTGCAGGGAAGGGGGGTGTCTCTGGCCTGCTGTCTGGGCTGGATTATATCTTCCTCTAAGGAGGCTCTTCACCTGAAAGGTAACAGATCTCTGTCCACAGTAAAAGCAAAAGCAACCTGCAGAGAATCAAGAAGGAAGCAAACAGCCTTTGCAAGAGAGCACTCTGTGGGTCACTAGCCTTGGCCCTGCAGGAGGACGAATCTCCGCCCCCAGCAGGCCTCCCAGAGGGGGCGTGAGCACCTGATGGGGAAGCCTGTGTACTGTCAGTCACTGCTATCAAAGCAGGAGCTAGGATTGAGGGTAATTAATCATGCTCCCTCTGACAGGAATCCAGGGCCTTATCTGTACCCCAAGAAATGCCGCTGGTCTCCAGTTCCCTCCTCAATAAAGGAGACTGACAGTTCCAACAAAGAGGGGCCTTATCAGATTTCAGCCAGGGAGCCCGAGGCAGCCCAAGGGACTATGTAGAAAAGGCTTTTATGAGGGCCAGGGACCCAGGGAGGCTGTGGGGCTCCCGGGGCTTTAACCCTTGGGTGGTGGGAATGCTGCTGGACACGGGCACTAGCAAGGCCAGAGCTGTCACTGGGAACTTGCATCCATATGGAGCCAAACAAAAGTTGCTCCCTGGTACTTTGCTCTCCTTCCTGCCACTCAGACTGCGGACACAGGGGTAAGGGGTAGGGGTGAGGCCTGAGGGAAGAGACGGCCTCTTTGGGCACTGCAAACAAAGTCGGGAGATGGCACTTCCACCCCGCCACAGAAAATGGGCCTGTTCCCATGAAGACGAGACGCAGTTGGGGGCAGGGACCCCAGACAGTCACATGGCTGCCCTCCTGCCCACTGATCAGTGTGAGGACCCAGGACCCAGGACGTGGCCCTGCCAAGGACCCTCGATGCTTTTTCCTGGCTTTGAAAATGATCATTAATCATCTCCATTGCCTGTCAAGAGAGCTGGGCAGTCGACCGGAGAGCCTAAAAGAATTAAGACCCGTGGTAAGCAGGGAATGTACAGGCAGACGGACAGGCTTCCTGCCCATTCCTCTGCATATTCATTCTTGCCCTGCTCTGGTCCCGCTGCCCAGGAACAGGCAAAGAAATGACTGGTGATTTTTCTCCCAGCTTGTTTATGCAGAAAATACCTCACACCAGGACACTGGGCAGCCGCGTCTGGCAGCGTGCAGTGCAGTGTGTAGTTGACTGTCCCACAAAACAGAGCAGAGGCAAGATGTACAAATATCCCAATGCTGGACTGACAGGTCCAGCATTAAGCTCTCTATCTCTGGTTTCCCATCGAGTAGGTCTAGCAGACATACACTACAGAGCACTAATCTTAAGTACATGGCTCACTGGAGTTTTACTTCTGTGTACACCCCTGTAACCATTGCTCAGATCTAAACACAGAACATTTCAAGCACCCCAGAAAATTCTCATGCCCCTTCCCAATCAATATGCATTCCCCACCTCTTCTCTCCCAGGAGGTAGCCATTATCCTGACATGTATCACCACAGGTGGTTCAAGTTTGCTTGCACTTTACATACGTGTAGTCATGTAATATATACTCTTTGGTGTGTCTGACTTCTTTTGCTCAACAGTAGGTCTGTGAGAACCCTCCAGTGTGTAGAGCAGTTCATTCCTTTTTACTGTTGTGCAATATTCCACTATACGATTATGGCACCATTTATCTGTCTGTTCTACACTGATGGACACTGAGTTCTTCCTAATTTTTGGCTCTAATGAATGGTGCTGCTCCGAATATTCCTGAGCTGTCTTTCAGTGAACTCAGGTTTCATTTCTTTGGGAATACACCTACAAGCGGAATTGCTAGGTAACAGGGTTGGCATACACTTAGCTACAGTAAACACTACCAAATAAACTTACAGAGTGGTTATGCCCATTTATATGCCCAGCAGCAATGCATGGGAGTACTGGAGGCACCATGACCTGAGAGATTAATGTCAAACTCCTCACCTTTTTTAAAAAAAATTATTTTAAGAGAGAGTACACGTGCGTGAGCAGGGGAGGGCCAAAGTGGGGGCGGGGGGGGGGGGAAGAGAGAGAGAGAGAGAGAGAGAAAATGAATGAATTCCAAGCAGGCTCCACATACCATCAGCCCAGAGCCTGATGTGGGGCTTGAACTCGCAAATCGTGAGATCATGATCTGGGGCTGAAATCAAGACTTGGGACACTAACTGACTGAGCCACTCAGGTGCCCCAAACTCCTCACCCTGTTTGATACTCTAGCTCAAACTAATTGCTTTAGGTGAAGTTCAATGTGCAATGCTGTGTTCTACTATGGCTTGTAATAAAATTAAGGTTAGGGCTCTGATGTCTCCTTCTTTAAAAACTATGTTCAGGGGCGCCTGGGTGGCTCAGTCGGTTGAGCTTCCGGCTTCGGCTCAGGTCATGATCTCACGGTTCGTGGGTTCGAGCCCCGCGTCAGGCTCTGTGCTGACAGCTCAGAGCCTGGAGACTGTCTTCAGATTCTGTGTCTCCCTCTCTCTCTGACCCTCCCCTGCTCATGCTGTCTCTTTCTCTCTCTCTCTCAAAAATAAATAAAATATTAAAAAAACAAACAAAACAAAACTATGTTCGGAGAAGTTGGCCAAGGAGTTAGAAGGAGGTGAATCATCAGGTCTTCTCTGCTTTCCTTGACTGCTGCTGACGAACAGACCTAGCTGGTGTCTCCAGGAGAGGGGGTGGGAGGTTGCCTGGGGAAAGGCCCAACAACTCAAGGGCCTTGTGGCCGGCAGTTCATGACTATCTTCCATTGCCAATCCAGGCCACTGGCTTCTCAATACTCAGTAGATCTTCTCACCGTGTAAGTGGACCAAATCCTTGTTTTAGACTATTCCTACACCAACCCTTGGATGGCGTACTCAATATTAGCTCCCTTGGAACAAAGAAGGGCAAACTATCAACTCGATTTTACCAAGTGCTAAAAGTATCAGTAAAAAATTTGAAGGGGAAGAAGCTGAATTTAATGACAAAACTGGGCTCTTCAAATTAATCATGCCTTCCAAAAACCAGGATCCCTTCCTGTTATTAGGGATAACTGAGTAGATACAGGATATTAAATGACTATTATAAGTGGAAAAAAGGAAAAAAACCCCAGTATATTAATAGTAGTTGGAACACCTGGGGAGAGAAAAAGATTTGGCCTCAGACAAAGGCCACTCATGAGATATATATTTGCATTTTAGACTTTCATTTGGGGCTAAAGTTAGAAAATGAAGCCCCAAAGCCTGTTTCATCTGACAGAGACACGTATTCTAGTCTATCAGGAAGAGTGTCCATGGCATAGGCCATTTACTGCAAGATACAAAGAACATATGAGAAACCGCTTCCACCAAAAGGCAGAGCGATATATGTCATGAACATTTCCTTGCCTGAGATGGAGAGATAAGCACACAACAGAAGGAAAAACACTCAAATCGCACTTTGAGGCAGACCAAGCCCTTTTCCCACAGTAAATTCTTTGTATATATACATCAAAAACAGATTCAACAATCCATCTGGGAAAACCAAGGTCAGTTTGCAGCCTTGAACAGAACCACTGGGGGGAGGAGGGCAGTTCTCCGGGTGAGGTCTTGACAAAGCTTGTCCTCTATGTGATTAAGCAGTTCAGTCAACTGGTGTGCCCGGCTAGGGCAGGAGAGGACAGCCTTGTCCGTGGGTGCTCTGGGTGCGTGTAAGATGTGTTAGAGCTTCCGTCTCCTGCACACCGCCCCCCTGGCCGGCCTTGACAGATGGCAGCTCTGTGCTACTGTGAATTGCCACATCTGCCCTTCCCTGAGAGGCAGGCCTTGCCCTGAGATGAAGACCTCTCTCACACGAATAGTCCTAACCCCCGTGTTCATCAGCTAGATGCTGTGAGACCCCACCACACACCGGCCCACAGAGGCAGACCAGCATGCTCTGTGGGGTTCGGAAGGCTGAAGGAGACAAAGCCTGCCCACTGCCTGAACAGGAAGTGATGGAGCTGTTGGCACTCGGGGCCATTTCTTAAAGGCGCTGCAGGAGAGGGAAAGAGCACCGGCCAGGGAGTTAGGGGACAAGTGCTAAGTCAGCTCTGTGGCCTTAGCCAAGTCGCTTAACCTGGTAACCTTTGCTCTCTCTATGCCTCCCCTCAGAGCTGGAGCTGTGGGGAGCAGCAAAGCAGAAAGTGGGTTGAAAGAGTTCTAAAAAATGCATGGGATAATAAAATAACAGCAAAATCATCCTCTTCCTCCTCTTTGATGACAGATTTCTTTCTGTTTCACCGCCCAGGGAACAAGAAAACAAGCTTTTCTTCCTCACTGATGAAGAATGGAATTGTTTATAAGCTCTTGCTTATCAGACTTCCAAATTAGTTACCCTCCGGCCTACCTAGACGCCCCCCCCCCCCCAAGGAAAATCTATCACGGAATGAGCTCTCAGGAACCACCCACAGTCAGTTCAATTAGCCAGAGAATTTTATTTACAATGGTTTGGCTTTATTTTTTGCAAAGAAATACGTGTGTATTTTCTACACAGACATGTGCGTGTGCGCACATGCAGCAAAAGCTAAGCAAGAAGGGGCATCAAAATTCTGAAATCTAACCAGTCTTTCCAGAGAAACATGGGCGGGGGCAGGATCAAAACCAAACTGTTTAATTCAATTTGGCTTAGGCATGGAAAGGGGAGAAGCACTTGGTCTTAGGGGACCTTGGTATAGTTTTTTTTTTTTTTTTAACACTTTTAAACATTTATTTATTTTTGAGAGACAGAGAGAGATGGAGCATGAGCTGGGGAGAGACAGAGAGAGAGGGAGACACAGAATCCGAAGCAGGCTCCAGGCTCTGAACTGTCAGCACAGAGCCTGACGCAGGGCTCGAACCCACAAACCGTGAGATAATGACCTGAATTGAAGTCGGACGCTTAAACCACTGAGCCAACCCAGGCGCCCCCTCGGTTTTGTTTATACACAACTATTTTGATAGAAAATTGCTTTTTGGTCACCAAGTGTGACTCATCTGTTGTTGGTAGCTCAAAAGACATAATAATGGACATAATACAAAACACAGAACTTGGAAGAAACTTCCAGATTCACTCTAATTGAACCTTCACATTTTGCACGTAAGGGGAAGTGTGGCCTCCAGAAGGAGAACGCTTTGCTGCAGATCACGGAGATGGGTGGGATGCGAGCCCCGCTCTGCACTGCGTCTCCAGTTCTGTCCCCCTACCATGTGCCTGCCAATGAGGCTGCAAGCCCCTCGGCCTCTTCTCAGGCTCCTTCTAGGGTGGCTTGCCCTGCTGGTGGGGAAGGGGTCACCAGGGTGCAAGTCCCCCTGGTCTGGCCCAGAAACCAAGGTGCCTGGAGCTGAAAGGCCCATCTGTTGCAGCCAATCCACCCGAACACGTTACCAGGCAAAGGAGCCGCCGCACAATGGCCCCTCTCCCGCCGGGCAGGACAGGCGTTTTATCACCTGCAGCTGCAGTCGCTACCTCCCTTGGGGCCCTGCCCATATCCCCGCCCCTGTCAAAGCTGCCCCGCCCCTCTCACGGCCCAGGTGGGAGGCACCAAGCCTTTCAAACTCAGGCCATTTTCAGTGGCTCCTGTGAAATCTATGTGTGTCCTTCCCATTAGCTCTGGAGGAGGAGTTGCCGGCCTGCTGCCGGGATCTTTGAGGCTTTTCCTCCGACCCAGCTAACAATATCTGGCTCCCGAGTGCCCCAGACGCTCCGATTTGGGAGTGACGAATCAGTCACAAACGTCTAGGGACCCGTGGTCTCACCACCGTGTGAGGAGCAAAGACAGCAAGCCTCACATGAGTAAAACCATGATCTGCTCTGAGACGTCTTGGGCTACACAATCTAGTTTACAGCCTCAGATGCTAGTGTTCCAGAAAGGAGAGCGCTGTGAGTTTAAAGGGAACAACGTCCATGCTGTCTCCAGGCCTTGTGCTCCCCTCTCTACCCCCAGCGCCCACTGCTTGTCACGGCAAGCTCCCTGAAGGCCCAGCTCTGGTGACGCGCCCCGTGTTCTGTGTCCACAGACTACAGTGCTAACTTCTTGGCCAGACACGGCTCTTCAGTCCAGAGCCAGCTCACTCACCCAGGCCACAGACAAGGAAGGGGTCTCCCGTCTGTGCCTGACCCATGGGCGCCACCACACTCTGCCTCCGCCTGTCACCTCCAATCCGAGGGAGGGGCGGAGGCCTCCCCCGCGCCCCAGCCCAGGACAGGGGCCCAGCACCCACTCCTCGGCCTCTTGGCCACAGGAGGGGTGCTTGTGATAATGCCTGGCACAGGCCCCCGGCCACCCTTAGGCAGGGCTACCCTGGAAGGGTACTGGAAGGGAGTGGAAGGAAGATGATTTCCATAAAGAGTTTCTCTACAAAGGAAATTTTACAACTTCATCCTCTTTCCCATCCTTCCAGCGGTGGTTCTCAATGGGGAGGGCGGGCGGTGCTTTTCTTCCCCAGGGGACACTTACAATATCTCGAGATGTTTTTGGTTATCATGACTGGGGGGGAGGGGTGCCCCAACAACAAATGACTGTCCAGTCCCCAAAGTAAATATGCTGAGGCTGAGAAACCTTGTATTCGGGGAACTAACAAGTCGCAAAATGGACTCCACTGTTTCCTTTCAATGGGTGATGCTGGCAAACAGTGAAATACCTAACGTAAGTGCTGAGGACAGAAAAAGATCTGCCCAGCCTGAATAACCATAAACTGACACGATCAAAGGGAGTCACTCACTCCTGCTTCGGGGTCACTCAGAAACAGCCTAGATGGCAGTCTGGGAGTCCCCAGCTGCTGGAACACGCCAGGCTTCCCGGCACATACTGCTTTCTGCTGCTGACTTCCAGTGACGGGCCGGCTATCTAGCACGGGGCAGCTCAGCCTTCCTGCGGGGGGCCCGCTGAGTTCGGAGAACTCGAGTCAGGACTGCTTGCCCGGCAAACACATCTCGAACACCTCCCTGCCTGGCCCTGTGTGAGCACCGGGGACACAAAGAAATGATGGAGTGGCTGTCCTCAAGGAGCTCCTAGTCTAGTGGGGACACATAGTGGTACACAAATAATTTCTGACACTCACTCTTGGCTGGGCTGATCTAACTTCCATTCTCCTTTAAAAATCCTTCTGGGAGAGGAGACAATAAAGTGGAAAAGAAAGCAGGGGAGCCACACTGCTGATTAAAATCTATATCGCTGCGGCAGCCCCTCTGAGACGAGCTCAGCTCCTGGGTTTGCACCAGCTGGGCCTGTGGAGCTTGTAAATAATTAAAAGGTAATTGGAAGGGAGACCAAAGTATTAAGTGGATTTTTTGCTCTCAGGGCAACCAGGGAGTTTCACTGCTGCCAGTCACATTATCTTCGGGGATTATATTCTTGTTTTGCACTGGCACATGCAGCTCCAGATAGCAGCTGGAGGAGGAAAACTGTGGGTTGCCTGGACTGCTCCGAGAGGCTTGGAGATGGGAGGACATGGAGACGCAAAACTTCCGATTACCTTTGTAGGCAAACCAGCAGTAACATGCACGCTACTAGCACAGCAGTGAGGCTTTAGAAGGTAGAGGAAGAGGAAGGAGGAGAGCGAGGGAAGGGTGTGCTGGGGGGGGGGGGAGGGAAGAGGGAGAGAAACACAGAATAGTACCTGCTGGGGGCTGCCATTATAGCTCAGCCTAAGATAAAGAGGAAGATTTCATTCCCGGGTCTCCATAAAGGAGCAGACACAGAAACCAAGAGATACACGATCAGACATAGGTAGGGTCCCAGGTAAGAGGCTGGTGGGAACAGTTCTGTTATGTGGCTTTGTCCTGAGGTGATGAAGGGAGAGCTACACAGGTCGCTGAGGACCTTCTAGAGACGCTGGCTTTCTGGCCATGCTTCCTGAGGGCTGACTCGGCTGGTGAACCCATTGCTGTGACAGGATATAAAGCCAGGAAGTTGAGTCACTTGGCTCAAGACTCAGTCCCGCCAGGGTCCAAAGTGGAGATGTCTGGGGTGGGGGGTGGGAGTGAGAAGGAGAAGTGAGAAGGCGCATTATAAAGTAGGTGCCCACGCAGAGTGCCCCAAAACCAAGCCAGGAGTGCAAAACCCAGAGCCAATGGATAAGAAAAAAAGAGTTAGCCTTTCCTTTTCACGGATCATTTCAGATCCTCTCAACAAATCCTGAAGGATCTCTAGTCTTTGACTGGCCTTTCTCCTAGGACTAGGTACACCAAGAGGAAACCCGACATACTACTGATGTCCAAAGTTGCTAAACAGCTAAGAAAAAAGTACGTTTGAATTTGAAACACCACCAGAGAGGCCAGTTAATCAGAAGGGAGCAACAAAAATAAGGCAGGCCCAAATTTGGATGAACCATTCCATTTATTTTCTGCAAAGGCGCTCTCTGCCCTCTTCGATCTAGTTGTCAACTACTCTGCTAGGGCCGGAACCACTCGGCAGCAGTAAGTGCCTCTTGTTGTCCTGGCTTGTCCTCTTGATGCTGGCCTTCTGCAGGGAGAATGGCTAACGGCGACTATACACAGTAAGCGCTCAATTAATATTCACTGAGTTGAAAAACTGAGGAGACTGCACACTCACCCCTCTTCTGCATAAAGACGAAGAGGTCATCCAGGAACTCTTTCCTTTCCGGATCACCGTCCAGTTCATACAGCTGCAATCCCGGTCCCCCAGAAAAAAACACAATGAAAAATTCCGTCTAATGCAGGAAGTCTTCTGCCAGAGATACACAACCATCTATCTGTAGGACCATAAATGTGACTCATGGGCCATTCCTGTCCTTATTCCTTGGGAATCAGATTTAACAACCCACTGCAGAGCTGCCCCATTCATTACCACAAAGGAGACATTACAGACCTTGGCAAAATCTCGAGAGATCTCTCTTCCCCGGCCTCCGTCCGCATCATCACTCCAGGCCAAACCACCATTCTAAAGGAGAACAAAGCACAGAGTTCAGAAAGGAATAGGAGAGAGTGACAGAGGACAAGGCAATCTTTTGGAGCAAAGACGAAGACCCTCAGCAATCGTGCTATCTTGGCTCAGACTGTTAAGACTGCTCAGGTAACGGCCTCTGCCGCTCTTCCAGGGACATCTTGTTCTCTTGCTTTCAGTTACGGTTCCAAAGTAGGAGGGAGTCAGAGGGAAGCATCACGTCCAGTTGGTGGGAGGCTGGTGGGTGTTACTTATCCTTGATAATCCTGGAAGAGGAGGACACAAAAGCCCAACTTTCTGAGAACCTGTGCATGCTTAGCTGGTCTTCCAGAAGCCATCGCTCTGAGATGTCCCACTTTTCCTCAGGTTCTATACGGCATACATGTTTGTGTGACTTTATGGCATGTTTGTACACTACACAGTATGTTGTAAACCCACATGACCATTCTTAGTGGAGGATAAAGGATCACAGAGAGCAGGTCCTGAAGCTCTGGTCTCTCCGCTAGTCTCACCACTAGAAGCCGGAAGTCTAGTGACCAGAACTCCCTAGTGATATGACAGACTTCAGAGCTTCACATTATTCCCAAGGTATACAGACTGTGCCCCTAGGATGAAATTCATTTCCATTAGAGAAATAATGAAAACCTAATCCTAATTTAATTGATTAGGTTAAACCAACACCATTCAGCCAATTAGGAGGAAATAGCAAATACGCCTTTGTTTACGTTCTTGGAATCTGCTTCCTGCCTTTATTCAGTTGGGTAACTCTTTCTCCTTAGATTAGGCAACACATTCTGGGGGAAGCCTTCCCTTCACTCCCAGTTGCACTAAGTACTCTGGGAGAAATCTCTGCACATTTTGAACTTAGAATTTAACACATTTCGGAATTATCTATCATCCTCACCATATCATAAGCTCCCATCTTTGTAGCCCCAGCATAGAGCACAAGGCTTAATGGGCCCCAATGAATGTCTGATGAACTATAATCATTGCTAAAAGGCATTAACTGGCAATTTGAATCAATCAGGCACCCCTTCAAAAAATATACACACATACCGTACAGAAGAGTCAAAAAAAGCCCCCCGATGGTGGGGAATATGAAATGTCATGGTAGAAGTCTACACTGGTCAGCGGAGGACCCAGTGGATGGGGCTGGATGCAGCAAGCCTGTCACTGTCTCATCGCTCCCCCAGGACTACAGGCGCATGCGCGAGCACTGGGGTGTCTAAATGGTTGGGGAAGGGCTTCTGGGAATGGGGAGCAGAGGTTTCCTGGGAGGACATTCTTTGGACTGCATAGGGATCTCACTGTAAAACCTTGTCAATAACATAAAGGCCTGGTCTAATTCCCTTCTTTCCTATCTTCCCCTCTAATCAAGCTTGCCTGGAAGCAGGAGGTATTGTTCCGTTATATTTTGGGACCATACTTTGCCTCCCCTACTCAAAGAGGACTCGGAGATGTAGACCCGCTTCCTGATAGTAGCAGTTTAGTACACAGTGAGGTAAGTATAACCAAGAAGAAGTGACACTCTGTCAGCTGAAATGAAACAGGCTACACCAAATTGTTTCCCTGCTTATCTCACAAGAGATGTGTGTAAGGAAGTGCTCAGTAAATGCTATCTGACTGTGCACTCATCATCTCTCCAGGCAGACGTTGTTAGAGATCTCCCTATAGCTCTCCAGCTCAGGGAGGCCAATAACCAAGCGGGAGAAACACTATTTAAAAAAAAGAGAAAAAAGCTAAGATTCATCCCCACATTGTAATTAACAGTCAACAGAAGTCTGGTATCATCTGGTGGCAACTAGCACAATGAATAATCAAGATGAATTATGCCTGTCAGGTCAGCAAAACCAGACAGAGTTACAGTCCCCCCCTTTCAAAAGATGCAGTAGGTTGCCCTAATGCCCAGTGATTTTGTTTGAGCCAGTAATTCCTGCTGGAAAGTCAATTATCCCGTGAGCCCCTATCGGCTGAAAGACATTTAATGGGGGATCATTGCCGCTTCTGTTATGTCAGCTGTTTACTGTGGCAGTTCAATTCCCAACTCTCCGGCTAGAGATCTGAAGCTGATTCTGTTCACAGGAGGATTCTTTCTCTATCAGTCACCAAGAGAGACGAAAACACAGTTTTTTGCTAATTACAATAACTTCCAGGCACTCAGAATGCGCACTCAAACTATTTAACACTCAGCTGGGTGAGGAGGACAGAATCCACAACCTAGAATTCAGACAGGGCTTTCCACAGCAGGAGAGGAGTGTAAAAACAAGAACACCAGTACAATCACTGTGTGACTACGTGTGAAAATAAACACCCAAGTGCGAGGGCTCGGCTCAGGAACAGAGGAGAAGGCCTTGGAGGGTGGGGGGTGGGGGCTGTCATGACCCTTTGGCTTTCTGCAGCTCTGCTCAAACTAGACACCAGAACCCGAGCGGTGGGAGGGTCAGACCTCACACTAGCTATGGCTCGCTAAATATGAAACACAAATCTGCTTAGCTACAGGATTTTAGCTTGAAACACCCCTAGCTCAGTGATCACACAAGACAGGGAAATTTGCCAGAACGGGATAGTAAGAGGGCACTCAACTCTTTGGGCGATGATACCATCTGACCCATTCCACAGGACAGGAATTTTGGTTATGATTTAAAGAAAACACTGGAAGGGCACAGGAAGGGTGGCTCAGTTGGTTAAGCGTCTGACTCTTGGTTTTGGCTCAGGTCATGATCTCACGGTTTATGGGATCGAGTCCCACGTCCGGCTCGGCGCTGACAGCAGAGCCTGCTTGGGATTCTGTCTCTCTGCCCCTCCTCTGCTGGCTCATGTGTAACATGCGCATGCGGCACTCTCTCTCAATAAATAAACAAACATAAAAAAAAAAAAAAAAAGAATGAAAACACAGGGGAAGAGTTGCCCAGGAGTGGAGGTGTTTTCTTTTGTCCAAGGCTGGGACAAAATCTAAAATACTTAATCTAAAATACTCAGTTGGGGCTGGTAAGGAAATGTCCACTCTATTTACATGACATGACTCTCTTGATCTTGGGGCAGTTAAACCCTGCTTCACAAGGTTTTCTGGCTGAAGTAAGAGTACTTTGGCCCTGCCTGCCCTTTACAGTCTAGCCAGAATGCTGTTTCCTCCACGAAGACTCTTGCTTCTGTCCACCAGGCAGAATTGATGCCTTTCTCCTCTGGGCTATCACCAGACTGGTTACTTGTGCCCCGCCTACATCCCCAGTCTGTGTGTGTCCCCCGGAGTCTGTGTGCATCCCACCAGGGTATCCCCAGCCTCCAGTACAGAGAAAGCATGGGCACGTTTACTGAAAGGCAGGAATGGGCTCCCCCATGGGACCTCCAACCCTACAACTCCTCTGTTCTCCTCTCCTCCTTTCATGGGGAGGACCACAGGCTTCAGCACTCTGATCAACTATGTAAAACACAGCTCACTTCAAGTTGATGTGCAGGTTTCTTGGCCTCTCCCTAGGCTGTGGGTGTGACTGCTGGAAGCCCAGTGATGATTTCTGTCTTGGATGCCGAGTATGGCGGGAAGGAGAGAGAGGAGTGGCAGAGGTGAGCGTGGGGAACACACATCCAAATGGAGCTAGCTCCACAGTTTAGGGGGGTTCCCGAGAAAAGCATTTCAGCCGAAGGCCCTCGGCATGCAAGTCTATGGGCCAGAGGATCGGGCTCTGTTACCGTGAGGGCAGCAGGCAGTAGCCAGTGGTCACTTAACTGCCATTTACAACCTTCCCAGCCTCTCCTACTTGAGGCCTCTCTTAAAAGCTTTGATCTCTCCAGGAGCTCACAGGAAACTGACAGTTTGTTCCCAAATACCCATCCAAGGCTAGCTGTGGCTGCTATATCCACATTCATCTTACTTTCCCCAGGGAAGCATAAAGTCATGTCTTTAAATCCCTCAAAAACAGGAGCGGAAGAGGGCTGGGAGAAGGAGTAAGGGGAGCGGAAAGCTCATGCTTGGGCAAGGACTGGGCCAGGGGCTTAACCAGCATTTTCTCACTTAAGTGTATGATGTAGGGGTGGTTATTTTAGAGATGGGAAAACAGCGGCTCGAAGAGCAATCTGCTCAAGTGGCCCAGGGTCTCAGAGTTTCCAAGTGGCAGCGCCAGCATGCAAACGCAGGTCGGGCTCTCTGTTACTCTGTTACGCCGTCCTGCCTGGTGGGTGGAAGAAACAGCAGAGAGTGTTCTGGGTGTGACATCAGGGAAGGAGAGAGGGAGGAGAAGAATTAGAAAATCCTCTGGCCACAGAATGCCTACAATGCCAAGTCATGGTCCTTTTATTCCCTGATTCATCTCACTGGTTTCACCTGGGAAGCGCAGCCCACCAGGCAACTGGCCCTCACGCATCACCTGCCCGGGGGACTTACCTGGGGGGACTGGGATAAGAGTGCTAACCTTTCACCGCTACTTCCAAAACAGAACATCCTGGGTAGGATAGGCCCTGTCGTCCCCCAGGGGACAGGATGCCAAGGGAAGGAGAGACAGAGAGAAGCAGGTTAGCCTCTGAGAGGGCCAGCAGAATGTGGCACCTAGCACCGGGACGTGCACATAAAAGGCCTTCAAACGATAATGAATCAAAGGCTAAGCTGACTGCTCCTCAGAATTAAAATGGTGCTTGCCCAACACTCCAACCCTGGAAGATCCAGAAGACAGAGGGGAAATGTATCCACTCTTTGAACATCTAAAAGGCTGCCTTGCAGAAGAGGAGGCAAGGTGGTGTTTTTTAATTTTCCTTTTTTCCGTAAAGCCCCAGAAGGCAGAACTAGAGTTAGGGGAAGACAATTTCAGGTCGACAGAAGGACTTCTCTAGCAATCAGAACTGCCCGGGAATGGAGGGGGCCTTCTCAGGAGGTGGGCAGCTTCCTGTCCCTGGATGCCCATCTGTCTGGGGCATCATGCTGTGGAATCCAACATGGGACAGGACTGGATGAGAGGGCCTCTGGGGGCCCTTTCTGTCCTGAGCAGCAAAGACCCTATGACAAACTCATTCAACACTGATTTCCCGAGACCCGCCCCAGGGAGAGCATTGTGCCAGCTGCTGAGAATACCCCTACCCCCCCCCCCAAAGTGATTCTCCCCGCTGGGATTTTTACCATGGAGTTGGAAAAACAAGCTGGACACACACACCATTTAAGAGAGCAAGTCAAAGTGCCCAGGAGGTGGAAGAAAGGAGGGCGCCTCAGAGGTGGAGATAAAGCCAGCCTGGAAGAATGGGTTGAGGGGAGATTTACAGTGTAAATGAGCTCAGAGTGGGGGGATAAACAAGGCATGTTTTGGCAGGGAGGATTCAAGTCTGAATAGCTGAGGTGGGAACAGGCTGTGAAATGCCTTGAATACCAGGAGGAAATTTAAACTCTGAACTGTGAACAGGAGGGAGGCAGTGGATGTTTTCTGAGCAGAAAAATAAATGATTAAACCAGTGTTTTAGAGGATTTTAATGACCCGCTTTGGTTGGGAAAAATAGAAATCTACAAATGTATGTAGGCACCTAACCGGGTTGAGATTATGGGGGATTTTCACTTTTCACTTTTTCATTCTATCATTCCCACACGAACATGCGATCACCTAGGATATACTAGATACTGTGAAAAGTTCTGAGGGAAAAAGAACAAGACAGGAGCCTCTGACCTCCTGGAGCCTGCAGTCTAATGCAGAGGGAGAGATGATTAAAAAAAACAATTGCTTCTTTTTTCTAGATTAACTTCTGAATGATGTGTCAAGCAAGACCCATCACTTGCTCTCCCCCTTCTCCCTTGCCCCCAATGAAGAAAATCTGGATTGCACTGAAATTATAGAATAGTTCAGGGAACTGACACCTTCACAATAGTTAGCCTTTCTAGTAAGGCGGCAGTGTGACTCTTCATGTAACAACAGATCCTTCCGCCCGCAGTGACCATTTGCAATGCAGATACACTACTTTTGTAAAATGCACGTAAGACCTGAGAGGGAAAGCCAGCACCGGGGGATGCCAGGCTGTGTGGTCCATGCGGAGAGCCTGGGATAGGGCAGTGGACAGTAGGATCAAGGAGACGAAAGGGAAAGAGGATGAATGTGAACCTTATCGTGAGAAAGGTATGTTCTGATGGAAATGGAGAGACGCTGGGCAAGGCATCAAATAGGAACAGACCACTGTCTCTGGTGGTGGTGGTCTGAGTGTGAGAGAAAGAAAGAGGAGGGGGAGGGGAGAGGAGAGAGAGAGAGAATATTCCACAACCCTGGAACAAGCCAGGTTATGGCAGCCGGCAGCAACAAGCTTCCAGTGAGGAGAGAAGGAGAAATTCAGCCAGTGTTTCCTGACCCAAGAAGGCTACCTTGGGCCTTTCTTTTACTGGGATTTGGAAGGAGAAGGGGGGGGGGGGAGCCCAACCAGACCACGCCTCCAAGATCTTAGGAGCCAGCACTACATTCCTCAGAGCTGTACCTCCCCAGAGACAGGAGCGCCTGACTTTAAAAGCAATTAAGTATCTAGGCTATTTTAGGATTACTCCTTGACCACCTGGAATATCTTATTAAAGCACAGCTCAGATGTCCAAAGCAATTTTAGTTCCCATTCCTCACTCCTCCCCAAGGCAAGAGTTAACCCTTTCCTTCAGATTTAAAGTGCGGAGGCTAAGTTACCAACTCTTCATTTGGGATTCCCAAATTCCAAAACCTCCAAGAAACTGTCCTGTCCTTCATACATACTTCAGACAACTTTTACAGAGATTCTTGAGTGTTCTCTCAAGACACAGATCGGTAATGTGTTTCCTTTCTGTCTACTCTCTATAATCTAATAGATTCTGAACCCCAAGGTCAAGGATCTGGGCAAATTCCTGGGGCCTGAATCTCAAAGTAGTCATTAGGAAAATAACTAGACTTCAAAAGGGGCTGATCTCAAACTCATGGATACTATTTAATCACTTTGAAATATAAAATGTAACTAAAGCACTTGGGCTGAATATTGCTGTTGTTACTATTGTTATTTTTTTATTAAAAAAATTTTTTTTCATTTATTTATGATTGAGAGACAGAGAGAGACAGAGCAAGAATGGGGTAGTGGCAGAGAGAGAAGGAGACACAGAATCCAAAGCAGGCTCCAGGCTCTGAGCTGTCAGCAGAGGGCCTGACGCGGGGCCCGAACACGTGAACTGCGAGATCATGACCTGAGCCGAAGTTGGTCACTCAACCAACTGAGCCACCCAGGCACCCCTATTGTTTTTTTTTTTTTTTTTAAATACGCAACCCACAAACTACCTCATGGGCTAGACGATACTCTAAGGGTATCTTATGCCTATGCCTCACTGTGACTGCTCTACTGAAGGCTGGGATGACGTTGCTGGAATGTTAAAAGCTCAATACCCAGATCTTGGTAGGAAGAAAAGAAAAACATATTTGCCCTCCCACCAGTTTTAACTGGTTCCAGGAGGTAATGAGACATGCACAAGGGGGTAATGGGCAGGATTACAGGAGAATCCTAAAAGGAGATTGAAGCCCCAGGAAGTAAAACAGATATTGTTATAAGCAACACTGTTGGACTACAAAACCCTCCTGATAAGATCAGGATTACTGCTCTCGGCTAAATTGCTCAGGCCTTGGAAACACTAGAGTTATAATTATCAGATGCGCACCTTCCGCTGTCAGGTAACTTTAGCAGGAACCAGAAAGCACCTCCCCACCTCTTACTAGCAGCAAAGATCAATTCAAACTCGGTGGCTTGGAAAAAGAGCTAAGGGACACTTTCTTGATTAAGCAGTAGAAAGGGGGGGGAGGGGAGAGGGCAGCAGTCCTGCTTTGCCATCTAGGCACACAATCCCTCCAGGCAATACTTAAGACTGCCCAGAAATGGGGTGTTTCCTACAAAATGAGGAAGAAAATCTGAAGTGCAGTGTTGGCAATGAGGACGCCCCTATGCCAAAGAGTGAACTGGCTCCGCCAAGTCTAAGCTGGCCACAGAGCAAACTGCCAGCTCCTTTTCTCGGCTGAATTCCAGGGGGCCACATGCTTACTCTGCCCTGAACTTCCACACTGGCTCCTACCATCCGTGTAAAGCACAGAGTTCAGGCAGCCAGCAGTGGTGAACCGAGGAGAACACCTCATCTGACCTTCCTCTGACAGAAGAGAAAACTGAGATCTGAAGAGGTTAGGAAACAGGCCCAAAATCAGTGCTTCAGAAACTTTTTTTTAAATGAAACTTCTTTTTCTCAAGCTACATTTTTAATTTAATTTTATTATTTTATTTGTTTGTTTATTTTGAGAGAGTAGAGAGAGCGTGAGCAGGGGAGGGGCAGAGAGAAAGGAATAGAGAGCATCCCAAGCAGGCTCTGCACTGTCAGCACAGAGCCTGACACAGGGCTCGAACTCATGAAACTGTGAGATCATGACCTGAGCTGATGTCAAGAGTCGAA
Organism: Cryptoprocta ferox; assembly: GCA_028646485.1. Taxonomy (NCBI): domain Eukaryota; kingdom Metazoa; phylum Chordata; class Mammalia; order Carnivora; family Eupleridae; genus Cryptoprocta; species Cryptoprocta ferox. The sequence goes on along the minus strand of CM053560.1, from coordinate 108,750,925 downwards.
CGCTTAACCAACTGAGCCACCCAGGAGCCTCTAAAGCTACATTAAAAAAAAAAAAAAGATTTTGTTTTTAATTTATCTTTACACCCAATGCAGGGCTCGAACTCACAACCCTGAGATCAAGAGTCGCACGCTCCAACTGGTGCCTCCAGCCAGACTGGTGCCTCCAAGCAACATATTTTAAATGTATAGGAAGAACACATTTAAAAAAAAATGCTATGAAAAATTATTTTATAAAGTAAAAAAAAAGAAAACTTTCATTTCAAGCTTGGTATTCCACAGAGAGGGTTTCCTCACACCAAAGACAAAAAGTCCGCCCCGCTTACGGATTTGAAAGCTTCTCCTGAGACTTCTCACCCCACAGCCCCATCTTGGGGGGCACCATGGTGTGTGCACGTTCTGACTCTGACGCCTACTGCCCTGTGCTGCCTGCCACCTCTCCCTGGCCATTTTCTCTCATACACAGTGACCTGCTCCTCTGTGAGGCCAGTGGACCAGCACAGGGCCTGCGGAAGGCAGGGGTTCAAATCAAAGTCAGCCACAGGCATAGACTTAGGAGGATCACCGCAGGCTAAGGGATGAACTGGGGGGAAGCAAATACTTAAAAGAAGGTGGGCTTCAAGTTCAAAAAATACAACTCTAAAAAAGGGACCTAGAAGGCAATATAAACCATTTCCTAAAGTCAGCAGTTTAATTTTAAGGTTCAAGAGGATTACTGAAGCATATACATTTAAAAAAAAAAAAAAAAAGAGCCCACTATGCATATTCAATTTTACAAATTAGCACAGCTTTAAGAAATGATAAGATTTGGGGCGCCTAACTGGCTCAGTCGGTTAAGCATCTGACTTTGGCTCAGGTCACGATTTCCCGGTTCGTGAGTTCATGTCCGTGAGTTCGTGTTCCACGCCAGGCTCTGTGCTGATGGTGCAGAGCCTGCTTCAGATCCTCTGTCTCCCTCTCTCTCTGACCCTCCCCTACTCTCCCACTCTCAAAAATAAATAAACATTACATTTTTTTTAAATGATAAGATTGAATGATAACAAGGGTTGGGGTAATTGGATCTCCTTTATTCCCATAATGGAAATATAAAAACAGCAGGACTTTTCCAGAAAGTCAGTTGCTTTAAAATGCCATCACGGGGCACCTAGGTGGCTCAGTCAGTTAAGCGTCTGACTCTTGATTTCAGCTCAGGTCATGATCTCACAGTTCATGAGTTCGAGTCCTGCATCACAGGCTCCGTGCAGACAGTGGCAGAGCCTGCTTGGGATTCTCTCTCTCTCTGCCCTTTCCCCACTCAAGTGTGCACATTCTTCCTCTCTCTTAAAATAAATAAATAAACTTAAACCCTAACCCTACCAGTAATTGTACATACCACATGCCCGAGCCCTGTTCCGGTATTTCATGCATATTAAACATTTAAACATCAGCACAATTCTGAGGGGGCAGGGGTACTATAATTACTCTATTTTTCAGATGACAAAACCAAGGCATAAGGAAGGCAGAGGAAACACCTTGTAGAAGGTTGCAAAGCAATGGAACAGAGGAGTCCAGAATCAAATGCAGGCAACACATCTTCAAGTCTCTGCTTTTAACTGCTTCACTATCTAGTCTCCTCCTGATCTTATAAATCTGTTCTCCAATTCTATCCTAAATAACTAGAAATACAGTCAGTTTTATTTATAATAGCAAAAAATTAGAAATAGCCTAGATGTCTGATATTAAGGCACAGGTAACTGGTGAAGGTGCTATCCATGTGATAGAACATTGCGCAGCCAATTAAAACACTCAATCCCTACTTCATATCCTTCTCATGAATTCTAAATTAAGGAAAGAGCCCAAATGTCCATTGACTGATGAATGGATAAAGAAGACATGGTATAGATCCCCTACAAATAAGAATATAATCCTAAAATAATAATTATATACATATATGTATATTTATAAATCTGGGGAGAGGAAGGACTTTTTAAATATGAGAAACCATAAATGGAAAGATCAGCTAATATAGCTACATCAAAACTTAAAGTCCTACCTGATGAAAGAACTACTGGATGAGACTCCGACAACTGAAAAATGCTTGCAACCTTAAGACAAAAAGCGTAGGTCAAGCTCAATAAGACAAAGAAAACAGAAGAGAAAATGGGTTAAAGGCAACAAAACACAACATACCCAAACTCATGGAATGTAACAAAAGTAGTACTAAGAGGGAAGTTTATAGCAATAAACGCCTGCATTAAAAAAGAAAATGTCAAACAACCTATCTCTCCACATCAAAGAACCAGAAAAAGAACAAACTAAGCCTAAAGTTAGCTGAAGGAAGGAAATAATAAGGATCAGAGCAGAAATAAACAAAACAGGCACTAGAAAAACAACAGAAAAACATGAACTAAACTAACAGATGGTTTTTTGAAAAGATAACAAAGTTGACAAACTTTTAGCTAAACTAAGAAAAGAGTGAAGACAAACTTATTTAAATTCAGAAATGAAAGAGGAGACATTACAATCAGTGCCACAGAAATAAAAAAGATTATAAGAGGCTACTCTGAATAGTTATATGCAAATTAGAAAATCTTGAGGAAAAGGATAAATTCTTAGAAACTTACACCTACCAAGACTGAACCATGAAGAAATAGAAAATCTAAACAGCCCTATAACTAGTAAGAAGATAAAATCAGAATCCAAAACCTTCCAACAAAGAAAAGCCCAGAACCAGATGGCTTCACAAGTAAATTCTACCAAACATTTAACGAAGAATTAACACCAAGCCTTCCCAAACTCTTCTAAAAACTTAAAGAGGAAGGAACACTTCCAGATTCATTTTATGAGCCCAGTATCACTCTGGTAACGAAGCCAGAAAAAGACACTACAAGAATGCTACCTGATGAATACAATGCAAAATCAGTAAAATACTGGCAAACCACTATCAACAGCACATTTAAAGGATCATCTACCATGACCAAATGAGACTGATTCCGTGGGATGCAAGGATGATTCAACACAGAAAAATCAACCAATGTGATATACCACATTAACAGATGGAAGGTAAAAATCAAATGATTATCTCAATAGATGCAGAAAAAACATTTGACGAAATTTAACATCCTTTCGTGATAAAGATGCTCAATACACTAAGAATACAAGTAAATTACCTCAACATTTTAAAGGCCAAATGAAAAGCCCACAGCAAACACCATACTCAATGGTGAAAAACCAAAAGTTTTTCCTGTAAGGTCAGGAACAAGGCAAGGATGCCTACTCTTGACATTTCTATTTAACACAGTACTAGAAGTCCTAGCTAGAGTAATTAAGTAAGAAAAAGAAATTAAAAAAGCATCCACATTGGAAAGGGAGAAGTAAATTATCTATTTGCTGATGACATGATCTTATATGTAGAAAACTCTAAAGATCACACACACACACAAACACACACACACACACACTCTGTTAGAACTAATAAGTGAATTCTAGGAAGTTGCAGGATACAAAATGAACATACAAAAATCAGTTGTGTCTCTATACACTAACAATGAACAATCCAAGAAGGAAATTAAGAAAAACAATCCCATCAATGGCATCAAACAGAATAAAATAAATTAAATCTAATCAAGGAGGCCAAAGACTGGTACACTTAAAACTACAAAATACTGCTGAAAGAAGTTAAAGAAGATATGGAAAAACAGAAAGACACCCCACAGTCGTGGACTGGAAGAATTAGTATTGTTAGAATGTCTATACTACCCAAAGAGATTTACAGATTCAATGCATCTCCCATCAAAATCCCAGTTTTTTTTTAAACAGAAACAGAAAAAACAATTCTAGAATTCACATGGAACCACAAAGGACGAGGAATAGCTGAATCAGTCTTGAGAAAGAACAAAGCTGAGGCCTCATACTTCCTGATTTCAAAACACATCACAAAGCTACAGTGATCAAAACAGTATGGTATGGATGATAAAGACAGATATTATTTAGCAATGGAATAGAAATAAACCCACACACATATGGTCAATTGATCTTTGTCAGGGTACCAAAATAAACAATGGGGAAAAGATAGTTTCTTCAACAAATGGTGTTGGGAAAACTGAATATCCACATGCACAGAATGAAAACTGACCCTTAGCTTATACCATACATAAAAGACTTATAAACATAAGACTTGAAACTATAAGGCTCCTGTAGGAAAATACAGGATGAAAGCTTTGTGATATTACTCTTAGCAATGATTTCTTGGCAAGGACACCAACAGCACAGGCAACAACAGTAAAAATGACAAATGGACTACAGCAACAGCAACAAAGCTTTTGCACAGCCAAGGAAACAATCAAATGAGCAAAAGGCAATATACAGAATGGAAGAAAATATTTGCAAACCATGTATTTGATAAGGGGTTATATCCAAAAGATATAAGAGACTCCTACAACTTAATGGCAAAAACAAAAACAAAAAACAAAACAAAACAAAAAAACCCCCAAATAACCTCATTACAAGGGGGGCAAAGACTAGAACAGACACTTCTCCAAAGGCATACAATGGCCAGCACATCTATGAAAAGATGCTCGACAACACTGATCATTATAGAGAAATGCAGTCAAAATCAATATCACCGCACATCTGTTAAAATGGCTATTATAAAAACAAACAAAGAGAAAATAACAAGTATTAGAGAAGATACGGAGAAACTGGAATCTTTGTGTACTTAGATTGGTGGGAATGTAAAATAGTAGAGCCAATATGGAGAACAGTATGGAGGTTTCTGAAGAAATAAAAAACAGAACTACCATATAATACAGCAATCCCAGTTCTGGGTATTTAGCTAAAAAAATTAGGATTAGCAAAGGGGCGCATGTACCCCAATGTTTTTATAGCAGCATTATCAACAATAGCCAAATTAAGAGCCCAAATGTCCATCAACTATGAATGGATAAAGAAGGTGTGGTATATATACATACATACAATGGTATATTACTCGACAATCAAAAAGAACGAGATCTTGTCATTTGCAACAACGTGGATGGAACTAGAGTGTATTATGCTAAGCAAAATAAGTCAGTTAGAGAAAGACAAATACCTTATGATTTCACTCATATGTAGACTTTAAAAATACAAAAGATGAACATAGGGGAAGGGAAGGAAGATAAAAGCAGAGGGGGAGGCAAACCACAAGAGACTCTAAAATACAGAGAACAAACAGGGTTGCTGGGTGGGGGGTGGGCTAAATGGGTGATGGGCATTAAGGAGGGCACTTGTTGGAATGAGCACTGTGTTAAATGGAAGTGATGAATCACTGGGTTCTACTCCTGAAACCAATACTACAGTGTATGTTAACTAAATTGAATTTAAACTAAAAAAAAAAAGAATTCAAGTATTGTGCTCAGTGCTAAGTGTAAAATTTTCAATGTTTATACTAAACTTCGTATTTTAAGGAGAATGCTGTGATAGCCTTAGTATCCTACCATCTAGAAGCCTAAATGGCTTAAATATTGAATAAAAAGTCATCTGTCACAGCAAAAAAAAAAAAAAAAAAAAAAAAAAAAATTAGAATCAGGACCTCGAAGAGGTATCCGCACTCTCATGCTCACAGCAGCATTGCTCATAATAAGCAAGCTATGGAATCAACCTAAGTGCCCACCAACGGATGAATGAGTAAGGAAAATGCGGTACACCAGAAATAAACCCAAACTTACATGGTCAATTAATCTACAACAAAGGAGGCAAGAATATACAATGGGGAAAAGATAGTCTCTTCAATACACGGTGCTAGGAAAATTGGACAGCTACATGCAAAAGAATGTACCATACACAAACACAAACTCAAAATGGATTAAAGATCTAAATGTGAGACCTGAAACCATCAAACTCCTGGAAGAGAACAATGGGAGAATTTCTTTCACATCAGCCTTAGCAACATTTTTTTAGATGTCTCAAGAGGCAAGGGATACAAAAGCAAAAATAAATTATTGGGACCACACCAAACTAAAGAGCTTCTGCACAGCAAAGGAAACCATCAACAAAATGAGAAGGCAACCTACTGAATGAGAGAAGGTATTTGCAAATGATATACTCGATAAGGAAAATCCAAAATATATAAAGAACTTACACAATTCAACACCAAAAAAACCTACAAGTAATCTGATTTAAAAATGGGAAGAAGACCTGAATAGACATTTCCCCAAAGGCATACAGAAGCCAACAGACACATGAAAAGATGCTAAACATCACTAAACCTCAGGGAAGTGCAAATCAAAATCACAATGAGGTATCACCTGACACCTGTTAAAATGGCTAGAATCAAAAAGACAAGGGGTGCCTAGCTGGCTTAGCCAGTGAAGCATGTGACTCTTGATCTCATGTTGTGAATTTAAGCCCATGTTGGGTGCAGAGATTACTTAAAAATAAAAACAAGGAAGAAAGAAAAAAAAAGAGAAAAGAAGAGAAGAGAAAAGAAAAGAAAAGAAAAGAAAAGAAAAGAAAAAAGAAAAGAAAAAAGAAAAGAAAAAAGAAAAGAAAAAGAACAGAACGAACAAGTGTTGGTGAGAAGAAAAAGGAACCCTGGTGTACTGTTTGTGGGAATGTAAACTCGTGCAACCATAACTATGAGTAAGAAGGTTCCTCAAAAAATTAAACATAGAAATATGATACGAATCTAGTAGTTCTACTAGTGGGTGTTTACTGAAAGAAAATAAGAGCACTAATTCAGAGACATGTGCACTCTTATGTTTACTGCAGCATTATTTACAACAGCCAAGATATGTGGGCGCCTGGCTGGCTCAGTCGGTTAAGTGCCCTGGTCATGATCTCAGAGTCTGTGGGATTGAGCCCCGGTGTCGGGCTCTGTGCGGGCAGCTGGAGCCTGCTTGGGATATTCTCTCCCCCACCCCCCTCATGCCCTCTCTCTTTCTCTCTCAAAATAAATAAATAAAAGAAAGAATACAATAGCCAAGATATGGAAACAACCTAAGGGTCCACTGATAGATGAATGGATAAAGAAGATGTGGTATTCATATACAATGGACTATTATTCAGCCATAAAAAAGAATGAGGTCTTGCCATTTGCAAGGACATGGATGGACAAAGAGGGCAATTATGCTAAGTGAAATACGTCAGACAGAGAAAGACAAAAACCATATGATTTCACTTATATGTGGAATCTAAAAAAAGATGGATAAACACACAAAGAAGAAGCAGAAACAGACTCTCACGAATACAAAGAACAAACTGATGGTTGCCGGAGGCGGGGGAGGTGGCCGGATGGGGCACAATGGGTGAAGGGGAGTGGGAGATATCAGTTTCCAGCTAGGGAATGAATGAGTCACGGGGATAAAAGGTGCAGTAGAGGGAATACAGTCAATGATCTTAGAATGTTGTTGCATGGTGACAGATGGGAGCTACACTTAACGGTGAGCACAGCACGAAGTACAGACTCGTTCAAGCACTAGGCGGTACACCTGAAATGAATGGAACTTGGTGTGTTAACTATATTCAATTGTGGAATATTATTCAGTCATTAAAAAGAAGAAAATCCTGTAATATGTCCTAACACAGATGAACCTGGAGAGCAAGAGGTTAAATATTGTAAACATTTCAATAAAAAGTCAAATAAATGTAATTGAAGTGAACTAAGCTAGTCACATAAGGACAACTACTTCATGATTCCACTTATAGAAAGCATCTAGAGTAGTCAGACTCATCAAAGCAGAAAGCAGAATGGTGGTTGCTGGGAGCCCGGGGGGATGGGAAGGGAAATGGGAACGGCTGCTCAATGGATTTAAGTTTCAGTCATGCAAGATGAAAAAGTTCTAGAGATCTTCTGTACAACACTGTGTTCATAGTTAACAATATGCATTATATACTTACAATTTTGTTTTGAGGGTAATCTCATGTGTTTTTTATAATTAAAAAAAAGAAAAAGGGACAAAAGCTACAAGCAGGATAAGATAAGAACAAATACAAAAGGCAAACATGAAAAGACAGTAATATACATATACCCTCTGATACAAGAAATTCAATCTCTAGGATAATGTAACCTGTCATAGAAATACAGACACAAGGCCATGGCATTATAGAGCGGCTACAGAGATAGTAGTTTATATTTATACTAAACACACACACACACACACACACACTCTCTCTCTCTCTCTCTCTCTCTCTCTAATGCATTCTGTAACTACACAGTTAAGTAGGTAGATAATATAGAAACAGCCCTAGAAGCTGATTGATGCCAAGTGGCCTCCTGTGAGTGGGGTGGGGTGGGAGGGAGCAGTGTAGGCACCAGAACACTCTGTTGTTTAAAACTATAAACTTTTATTCTGTATTTTCCTAGGTGGTCTTAATTTTCCTGAGCATCTCTTCAATATTACTTGTGTAATTCTGAGATGAATTATAAAAATATTAATAAATGGATCATTATGAACACATATATGGAAAGAAAGACAGCCGCCAACTCTGAGTAAAAAAATATGTTGCAGGGGCGCCTGGGTGTTTCAGTTGGTTAAACAATTGACTCTTGATTTCTGCTCGAATCTTCATCTTGCGGTTCATGGGGTCAAGCCCCTGGGCAGGCTCTGCACGGACAGAGACTGCTTGGGATTCTCTCCCCAGCTTCTCTCTTTGCCCCTTCCTTGCTCTCGTGTGCGCACGCATGCTTGCCCTCTCCTTCTCTCTCAAAATAAATAGACATTAAAAAAATTACATTGCAGAATAATGTGTAGAGTACCTATTTTTGTTAAAAACAAGCAAAATGTATTTGAAAAGAAAAAAAGTTCTGAAAAAGTATAGAGCACCAAACTTTTAACAACAAAAACCAACTGAAAGTCAGGCTTTTACTTTACACATTTCTGTATTTCCAAAATTATCTGAGTCAATAAAACTTCTGTAATATGTTTTTTAAATTTTAAACCGTTTAAAAATTATCCATTAAAATAAATTTTAATGATAAAAATTGCTCATGGTCTACTAGGTGACAAAAGTTGGGCACAAAATTATATATAAAATGCCTATTTCGGGTATTTTTTTTTTCTTTTAAACACAAAGGAAATAGGGCGCCTAGGTGGCTCAGGCAGTTAAGCCTCCGACTTTGGCTCGGGTCATGATCTCGCAGTTTGTGAGTTCGAGCCCCGCATCGGACTCTGCTGACATCACAGAGCCTGGAGCCTGCTTCAGATTCTGTGTCTCCCTCTCTCTCTGACTCTCCCCTGCTCACAATGTCTCTCTCTCTCTCTCTCTCTCTCTCTCTCTCTCAAAAATAAATAAAACATTAAAACATTAAAAAAAAATAAACAAACATTAAAAAACATTTAAAAAACACACAAAGAAAATACAGTTGAACCTTGAACAACAGAGGTTAGGGATGCCAACTCCGCATGCAGTTGAAAATGTGAGTATAATTTTTGATTCTCAGAAAACTTAACTACAAGCCTACTGTTGACCAGAAGCCTTACCAATAACACAAAGTTGATTAACACGTATTATGTGCGTTCTATGTATTATATACCGTATTCTTACACAAAGTGAGGTAGAGAATAGATACTGTTCGGCCGACTTCAGCTCAGGTCATGATTTCATGGTTCATGAGATCGAGCCCCGCATCGGTCTCTGTGCTGACAGCTCAGAGCCTGAGGCCTGCTTTCAGATTCTGTGTGTGTCTCTCTCTCTGCCCTTCCCTCCCTCTCTCTCTCAAAAATAAATAAACATTAAAATAAAAATAAAAAGAAACTGTTCAGAAAATCACAAGGAAGAAAAAATAACACCTGTGGTACTGTACTGTATTTATGGGGGGAAATCCACATGTTAAGTGGACTCATCCAGTTCAAAACTGTGTTGTTCAGGGTCAACTGCACGGGAAAATGTTGACAGTTACATCTGTGTTATGTGATTACGGTGATTACAGTTTCTCCTTTACAAATGTTTATATTTTCCATGCTTTCCAAAATGAGTACACATCACTTTGACAACCAGCAGTAATAAATCAAAGTTACTTTCAGGGTAACGGAGCACTAGGGGAAGATTATCCTTGCCCTGCTCTACCTGGAAAGGAGTGAGAGGGAGCGTTGGAAGAGGTGAAGCATGGAGGCTGATGTCAGAACCCCGAGGTTAACAGCCCAGCTTCCCAACTGTGAGACTACAAGCAGCCCGCTCCACAATTCTTTCCTCATCTATAAAATAAATACATAAAGGGTGATGATACCAAAGCCTGCCTCACGCAACTCAATGAAATAAGGCAATTACCAGGCATACAAGAAGTCAAAAAGCCTAAGCTATTAAAAATCAAAAACAAAAAAACAAAAGCAGCAAACAAAACCATGACTGAGGACAGTCTGATATGGAGGAACTCTACCGCCTCCCTCTCTTGCCAAGAAAACCTCACCTAGAAATGCGAGCTACAAGTCAGCTCTTTCCATCCCTTACACGCACAGCTAAGCTGAAACCAAGAGAGAAAGCAGAGTCCACAGCTCAAGGAACAAAAAGGAATCAACCAACAGTGAGCAGGTGCCAAAGCTGTAGGACTCAAGGGAGAAGGGACCTGGATATAGTTCTTAACATCTAAGGGCTGAGGACTGGGGATTTAATCCCAAGGGAGAGGAGTCCAGGCCGAAGGCCGCTGTATCACAGGAGCCAGAACCGAGATCCATGCATAAAGCCAGAGGCCGTGAAGGAATACACTTCCACCCCTCATTAGATGGGGCTTAAAAAATTGCACACCACTCTGGAGAAGTAAGGAACCTTGCCATTTGCCAGGGCCCCTGTGGAAAAATAGGGTGTATAGGAAATGGAAGCCCAGACTGTCACCAGGCACAGATGGAGACTCCAAATTCAGTTACTCCAAAGCAATGACAACTAGCTAAACCTTCAGGGCCTCAGCAAAGGAGAAAACAAAACTCCCCTTAGGAATGCTTCCATAATCCAGAGCACATGGGACTCCCATGGAAACAAATCCCATCTCAAAATGAGCCTTACACTGGGAAAACAAAAACACCATAAGAGGAAATAAATGGTCATATGGGAGAGTGGAGAGTAACATGAAAGAAGAACTTGTACTCCAACAGTGAGATAATAGAATAATCTGAAAGTATCTTTATTTAAAAAAAACAAAAATTTTTAATGTTTAATTTTGACAGAGAGAGAGAGAGACAGAGCATGAGCATGGGAGGGGCAGAGAGAGGGCGAGACACAGAATCTGAAGCAGGCTCCAGACTGAGCTGTCAGCACAGAGCCCGACGCGGGGCTCGAACTCAGACTGTGAGATCATGACCCGAGCCGAAGTCGAACGCTTAACCAACTGAGCCACCCAGGCGCCCCTAAACATGCTTATTTTATTTATTTTTTAAAATGTTTTATTTATTTTTGAGAGAGAGGGAGACTCAAAATCCAAAGACAGTCTCCAGGCTCTGAGCTAGCTGTCAGCACAGAGCCTGATGTGGGGCTCGAACCCACGAACTGCGAGATCATGACCTGAGCCAAAGCCGGACGCTCAACCAACTGAGCCACCCAGGCACCCCTAAACATGCTTATTTTTAAGATACTTTCAGGGGCGCCTGGGTGGCTCAGTTGGTTAAGAGTCCAACTTCGGCTCAGGTCATGATCTCACAGTGTGTGAGTTCGAGCCCCGGGTTGGGCTCTGTGCTGACAGCTCAGAGTCTGGAGCCTGCTTCAGATTCTGTGTCTCCCCCTCTCTCTACCCCTCCCATGCTCATGCTCTGTCTCTGAATAATAAATAAATGTTAAAATAACATATGAAATAAGCATGTTTAAAGAATGGCAGAATGTTGGTAATCGGTGAAAGCTGGGTAAAGGTCACAGTTATTACCATTCTCTTTTCTTTTGCATGTTGGAGATTTCCATAATAAAAAGTTTTAAAAATTCCATAATGTAAAGTTTTTTAAAAAGTTAAAGATGTCTGGGGCGCCTGGGTGACTCAGTCGGTTAAGAGTCCCACTGTTGATTTCTGTTCAGCTCATGATCTCAGTATGTGGGTTCAAGCCCCGCATCGGGCTCTGCGCTGACAACATGGAGCCTGCCTGGGATTCTGTCTTCCTCTTGCTCTCTGCCCCTCCCCCACTTGGGCATGCTCGCACTCTCTCTCTCAAAAATAAACTTTAAAAAAGAAATATTAAGGGTGCCTGGGTGGCTCAGTCGGTTAAGTGACCCAACTTTGGCTCAGGTCATGCTCTCACAGTTCGTGGGTTTGAGCCCCGCGTCAGGCTCTGTGCTGACTGCTTGCTCAGAGTCTGGAGACTGCTTCAGATTCTGTCTCCTCCTCTCTCTGCCCCTCCCCTGCTTGTGCTCCGTCTCACTGTCTCTCAAAAATAAATAAATGTAAAAAAAATTTTTTTAAAAAAATAAATAAAAATTAAAAAAGAAATATTAATAAAAAAGTTAAAGACGTTCAAAGAGCTTGAAGGAAGGAATAGAAACCAACTGGTAAAAACAGACAGATTTTCAAGAGCCAAACAAAAGTACAGAAATTAAACACAACATTAAGGTAAGCAAAAAAAATTTTTAAGTTGGTTCCATGTCCTTTGTGGGGCTTGAAATCACGACCCTGAGATTAAGAGTTAAATACTCTACCGACTGAGCCAGCCAGGTAGGTGCCCTGTAAGATAAACGATTTTTTAAGTTATTAAGTCGAATAGAGCTGAATAGAGAATTCAAAATTGGAAAATAGAATGTGAAAATGTTCCAGAATGCAGGAGAATGACATAAAGAGATAAGGCTATATAAAAGATATAGAGAATACTGAATGAGAAGGTCCAAATAATTCTATTAGAACAGTAGTGAAGAAAAGAAAGAGCAGCCAAGAAAAAAAGGAGACAGATCAGGTTGAAGGAGAACAGGGCCCAAGGGGAAAAAATAAAATAAGTCCAAGTCTAGAGTACTGAAGTACAAGTGAAAAATAGCAGAGTTGAAAAGAAAAATCTTAAAAGCCACAAGAGAGAAAAAGGAATCACAAAGGTGACAATTAGACTGACAACAGACGACTCAACAGAAAAATAGCTGCTAGGAGAGAATGGAATCATATCATCAAAGTGTTAAGAAAAATCAAGGTCTGGGGCACCTGGATGGCTCAGTTTGTTAAGTAACTGACTCTTGATCTCAGCTCCGGTCTTGATGTTGTGAGTTTGAGTTTTGTGTTGGGCTCCGCACCGGGTGTGGAGTCCAAAGAAAAGAAAATCAGGGTCAATCTAGAATTTAAAACTATGAACAATCATACAAGAGTAAGGGCAAAATAAAGATATAAATTAAAAACTTTTTTTCAGACATACCAAGACTGAGTTTGCTACATGCAAATCTCTAAGAGAATTAGTAAAAAAGGAAAAAGAAGACCAAGCCCAAAGGGAACGAGTGGGCTGTAAGAAGTCATGGAGAGAAAAGAAATGGATAAGCTTGTTGGGAAGTCTAAATAAATACTTATCATTAAAGGAAAAAATTAATTTAGGGGACGGGTTAGAACAAACTGCAACTAAAATACCAGCCACAATAAACTGGAAGATGGGAGCAGAATAAATGTTAAAACTAGAATCTTGAAGGTTCTAGTATTTTTTGAGACTAGTATAAAAAGTCAAGAATCCAAGATAAAAGCTAAACATACCCAATAAAAGAACAGAAACAGTAATTAATTTCTAAATCAGTAGATGAGACAAAAACTGAATTTTAAAAACTCCATCATGGAGCACCTGGATGGCTAAGTTGATTAAGCATCTGATTCTTGATTTTGGCTCAGATCATGATCTCACATTTCATGAGATGGAGCCCAACGTAGGACTCTGTGCCGACAGTATGGAGCCTTCTTGGGCTTCTCTCCATCCCTCTCTGACTCTCCCCCATTCATTCTTTCTTTCTCTCTCTCTCTCTCTCTCTCTCTCTCGAAACAAATACATAAATTAAAAAAAAAAAACAACCAAAAACCTCAATCAAATAACAAAAGACAGGCAAGAAAAAAACAAGAAGCAAAGAAAACCAATGGTTGAACTGAAAACCCAAAGTTAGAGAGTAGAAATAGATCCAAATGTATCACCAATCCTAATAACTACATAGATTAAATTAAGCTAATAAAAAGGCAGAGATTATAGGTCTTTTCAAAAAAATTTTATTTGTGGAAGAGTGAGAAAGAAAGCAAGCATGAACAAGAGGAGCAGAGGGAGAGGGAGGGAGAGAAAGAAAGAGAATCTTTTTTTTTTTTTTTTGAGAGAGAGGGGACACAAGTGAGTAAGGGGCTGAGAGAGAGAGAGAGAGACAGAGACAGAGACAGAGAGACAGCACTCGCACACAAAGCAGGGCTCAACAGAATTGGGGCTTGAACTCATGAATCATGAGATCATGACCCCAGCTGAAGTAGGATGCTTAACCAACTGAGCCACCCAGGCGCAGGAGAGAAAGAGAATCTTAAGCAGGCTCCATGCCAAGCTCAGAGTGCAACTCCACTTGGGGCTTGATCTCATGACTGTGAGATCATGACCTGAGCCAAAATAGAAAATCAGACATTTAAAGACTGAGGCACTTAGGCGCCCTGTGGTCTTTTATATATGGTCTTAAAATAGAGGGATTGGAATGTGTCAGGGGCGCCTGGGTGGCTCAGTCAGTTAAGCGTCCAACTCGATTTCGTCTCAGGTCATGATCTCACAATTCGTGAGTTCGAGCCCCACACCGGGCTCTGTGCTGACAGCACAAAGCCTGCTTGGGATCCTTTCCTCCCTCTCTCTCTGCCCCTCCCCCACTCTCTCTCAAAAATAAATAATAAAACATTTAAAAAATAAATAAATAAAATAAAGATTGGACTGGGTGAGAATAAAACGTACTAACACTAGTCAAAAGAAAGCCAGTCCTACACTGGAATACTTTAAAACTGATTACACGAACGAAACTTAGTAAGGATAAGTAAGATCTGAATAACACAATGAATAAGCTTGATCCATTAGACAGAAACACAACCCCACATCTATCAAAAAGAAAACTGATCATACCTAAGGCCAACACAAAGGACGTTGTAAAAAATTCCAGAAAATTGGTATCATACCAGTTCTCTAACCACAATGGCTAGAACGTAATTACAAGCTAAATTAGAGGATGCCTGGCTGGCTCAGTCAGTAGCGCATGCAACTCTTGATCTCAGGGTTGTGAGTTCAAGCCCCATGTTGGATGTGTAGCATACTTAAGCTATAAATTAGTATTAAAAAAAAAAACCTACATGTTTTTTAAAAACCCACACATTTGGAAACTAAAAAATACTTCTGAACAACCGATGGGTTAAAGAAGCAATCACAACTGAAATAATGAAATGGTTAGTACTAACCAATGAAAACATGACATCAAATTTGTGGGATACGGCAAAAGTGCAACCTTGAGAGAAATCTACGGCTTCAAACGCACTTATTAAGTAACAAGAATTTCAGAAGCTATATTAAACATAAAATTAAATAAGCTTAAAAACAAAATAGACAGAGGGGCACCTGGGTGGCTCTGTCAGTTAAGTGTCCTGACTCTTGATTTCAGCTCAGGTCATGATCTCACAGTTTGTGAGATCGAGCCCCACATGGAGCTCTGCGCTGACAGTGCAGAGCCCGCTTGGGATTCTCTGTTTCCCTCTCTCTCTGCCCCTCCCTCACTTGCTCTCTCTCTCTCAAAAAGAAATAAACTTTAAAAAATGAAATAGACACATACAGAATACAAGTAAAATTTGGAAAATCTAAGCTCAGTCGATAATATCATTGTCAATATTTAGGTTGTGATAGAATACTATAGTTTTATAAAATGTTACCATTGGGGGAAATTGGGCAAAGTGTACAGAGATCTAATTGTTTTTTATACTGCCACATGAAATTTGCAATTATCCCAATGAAAATTTCAATTAGAAAGCAAAAAAAAAAAAAGGCCAGGGGCACCTGGGTGGCTCAGTAGCTTGAGCGTCCAACTTTGGCTTAGGTCATGATCTCACAGTCTGTGAGTTCAAGCCCCATATCAGGCTCTGTGCGGACAGCTCAGAGCCTGGAGCCTGCTTCAGATTCTGTGTCTTCTTCTCTCTCTGCTCCTTCCCCACTCACACACACACACACACACACACACACACACACACACTCTCTCTCTCACTCTCTCTCTCTCAAAAATTAATAAACATTAAAAAAAAAAAGGCCAAAATAGCAAACACTACCACCACGAAATTCTGGCAAGGATGTCGAGTAATAGGAACTTCCCTCGTTGGTGGTGGGAATGCAAAATGATACAGCCGCTTTGGAAGATGGTCTCGTAGTTTCCTACAAGACTAATCATATTCTTTTTTTTTTTTTAAATGTTTTATTTATTTTTGAGAGAGAAAGAGAGACAGCGTGAGCAGGGGAGGGTCACAAAAAGAGGGAGACACAGAATACGAAGCAGGCTCCAGGCTCTGAGCTGTCAGCACAGAGCCCGACACCGGGCTCGAACCCATGAAGCGTGAGATCATGACCTGAGCTGAAGTCAGTTGCCCAACTGACTCAGCCACCCAGGCGCCCCGGGACTAATCATATTCTTAACATACAATCCAGCAGTCGTGCTCCTTGGTATTTACCCAAATGAGTTGAAAACTTACGTTTACACAAAAACCTGTACAAAGATGTTTACAGCAGCTTTATTCATACCTGCCAAAGCAACCAAGATACCCTTAACAGGTGAATGGATAAACTGGTACATCCAGACAATGGAATAGTATTCACTGCTAAAAAGAAATGAGTTATCAAGCCATGTAAAGACACGCAGGAATCTTAAATGCATATTCTTCAGTTAAAGAAGCCAATATGAAAAGGCTATATACTGTATGATTCCAACTATATGATATTCTGAATTTTTAAAAATGTTTATTTGTTTTTGAGAGAGACAGAGTATGAGCAGGGGAGGGGCAGAGAAAGAGAGGGAGACACAGAATCCAAAGCAGGCTCCAGGCTCCTTACTGTCAGCACAGAGCCCAACGTGGGCTCAAAGTCACAAACTGTGAGATCACGACCTAGGCCCACTTAGGACACTTAACTGACTGAGCCACCGAGGAGCCCCCAACTATATGGTATTCTAAAGAAGGTAAAACTATGGAGACAATTAAAAAAAAAAAAAAATCAGTGGTTGCCAGAGAAGGAGGAATGAACAGGTGCAATACAGAGGATTTTTAGGGCAGTGAAACTACTCTATGATACCACAATGGAAGATATATGTTATTATACATGGTCTGGTCTGGTAGTTTCCTACCTTGGTACAACACTAAGAGTGGACCCTATGTAACCACAGACTTCGGGTGATGATGATGTGTCAATACAGGTTCATCGAATGTAGGAGATGTACCACTCTAGTGGGGGATTTTGATAGTGGGAGAGGCTGTACATAGGCTGGGGCAGGGGATACACGGGAAATCACTGTACCTTCTGCTCAGCTTTGCTGTGAACCTAAGACTGCTCTAAAAAAAAAAATGAAATGGCACCATTCACATTAAAAAGGCAGTGGCAGACACAAATATTTATTCAGCACCTATTATCTGCTATCACTCTGCTAGGCACTGGGATACAGTGATAAGCAAAACAGATATGGTCCCTGTCCTCTCAGAGCTTACATCTAGTATAGGAATCAGAGAGCAAACAACAAAGCAACCACACAAATATAAAAGTATAATGTTCAACGATAGCACATAACCTGAACTACACCAAAGGTGAAGACAGTGCCTCTGAGAAAGAGATGTCTAAGGTGAGAACTGAAGGCCGGATAAGAGTTAGTCTAGAGGAATGTTTTAGGCAGAAAGACTAGCATATGAAAAGGCCAGAGTGGTTGGAGTAAAGTGATAGGTCAAGAGATTCACAAAAATAAGGCTGGACAAACAGGCAGGGATCAGATTATGCAGATTTTGGCTTTACAACTGGAGCAACTGACACCATACTTGGATGGCATTAACAGAGTGACATAATCGGGTTTATTTTTTAGAAGATCATTCTAGCTGCTGTGTGGAGAATGGATTAGAATGGGGGAGGGAAGACACAGAAACTTGTTGATAGCTCCAGCAGTAGGCAGGCTGCCTGGATTAGGTAGGTGATAGTGGGAAAGAAGAGAAGTGGCACAATTCTAGACATTTCGATGGGAGAATTGATAAGACTGAGTGCTGGACTGGACATCAGGTAGAGTGACAAGAGTAGGAAGTATTAGAGATAGTCAACTCTGAGGTTTCTGACATGAAGACCAAGTGGAGAGAAATGTCACTTACAGAGAAGGAAAAATAAAAGAGGCAGTAATTACAGGGGAGTAGGCTGAAAAGCAAAAGATGCTGGTAAAACACCGAGGTGGACGTGTCAAAAACATAGTTGGGGTTCAGCGATTGAGCTCAGAATGGAAAAAGGGGCTCTAACAATGAATATTGGAGTCAATAGCTTGTGGACAGTGGGGCACCTGGGTTGCTCAGTCAGTTGAGCATCCGACTTCGGCTCAGGTCATGATCTCACAGTTCGTGGGTTTGAGCCCCCGGTTTGTGCTGACAGCTAGCTCAGAGCCTGGAGCCTGTCTTTGGATTCTGTGTCTCCCTCTCTCTCTGACCCTCCTCTGACCCTCTCTATCTCTCAAAAATAAAAATAAAAATAAAACCCATTAAAAAAAAAAAAACAGCTTGTGGACAGTATATAAAACCATGAGAGTGAAAAAAAATTGCCCAAGGGAGCATATAGAGAAGGTTTAAACCTAAGCCCTGGGGAACTTGGGTTCTAGCAGTCAGACAGAAGAGAAAGGAAAATAAGCCAATGGAGGGGCTATGGAAAGCAAAGGAAGAGAATGCTTCAAGGAGAGGGGTCCATTGTATTTGGAACCACTGAGAAATCAAGGGAGGTGAGGGTAGGCTGGGCTTAGCAACATGGCGGTCACTGGGAGGCCTTACCAAGAGGACCTTCAGGAACATGGAAGAGACAGAGTCCAGACTGAAGTGCGCTAAGGAGTGAGCAGGAGGTGACAAAGTGGAGGTGGGGAGTGCGAACTATTCCTCGGAGCAGCTCTGTCATGGGGAGGGGAGACAATGATGACTAAGCTGGAAGGAGATGTGCAGTCAAGGGAAGGTTTTTAAAAAGTGACTTCTCATTCCCTTGTAACAAAGGAATCAGACAGATTCATTGATTAAAGGAGCTTTTTGCCGTTGTTTTTAAATTTGGGAGATAGCAGAACATATGTGAATGTGGAAAAAAGCTTCAGAAGTCAGTGGGTCCAAAGAAATAATCCTTTCTCTGATGGAACAAGTCCCTGAGAATTAGGAGGGGACAGGATGTCAGACACATGTGGAGGGATCGGTGTTTGGTAAGAACAGTAAGGAGCTAACTTAAGTTGTGACCATGGACTTATAAGAATTCAGTGTAAATAAAGCTTAATTCTACCTAAACAAGAAATATGCACATATCCCTATTTTTTTTTTTTAAACAGGGTCCCTGCCCAATGTGGAGCCCAACATGGGACCCAAACTCACAACCCTGGATCAAGACCTGAGCTGAGATCAAGAGTTGGATGCTTAACTGACTCAGCTACCCAGGCACCCCTCACGTATCCCTATTTTAATGTGGAAAGAAGGAGCTTCAAAAGTGCAATGGTTTCTCAACAAAGAGAAAATATAAGTTTTAAAGATCCTCATTTAAAAAAATGTGCAATGGTTTCAGCTGACATAATCCTGAAATGTTTCACAGAACTCCAGAATACTAGAGTTTGGTTACAGCTCTAGGAAACTTGAAAAGGAATTGCTTTAGAGCAGTATCTAAGATTCAGGGAGTATCTTACTTATACGGGCAGTAACGACTGAAGGATTACAGCTTCAAAAAGTATCTCGGTGCTAACGACAATCTGACCCAATCGTTGTATGATGGTATAAATTTTACAAAGATCTCTCACACGTCTATTCTTTGCCCACCTCGGTAATATCTTTACAACTGCTCGCTGACCACAGTGGGAGAGGATCACCATCCTGTGGGATAAACGCATGTATGCACGGGTTTGGAGCGGGAGGCTAGGACACCTGTCCCAAGCAAGCAGTGAAGCTAGGATCTAAAGCCGCATCTTTTGGCACCAAAACCAATGCCGATTTACTAATTAAATCTGTTATGAATTAACAAGTTTGCTGAGTATTTATGCCTAACTTTTTGGGGTTAATGTCTAAAAGGGCAACCAAGCTGTCTCACAAATCACCACAGACATTTTCAGACATCACAGAATGCCAGGCTGAAAGCAGCCCTGGTAGACAGTACAAGTTCTAGGTCTCAGTCCTCTCCTAAGCGACAGTTTGGTCACCCAGGTGACTGTGGGGAAAGACGTGAACTCAACACAGATACTGCAAGTAGAGGTGACAAAAGCTTTAGGTTGACACACTCTTCGAAGAGTGACCAAGACCAAAACACAAAGAAACAGAGAGTGTAGGGTGGGGTCTGAGGAAGGCATGGCATACATTCTGTTTCCAGTCACACAACGTAAAGCAGGGTTTCTCAATATGGTACTACTGACATTTTGGACCAGGTAATTCTTTGTTGTGGGGGACTGTCCTGTGCAGTACAGGATGTTTAGTAGTAGGGCCCCTACTCCCTATATGCCACTAGCACATCTCCCCCACCCCAGTCATGACAACCAAGCATGTCTCCTGACATCGAACAACCTCTGGGAGTAGGGTGGGGGGAGACTGACCTCAATTCAGAACCCCTGGTCGGATTCCACTGTGATGGCAGAAGCTAAGGGCATGCAAGACAGACCTACCAAGAAAGTGAGGAAAGCTTATGACCTTATTTGTTTTTCAGGCAATAGTTTGCACAGTCTTTACAAAAAGCATCAAATGTTCCAAAGACATGGAGTTATGTCCTGAGAAAAAATAGGCCTAGCCCAAGAAACGGCTCCTTACTACTTAGAGGAACTCTTAGTAACAGATTCTGGAGACCAAGCATTCAGCCATCCTTCCTCCTTCCCACACTCGGTAACCGAGGTGACCGCCAAAGTAGGCCGAAAATCAGACCCATGCACTCGGCTCCCCCATGCTTATCAAGCCATTGCTCATCTTTCTATTCTCTGGGAGGGAGTCTACACCCTTTTGGAAACCTTCCGGCTCCACTAACAGGCTCAAGACAGACAAAGCCTGCATTGCCTGAACTACCCTCTTTCCAGGAGGACAGAAGACCACCCCTAATAGGCCAGCAACACCCCCCACTTGGTTGTATGCTGACAGGGCTCTACTGACCTCCCTTGAGAGAAGGGACACTCAGCTCTTTGTCTGCTGCCTTGTTTTACAATTATTTACTCTGCCCATCGAAATCTGATGGGCTTTAGAATGCTTGGTTCAATGGCATTATCCATCTTCCCATCACTCTGGGGTCAGAGAATACTACATTCTGTCTAACGATCCAGGCCTTAAGAAGCAATTCTTTTCTAAGAGTTTCTTTAAGGAGAATCCATAAAATGATTCTGACTTCACATATTCTAAGAAAGGGACTATAGAACAAAAGATAATCTGTGGAGTCCTTAGGCTTTTTAAATTTTGCTTTTCGCCTGGCAGATGCCTGCCAACCGAAGCCCCCAAAGTCTTGTAAAAGACTTGAGCACTCCTGCCGGTTTCCCAAGCTGTGTGAGCTATGCTGTTGTCAAAATTAACTTTTTACCTTGGGGTGTGAATGTCTAAAACAAAACCTGGTTTTAAAATATCTGCAGCATCGCTAAAACTGGGCAGCTGGGCTTCGGCTGACTTAGGACAGAGTGAAATTACTGCCACCCAAGACCCAGACCTCCCGGAGGTTTCCACACGGCCTCTGCTTACACTGTGAGCGTCCTGACAGGGAAGCCCACAACGAGTCCATGAAGCTCAGTCCCTCCCCGCAAAGAAGTAAAAGTCTGCTGTGTACAAGAACAAAATGGCTACTGCAACACACTGACAATGAGATCATTTTGTGTTACCTGTAGATCTCTGTAACTGCTGCTGGAGCAAGGGATACCCCATTCCTGCTCTCTACAAGTTAACTGCATCAGAAACGGAAGACTGTGAACAATAAAAAAGCTAGTTTCGTGCTCTGGGATAGCTCCTATAGGCTTTCCCCAAGAATAGTTTTTCAGTACCCCCTTCCTAAACACAACTTTTTAAAAAAGGTTTTTTTAATCCCAAGCACATTATTGACTTCTTTAAAGGCAGGAATAGGTGCACCTGGGTGACTCAGGAGGTTAAGCATCCGACTTCAGCTGAGGGCATGATCTCGCTGTCTGTGAGTTCGAGCCCCGCATCGACCTCTGTGCTGACAGCTCAGAGCCTGGAGCCTGCTTCGGATTCTCTGTCTCCCTCTCTTTCTCCCCCCCGCCCCGCACTCTGTCTCTGTCTCTCAAAAATAAATAATCATTAAAAAATTTTTTGTTTAAAAGCAGGATTAGACAAAGGAGGAGGGCACAGGTCAAAGCAATTTTCTACAATTAAACGCGA
Source organism: Cryptoprocta ferox (assembly GCA_028646485.1). Lineage (NCBI taxonomy): Eukaryota > Metazoa > Chordata > Mammalia > Carnivora > Eupleridae > Cryptoprocta > Cryptoprocta ferox. The sequence continues at coordinate 108,728,520 of CM053560.1, read as the reverse complement.
AAGGAAAAGGTGCGCGTTTGAGGTTTTCCCTCTCCCAGTTCTTGGTCTCCGACTCCAAGGGGAAGGGAAATTCAGGGTGGGAGATCAGGCCTCAGCTACGCTGGCGTTTATAAAACATTCTGGCAGGCGCACTCTGCCAGGCAGTCCATAATTAGTGCGGATGCCTCAGAAACTTCAAATGAACTCAAAAGGGTTTCAGAGACCAACAGCCGGTCCCTGAGCAATGAGCTGTGTGGGCCTGGGGCCGCCCCGCCCAGAACACGGTGCTGGGTGCCTGCCGCCGGCCATCCGTGTGTGTGTGCGCGCACACGCCGACTCGGAAGAGTCTCTTTTTTCAAAGCTCTAATGGCTTGACCTCAACACCTGCTACACTTCCTGAAGACAGACAGGCTCTGGAGCTCCACTTGTTCCTCGCACGCGGCTGCACTTTCTAGGAACGACCGCACACACGCAGGGGCTGGCCAGCTGCCAAGGCGGGGGCAGCCCCGCCGCCTCGGGCCTGCACTTTCCCAGCGCCTGCCGCTCCGAGCTGACTCAGCGGCCGGCAGGGAACTCTGCCAGCAGCCCGGCCGCGCGGGGGCTGCGGGCGGCTCCCAGCTGTTTTGCTAAACCAAAGCAGGCAGCCAGGAGGCGGGTCTGGGCTGGCGGCCAGGCGGGCCGCTGTCGTGGAAGCGGGGACTCTCTGAGCCCCATGCCGGCCCTGCCACTCCCTCCCGGCGATCTGAGGGAAATCCTCGGGGCACCTGGGCCTCTTGCCTGCTCCAGGGCCCGGGTGCCTGCGGTGGAGGGTGGCGCTCCGTGGCAGGTGAGCACCTGGAGCCCTCCGACCTCAGGCGCTGGCTCAGTCCATCCTCACACTGCCCTTGGGAGGTACCCCCGTTTGCACTTCACAGATGAAAGGACACAGGCTCACAGACTGAGAGCCATACTAAAGGATCACAGGGGTAACATATGGAAGAGATGGGAACTGAACCCCACCTTGGGGGCTCCAGAATCTACTGAGACACTGCAGTGGTAAAGCGCAGACCAGCTACACAGGGCTCCTTGGTTCAAAGCCGCCAATTTCTCAGGTTCCAAAGGCCCTTTCTTACAGGACTTCTCAGTTGCCCTGTGAACCCCCATAGCTCTTTACAACTCATTTCCAAAGAGCACCACGGGGCCACATGAAGAGCATGCACTTTTGGGGAGTACCCAGATATTACTAGCTTTGATCACGAACTCCCTGTCTAAGCACCAACAAGTCACGTAACCTGGAACCATCCATCAACACTCCCTTTCTGGGGGTGAGGAAAAACTGTACTGCAGGTCAGAAAGAGAAGAGGAATTAGAAGCCAAAGTCTTGGTTGAGAACACAGATTCCTTAGGCTCCACCCAAAGAGAATTCCTTTTTATTTTTAATGTTTATTTGTTTCGAAAGAGAGAGGGAGTGCATGCAAGCCGGGGGAGGGGCAGAGAACGAGGAGAGAGAGGGAGACCAAGAATCCCAAGTAGGCTCTGCGCTGTCAGCACTGAGCCCGACGCGGGGCTGGAATTCACAAATCGTGAGACCGTGACCTGAGCCAAAATCAAGAGGCAGACACTTAACTGACTCAGCCACCGAGACGCCCCTCGGACGCTTACAGGATGAGTGCTCAGCCACGTTTGAAGATCACCTGCACGTAGGGCACCTGGGTGGCCCAGGCGTTTAAGTGTCCGACTCTTGATTTCGGCTCAGGTCATAATCTCGTGGTTGTGAGATCAAGCCCCATGTCGAGCTCTTCGCTGAGTGCGGAGCCTACTTGGGATTCTCTCTCTCCCTCTCTGCCCCTACCTGTCTCAAGCAAACAAACAAACAAACACCCCTTGAAAATCACTTCAGCTTACCTTGGCTAAAATTGGAATTTTGAGGTCTGCCCCTTTCTGTTTCAAAGAGGGTGGTGTAAGGGTGAAATGAAACCGTGTCTACAATACTCTTTGTTGGAATACACAACACAAGCGCTTGTCAGCTGTACTTAGCTGCAAAACAACAAAACTGTCTTTCGCATTTTTAGATATCCTTCATAAGGCTGTTGCAACCTCATCCTTCCTTTCTAAAAAGAGATTGTACTGACATTCTTTCACATCCAACGTGAAACTATATGAGTAAATTGCACATTTCATTGCTGTAATCAAGACACAAGCATGAGAAAAACAATTCAAAGTCTACTTATGGTGAGACCGCTGGATCACGGAAGTGGGGTGAGAAGGCACAGACGGGCAGAGATCCTGGCCCGTGGCAGTACCCGTCTCGGCCAGCCTTTAGGAGGAACAAATGACTCCGTGCACCACAGAGACTGACCTGCTTGAGTTGCTCATCCAGATTCCAGCTCGGCTGCCCCGCTGTGGAGACCGAAGGTGGGGCCTTGCAAGCATCTTTGGTATGGTCTTCTTTCGCTTGCTGTCCACGCAGTGGGAGCCCTGGTGCCGGAAGCAGCGCAGAAACAGGTGCCGCTCGGGGGTCCTGGCGAGCCACTTTCTGCATATGAAAATACTTTGAAGGAGCCTGGGCCTCTTTCTCAGCCACCTCGGCAATGTCATCATCCCCCTCCTCGTCTTCCAGACCCCCTTCCTCTTCCTCAGGCTCTGAGTTCATGTTGCTCCGTTCAAATACTCGGGCCGCGGTCGTGGCTGGTGGAACTCTGGCTATGGGAGCCAGGGCGGGGCTGCCAGAAGACCTCCCAGGGGGGGCAGAAAGGAGAGTCTGCTGCGTGACCAGCTTCTGGGCGTATAAGAACGGGGCTTCCCTCATCTGCTGTCCCTGCTTCTCTCTGGCGTCCATCTGCAGCGGAGCCAGGTGTGGGGGCGGCGGCGGCGGTGGTGGTGGCGGTGGCTGCTTCTGTTGCTGCACTGGCTCCATCACTGCCTCAAGGTTCACCCACCGATTGGCATGGCTCTGAACCTGGGCACAGCCCAGCAGGCACAGTGGGTCCGAACCTTAAGTGATTAACAGAAACCACAAAAAAGGAGAAACAAGGGGGGAAAAACATAAAACAGGTATTAAAAGACTTTCTTTTTTCTAGTAAAGGGTGTGAGTTCTCAACACCAAACATACACTCCTAAGCCTGGGTTTTAAGAGGAATGAGGAGAGGGCGTCTGGCTCAGTCGGTTAAGCGTCCGACTTTGGCTCAGGTCATGATCTCACAGTTGGTGAGTTTGAGCCCCGCGTCAGGCTCTGTGCTGACAGCTCAGAGCCTGGAGCCTGCTTTGGATTCTGTGTCTCCCCCTCTCTCTGCCCCTCTCATGCTCATGCTCTGACTCTGTCTCTCAATAATAAAAATAAACATTAAAAAATTAAAAATAAAAATTTTAAGAAAGAGGAATGGGAGGAAGGGGGTTGGGGGGGATGGAGGGAACGGTGTGAAGAAGAACGGGATTTAAGAGAGGAAGTACGGGATGAATCTCAGCAGTGGTAGACTACCGTGGGTCTAAAAAGAAGTAAATCCAGACATCTAGCGTGTGAACTTCTGTGTTCTGATCTTTCTCTCTCATCATTATTGAACATTAGCCAGTTTATTACCGAAAAGGCAACTGGGTTTGCACTGCACGAAGGTTGTAAATATGAAAACCACAATAAGAAAGAAAAAGAAGATCCTGCCTACAAAAGAGAGAACACTGTTTACGTTCCCAGGCCCACTGGAGAAAACTCTACCACCCAAGCCAGACACAGAGCAATCAGGCAGACAAAATGATTTCTCTGGTACAAAAGCAGAACCTAGCAAACGGCTCTTAGGTTTAAACTTTTCAAATTTCCCAGATCAAATTGCCGGCCTGCTTCTCAAGGGGGCCGAGCCATGTTAACTGTACATTACGGCCTCAAAAAGAATCCACTTTCAACAACATGAAAGAAATATGCAAGGAGGCAAGAGTTTCAAATTGCAGTGGTCATTCAAAAAACAAACAGTGGGGGAATTCCTCTGGAGATTTTAAAGTTAATTAAATTGAAACAGATAGCAATATTGTCCAAACAACAAGTTAATGCTTCTTTTTTATAAGTGGCCAAGGAAATCTCTTCACATCCCTTTCCTTTCTGTTTCACTTCTACTAGGATATTCTATGACAAATACCAAAAAGAAAAGGCTTTCAGGCCATAAGTAAGTACTCAGCGGGCAGGTTTATCAGCATTCTTACCAATCAGTCTCCAAACACATCCCCGTTTCACACCCTCTTCTCCGCTAGCTCCTTCTTCCCCTTCCTCCTCTCCAGATCTCCACCCCCAACAAACCTTGAGTTGTTTCTCCATAACTGAATAGATTACTATGCTCGGCAAATTTTAGGTGAACAGGACTTGCAACATGGAGTACGATGTTGTCATCACATGAAAGAAGCTGGTTTGCACAGGTTGGGGCTTGATATTTGCATTGTTTCACTGTTTTAGAACTGACTATAAAGATTAAAAAAAACTTAAATGCCTTCAGCATCTTCAAAAACTCATGGGGAAGTAATCCCATCCCTAGCAGTAAAAACTGTTTGGATTTACTAATTTTTTAATGGGCTAGAAGAAAAAGGTACAATTTTTAAAGCTAGGCAAAAAAGGGGAGATAAGAATTCTCATTTTCTGTTTATCTGAGAAGCACTGCTTTTGCCTTTTGTATTTTGCGAAAGATTCAAATTCCAATTTGCCTCTTACCGCCTCTACTTCCTCTCTTGGCACTTGAGAAAGTGTGAGTTACGCTTGCAGCGTTAGCCCTTTTTATAGTGTAACAGAACATGAAAAGATTTACACCCACATTAAATCCAGTTGGCAAAAGAATTCATTTAGGATAAAAACTGGCGTCAAAAAAATTAAAAGAATAAAGCAAGTAATTCGGTGGTCATTTTAGTTTTCCTTATAATCATTGCGGTCAATCACAAGAGGAATAATTTTTCGACTGAGTCCTGCCAGTCATTGAACAACTGCTTCTTGTCCTGTGGCACCATCTTCTCAGTATGCTGTCCCCAGCAGACGGGGAGGTGTCGCACAGCCTCTTTAGTAAGACTGAAATGACTCAGTTCCACAACTCAATACACACACCCTCCCCCAAAGAGCCCATCGACCCCCTGTCCCTAAGCAGAAAGATCCAAACAACAATGCCACCTGCCTGCATTTAGAAAACTTGTGTCTCAGAAATCTAAGCCAGTTCATCCCTTCACACGGCCCCCTCCCCCATTTCCCCTAAAGTTCCCGGACCACCATGCCCCGCGCAACGGACCGCTTGTAGCTTTGAACCCGGCCTCCCCTACCATTCCCGCTACCTTCGCTGCCGGATCCCTCTGGTCCCGGTCCCCTCCAAGCCCCACACCTTCCCTTGGTTACACCACCCAGCTCTTCGATGTACCCCCCAATCCAGCCCTATCACTTCTACCTCTACCAAGCCCTCCCAGCCAATCCGCTGGCTCTTCTTCGATCGCCCCAACCCCACCTATCCTCGCCCTCAGTTCCCGGGGGCCCCTTACTCTTCCCATCTCTTTATCTCAAATCACCCTGACGGTTCGAGGGCGTCTCGGGTCTCCTCCCAGCGCTCTCACTTTGCCTCCGCGGCCACCGCGCTCGGCCGGCCCGCGCCTTCGCGTCTCCCCCCACACACCTGCCTCGCCTCGCACACGTCGCGTCCCTCCACCTGCCACAGCCCCCGCTCCCGCGTGACTGAGGGAGCCGGGCCCCACGCGGCTTACCTGTACGGAGCACTCCGGGTCCGGCGGCGGAGGTGAAAGCGGCCGCTCAGGCCCCGGCGTAGCAGCTGCGTCTCGGACTCCTCCGCAGCCGGGGGCCACAGCCGGGGCGGGGCCCGCACCGGAAGCGGCGCCGCGGGGCCGGGGCCGCGAGCCCGGGGCGGGGCAGGGGCGGGGCCATACGGATGGGGCGGGGCCTGAAGCCGGAAGGAGCCAAAAGGGGAACGGGGGGCGGGGTCAAGCGGAAGTGACTTCTAGGGATGGCCCCGCCCGACTGAGCGGTTGGCGGAAGCGGATTGAAGCTGGCGGAAGGTTCCGCCAATGGGGAAGCGCGGAAGCAGCGGCATTCCGGTGTGAGGGCTTCCGCGCGGAGTTGAAAAGAGCCGGTTCGCGTTTACGCTTTGCTTGTTGTCTGTTCGCGGAGGTTGTGGCGCGGCGTCAGGTTGGTAGGAAGGTAAATAAAGAACGAGAGGTGTCCGTGTTTTTTTCTACTTCCGTTCCCTTCCCAACCACCAGCTTTCAAACCGATTTTCTCCTGAGATTCCCGCTTCCAGATGAGTTTTCTCTGAACCTCTTGAACTGAGACCTGGTTGTCTTCCGAGGATGCTGCATCCTCTGGAACCCCCTCACATGAATTAGTAGTCTCACTTCCCAGGTTCAAAAAGGGGGGGGGGGCTATGTGCCGAATACGGTCACCTCTTGTAAAAACCCTTGCTTCTCAGACACTCGTAAGACTTTGCCACCTATGTAACCGTCTCTTAGAAATCATCTGTTTATTTGTGCATCCACCTCCGTGTTTTAACTTTATCTCCTCTATCTTCCATCTTGATAATTTAAGTCAAACTACCCGTTACCATCTGGGCCTCATCTTTAGCGACCCTTACATCAGCCTCCCAATCTCAGTCAAAAGCCTGGACCTTGTCACCAGAAACATTATCGTGTCACAAATTAGTAATTGGAACATCCTTCAGTCCAATTGCAACCTGATGTCCTTTCAGCTTGACTGCTGAGGAACTCGTTGAGACCTTTTTTCACTTTATCAATACCTATAATCGGTTGAAAGCCTCCACTTAGTCTGGATTCTTCATTTCCCTTCTTATGCGTCTTAGATACAAGTGTATACCGTTACAATCTAGTTCTTACTCTTGAACCTGTCTGCCACACCCTTTTTCTCCAACTAAGCCCTCCACCCTAGATGGACCCACATGCCTCTATATTCCTGTAGCTGGTCGTAGAAAATTGTCCTGCTGAACAAACTGGCATCACTAGCTTATTAATTTCAACCATAAATGGGCTCTGAAATTTTTTAGTGCCTGGAAATTTCATTATAATATTTTTCTAGTTAATTTGCCATCCGCTATCTTCACAAACTTGTAACCCTACATTTCCCATACACCTTACCCTGATTATCCTATCGTATAAGTAACAAAGTGTAGAATGCCCTATCCCCAAAATACAGAAACACTAATGGAAAGGAATGCATGCACCCCTATGTTTATTGCAGCATTATTTACAATAGCCAAATTATGAAAACAGCCCAAATGTCCATTGATAGATGAATGGATAAAGAAGTGGTGGTATGTGTATACACATACACACAATGGAATAATATTCAGCCATAAAAAAGAACAAACTCTTGTCATTTGCAACAATGTGGATGAAACTAGAGAGTAGAATGCTAAATGAAATAAGTCAGGCAAGGAAAGACATGTAATATGATTTCACTCATATGTGGAATTTAAGAAACAAAACAAAAGAGTAAAGGGGGAAAAGAGAGAGACAAACCAAGAAACAGACTTTTAACTATAGAGAACAAACTGATCCTAACCAGAGGAGAGGTGGGGTGGGGAGATGGATGATATAGATGATGAGGATTAAGGAGTGCACGTGTCATGATAGGCATTGGGTGATGTATGGAATTGTAGAATCACTATATTGTACACCTGAAAGTAATCTAATACTGTATGTTAATTATTCTGAAATTAAAATAAAATGAAATAAATGTAGAATGCCCTAAAAGCTAGGAATCTACATGTGTTCCTATTCTGTCTCTTCCTCCTATAACTTATTAAATAAAAAACAGTTGTTAAACTCCCACTATATGCCAGACAAGGCACCCCTCTAGGTGCTTGTTAAGCGGTAAATACAAAAATTTCTTGTCCTAAAAGATTTTTCTAGTGTTGACAGAAAAATATGTATGTGCTATATGAAGAACAAAGCAGAGTAAGGGTTAGACAGTGGTGTCAGGTAGCTGCTATTTTAGATGTCAGTCAGAGAAGGACTGATAAGCAGAAACTGGAATTGACTTGTGGATATCTAGAGAAGGAGTGTTCTAGACAGAGGAGACAGAAGATTCAAACACTCTGAGGCAGGAGCATACTTGACTTGCTAACAGAATAGCAAGAAGACCCCTATAACTGATACAGAATGAGTGAGGGGGAGAGTGGCAGGAAAAGAGATCTGAGAGGTAGCCAGGGGCCCAATCATGCAGGGCCTTTTAGGCCATGGTGACAACTTTGGATTGTTAACATTGAAACCACTGGAGAGTTGAGCAGAAGAGTGGCTTGATCAGATTTAAGTTGCTAAGAGGCTCAATCTAGCTGTTGTGTGGAGAATAGATTGAGCGTGGAGGGGTAAGAGTGGGAGCACTAGGCCTGGCAGAGCATGACAGTGGCCTGAACTAGATGACAGCAAAGAAGCTGGTAAGTAGTGAGATTCCAGGTCTATTCTGAAAGTAAAGCCACCAGGATTTACTGATGGATTGGATTTGTAGGTTGGAGAAAAGAATCAAGGATGAAGCCAAGGTTTTTGGCCCAAATAACTGGTAGAATAGCGAAACCATTTACTGACCTGGGGAATGCTATCAGAAGCTGACCCCAATGGGATGTTACTCAGCAATAAAAAAGGGTGAAGTGTTGATCTTCCCAACAACTTGGCATTATAACAACATAATGATAAAGGCATTGTGCTGAATGAAAGAAGCTAGTCTCAAAATGACACTCGAAAGATAAACATGTAGTGATGGAGAATAAGTCAGTGGTTTCCAGGAATTAGGGGTGGAGGAGTAATTATAAAGGGACAACAAAGGGCACCTGGGTGTCTCAGTTGATTGAGTGTCCAATTCTTGGTTTCACCTCAGGTTATGACCGCTGGGACGTGGGATTGAGTCCCAATTGGGCTCCACGCTGAGCATGGAGCCTGCTTAAGATTCTCTCCCTCTCTCTCTCTCTCCCCTCTTCCCAGCTCTCTCTCTCTCTCTCTCTCAAATAAAATAATAAAAATAAAGGGACAGCAAAAAGGAGGGTTTGGGGAGATGGAAATCCTCTATCATGATTTTGGTGGCAGTTATGTGAATCTATGCATGGGTTAACATCCATAGAACTATACAATGTTAACATCCATAGAACTATACAATGTTAACATCCATAGAACTATACAATGTTAACATCCATAGAACTATTGTGAACCCCCCCAATAGAAGATAGAAACTGTATATAGAAAAATACGGTCAATTTTTGTATGATTTTTTTAAGCCAAACATTGCATGCATACTCGAGTTTCCCTTCCCAATTCTCGGGGCTCTCCCTCTAACCTCTTGAATACTGGATTCTTCCAACAGTATTCAATCAAGCTCTAGTTTCAACTATCTTTTGCTTTAAACAAACAAACAAACAAAAAAACCAAAAAACAAAAAACAAAAAAACCTTTCCCTTGACCCCATATTCAATGACTAAAGTCTTATCTCACTATTCCCCTTCCTAGAAAAGCTTTTAGAATTACTGTCTTCACTCCAGCCCAAGTGATCTTATCTCTCCTTAAAGTGCTCTCTGGCTTCCCACTGCTCTTGGGATCAAGACTGAAATTCCTTTATGTGGCCTACAGAGCCTTCCTCTGCCTACCTCTTTGGTTTCATCTCTTCGCCTCAGGTGAAGTACCAGACCCAAGAGGGCAGCCTTACTAGATAACCTTGGTAGTTAAAACAGAAAAGTCCTCCTCCCCATAGAAATATGTTTCAACCCTGAGATAATCATCCATTCTGGTTTTAAGGAATATCATTCTATCTCTCTATTTTGGCTTCCAAGGTTAGATTGAAGAGAATAGCCCTGGTATTTTTCAGCTTTTCCTATCAACAGGTATACTCTCTCCCCATTCTCTAATTCGAGGCTTGCTTTGTTCTATGGGACATTAGCAAATCCAATACAAGGAGATTCTTGAAAAGTGCTTACGATTATGGTTTGCTCTCTCTTGGTGCTGGGAACTCTTCCACCACCTTATGAAAAACTCTTGGGTGACTGATGGGTGATGAGAAACACAAGGTCAACACCTCATCTGATGTCTAACCAATTGTCAAACATATGAGTGTGGCCCATTAGATCAACTAGCCTGCCAACCACCAGACATGTGAACCGGGCCGTTGTAGACTAAGTCCATGCGTGCTTGCTTAGACCAGGAGAAACTCTCAGTGGACCCAGGGACCAGTGAAAAATAATGTTTATTGTTTTAAAGTTAAAGCAATAAGTTGTGAAGTGGTTTGTTTCTCAATAAAAGATAATGGATACTCAGGGCATTTCTTTGCATCAATTGAGCTGGATTTGTTTGGGTGTCCTTCTTGGAGCTACTTAGCACCTAAAGAAAGTAGCCAGCATGCATCATCTTCACACAGTTAGTCTGTCACCTTATGTTCTCCCATCTGATTTCTCACTGTTTTGCTTATTTACAGCAGGGGTGATCTTACATGTCCTGTCTGTTGTAATTCAACTTGTCCAGTAAAATGAATAACATGGTTTTTTATTGATTTTGTTATTTTTTTTAAATAAAGGTTGAATTGTATAAATATTTGGTATCATTTGTATGTGTGTCTTGTTATAAATTTAATCTTAAGTGTATAGGGCATAAAAGCTAAGAAACAACAGGGAAACGGTCATATCATAGAATAATAATGCAATTAGTCATAACTAATAAAGGGAAGAATGGCTTCAGTTTGTGTTTATGATAGCCAATATTAATTATTGATGTCATTGTGTTTCTCTTAATGATATTTGGTATTTTAGCATGAGTGGGTGTCAGCTGAGGGACTCAAGAAACATAAAATGTTTTTCCATTGAAATTACCAGTGATTACATTTTCAGCTTACATTGGCCCTACAAAAGGGGGGTTCACAATTATACAGTAATGCAGGAGGGGACTGTTCTACAGTTATTGTACCTTTAATGCCATGGAAAACTAAAATGTAACTAGATATTAAGGTTTCCTCTTGTCCCAAGATCAAGGTATATCCTCAGGAGCTGTATATGAGCACGTGTATAGCCTCTGCTGAATAAATGTTATTAATGTGTGTAAAGAAAGAGTGTGATTGGCCAAGAGGGTATGAAAGGAGGTGGATCAAGTCCACACATTCCTGAGGGGACCTCATCATGGAGGTGGAGGCACCAATAATTTCATCTCCGGCCTCATGGAGCTTTCATTGTCCAGTGTGTTTTCCTGTGGAAGGCAGGGGGATGCCGTCAGGCTGACTCTTCAGTCTTTTCTTTTAAAGGACTGTTTATATTTTGAATCAGAAAATTGTTATTTGGTGTCTGGTGACTTGGGTTACATGGTGCGTCAGTTTCCATAAGCCAGTCAACCCTGGGGGACTGCCAGCCCCTAATTACTGAGGCCCAAAGCTGAGCTTTGAGAACATCTTCAAAGTAATAAGGGCTCCTGGTGGTAGACAGCCATCATGCTTCTGTAGGTAGCTGCTCTCTTGCCACATTCTCTTTCGACCTGCTTCCACTGCAAAAGTCCTTTCCATTTCTGTGGCTCTGGGTTTTGCCAACATTCTGACGAACTGCCTTGACTATATTGTTCTTTCCCTCACCTAGGAATAGAACAAGTCAGACCTCTAAAGCAAATAAAAAGGCCAATCCCAAAGTGACTCACTTACCTTTGAAAACATTAGATCATCTCACTCTCCTTGATACTTAATGGAAAGCTTTCTTTGGAAACTCCATCCAGATTTCTGTGGTGGCTCTAGCACTCGGCAGTCCCACAGATGGGCAAAGCAAAAGGTAGCAGGAGGCAGTTTAAGCCATCTGTCCCAGAATGAGACATCTGGTCACAGGTCTGTGCCTCTGGTGGGGCTTTTTGGGAGCCATCCGGCCCCCCCACCCAACAGAACTGTGATAAGCCAGACACTATCAAGTGCTGGAGAGTCTAAGAGGAGAGTCTAAGAGGAGAGAGCTGAAGTTGGCAGTGAGCTTGGTCAGCTGGGAGAATCATGGAGCCAACCAGTTGCTGTAAATGTGTCCACAGACAGCTACACATGCCCAGAGACTTTACATCCATAATGTAAATATCTTTATTTCCAAGCACCAACACTGAATGTTGAATTGTCAAGAATAGTAATGTGCGTTTTCTATTGTTAAGGTTGGCCATGACTCTTGTCCTCTCTGAATTTAAAAAAAATGTCAATTTCAGGAGAAAAGTATAGAGAATTTATGGAGGTAAGTATTTTGGAAACATGGGCTCAGAGGATGCAAGGTATCCTAGAGAAACTTCAGTGGAAAAGAAGTTTCCTAAATATAGGGTGGAGAAAAGGAGTTTCTCAGGCAGAGGGTGGAGAGCCTTTCCTTTATTAGGTTTGAGGTGTTTGGGTCCCAGGCTCATCATGTCTTTATTGCCCCCACAAAGCACATGACACAGCATGTTCCTATTGCCAGCTTACTGCCATTTTATCCCTGATTCTTAGCTAAAGAAAATGGAGTATAATATAATGGGAATTCCTGATATTTTATTAGGGTGAAATATATTCAATGCCAGAGAGGTTGAAAGGATTGTCTGTATCCCAGACCTTCATGTACTATTTCATAGCAAAAGCACACGCTGAATGCTTTGATTCAAACCTGTCTTTTTTTTTTTTTTTTTTGAGGGAGAGAGAGCGAGAGAGCAAGTGAGGGAGAGGACAGAGGGGCAGAGGGAGAAAGGGAGAATCCTAAGCAGGCTCCACACTCAGCTCAGAGTCTGAAACAGGGCTCAATCCCATGACCCTGGAACCATGACCCAAGCCAAAATCAAGAGTCAGATGCTCAACTGACTGAGCCACCCAGGCACCCCTGATTCAAACATAGGCTTTTAACCTGCTGCAATTTCAGGGAATAAAAGATAACCTCATTTGGGAAACTGATTCAGAAACTTCATCTTTAAAAACTGAGCTGGGTTTTCAAGTCTCTCCAATTAAAGTGAAAGTTTGACTTTATAATGCTTCTAACTTCACTGAGATTATGCTGGAAGAGAATAGGGTGGTTATAAAGCTAACTGATCTAATAATAATATCCTCATGACCAATTCTCTTCCATGTCACCCACCCCCCAAAAGCGAAATACTTAGCTTAACTGTGTAGTCATCAAGCCACCAGTCATTTCCTAATATGGACAGTTCAGCCCTCCAGTTTCACTTCTGGAATTCAAGTGCTAGGAGAATGGCATTTACATTTATATGCATTTTCTACCATTCTCTTTCTCACTCTCCAAAGCAATGAGGCCTCTGTGTTGTTTGTTTTAACGTCAATTATGATATCGTAATAAGTGAATTTCCTGAACCTGCAGTATAAGCCCTGACCCAATATACTTGAACTCTAATAGACAGAAAACTCAAATGAATAGTTACAAGATTTGAGGGCTTTGCCTTTATTAAAAAATGAACAGCTATCAAAACAATGGTTATGGCCACTAAAAACAGTGAAGTCAATACTTTCTACTGACATGGGAAGATGTCAGTGGTAGAATTTAAAAAAGAAACTACCAAGTTGCAGGAAAGTATGTAAAAGAAAATCATTTCAAAAGAAAATTGAATGATGATTTAATCTTTTGAAAAACAATTCCCACCTTAAGAATAAAGATACTTATGGGGTGCCTGGGTGGCTCAGTCAGTTAAGAGTCCGACTTCTACCTGGATCATGATCTCACGGTTTGTGGGTTTGAGCCCCACATTGGGCTCTGTGCTGACAGCTCAGAGCCTGGAGCCTGCTTCAGATTCTGTGTCTCCTTCTCTTTCTGCCCCTTCCCCCTTCTCAAAAATAAATAGTCAAAAACAATAAAAAAAATAACAAAGATATGTATGGGGTGCCTGGGTGGCACCATCAGTTAAGCGTCCAACTCTTGAGTTAGGCTCAGGTCATTATCTCACGGCCTTGAGATCAAGCCCTGCGTTGGGCTCAGTGCTGAGTATGGAGCCTGCTTGAGATTCTCACTCTCTCTCTCTGCCCTTCCCCTGGTGTGTGTGTGCTCTCTCTCCCTCTCTCTCTCTTAAAACAAATAAATAAATACTAAAAAAAAAAAGAAGAAAGACACTTATGATGCATGTCCTAACCTCAGACTCAAGTTTAACTTTTGCTTTGTTTAGTAATTAGAAAAATACTATATTAAAGAAAAATCTACAGTATTTATTTACTGATAGTTATTGTACACTAAGCACTTCACTTACCTTCCCCTTTAATCCTCATAATAACCCCAATTTTACAAGTGAGATAACATGCTTATAGGAGTTAAGTAACATGCCAAAGGTTAAGTTACATGTTATAGGGAGCAGAGCTAGGATTTGAACCCAGGGCTGTCTGAGAGTAATTCGTGCTGGTAACCACCATGCCATAGTCCTCCCAGCAGTGTCAATACTTGACTTGTACCATTTGAGTTTCTTTTTCTTTCTTTCTTTTTTTGTAGCTGGCTTCATGCCCAGCGTAGAGCCCAATAGGGGGCTTGAACTCACGACTCTGAGATCAAGACCTGAGCTGAGATCAAGAGTTGGACGCTTAAACGACTGAGCCATCCAGGTGCCCAGAGTTTATTTTTCAACATACAATTTATAACAGTGTGCCACAGACAATCAATATTGTCACATATTTAGCTTTGCAATTTGGCGAAAAGAAGCTAAGTAAAGTCGCGCATCAGGGACGAAAACTGGATCATGCTGAACATGAAGCTGAAATGTATCTTGTGTTTGCAGAATACAACTGAAAGAACTTAAGCATGCGATGCTAGCAAAAGATCAGAAATAGCCCAAATGTCTATCAGTAGGGAACTGGTTAAATAGTGTAGTCCTTTGAGCTCTCAAAAAGCAAAAAAGAAAGAAGAGAAAAATGAGGAGGTCTTTGATGTACTGATATGGAACACTTTCCAAGACATTAAATGAAAAAAAAAGCAAAGTTCGTTACAGGTGTTTAGGAGGTTACCATTAATAATTGTGTTTACAAATGATGTACATGTGTGATCATTATGTTGAACAAGCATGACTCATGGGGTTTGTCTCTAAAGTACTGCAACAGATACGTCTAGTTCTGGGCAGATATTTAGGTCACAAAGTGATACTCATTGCTTCCGCTCATGTCACACTGGAGTACACGTGATCATATGGTCACTCTCAAATTGGAAGGGGATATGAGAAAGGGTCTAGCTGTGTGCCTGTAGAGAACAATGGATTTTGTTAGACAGCAAGAGATCTCTGTGATAGTTTTTCTGGTCACCAAATATACTCACCCTTTCCCCACGGGAGATGACAGGAAGTCCCATCCAACTATGGCATTTATATCAAGATCTGGATTGCAGTCTTCTCTAGTTGACCTGGATGAATTTCCTCATGGTCCAGCAACCTACGAACTAAAAGCCAAGTTGTTAGGGGTGCCTGGGTGGCTCTGTTGGTTAGGCATCCGACTCCTGATCTCTACTCAGGTCTTGATCTCAAAGTCATGAGTTCAGGCCCCATGCTGGGTCCACATTGGGTGTGAAGCCTACTTAAAAAAAATAAATAAATAAAATAAAAGCCAAGTTATTGCCACTTCATCACTACCCCATTGCACAGTGACAGAGGGGACAGGAAAACTGCAATGAAACTATTTGGAAAAGGGAGAATGGGGAACACGCACAGTTACGTGTAGAGCAATCATGGAATCCTGCTGGATGTACGTTGTGAAGACCTCCTTTCCTGGAAGTAAAAGAAGTTCCTAGATTAGACCCAATTTTGCTCTTTAGGGAAAATTCTCTTGTCCTTTTTCTCCTTATACCCTGGTTCTGCCCTCAGCCATTGCTCTCCCTGGCTACATAGGAAGCAGGGAGCATGCCCTCCTTGGGGACATTACAGCCTTAACATCTGCTTTCTGCTAGTGCAAGTCTGGAGATCCAAGTGTTGTTTTCTGGCTTTGCTTATTCAGGCCAGGCTTGTGGGTTTTTGGCAATACAGTTCCCTCAGAAAATTCAGGTCTATTTGCTTCTAAGCAGCTTCTTGTGCCAGAAATCATGGCCAAAAGATTTTTTTTTCAAGAGAAAAGTATCAACTTTTATTTATTTCTTTACTCCATGCCCCTTTCCCAACTTAATGGCAGTTACAGCAAAGCCGTATGAAACAGTAGGCTTAGGTGGAAGGAACGCCTTGAAACTGTTCTTTGCACTCACGTTGAATTCCTCTGTTTAACTGAAATATCTTAGTGGACTTTGGTTCTTAAAATCTTTTCTGTCTTTTTTCCTGCTGTTCAGGTATAAGGCCCTACTTCCAGGCTCTGTCGGTTCTTTTTCATTTCTGCTTGCAAACCAGGACGTTCTAGCTGAGCCTACCTCTTACAGTATCTTGGTAAACACAGCAAGAACAAGCAGTACACTCTGACATTCTGACTCATGGCCCATGATTTCAGAATACCATGGAAGGATAGATATGTTTTTTTTCTTTTTACCTCCTCAAGTGTGCATATTAAAAATGGACACCAAATAAGCGAGTTTCTTGATGTCTTGGAAATTGAGTTTTGTAGAGTGTGGCCTCTCATGTAGGAGTCTCACTGCCTTTAACACTCTTAATCACCTAGAAAAGCAGAGAGAAAAAAAGGAATATGGATACTTTAATTAGCTGAATTAGTGGACACACGTGAGCTCCCATGGCCTTAAGTACTGTCCTTGTTTCTTTTTTTAAATTTTTTTAATGTCTTTATTTTATTTTGAGAGAGAGAGAGAGAGACAGAGTGAGCGGGGGAGGGACAGAGTGAGAGGGAGACAGAATCTGAAGCAGTCTCCAGGCTCTGAGCTGTCAGCACAGAGCCCGATGTGGGGCTCAGACCCATGGACTGTGAGATCATGACCTGAGCCAAAGTCGGCTGCTTAACCGACTGAGCCACCCAAGGCGTCCCTGTCCTTGGTTGTTAAGACTCCATGTTCTTCCCACTCAGAAACTCACAGATTGTCTTCCTATGAATTGGTAACAGGCAAGCAGGCCCATATGACTAGGAATCTCTCTACGTATACTGGATTCTAATCTCTTACAGGCAGAGCTGGGTGAATGTTGTAAAGGATTAACCGAATCAACTTAGTCTGATCAGTAAACAGGCACATGCCGCATTCCCTTGCCAGCCACCAAACCTCTTCGGGATAGCCTTATTAGACCAGGTGATTGAGTATTTTGGAAATGTCCGAGAAACTTAAACCTTGCTTGAAAAGGGACCTTATCACAGCAGTCAAACTCCACAGGATTGATCTTTGGATTCATGTTACTCAGCTAAGATGACATTGTCTGTTATACAGCAATAAAAATCAGAAAATTGCACTTACTGGAAATATTAAACTGAGGTTCCTAGAGAGTTGCCAGAAAGCAGATGGCCCTTAGAAGTTGCTACTGAACACAAGAACCCTGGAGCAAGCTGATGACTGTACGAAGTTCAACCACTCACTGACATGTCCTGCTTTCCATGCTTTTGTTCTCTATCCTGTGGGCCATAATTTCCCACTCTAGGTGTTCAGGTTTATATAATTAAAAAGTTATTTGGTAAAGGGGTGTCTGGGTGGCTTAGTCAGTTAAGCGTCCAACTTTTGATTGATTTTGACTCAGGTCATGATCTCATGGTTTGCGAGTTTGAGCCCCAAGTCAGGCTCTGCACTAACAGAGCCCTTTCTCTCTGCCCTTCCCCCCTACTCATTCTCTCTGGACACTGGACACTGGACACCACAGAAGGGACAAATTGGCTATGATATTAAACATTGATGGAGAAACTTTTCTGAGACGGGAGAAGACATGGTCAATGCATGCCTCACCTGTGAACAAGATAACCCTTGCTCTCTCTCTCTCTCTCTCTCTCTCTCAAAATAAATAAATAAACAAAAAAATTTAAAAAGTTATTTGGTAGTAATATCAGACTTATTAAAAAAACTAAAAAATTAGTACAAAGAGTTCCCATACACCCTGTCCCAAGACTTTGCAAATGTTAACATTTTCCCACATTTGCCTTACCATTCTTTCTCTCTCTGTATGCATATTATTATTATATTCCATGGACCACTGGAGAGTAATTTACAGACACAACATCCCTTCATGCCTAAATATTTTGGTGTATATTTCATAAATACAAGTACATTCTTCTACATAACCCTTGTATGATTCTCAAAATACGGAAATTAACTTTGACACCATACTGTATCTAACTTACAGATCATACTCCTATTTTTCTAACTAGCCCCTAAATAGACTTTATATAAAAATAAAACAAAAAAAAAACCACCCTGTTATTCTGGTTGAGGGTCAAACATTGAATTCAAAATTGTCAAGTCTCTTTATTTTCCTTTAAATAAATAATCTACAGTCTTTGTCTTTTATGACTTCAACATTTTTGAAGAGTACAGGCCATTTAATTTGTTCATTGTCCTCAGTTTGGGTTTGCCTGATTCTATGTGAGGATATGCATTTCTGGAAGGAACACTGCAGAAGCGGTGTCGTTCATTTTCAGTGCATCATATCACGAGGCATGGAGTATGGCGATGGTAACTTTGACCACTTGGCTAAGGTGGTTGTCTTCCAGTTCTCTCCACTGTGAAGTCATTCTTTGTCCCTTTGTAATTAGTAAGTATTTTGTACGGACCCGAGTTCCTTCTGTCTATCACCCTTGGTGTCCTTGTCACCATCTGTATCCAGTTAGCAGAAGAGAAAAGAAATGAGTTTCATGGCAGGGAGTGGGGAGGGGTGGTTGCTAGGCCAGTCCTGGAAGTGGCACCCATCAGATTAACTCCAAACCGTCTCACATTCCATTGGAGAGAATTTAGTCTAAAGAGTCTACCTGATTGCAAGAGACACTGGGAGACATTGTCTCGCTTTGTGCCCTCATGAGACAATGTGACTGGTAAGGAGCTAGAGGTCTCCACTACGGGGTACAACTTTTCCACTGGCCCTTTAATCTATTCCCTGGGGCTCTAGTTTTCTCTTGCCCCCTTAGATGAACTCAACTTTGCTGGTACTCTTATGTGTCACAAGTCCTCATATCATGCTAGTTTCTCAAACAGCATCAGTTAATCAACAAAAATGCCCAGCTCCCTGTGATTTAGGGGCCCCTGGGTGGCTCACTCAGTTGAGCATCTGACTCCTGGTTTCGGCTCAGGTCACAATTTCACAGTTCATGGGATCCAGACCTGCATCAGGCTCCGTGTACTGACAGTGCAGAGCCTGCTTAGGATTCTCTCTCTCCTCTCTGTCTCTCTCTCTGTCCCTCCCTCCATCATGTGCATGCTCTCTCTCTCTCTCAAAATAAATAAATACATTTTAAAAAATCATTTAAAACTAAGCCTTCTCTTGGAAACCAACCTGACAATAAACTATAAAGTTTAAAAAATAAAAAAAAGAAATTTAATAAAATTAAAAAAGTATGATCAGAAAAAAAAAAAGAGAGAAGATAAAAAAAAATAAATAAATAAAACTAAGCCTTCTCCCTCCCTCCCAGCTTAGACCTCTGTGAAGTGGGTTACCTCCCGTGCAAAAGGACTGTGTGACCAGCCCTTCCTCACTCGATGCTTCCATTCCCTTCCTCATCTTGCTAGCAATTGCCTCTGAGCCCTCCAAGCTGGGTGGCTGCCAGTTCAGGTGCTGTCTCTGTGTAGATCAGAAAGAGTTTCCCTTTATGGATGGATGCAACCCTGTGGGGAGAGACCTGTGCCTCTGTATAAAGAAGAAAAAGGCAATTCTTCCTCCCAGAGGACACGCCCCCCTGCCAGGGCATACGGTTTGGAGCATGGAAAGCAAGTTAGATTGTTGCCCCCATTTGCACCCTTTTCAGTGAATGACTTGCACAACCATAAGGCCTATTGAAGTTGGAGCATATGGAGGAAGTAACAGGCCAGGCAGTCAAGTTCGTCTTTGACTAGTGCTGTCATGAGTGGCATCTGCATTCTCTGGGGTTTGCAGACCCTTAAGATTACTCTTTTTGGGAAAGGGACTACATTCCTTCGTTCTTGATAGCTCCCTCATTCCATCAAAGGGGATCTCATCTCTGCAGTTTCTCTCATGTAGATGAGTGCACTGCTTTTACAGGTGTTTGTTTATAATTATTTCTCAAGACTCTGGGCCTCTGGTGATGTGCCTCCACCTTCCGCCCACTGAATTCCAGTCCCTTCTCTGGGCAGCATTTTTGAACAGGATCCAAGACAGTGCAACTCCAGACCTCCCTCATGTATGCACCATATCTACACTAGACAAAACATGTTCATTTGACCCACTGTTGGGAGTGCTGCTACATCCCAAACCATGGCCTCATCTCTACCCCACCAGATGCCTGAGCCAGCCCTTCACCTTTTACATACTCCAGGCATAACTCAGACACTGGCCACTGGGTCTTTCAGATTGGAAGGAACACATATTATATATTGCTGTGTGCCTCCAGGTGATGGGCACATGTTCCTTGTGATGAGGTTAGGGGTGTGGCAATGAGTCAGGACACCAACAGCTTTCTCTAAAAACCTCTCCAACATCTTTCATAGGCTGGAGGTGTTGGTGAACTAGGAGTGAAAGACTGGTTTTCTGCAATCTTCCACTGTAAATCCTGTGGTGGTGGCTTTGCATCTAACTTTGAATGTGATCTTATTGTTTTGGGATCTGAGAGAAACCAGAGACTTAAGCGAGCTTCATTTCAACATCCTATGTATGACAAATCTTTGGAAGTATACATATGGAACAGGAAATACTGGTTACTTCTGGTGGGAAGTATGTTGGCTCAGGGAAGCCATGGGAGGGAGAATTTTTCACATATACTCTTTGAACTGCTTTTACATTATATGTATGTAGTAACTATTTAAGAAATTTAAATTAAAGAAAGGTACCTTGCAAATATATTTAAGTACATTCACAGAAGAGAGCACTTCCTAACTCTTTAAAAGAATGAACTATACATTCTGATGTAGAAAAATCTCAAAGATGTTACTCAGCAGAGCACAGGCTTATAGTTCTTATACATACACATGTCCAACGCAAGATGGGCAACCCTGGAGGGCAAGCCTTCTCCCTGCGGATCCAGGCTATTTCCATCTGGTAACCCCACCATCTAAACACTATGGCTTCTACAGTTGTTGCAGCAAGGGAAGGAAGAGCTGGGTCTCGTATACTGGAAGGAAATGTTCGGGCCCGGCAGTGCACATATCACTTTTGTGCATAGCCCTTGAGCCAGAACTAGCCTCCTGGGTGCAGCCTCACTTTGAAAGGCGAGGTAGGAAGTGTTGCCCTCTCGAAGGACCACAAAGAAGAAAATGAAATGGGTTTTCAGTATCATGCAACATTGTCTCTGCCACAAGGACCTAGGAGGAGGGAGTAGCAGGAGGGGGGAGTCAGGATCTGATCTCAGAAGACTTACTTTTCACTGTACCGCTCACTGTGCTCACTATGCTATTTGGGCGTTTTGAACCATTGGGTCCTGGATACTTTTTCAGTTAAAAGAATTAGTAACTGAGGGCACCCAGTTGGTGACTGGGACTTAGTGCAGAAGGTGACTCCTGATCTCGGGGTTGTGGGTTTGAGCCCTGTGTTGGGTGTGGAGATCATTTAAAAATAAAATCCTAAAAAAAAAAAAAAAAAAAGAATTAGAAAGTGTAGCATCAACAGATACTAAAAATTAATGGGTGAAAGTTTTATGGGTAATAAGATAAAGGATAAAAATGCCTCCCCACGTGATACTTATTAATTACAAATGGAACAAGAATAACTTTATAATGGAAAACCTGTCCATCTTAACCAAGGGACCAAAGTTAATTAACAGCACCAGTAATGGGACAAATAGACATCATATGCCTCCTGATTTAATGAACTGAGAGGAACACAGCATCATTTTTGTGTGGTATTCTTGCCAAAAATGAATAGCCTGAACTTAATCATGAGGAAAAAACCTAATGGAATGATTTTTTGTAAAAAATATATGGCCTGTACTCTGCAAGTGACAAGGTAATGGCAGGCAAAGAGAGACTGAGGAGTTATTCTAGATTGATTCTATGCAACATGGGATCCTGGATGGCATGCTGAACCAAAAAAATCCTTTTTTCCCTCTTTGCTCTAAAGGACATCATTGAGACAACTGATGATATCTGAATAAGATCTGTAGGTTAGATAATATTATTATTGTATCAATGTCATTTTTTGAATTTTATAATTGTTCAATTGTTATGTCAAGAATGACCTTGTTTCAAGAAATATTCAAGTATTTAGGGGTAAAAAGGCATCATGTCTGAGATTTACTCTCAAATGGCCCAGGAAATATATAGATAATAAAATGAATACATTTTTAAGTATTAACATACAAATGTATAATATATATATAGCTTTAAACATATAAATGTAAAAAATATAACTAATAATATATGTAATTATATAATTTCCTGAACCATTTGACCATTTGAGAGTAAATTGCAGATAGCCTTTTTACCCCTAAATGAATATATATGTGTATATATGTGTATGAGTATTTATATATATATCGGGGTGAAGAATGATAAAGC
This sequence comes from Cryptoprocta ferox, assembly GCA_028646485.1. Lineage (NCBI taxonomy): Eukaryota > Metazoa > Chordata > Mammalia > Carnivora > Eupleridae > Cryptoprocta > Cryptoprocta ferox. Next base: position 108,706,105 of record CM053560.1, on the reverse strand, counting down.
AAATGTGATAAAATGTTGACATTTTGGGAATATGTATAAAAGGTATATGGTAAGTCTTTCTACTCTTCATGCAACCATTCTCTAAGTCTGAAATTCTCTCAAAATAAAAAGTCATTAAAAGTGACTAGTAACTGGGGCGTCTGGGTGGCTCAGTGAGCATCTGACTCTATATTTCAGCTCAGGTCATGATCTCAGAGTTGTGGGATTGAGCCCTGTGGTGGGCTTGGTGCTGGGCATGGAGCCTGCTTGGGATTCTCCCTTCCTCTCTCTCTCTCTCTCTCTCTCTCCCTCTTTCTATCTCTCCCACTCAAGGGCGTGCTCTCTCCCTCTGTCTTTGGATTCTGTGTCTCCCTCTCTCTCTGACCCTCCCCTGCTCATGCTGTCTCTCTCTCTCTCTCTCTCTCTCTCAAAAATAAATAAAACATTAAAAAATAAAAAATAAATAAAAAATAAAACTGTTAAATGCTTTAAATTTATTTTTGAGAGAGACAGAGCACGAGCAGAAGAAGAGGCAGAGAGAGAGGGAGACACAGAAATCTGAAGCAGGCTCCAGGCTCTGAGCGGTCAGCACAGAGCCTGATGCAGGGCTCGAACTCATAAACTGTGAGATCATGATTTGAGCTGAAGTTAGATGCTTAGCCAACTGAGCCACCCAGGTGCCCCCCAAATTTTTTAAAGTTAAAAAAAAGTGACTAATAACTAACTATGCTAATTAAATTTGTGGACTTTTGCACTACGCATAAGCTGATCAGCAAATTCTAGTTGTAATAGAATGAAGGTACAGGGTAATTTAAAAATTATGTTTCACAGAATATGTTATGTGTTAATGTAGTCTGTAAACCACTATCACGTGCCTTTTTTTCATTATTGTTGCTTTCTTTTTTTTTAAGTTTTATTTATTTATTTTTCAGTAGTCTCTACACCCAACATGGGGCTCAAACTCATGACCAGAGATTAAGAGTCACAGCTCCTCTGACTGAGCCAGCCAGGCACCCCCTGTTGTTTTCATATGGACTGAAGTAGATGATTCCCACTGGAGAGTAATGGAAGTTGAGGATGAAATAGTGACATGTGGGGCACTTGGGTGGCTCAGTCGATTGAGCCTCTGACTTTGGTTCAGGTCATGACCTCATAGCTCTTGAGTTTGAACCCTGTGTTGGGCTCTGTGCTGACAGCTCAGAGCCTGGAGCCTGCTTCAGAGTCTGTGTCTCCCTCTCTCTCTGCTCCTCCCCTGCTCGTGCTCTGTCTCTCTCACTCTCAAAAAGTAAATAAACATTTTAAAAAAATTAAAAAAAAGAAACAGCGACATGAACAACTTACCGAATCAGATGATGAGTGCTAGGCCAAGGGGACTTGGATTTTGCCTGTACAGGACACTTTGGGGGTGCTGAAAAGTCATTACTCACAAATTTGGGTTGGGGGAAAGCTGAATTCTTAACAGTGCTGGAAAGTATCCCAAAGGATGAGCTGATGAATGGTTCAACCTCCCTCCACATTTTACAGTTAAGCTGGTGGGTTTTACAGATGAGGCATCTAGACTAGGGTCTTTTTTTTTTTAGTCTTTATTTTATTCAGAGAGAGAGAGAGACAGAGAGTGAGTGGGGGAGGGGCAGAGAGAGAGAGGGAGACCCAGAACCTGAAGCAGGCTCCAGGCTCTGAGCTATCAGCACAGACCCCGACGCGGGGCTTGAACCCACGAACTGTGAGATCATGACCTGAGCCAAAGGTCAGGACACTTAACCACTGAGCCACCCAAGCGCCCCTGGACTAGGGTCTTAAAGATGGAGCTGTGAAGATTCAGTTTAAGAAGTCAGATGTAGAAAAACAAGGAGATAAGAAATGTCATGTTGCTAAGACCTGCTACACGATCTGGGGGGCCTAGTGCAAAATGAAAATGCAGGCTCCCTTGATCATAAGTTATTAAGAATTTCAAAACAGTAACAACAGAACAGTAGACCAAGCAGGGTTGGGGGCACTACCAAGCATGGGCCTCATGTGACAGCAAGTCACACATAGGTGAAGCTGGCTCTGCACATCACAATCCACCAAGGATGTCCATATTCACTCAATGTCACCAGGTGCTTTCTGTTGCAAGGGACTGAAACGTGATGCAAAGTGGCTTAAATCAGAAGGAAAAGCAGACTGGCAGAAGCTGGTTCTTGGGGCACAGGATGGTCACAGGTGCCCAACTTCATCAAAGGCCCAGGGATCTTTCAGGCAAATCTCTGCGCTCAGTGTATGGAATTTGCCCTGAATCCTCATAACTTCCAAAGTAAGAAATAGGGCACCTCTTCCTGTTCTCTCTGACAGGAGCAAGGATGATTTTCCCAGGAGTTGTGCACATTTCCTTAACCAGAATCGGGTCCCCTGTCCATGGCAGGAGGAATGTAGAGCCATGACTGGATTAGGCAATTGGGATGCCTCCTCCTGTAGCTCAGGGCCCCCGATGCATAGGGCCACTTAGAGGAGGGTGGATGCCTGAACACAATTAGGGTCTTGGTGGGGGGAGTTGCTGGCTGGCTCAGGCAGTGGAGCATGCGACTCTCGGTCTCGGGGTTGTGAGTTTGAGCCCCGCATTGGATGTAGAGATTACCTGAAAAAATGATAAATAAATTAAAAGTGACGGTCCTGGTGGGAAAGAGAAGGAGTGTTTGCTACAGTTCCTGACACATTGTTTCCAGAACTGCTGATACAAATACAGGGTGGTTGGTTAGCAAATAGCTGAAGGGGGAAGTGCAGAGAAAGGAGCATGGAGAGGAGCCTGGGGAGCTTGGCCAGGGCTGTAATAATGTGATTCATGCTAGCCAATCCGGGTTTCATCCAGTGGGCCATTGAGGACCACTGGTGTTATACAACATAACCTTAAGCGGGCCACAAAAGGAGATTCTTATTTCAAAAGATACATACTTATTCTTATGCATAATTTAAAAATAATTAGGGGTGTCTGGGTGGTTCAGTTAGCTAAGCGTCTGACTTTTTTAAAATGTTTATTTATTTATTTTGAGAGAGAGAGAGAGAGAGAGAGGGAGACAGAATCCCAAGCAGGCTCCATACTGTCAGCAGGGCTTGAAGCGGGATTCCAACTCACAAACCGTGAGATCACAACCTGGGCCGACGCTTAACCGACTGAGCCACCCAGGTGCCCCAACCGTCCGACTCTTGATTTTAGTTTATGGGATCGAGCCCCCTGTTGGGCTCTGCATTGACAGTGCTGAGCCTGCTTAGGATTCTCTCTCTTCCTCTCTCTCTGCCTCTCCCCCACTTGTGCACACGTGCTCTCTCTCTCATTCTCAAAAAATAAAAATAAACTTAAAAAAATAACTAGTAAGTGGAACATAAAAAGTACTAACTATAAGGAAAAAGATTGATAATTCAAACTTATTCAGATGAAGAACTATTGTTCATCAAAGACACCATTAAGAGAGCAAAAAGACAAACCACAAGGAGGGAGAATATATTTGCAATACACATATCCAACAATAGACGCTTATCAAGAACACACGCACACATGGTGGTGGGAGATGGGAGAAGATGGTATATATAGCTTGCGACAAGCCCCAGAGAGATCCCTGAGGTTCTGAAACAAGACCATGCCATCTGCAATGGAGAATTAAACACGCTTTGGAAGATATATACAAGCAATACAAAACTAAAAATTGGTGAGAAAAAAGATAATTAAGAAAAGGGTAAAAGACATGAACAAGCACTTCACAAAAGAGGATATGCAATTGACTGATGAACATGAAAAGTGTTTCAACCTCATTAGTCATCAGGGAAAAATTAAAACCACAATGAGATATACTTTATACTAATGAGAATGGCTAAAATTACAATGACTGATGATAGCAAGTGCCGCTAAGGCTGTGAAATAACTGGAACTCTCATTCAGTGCTCCTGAGAGGGGAGATTAGTATAGCCCACTGGACAACTATGAGGCAGAATGTAGTAACACGGAACATATATAACCTATGACTCGGCAGTTTTAACTCCTAGGTATATACCATCAGAAATGCATACGTGTGTATACTCGTGTATACTAGAAGACATGAACAAGAATATGCATAGCAGTACTAATTATAAATAAATCCTAAAACCCGGGAACCACCTCAATATCCATTAATGGTAGAATGGATGAGCAAATTAGGGTGCGATCATATAATGGAATAATATATACCAATGAGAAAGAATGTTGTTAAATGCGATAAGATGGATGAATTTCACAAATATTAATGTTGAAGGGAAGAAATTTACCACAAAAGAATACACACGATATAATTTATTCCATTGTATAAAGTTCAAAAGCAGGTAAAGGAGTACACTCATTCATAGCAGTATTATTCACAGTAGCCAAAAGGTGAAAGTAACCTAAGTGTCTGTTGATGGATGAGTGGATAAAGAAAGTAAGGTATAACCATACAGTGGAATATCATTCAGCCTTAAAAAGGACAGAGATTTGACACGTGCTAAAACATGGAACCTTGAGGACATTATGCGGAGTAAAACAAGCCAGCCACAAATAGACAAATACTGTATGATCCCATTTATATGAGGTATCTAGAATGGTCAAAATCATAGAAACAGAAAGTAGAATGATGGCTTCCAGGGAGTGAGAAAAGGAGAGAATGGGAAGTTGTTTAATGGGTACATATGCATATATAGAGAGTGTCAGTTTTGCAAAAAGAAAAGAGTTCTGGAGATGGTTGCACAACAATGTGAATATACTTAACACTACTGAATTGTGCCCTTAAAAATATTTAAGGGACGCCTGGGTGGCTCAGTTGGTTAAGGGACCAACTCTTGATTTTAGCTCAGGTCATGATCTCACAGCTTGTGAGATTGAACTCCACATCTGGCTCTGCACTGACAGTGCAAAACCTGCTTGAGATACTCTCTCTCCCTCTCTCTCTCTGCCCCTCCCCTGCTTGCATTTTCTCTCTCTGCTTGCATTTTCTCTCTCTCTCTCTCTCAAAATAAATAAACACTAAAAGATAATTAAGATGGTAAATTTTGTGTGATGTGTATTTGACTACAGTTAAAAAAACACACAGGGAAATGAGTCTATGGTGATGGAAGAAGGATAGTTACCTTGAGGGAGAAACAAGAGGCATAAATGGGTTTGTGTGTGTGTGGTTCTGGCAAATTCTGTTTCTTGAGCTGCGTGATTGTACCTCGGTGAGTTCACCAAGCTGTACACTCAGGATTTATGCACTTGCATGTCACTGTGGGACACACGGCGATGTATTGCCCAGATCCCCCTTATAGGAAGGGCTGGCTGCCCAGCTGCAGGGATAGTGGTTAGCAGTCAGTCTCCAGTGTCAGTTCCTTCAGAGCCTGCAGGGGGATGTTTTGTCTAAGATCATGGCTTCCTGGTGCAGGCTGCATCTGGAGACTGACAAGGCAGGGGTATAAAGGTCTAGCAATTTAGACTTGATGCTGATGGGACCACTCACTCCAGGGTGACCTGCTGATTGGCTGAGACTTTGGTGACTCCACAGCACAGACTTCCTTCAGCCCAGTCCTGCTTTTGCTCCCTTCCTTTCATAGGTGTGGATCTCTAACAAGCATTTTATATCTCAAACTCCATCTCAGCATCAACGCTTGAGAACCTGACCTTCCGACAGTAGGTACCTGAAGCGGACGAGAAAGCTGGTTTAGATAGGATGGGGTTTTGGAACTGGATCATCACCCAGCTGACAAAGAGGACCCCATTACTAGAAGGAGGTGGAGCTCACCCAGGGGTGAACTGGGAGAGTGGGCCAATAGAATGGAATGCTCTAGAGGGCACAATGAAGCAGATGCTTGAGATGTACGGAGGAAATAGTAGCTATAAGGATGATGGAATTGGATGGCTATTGCTAAGTTTCATAGATGTGCTACAGGATAATGAGCAGTTAGCCAGGAAAAATCAGGTATGAAAACCAGAGGACCCTTTTGGCTCATACAAAGAAGCCCACATCTCCTGCAGTGGAAGAGCAGAGAAACTGAGGACTAAGCCCAGGACTTAATAGTCTGAGTAACTGATTTCAAAGACAGTTAAATCGCCAAATAAGGCAGATTTCTTAGGCTAAAGCCAGGGTCCTAGTTGGAAAAACCTGAGATTCTGACACATGGAATGGAGATGTCTGGATGGATGCTTCTGAAGATTTTAACTCCACAAATTCTTCTGAATCTTCTGAGCCTTCAGAAGTAGCCCACCCCTCTCTAGTGAGAGCCAGCACTCCCTCTCCACTGGAAGGCAGTGCAGGCAGCTCTCCCTCATAAAGCAACAGGTACCCCTTCAGGATCTACCCCCACGTCTCCTCCTAGCCATGAGACCTATAGTAGGTTAGCTGTGGCATAACCCAGCATGCAAGTGTTGGGCCTGGTAAGAGAGGAAAGGGACTCTGCCCCATAGGAGTGGCAAGGCCTCGTCAGTATGAACAGGAGGAGCCAGAGGGGGTATATGTGGAATAGGATTCTGAGGGTGCTTGCTGGAGGGGGAAGGAACATAAAATCCGGAAAGGAAGAGTTTATTGACTTGGGATCTCTCTCTCTCTTTTTCTCTGCCCCACCCCCCCTTTTTTTTATATGTACCCAGTTTGGGATCAACTACTTACTTTTTGGGGGGAAGTTTTTATATAAATTCCAGTTAGTTAACATACAGTGTGATATTAGTTTCAGGTGTACAATATAGTGACTCAATACTTCCATACATCACCTGGTGCTCATCACAAGTGCCCTCCTTAGTCCCTATCACCCATTTAAACTAGCCCTCCACCCACCTCTCTTCTGGTAACCATCAGTTTCTTCTCTATATTGAGTCTGTTTCTTGGTTTCTCTCTCTCTCTCTCTCTCTCTCTCTTTCCCTTTGCTCATATCTTTCTTAAATTCCACATGTGAGTGAAATCATATGGTATCTGTCTTTCTCTGACTTACTTCGCTTAACATTATACTCTCTAGTTCCATTCAGGTCATTGCAAATGGCAAGATTTCCTTCTTTTTTATGGCTGAGTTATATTCCATTGTATATATGTGTGTATGTGTGTATATATATATATATATATATATAGTATTGTATACGTATATATGTATACACACATATACATATACAATGGAATATATATATATTATATATACACTACATCTTTTTTATCCCTTCATCAATCGAGGGACATGTGGATTTTCATAATTTGGCTATTGTAGATAATGCTGCTATAAACATCGGGATGTATGTATTCCTTTGAATTAGTATTTTTATATTCTTTGGGTAAATACCTAGTCGTGCGATTGCTGGAAAATACGGTAGTTCTATTTTTAACTTTCTTTTTTTTTTTTAAGTAGGCTCCACACCCAGCGTGGAGGCCAACACAGGGCTTGCACAGCCCTGAAATCAAGATCTGAGCTGAGAGCCAGGGTCAGACGCCTAACCGACTGAGCCACTCAGGTGCCCCTATTTTTAACTTTCTGAGGAACTTCCATACTGTCTCCCACAGTGGCTGCACCAGTTTGCATTCCCACCAACAGTGCAAGAGTGTTCCTTTTTCTCTACATTCTTGCCAACACCTGTTGTTTCTTGTGTTGTTGCTTTTAGCCATTCTGACAGGTGTGAGGTGATAACTCATTTTAGTTTTGACATGCATTTCTCTGATGATGAGTGATATTGGATCATCTTTTCATGTGTCTGTTGGTCATCTGGATGTCTTCTTTGGAAAAATGTCTATTCATGTCTCCTACCCAATTTTAAATTGGATTATTCATTTTTTGGGTGTTGAGTTTTATAAGTTCTTTATGTATTTCAGATACTGTTTATCAGATATGTCATTTGCAAATATCTTCTCCCATTCTGTAGGTTGTCTTTTAGTTTTGTTGATTGTTTCCTTCACTGTGAAGGAGCTTTTTATTTTGATGTAGTCCCGATAGTTTATTTTTGCTTTTGTTTCCCTTATTTCAGGAGACATATCTAGAAAGTTGTTATGGCCAATATCAAATAAGTTACTGCCTGTGTTCTCTTCTAGGGTTTTTATGGTTTCAGGTCTCACATTTAGGTCTTTAACCCATTTTGAGTTTATTTTTGTGTATCGTGTAATAAAGTGGTCCAGTTTCATTCTTTTGCATGTTGCTGTCCAGTTCTCCCAACACCATTTGTTGAAGAGACTGTCTCTTTCCCATTCGATATTCTTGCCTCCTTTGTCGAAGATTAATTGACCATATAATTGTGGGTTCATTTCTGGATTTCTATGTGTTCCATTGATCTTTATGTCTATTTTTGTGCCAGTGCCATACTGTTTTGATTGCTACAGCTTTGTAATATAACCTGAAGTCTGGAATTGTGATGCCTCCAGCTTTGCTTCTCTCTTTTCAAGATTGTTTGGCTATTTTGGGTCTTTTGTGGTTCCATACAAATTTTAGGATTCTTTGTTCTAGCTCTGTGAAAAAGGCTGTTGGTATTTTGATAGGGATGGCATTAAATGTGTAGATTGCTTTGGGTAGTATAGACATTGTAACAATATTTGTTCTTCCAATCAATGAGCATGGAATCTTTTTCCATTTGTTTGTGTCATCTTCAATTTCTTTCATCAGTGTTTTATAGTTTTAAAAGTACAGGTCTTTTACCTCTTAGGTTTATTCCTGGGTATCTTATTACTTTTGGTATAATTGTAAATGGGATTGATTCCTTAATTTCTCTTTTTACTGATTCATTATTGGTGTGTAAAATGGAACAGATTTCTGTATGTTTTTTTGTCTCCTGCAACTTTACTGAATTCATTTATCACTTCTAGCAGTTTTTCAGTGGAGTCTTTTGGGTTTTCTGTATATAGTATCATGTCATCTGCAAACAGTAAAAGTTTTACTTCTTCCTTGCCAATTCGGATGCCTTTTATTTATTTTTTTGTCACTGGCTGATTGCTGTGGCTAGGGCTACGTTGAATAAAATTGGTAAGAGTGGAGATCTCTGTCTTGTTCCCAACCGTAGAGGAAAAGCTCTCAGTTTTTCCCCATTTAGGATATTAGCTGTGGGTTTTTCATATATGGCCTTTATTATGTTGAAATATGTTCCCTCTAAACCTATGTTGTTGAGAGTTTTTACCATGAATGGATGTTGCACTTTGTCAAATGCTTTTTCTGTATCTATTGAAATGATCACATGGTTCTTATAATTTTTTATTAATGTGATATAACACGTTGATTGATTTGCAAATATTGAACCACACTTGCAACCCAGGAATAAATTTGAGATCCCTCTCTTGAGTTACATGATCAATATCCTGGCAAGGACAAGGAGATGGTACAAACTCACCACTAGAGTGGAAAAAGCCTGGAAAAAGTGATGACCCATGCTAAAGAGCTTAAGTGTTAGAATTGCTATGGAAGATGATGCAGTGTGATTACAAGACTCAGGGAAGTGAGCATGCTAGAATAGACTATGGATAACCAGAAGACCCACGAGATAATTAAAATAGACTATGGATAACCAGAAGATCCACCAGATAATTATGTTCCATGGAAAGAATCAAAAGACACAATATTTACCAACACCGTGAGAATCTGCTGGTTAGAGACCACCAGAATCTCTAAAAAGGTTAAATTGTGGTTCTCGCCCAAAAACTAGGGCTGACGATAGAAGAGACTGTTACAGAATTTGGCTCACTGATAGTAATGGAGACAACTGGACCCTGAAACAACAAAGACCAAGTGGCAGTGCTTAACTTCCAGAATCGAGGGAATGACAATTATCATAACGGCTAGTAAGGCTGGAGTGGCAGTGAGAGGGACGTAGCCCACAAGGAGTTATGGTGATGTTTAATAGAGCAAAGCATCCCTAGAGGCAAAATCGATGGGCAACTGTCAAGGGTACTATTTAGCTTGACCAGCAGAAAAAACTGTGTAGGTGACTAGAAGATGGAAGGCATTAGCTCCTCTCAAAAGTCATAATCCCATCCCTTCCCAGAGTCCCGACTTGAGGCAGTTTTCAAATCATGACCGAAGAAGTGGCTGGGTCCATAGGAGGAAGAACCCTCAACACTAGCAAGAATATACACTAATGATTTCCCCCAGCCCTTTCCCAAAGAGATCTATGGCAATTTACTTGGGCAACTGCACTGGGAGAATATCCTGACATATCAAGGTCTGTTTGAGACAGGGTCTATGCTGACATTGGCACTGGATACCTGGAGTATTAACTGCCTGCTCCCAGTTAGAGCTGGGGAGGCACATGGAGCCAGGTAATAAGTGGAATCCTGTCTTAGGTTTGGCTTACAGTGGGCCCACTGGGTTCTTGGGCCCAATGTTCATTTACCTGTCCCTGAGTATGTAACAGGGGTTGGTTTGTTCCTGGAGGTCAACAAAGAAGAGTGCTAGGAATAAGGACAATGGAGATTAGTTCCATCCTTAAGGATAGAAAGGATGCAGGGATGCTGATTTCCATCACGTCTCTGTTTAATTCATGATTCTCACCCCTGCAGAACCCAGAATCCTGGAGGGTGACTGTAGACTCCAATGAGCTCAACCAGGTACTGTAGCCCTGCCTGCAGCTGCCATGCCCGATGTGGCATATTTGCTAGAGCAATTACTCTGGCCTCAGGAGCATGCTATGCAACCACTGATTTGGCAAATGTGTTCTTCCCTATCCCAATCAGATAAAAAGGGACAGAAAAATTTGCATTTGCATTGAATGGGCAATAACATACACTCAAAGTTTTCCCCCAGGGTTGTGTCTCCTGTGCTATGTCATAATATAGTCTGAAGAGGTTCGGATATCTGGACATACTGCAGAGTACCACACTGCCACAGCACATCGATGGCATCATATTCATGGGTCAGATGAACAAGAATGGACAATCACTGGAGGCCTTAGTAAGATACACACTCTCTGGAGGGAGCTCTGTGAAGATTCAGGGTCTTCTACATGCATAAAAGTTTGATGAGTCTAGTAGTCATTGGGACATGACGACTCCCTTCCAATATAAAAGACAAATTATTGCCATCTTACATCTACCATGAAGAAAGAAGCACACCACCTGGTCGGTTCTATAGTGAGCATATTGTACACCTAGGGATACTGCTCCAGTCCACAGCAGGAGAGGCTGACAGCTTTGAGTGTGGCCTGAAACAGGCCCAGAGCACAGTGGATCCCTCCCATCCCGGAAGTGCCAACAGTTCATTGTCACAGGAACAGACCTATTCCAGGTATGGGTTTGCCTGTCCTCCCTACAAGGTCTTGGCCAACACCACTCACCGAGGGCTTATGGAATATTTGATCCACTATCGTAGAATCCCACAGAACTGTATCAGGTTGGGGGCCCGCTTTACAGTGAAAGTGTTGTGGGAATAGGTCCACGGCCATGGTATTGATGGTCATGTCCTGTGCTGTACCTGATGCAAGGAGACGCTTGCCCAATAGAGTGTTGGGGCAGTCTGCTGAAGACACAACTGAAGCAGAGGCAATACTCTGTAAAGATAGGGTACCATTCTCCAGGACATAGAGAATTCATTGAATCAGTATAGCAGGAGTGATGTGCCACAGGTATTTGGAATCATGCTAGAATGGGTAATAAGGATTACTAGTATGAGTGACCATAGATTGGCTTACCATGCCAATTACTCTTTCCTTTCTAGTAATACATCAAATCATTATTTCTAGAGGTTGCCAATTATTTTGTATCAAAGTATGTATACAGGTACCTAAAAATGTAAACTTGAATTGTACCTATGTAGTTTTATGTTGCCTTCCCCCCCCCTCCATTGGATCAGTGGTTAAAGCAAGATTTTCCCTTTCTTTTTATCTTGAACTAACCTCAGATGTAAAGAAGAATTGCAAGACTAGTGCAAAGAACTTTTTTTGCCCTGAGCTATTTAAGGGTATGTTGCCAGCGATATGCCCTGTTACCCACACAAGGACTTTACTGTGCGTATTTCCTACAAACAACATCCTCTTACATCAGCACAATGCAACCATCACAACCAGGATGTTGATGATACGTTCCTAGAGTCGTAACCCCCAGAGCGCATTCACATTTCACCAATGGCCCCCAAAATGTCCTTGCAAAATAATCCAACTCAGGACCACACCCTGTTTTTGGTTTTCACCTCTCTTTAGCTTCCTTTACTCTGGAACATTTCCTCAGTCTTTCCTTGACCTGTATGACCATTTTTGATGGTAACAGGTCAGGTATTTTGTAGACTGTCCCTTGATCTGAGTGTTTGATGTGCTGTCATGTCTAGATTCAAGTGATGCACTTTGGCAGGAATATCTTCCCATTGCATCTTATCAGGGGTATGTAATTTCAATTTGGTGCATTCTGACGTTAGCTTTGATTCTTTTATTTACTTGGTTAAGATAGATGGTCTCTTTTAGGCTTCTCAGCACGCAGAATCTAAGATATCAATGCTAAGAAGACTCCTTGCTTCAGGATGTTGTTGTTCTCAGTCTTTCTCAGTGGGCAGATCAAGGGAATATATGTTTTAGATATACATACATACACTTACACATAATTATTACCTATTTATATGAAACGAAAACCATTCCAATTCTAATTCAACACCACAGTGTTTTTCTAGTTTCTCCATTATTATATTTGTTCTTTCTTTCTTTTTTTTGTTTTATTTTATTTTGAGAGAGACAGAGACTGTGTGAATTGGGGAGGTGCAGAGAGGAAGAGACAGAGCGAATCCCAAGCAGGTTCTGCACTGTCAGCACAGAGCCCGATACGGGGCTCAAATTCACAAAACCGTGAGATCATGACCTGAGCTGAAACCAAGAGTCGGACGCTTAACTGACTGAGCCACACAGGCGCCCTGTCCTTTCATTTTTGATAGTGAGAAACGTGGTTCCCGTTATCCAATTATCCTTGAAATATTTACTTATTTGATCAATCCCTTTGTATCTTCTGTGTCACCACTGTCCTGCCCCTCCACGAGCCCTCTCCTTACGTGGCTTAGACGCTGACATCCCAGCTGGGTGGCTACTGCCATGTCCCTATCCTTGTGCTTGGGTTCCAACACCTCATTCTTGGCCATCACCAACCCACCTCTCCCCACCACAGACTCCCTCCTCACTCTGCTTGGGCTTTGATACTCTGTGCCCAGTCATGAAATGGGATTTTTTTGTTAAAGCAAAGGGATTAAGAATGTGTACTGTAAATTCTGACTGTGATGAAATCAGCCATATGTCTTCGTTTGGCATGAGGACAAAATTTAAAAAATTCTGTATTTATGTTAGAGTTCTTAAAGTACCAACTACATTTCAGCATTTAATCTACTTGGCACTTGTTTTTGTAAATGTTTTTTCCCTGGTAGATAACATCAATACCATTTACTATATGGTCATTCTTTTATCACTGAATTTCACCTTTAATATGTTCTGTTCTTATAAACAGAGATCTATTCTTGGAATTTCTAGTCAGTTACACTGGCTCATTTGTCTATTATTATGCCAATATCATATGGGTTTTCTTATGGTAGCTTTACAGGGTCTTCTAATATCTGGTAAGTCAAGTTATCCTTAGTGCACTTCTTCCTACATTATTGGTTATTCATGGTCATTTATTCTTTCCAAATGAATTTAAAGATAATTTAATCCAATCAAAAAGAAACATGTGGAGATTGTAATTGGAATTTCATTAATTTATTTTTATTAAAACATTTTAAAACTTTTTAATTTAAGTAATTTCTGCACCCAACATGGGGCTTAAACTCATGACCCCAACATCAAGAGTCACATGCTCTTCTGACTGAGCCAGTCAGGTGCCCCTGAATTTTATTAATTTTATATAAATGTATGGAGTTGACTTTTTTGTGACATTAAGTCTTCATATCCTAGGATAAAACAATGAAGGCCATATAATACTTATTAATTGTTCAGATCTTATTTCATTTATTTATCTAACAAATATTTTTGAGCACCTGCTACATGCTAAGCCCTATTCTAAATGCTGGGGATATAACCATGAACAAAACAGATAAACTTCCTGCCTTTTTGAAGTATACATTCCAGTAGGGGAGACAGGTAATAAACAAATACATAAAATACATAACAAGTAAATATGCAACATGTCACATGGTGTTACATGCTACAGAAAAAAAAAAAAGAATCCAGCTGGGGGGTGGGGAATATAGAATGGTGGACCACTATTTGTTTGTTTGTTTTTAATTTAGGGCAATAAGGTGATAGGGTGATGTTTGAGCACAGGCATGAAGGAGTAACCCATGGATTCCTGGTGGAGACAGCAACTGCCAGGTCAGGCGCATGCACAGTGTGTTACACTAACAGAGGAAGAGCAAGCAGCCTGCAAGGCTAGCATGGAGTGAGGGGTTGATGCGTAGGAGAGGGAAGTGAAGACATCGGCTTTAACTGTGACTGAGAAAGAAAGTTACTCCTCAGTTTTGAGCAGAAGAATAACATGATCTGATGAGGTTTTTAAAAATCATTCTGGAGGACAGGAGGGGAAGGAGGAAGACCCATTAGGAATCTCTTAGGATAATGCTTGCCTTGATGGTTTGGACAAGGGTGGAGGTGGTTAAAAAGTGGGGGATGCGGACTGGCCTGACTGAAGTGCCACCATAGTCCACCAGGGGGCAGTGCACACGTGTCTTGAAGAGACGGTCCTTTCTTCTCCCTCCCATTATGAAAGGTTGTGATTACCTACATTTTATTTGGGGTTGTGGTGTGCCCAGCCTCAAGGGATAAATCATGATGGTATAAGCAATATTTCTATCTCCATGGTGGCAGTCACTGAATACCATAACCTTCATCAACCCCACCTCCTACATATGTACCAGCATCAACTAGTGTATTTGTGTTGTCTGCGAAAACAGATTTGCTGAGTGTGACTAGGAACTCTTTTCTTTGCCATTATTTCTTATGGGAACATTGCCTTTTTAAATCTGTAATGTTGAAAAGAAAAAAAAAACAATGTTTAAAAAATTAAATTCACGGGCATGTCAAGAAAATGTGAGATGTTTACCGCCTAATAAAACCATAATGGGAGGCACAGATATAATTTAAAATTTTCAGTTATGCATGTGACCAAATTTAAAAAATTATTTTAGAGCTTATTTATTTATTTTGAGAGACAGAGACAGCCTGAGTAGGGGAGAGGCGGGGCGGGGGGGGGGGGATCCCAAGCAGGCTCCGCAATATCAGGGCAGAGCCCAATGCAGGGCTCAAACTCAAGAACCTGTGAGATCATGACCTGAGCTGAAACGAAGAGTCTGATGCTTAACCGCCTGAGCCACCCAGGTGCCCCCCAAATTTTTTTAAAGTAAAAAGAAACAAGTTGAAATTAAGTTTAATAATGTATTGTATTTAATCGAATATATGAAAAATATTATCATTTCAAAACATAATTGTTATAAAATATACTAGATAGTTTACATTTTTTTTACTTTTTTTTTCATATGAAGTCTTCAAAATCTAGTGGCTGTTTTACACTTATGGCCCATCTCAGTTTGGACCAGCCACATTTCAAGTGCTCAATGTCCACATGTGGCTAGTGTCTGCCGTATTGGACCCTGCAGGTTTACAGCCCATGCAAGAACATCATATCACACCCCTTGTGCTCATTCTTCTCTTTCTTTTATTATACACATATCCCTGTACCCTCAAGTTTAACAGTACACATGAATGCCCAGCTGGAGACACCATCTCCTAGCCCCTCTAAGAGTTGTGTGTGGCCCTGAGGATTCATTTCCTATTGCAGTGTAATACACTACCATAAACTTAGCAGCTTACCCCAACACGACTTATTGTCTCAGAGTTCTGTAGGTCAGAAGTCTGGGCTTGGCTATTTTCTGCTCGGGGTCCCACAAGGCCAAAATCAAGGTGTCAGCTGGGCGGAGCTCTTGTCCGGAGGCTCTGGGAAAGAACCTGCTTCCAAACTCACTCAGGCTGTTGGCAAGAGCCGGATCTTTGTGGCCATGGATCTGAGGTCCCATTTCCTGCTTCTCTGACCCCTCCTTGGGTGACCCTCTCCATCTCTAAAATGGCATCGGTACAGCAAGTCTTCTCAGGCTTTGAAACTCTGACTTCCCCTTCTACCCACTAGAAGGAGAAAGCTGTGCTTTTAAAGGACCTGGGATTAAAGTAGGCCCACCTGGAGAGCCTTCCTTTTGCCATATAACAAAACATGATCACAGGATGAGATCACACCCACACTCAAAGGGGATGGACTTCATGGGACACCAAGGGCCGACATTCTTAGAATTCAGCCTCCTACAGTGACTAAATGCCAGGCAATAGGAAGCTAATGACAACTCTACCCTTCAGTTACTCAGGGCAACGTTTTTGGTGTCATCCTTGTCCTCTTGCTTTTCCTTACACCTCACTGCAGTTAAAAAGCAAAATTCAGCTGAGTAAATCTTATAGATCTTATTGGCTTTATTCAATGATTCATAAACCAGGCAGCATCCCCAACTAGCAGGGAGAAAAGAGCTCCAAGTTGCTGTACAAAATGAAAGACTGTTACAGGCAGAAGAGAACAAGGAAGATATACCAGCAAAAAGTGGAGTGCTGTGACAAGGTCACTTTCCTTTAGGGGATGCCAGGGGTCTAGCAGACAGATTACCTTGCTAGTGCTGACCAGGTGATTACTGATCAATCGACTTAAGATTCTACTTCTGGGAGAGGCCAAAACTATAAGTCTCAGTTTAGTGACTTGGGGCTTAGCAGAAGCGACTCCATTTTCAGCCTGTTGCCTTGTTTTTAACGCTGGTCAGTTATCAAATTCTGTCAGTTCAGCTTTCAAAATACACATAGAATACAACCATTTCGCATCACCTCCTGGTGTCCTATCTTGGGCCAGCCATCATCATCTCTCATGGGGAGCGGTAACCTCCTAACTGGCTCGGCCTCAGCAATCTGTTCTCAGTAACCAGAGTGGTCCTGCTATGACATATGCCAGACCATGTCATTCCTCTATCTTGGAATAAAAGCCAAAATCCCTAATGTGGCCTGTAGTCCAGACTGTAGTCCTCTTGAGGTCCTACTCTGGTCTCCTTGTTTGCTCTGTGACCTCAAACCCTACCATTCTTCCCCCTTTCACTTCACTGAGCTTCACAGGCCTCCTTGTCAAGAAGTCCTTTAAGGTTTTTTTGCACCTGATATTCTCTTTGGTAGAATGTTCTTCCCCAAGATACCTGCATGGCTAGCTAGACACAGACACACACATGTGCAGGGGAGATTTCATCGTCCCCTACCTTGCTTTTTTTGTTTTTTGTTTTTTGTTTTTTGTTTTTGCTCCTCAGTAGTATTAGTATGTAACATATTACATATTTTAAATTTGTATCTTGTTTCTCTCCCCCACAAAATGTAAATCCTTTAGAATAGGGTTTCTACTCCCTTCCCCTCCAAACTTTTGTTCATTATTGTATCAACCTGGCACATGGTAAGCACTCAAAATTGTTTGGTGAATGAACAGTAATACCAGAGGGAGATGACAGGAGTCAATGCATCCTAAGGTCTTTAGCTTGTTTGGAAGGAAGGCAGTGATGTTAACATTACACTTTGCTATGTGCATGCTATACTTTTCACAGTTACCATTCGGAGAACAGAAGTAGAACTGTGACTTCAAGGGGTGCTTGGGTGGCTCAATCAGTTAAGTGTCTGACTTCAGCTCAGGTCATGATCTCGTGGCTTGTGGGTTCGAGCCCTGCATCCTCTGGTTACTGTCAGTGTGGAGCCTGCTTCAGATCTTCTGTCCCCTTCTCTCTCTGTCCCTCCCCCACTTATGCTCTCTCTCTCGAAAATAAATAAACCTTAAAAAAAAAAAAGAAATGTGACTTCAATGTTGAGGAAAAAGTGATGGGCAAAAGAGAATATTTAAACCAGTGGAAAGCAGGATTGAAAAAAAAAAAAAACCGCCAAAGTAGATATGATTCAAGGAAAGCACAGAGCTCCCTGATTCCTGTACAATAATGGCAGATGCCTAAATCCTTTCACAATCCTCTGGAAACCACATAGATCAACAATGAAAGCAAATTAAATCACCCCAGCTTTCACCTACAGCATTCTAGGAGACAGAGAATACCTCAAATTTCAATTCACATGTAAATGGGCAGATAAATATCTGGAACTCACAGAGTCAGCTCCAGAGCTCACATCAGAAATGATGTGTGGGGGGCATGGATGGTATGTGGAAGAGAGGAGTCCTAGAGGAGGCGAATACCAATGACATCAGCTAGGACAGCGTTCAATCCTGTGAGAGGAGATACTGAGGACAGGTCTGAGACCTGGTGGATCAGAACACGGGCTACTGGGTAATTGAAAGGAACATTCATGAAAATAGATGATTCATGGGGTCACACAAAAGAATTTCAGTAACTTAAAAAATAGCAATAGCATCAGCAATATTCTCTGATCACAAATCAATAAAATTATAAATTAATAACAAATCAAAAGCAAAAAGGGGGCTCCTGGGTGGCTCAGTCAATCACTCGACTCTTTGGTTGTCTTTTTTTTTTTTTTAATGTTTACTTAGTTTTGAGAAAGAGAGAGAGAGAGCTTGAGCAGTGGAGGGGGAGAGAGAGAGAGGGAGACACAGAATCCGAAGCAGGCTCCAGGCTCTGAACTGTCAGCACAGGGACTGACATGGGGCTTCAACCCCTGAGCTGTGAGATCATGACCTGAGCCAAAGTCAGACGCTTAACCAACTGAGCCACCCAGGTGCCTCAAGCACCTGAGTCTTTTTTTTTATGTTTATTTATTTTTAAGAGAGAGAGAGAGACAGAGTGCTAGCCAGGGAGGGGCAGAGAGAGGGAGACACAGAATCTGAAGCAGGCTCTAGGCTCTGAGCTGTCAGCACACAGCTTGATGCGGGGCTCGAACTCACAGACCGCAAGATCATGACCTGAACCAAAGTCAGACACTTAACTGACTAAGCCACCCAGGCACCCCTAAAAACAATTACTTTTAAAAGGCAAAAAGACCTGCCAATTTAAAGAACTGTATACTAAGCAACTCATGGGCCAATAAGGTAATACAAGCCAAAATTGCAGAATTTTATGAAATCGTAATAATGAAAACAACTTATCTAAAGCTATAAGATACTGCAAAAGAAGTTGTTAGAAGGAAATATATTACATGAAATAATATCTGTATCAGTAAAATTATACATCAATTAAATGGGCACCTGGGTGCCTCAGTCAGTTTAGCATCTGACTGTCTCCCTCTCTCTCTGCCCCTCCCTCCCCTCCTCTCAAAAATAAATAAACATTAAAAAAAAGCTAAAAATCCGAAAGTAAACCAAAAGAAAGCAGAACGAAGGGACTATTAAAGATAGAAGCAGAAATTAATGAGTTAGAAAACAGAAAAATTTGTAAAGAGAATAAATAAATCCAACCACCGGTTCTTAAAAAAATCTAATCAATCCAATCAATCAAAAAGTCAAACCATTAGCTAATCTTGAATCAGCAACAAAAAAGAAAAGGCATAACTATAGAAGATAAGAACTGACAGGGAGGAAATAGCCACTGAAACAGAAAAAAAATTAAAAAATCTTAAGATACTACTTTTCTCAAGTCTAGACCAACACACTTGAAAACCAATGATGATTTCCTAGGAGAATATCATTCACCAAAATTGACCCTAGTAAACATAAAAAATTTAAACAAATGAAAGGATTACTGCTCAAAAGACACAAGACCCAGCTGGATTCATAGGAGAATTTCCTAAACCTTCCAAGCTACTTAGAATGTTCCAGAGTGTGGAAAAGGGAAACTCCCACATTATATTTAAGTAGGCACACACATTTAAAGAAACCAAGAGGAATAAATAGTCTGTGACATTTATTGACATATTTACCATTTCTGATGCTCTGAAGATTCAAGTTTCCATCTGGTTCAGGCAAGAAAAGAGGAAGTGAAAAGGAGAGAAAGCAAAGCTTTTTCCAGATATCCTTGGCAGAATTTTCCTATGTCTCACTGGCCAGAAAACTTTGGTGTTGTTTTTAGCTGGGCATGTTGCTTTCCCAAACAAATTCAAGGTTAATAAAGAAGAAAAGGAGAATAGTCCTTGGATAGGAAAAAGCAGTCACTGCTACTTTGACTATCCATCTTCCTGTAGGTAGAATACACCCTCCCTAATGGGGACAGTGCCACTGTCTCATCTAGACATTGCATCCATCTCAAAAGCTCAGGTATGTAGCCAATCAATAGTTTTCTCCACGTAATCTTGACGTGAATCCTCAGAGTTCAATAATCTATAAACTAAAAGGCAAGTTATCTTTCCCCAACATATTCCATATATAATAGTGGAGAAGGCATGAAGTACAACTCCCACACAGGAAAGAGAAAATGGGAAGTACATCTACAGCAAATACCAGATGCTACTAGAGACGAGTGGCCAGGACTCCCTCCCTGATAGTAATTTCCTTACTCAACCAACTGACTCTCTGAGAGGATATCCCTCTTTGATTGTGCTCCATGGTCCAAGTTTCATCTTCTTTGCAGAGGACTTCCTGTTCATTATCCTCTCTCAGTCGTATCTGAAGTGAACTTTGGGGAGGAGGCCTGTTCTATTATGTGTGTTCAGGGGCCTGGGCTGAAAAATGATAAGGTGCTGCTGGCCAGATTCTTAGTCTCACTTTTGGTGATATGCTTCCCTCAAAAACGTTGTAAACTTTCAGTCTATTTGTCACTTATTCAGTCCTATGTGTGAGAGTAGCCACAGCCAAAACACCTATATAGCCATGGCATTTATCTGTCTATCTATCTATCTATCTATCTATCTACCAAGTTACATCCAAGTTAGTTTGCATATAGCACAATAATGATTTCAGGAGTAGAATCCAGTGATTCATCTCCTACATATAACATCCAGTGCTCATCCCAACAAGTGTCCTCCTTTAAAAAAATTTTTTTTAATGTTTATTTATCCTTGAGAGACAGAGAGAGACAGATCATGAGCAAGGGAGGGGCAGGGAGAGAGGGAGACACAGAATCCGAAGCAGGCTCCAGGCTCTGAGCTGTCAGCACAGAGCCCGACGTGGGGCTCGAACCCACGAACCGTGAGATCATGACCTGAGCAGAGGTCAGACGCTCAGCTGACTGAGCCGCCCAGGCGCCCCAACAAGTGTCCTCCTTAATGCCCTTTGTCCATTTATCCCATCCTGCCCACCCCAAATCCCTCCAGCAACCCTGTTTGTTCTCTGTATTTAAGAGTCTCTTATGTTTTGTCCCCCTCCCTGTTTTTATATTATTTTTGCTTCCCTTCCCTTATGTTCATCTGTTTTGTATCTTAAATTCCACATATGAGTGAAGTCATGATATTTGTCTTTCTCTGACAAATTTCACTTAGCATAATAACCTCTAGTTCCATCCATGTTGTTGCAAATGGCAAGATTTCATTCTTTTTGATCACCAAGTAATATTCCATTGTATATACATACTACATCTTCTTTATCCATTATAGCCATGGTCATTAAATCTGAAAGGCCTCCTCTATAACCATCTGGCCTCTGTGTTCTGCCCTATCCCTCTAGCCTTCAACTTAATGTTTACTGATTTGAGACCACTGAAAACAAAAGGCTCTAGTGGGAAGAGACACTTCACAGCCCTCACTTCTTCTGTTGAATGGTTTTTCTTAAAGGAAGGTACTTAGGAAAGATCCAGGACACCAGTCTCATCTTCTTCTAAGCTATCGCTTGGCAGCCCACCTAGAGAACAGAAAGAACAAGCTTGCTCAGCCCTGCAAATCTCCAAGTTATGAGAGTCTCCTTCAAAGATTTGCAGGCCTTAGGCAGAGCGTTTTCCTTAGTGAAGGAGCTCTGTAAACAAGAATTTCCTTCCCTTTTTCCTTTAGCCTGGAAAACTCTAGTACATTGGTCTCTTTCAGGACTTCGTTGAAGGTGGAATGAAGTCACCTGCAAGTGCCAACATTCTGAATTATTCCACCTATTTCCTCTAACACAACAGACTTGGTTGGCATGTGGGGTATCTTCCACAGAAAAGCAAATTGACCAGATGTTTCACCACTGCATAATGAGGTCATGGACATTCCAGTCTGCAATATCTGTACCCTCACAGCCCCAGGCCCCATCTCTACCACTCTACTGAGTCCATGTTCATGGACTGAATTCTCTAAGTGATTGCATTTGGCTGCATTTCACAGAAACCTAACTCGGTGGCTAACTCAATAAGGGGTTTACTTTTTTCATGTTATGAGGAGTATGGGATACGTAGTCCAGGGCTGGTACAGCTGCTCAAGGAATCAGGCTCCTTCTATCTTCTTTTTTTATTTTATTATTATTTTTTAATTTTAGAGATTGAGAGAGAGTGGGGGAGAGGGAGGGGGGAGAGAGAGAGAGGGAGAGGGAGAGGGAGAGGGGGAGAGAGAGAGAGAGAGAGAGAGAGAATCCCAAGCAGGCTCCACGCTTAGCACAGAGCTTGATGTGGGGCGCAATCCCACGACCCTGGGATCATGACCTGAGCTGAAATCAAGAGTCAGACTCTTAACCGACTGAGTCACCCAGGCGCCCCAGGCTTCTTCTATCTTCTTAGTATCTTTTGGCTTTATAATCACAAGGTGGCTGTCATTCTTCTGGATATTGTATCTGCTCTGCAGGCAGGCAGAGAGGGGTAGAGGAAGGCAGAATGTATGTGCCAGTTGAGTCTGCCCTCTTATTATTATTTTTTTAAATCAGGAAATCAATCACTTTTCCAGAATCAATATTCTTAGTGAGTTTCACTTGCATCTTAGTGGCCACATTTCCACCCTTACCTCCAGGGGAAAATGGGGAGGTGAATATTTTTAAATTATGAGTAAACTGGAGGTTCTGTAAGTAAGGAAGAGGAGGAGAATAGATATTGGATAGTCAACGAAGTCTGCCAGACCAATGCAAACTGTTTGTACAAGAAAAGGAATACCTTGGCTCAAGTAACTGAAAAGTCCAGAGGTTGTGCTTGCTTGATCCAACAGCTTATTGGAATCACCAAGAATCCAGTTTCCCTTTAGCTCTCCAGTCTGTCTTCTTCCATCTCAGAATAATCTGAGGTTGACTCCCCTTGTGGCCCTCAGATGGCTCCCAGGGCTACAGGCTTTCTCATTCATGCCCACTAGGAAATGGAGAGTATCAGGATCCCAGCATTTGCAACTAACATGCTCAACCCATCACTGGAGTCAGAGGACGGAAAGTGCTGATCGCTGCGCTTGGGTGGCAAGCTCCGAACCTAGATTTGGGTGGAATCATCCCAGGAACTGCATGGGGGAAAAAGGCGAGTCTCTGAAGTAACAATGACAGCATTCATTTATCCAAGCACTGGTGGGGAAGAGGGAGGCCTGGCCCAAGGTCATATCTTGTCCAGGTCCAATGGCAGATCCATTTTCACTGTGAAGGTCTTGGAAGCATACCCTTGTTATTCCCAGTCCCCATTCCTCACTCTGGTGCTCTAATTCCAGGTCACCACGCAGGCTTCTGATTGTAGTTGACTTCCCAAACTCTTTTCTCATAGGGAGAGAGTACCCTTATCAGAGACTAGAATGCATGGCAATTCTGGTTCACAGTGTGAACTAACACCTCGGCATTCTGGGTTTTATATTAATTTCTCACTCACGGAATCTCCAAAAGCTCCTTTCTGAGCCTGTGTGGCTGAGAATCAGACCCTGAAGTCCTGGTGTTTCCAAGATACCTGAAAACGTGTGACTCTATCAGCAACCTGCCATTGTCATGTGTAATGTGTCCAACCCTTCACCTGCTCAGGGTATTTATTTGAGGCTTCATTGCATTCAGTGTCTTATGGTGGAATCCTACCGGATTATTCCTGATGTCGATAAGGCTGGGTCTGAGCTGATGCAATTCTTTTTTATCTTTCGGATCTCTTGCTGGGAGCTTCATGACCTGCCTAGCTGCCCGTCTGATCCTATAGCAGAAGCTTATGAGGCACAAGCTTAAATCTTACATGAACAGATACTTCAGAAAAGAGGATATTCAAATATTCATAGGAAAATGTATTCATGTTCATTAGTCATGAGGGACATGTAAATTAAAGCCAAAATGTGGGGCGCTTGGGTGGCTCAGTTAAGTGTCTGACTTCAGCTCAGGTCATGATCTTACAGTTCGTGAGTTCAAGTCCCGCACTGAGCTCCGTGCTGACAGCTCAGCGCCTGGAGCCTACTTTTGATTTTGTGTCTCCCTCTCTCCGTTCTTCCTCTGCTCACACTCTGTCTCTCTCTCAAAAATAAATAAACATTAAAAAAAAATTAAAGCCAAAATGAGATACTACTACATACCCACTGGAATAACTAAAATTAAAAAGACTGAGGGGCGCCTGGGTGGCTCAGTCGGTTGGGCGTCTGACTTCAGCTCAGGTTGTGATCTTGCGGTTCGTGAGTTCAAGCCCCACATCGGCTTTGTGAAGCCTGAAGCCTGCTTCGATTCTGTGTCTCCCCCTCTCTCTACCCCTCCCCAGCCCACATCCTATCTCTACCTCTCTCAAATATAAATAAACATTAAAAATATTTTTATCAAAAGACTGATAATACCAAGTGTTTGCAAGAAAGTAGAGAAAGTGGGACTCATCCATTTCTCCTGGGAGTATAAATTGGTATATCTACTTGGGAAGTCTGTTTGGCAACATGTATGAAGCTGAACATACACTTATCCTATATCCTATATCTTATATCCACTTTTCCTGTATATCCTATATTCACTTACCATAACTATGTGTACGAGAGAAACGCATACATATGCTCATCCAAAGACATGCATAGGAATATTCATTGCAGTACCATTCTTAATAGTTCCGACTGGGAAATACCCCGAATAGTAGAATTAATAAATATATTGTGTTACATTCATACAATCTATACAATTAAGCACTGCAAATGAAGAAACTACTTCTATTCACGGCAACAGGAGAAAATCTTGTTAATGCATGAATGAAAAAGTCAGACACAAAAGACCATATACGGTATGATTCCATTTAAAAGAAGCTCAAGAGGAAGCAAACTAATCTATGGTGTTCGAAGTCAAGAAAATGGTTATCTTTGGGGGAAGAGGTGAGTAATGACTAGAAAGGGGCAGGCAAAGTGCTTCCAAGGGTTTGTTAATGTTCTGGTTTTTGATCTGGGTGGTTATACGGATATGTTCACTTAGTGAAAATTCATCAAGTTGTACAACTATAATTTGTACCCTTTTCTTGGTTGGGCTCACTCATATCTGGAGGTTCATCTGACAGACAGCTACCTAGGCTGTCTGTTAGGCCCTGCTAGGGCAATTCAGGAGATTCAGATCTGTAACATGTGCCCGTCATCCTCCTCAGGCCAGCCCGAGCATGTTCTCATGGCGATGGCAGTGGTGCAAAAAGGGTAGCTCCCAATGTTCAAGGCCATAAAAGGCTCTGCTTCCATCAGAGTTGTTAGCATTCCACTGGCCAAAGCAAGTCAATGGTGGAACTAGAATCAAGGGGCAGGCAGCTTACTCCGATGGTGGGCAGGCATTGCACAGTTACATGGTAAAGGGGCTTGGATACAGGGATGAAGAATTGGGCCATAAACACAATCTCCCACGGTGCAAGAAAAAGAAGCTTGAAGTTAATGACAATACAGTGAAACACAAACAATAATTGAGAGAAGTACAGGGTGCTTTAAGGGCACAGAAAAGGGAATGTGTCATGTTTAATCTCATATTCATATTATTCATGAAAAAAATTATGCATGGATATATCCTTTCCAGACTATGAACTTCTTGAATATGCTTCATTTTCACATTTTCCACAGCTCCTGGCATAATGCCTTGCATAAAATAGGCACTTGAACATTTGTGAAATTAATGTTCAGCCATAAAGGTAGTCCTATTTATTTCAGGCTCCAGAGGAAGAAAGAGCCCCACATATCCGATAATACTTGTCTTTATATTTTATAGTCATTTCAGTGAGCTCATAATCTCCATTCATAGAATAGTCCCTGTCAAGTAAAGGGTTGGAGTTCCACCCCAATGACTGATGGCTGGGATCATTCAAATTTTGATTTGTTCCTTTTTTGGGTGGGTTGGTGGTGATGGGGGTCTTCTTTGTTTTTTAAAATTGTGGTAAAATAGATGTAACATGAAATTTACCATCTTAACTTTTTTTAAGAGTGCAGTCAGTGACATTAAGTACATTCATATTATTGTACAACTACCACCACCATCCATCTCTAGAACGTAACCCTCTCAAACTGAAACCCTGTATTCATTAAACAATAACTCTCCATTCTCCCTGCCCCCCAGGCCCTGGAAGCCACCATTTTATGTCTTTTATTTATTAAAACAATTTTTATGAGTGTAATTTATTGTCAAATTGGCTTACATACAACACCCAGTGCTCATCCCAACAAGTGCCCTCCTCAATACCCATCACCCATTTTCCCTCTCCTCCACCCCCCATCCACCCTTAGTTTGTTTTCTGTATTTAATAGTCTTTTGTGATTTGCCTCCCTCTGTTTGTATATATATTTCCCCCTTCCCTTCCCTCATGGTCTTCTGTTTAGTTTCTCAAGATCCACATATGAGTGAAAACATATGATATCTGTCCTTCTCTGACTGATTCATTTCACTCAGCATAATACCTTCCAGTTCCATCCACGTTGCTGCAAATGGCATGATTTCATTCTTTCTCATTGCCAAGTAGTATTCCATTGAATATATAAACCACATCTTTTTTGTCCATTCATCAGTTGATGGACATTTAGGCTCTTTCCATAATTTGGTTATTGTTGAAAGAAAGCGCTGCTATGAACATTGGGGTACGCATGACTCTATATGCATCAGCACTTCTGTATCCCTTGGGTAAATTCCTAGTATTGTTATTGCTGGGTCATAGGGTAGCTCTATCTTTAATTTTTTGAGGAACCCCCACACTGTTTTCCAGAGCGTACTTTCTGTCTTTATAAATGTGACTATTTTAGGTACCTCATGTAAGGGGAATGAGACCATCTTTTTGTGACTGAAGTATTTCAATAGCATATGTCCTAAAGATTTATCCATGTTGTAGTATATGTCAGGATTTCCTTCCTTTTTAAGGCTGAATAATAGTCCATTGTATGTACATACCACATTTTGTTTAGCCATATACCTATTGATGGACACTTGGGTTGCTTTACCTTTTGGCTATTGTAAAGTGATGTGCTCCTTTTACATGCAAAACAATTTCTACCTAGGTATGGGAACCAGCACTGTCTAAACACTCTACAACCAGCTTGCTAACAGCATGCCCTGCCCCCATGTTCTCCTGTAGACCTGCCCAACCCACCATGCCCTCACCAGGAGTCCATCCAAAGCAGAACCATAAGCTGGGCAGTGTGCAAGCAGCATCAATGGGTCAGCACCACAGCAGGGGTGGGGGGATGATAACCACATACCACACACAGCAGTGGGCTGGGGCAGACATCTGGTCTGACTGCAGGCCTCCCCCACTAATGAAAGATTTTTCAGGGGACAACACAGGGAAAATGCCCTGAAGTTTGGTGCTACTGCATTTCTGGCAAACACTTGGTCTGACTCACTCAAGCCGAAGAAGGTAACACCAGATTTGCCCACTAACAACACAGGGACCAAAACCTGTCCACAACAGGCAAAGAGAGCAATTGCAGGCAACTGGACTGAAGGCAAAGGTGGCTCAGCCACAACAGTAGGGCATATGCAACACATGTAGGAGACACCCTAGAAGTGCCAGGTTCTGGTAAGTAGGGGACATTGCACTATGGGGTACCATAGAACCTCCTCTTCATAAGGCCACTACTTGCAAGAGGAGATTTAGCTGACTTCCCCAACACTTAGAAACAGACACAGAGAGTTAGACAGAATGAGGAGATAGAGGAATATGTCCCAAATGAAAGAACAGGACAAAATCACAGTAAGAGAACTAAATGAAACACAGATAAGTAATATGCCTGATAGAAAATTTAAAGTAGTAGTCATAAAGATACTCACTGGACTTGAGAAGAGAGTGGAAGACCTCAGTGAGACCCTCACAAAGAGAGATAAAACAAACATGAAAAAGAACCAATTAGAGATGAGAAACTGAATAAGTGAAATTAAAAATACACAAGATGGAATAAATAGTAGAATAGAGGAAGCAGAAGAACAGATCAGGAATCTGGAGGAGAGAGTAATGGAAAGCAATCAAGCTCAATGGGAGAGAGAAAAAGGTATAATAAAAAATGAAAGTAGACTAAGGGAACACAGTGACACCATCAAGCACAATGACATTTGCATTGTAGGAATTCCAGAAGGATTAGAGAGAGAAAAAGCAACAGAAAATGTATGTGAAGAAATTATAGCTGAAAACTTCCCGAATCTGGGGAAGGAAGCAGAAATCCAGATCTAGGAGGCACAGAGAGCCCCCAACAAAATCAACACAAGGAGGTCCATACCAAGATGCAAAATAATTAAAATAGCAAAAGCACTGATACAGAGAATTTTAAAAGCAGCAAGAAAAAAGAAAACAGTTACATAGAAGGAAAATTCCATAATGCTGTCAGCTGATTTTTCAACAGAAACTGCAGGTCAGAAGGGAGTGGCAAATATATTCAAAGTGCTGAAAGAAAAAAACCTGCAACCAAGAATACTCTACCCAGAAAGGCTATCCTTCAGAATAGAAAGGGAGATAAAGAATTTCCCAGACAAACAAAAGTTAAAAGAATTAATTACCATGAAACCACCCTCGCAAGACGTGTTAAAGGGGGTTTTTTGAGTGGAAAGGAGAGACAATAAGTAGGAGTACGAAAACTAGGAAGCACAAAAACAGTAAAATTATCCATAAAAATTGGTCAAGAAATTCACAAAATAAAAAGATGTAAAGTATGACGCCATATGCCTAAAATGTAGTGGGAACAGGAACAAAAATTCAGTGCTTTCAGAATGGGTTCATACTGAAGCAACCATCAACTTAATATAGACTGCTATATGCATAAGATGCTATATATAAACCTAATGGTAATCATAAGTCAGAAACCGATAACAGATGTGCAAAAAATAAAGAGAAAGGAATCCAAGTATATCACTAAAGAAAGCCAGAAAACCATGAGAGAAGAGAGCATGAGAAGAAAGGAACAGAGAAGAACTACAAAAACAACCCTACACAAGTACCAAAATGGCAGTAAGTATATACCTATCAATAATTACTTTGAGTGTAAATGGACTAAATGCTCCACTCAAAAGATATGGGGGGATGGAATGTATAAAAAAGCAAGACCCATCTGTATGCTGCCTACAAGAGACTCATTTCACACCTAAAGACACATGCAGACTGAAAGTAAAGGGATGGAAAAGCATTTACCATGCAAGTGGAAGTGAAAAAAAAAAAAAAGCCAGGGTAGCAATACTTAGACAAAATAGACTTTAAAATAGGGATTGTAATAAGAGACAAAGAAAAATACTACATAATCATAAAGGGAACAATCCAACAAGAAGACATAACCATTATAAATATTTACGCACCCAACATGGAAACACGTGAATACATAAAGCAGCTAATAAGAAACATAAGAGAAGTAATTGATAGTGATACAATAATAGTAAGGGACTTTTAACACCTTATACCTTACTGACATCAATGGATAGATCATCCAAACGAAATTCAACAAGGAAACAGTGAATGACACATTGGACCAGATGGATCTAACAGATATATTCAAAACATTCTATTGTTCTGAATACAGGGGAATACACATTCTTTTCAAGTGCACATGTAACACTCTCCAAAATAGATTACATGTTAGGCTACAAAACAAGTCTCGACAAATTCAAAAAGACTGAGCCATTCCATGCCTTTTTGGGCTACTATGCTATGAAGCTAGAAATCAACCACATGAAAAAATCTGAGAAGAACGCAAGTACATGGAGGTTAAATAACATGCTA
Source organism: Cryptoprocta ferox (assembly GCA_028646485.1). Classification (NCBI taxonomy): domain Eukaryota; kingdom Metazoa; phylum Chordata; class Mammalia; order Carnivora; family Eupleridae; genus Cryptoprocta; species Cryptoprocta ferox. The sequence continues at coordinate 108,676,297 of CM053560.1, read as the reverse complement.
CTAAACAACAAACAAATACCAAGAAATCAAAGATGAAATAAAAAAAATACATGAAGACAAATGAAAATGAAAACAGAATGGCCCAAAATCTTTGGGAAGCAGCAAAAGCTGTTATAAAAGGGACGTTTATAGCAAAATAGGCCTACCTCAAGAAGCAAAAAAATTCTCAATAACCTTACGTTACACCTAAAAGAAGTAGGAAAAAAAGAACAAACAGAACCCAAATCTAGCAGAAGGAAGGAGATAATAAAGATTAGAACAGAAATAAACAAAATAGAAACTAAAAACAACCCCAAATTGAACAGATCAATGAAACCAGGAGCTGTTTCTCTGAAAAGATCAACAAAATTTATAAACTTTTAGCCACACATACACACACACCCCAAAGAGAGAACGCAAACAAAATCAGAAATAAAAGAGGAGATATAACAACAGACACCACAAAACCACAAAGGATTATGAGACTATTATGAAAAATTATATGACAAATTGGGCAATCTAGAAGAAATAAATATTCTTAGAAACATACACCCTCCTGGCGTGCCTGGGTGGCTCAGTCAGTTAAGTGTCTGACTTCAGCTCAGGTCACGATCTCACGGTTTGTGAATTTGAGCCCTGTGTCGGGCTCTGTGCTGACAGCTCAGAGCCTGGAGCCTGTTTTGGATTCTGTGTCTTCCTCTCTCTCTGCCCCTCCCCCAATCATGCTCTGTCTCTTTTAAAAATAAATAAAACAAAAAAAGAAATATAGGTAAGTGGGTTTGCGTGTGTAAACATTCATATATGTCCACTGAGAGGGACTGGAAATAATGATATCCCAGTGGCAGTAAACACACCTAGCATCCAAACTTGGATTCTAAATATAATTCTCCATTAAAATAAACCCAGGCTGTTTGAATTAATGACTGAGAGGACACACTGTCAACATTTCCCACATAACTTATGAAAGCAGTAATGAGGTGATCAGCCTCCATTTACCTGGGGCAGTTGAAATTTGAATTACATGGGTGGATTAATTGTAGATGGTAGTACTGTATTAATTTCTTGTTTCTGATAGGTTATACTGTGGCTATGCAGGACAGCATGTCTTTGTTTTCAGGAAATACCCACTGAAACATTTAAGAGTAATAGGGCATCATATCTGCTACTTGTTTTCAAATGGTGTGGGGATGTGGGTGGGAGAATATATATCTAGAGAGGGTGAGAAAGAATGAAAAAGTAAATATTGTAAAATGCTAACAATTGGGGCTTTAGGTGAAGGTTAAAACCAAGTTATTTTGTATTACTTTTGCAACTTTATTATAAACTTCTAATTATTTTAAAATAAAAACGAGGAGCACCTGGGTGGCTCAGTTAGGTGTCTAACTCCTGATCTCAGCTCAGGTCTTGATCTCACCAATGATGAGAGAACTCACTGCTCATGAGTTCGAGCCCTGCGTCAGGCTCTGTGCTAACAGCTCGGAGGCTGCTTTGGATTCTGTGTCTCCTTCTCTCTCTCTCTCGAAAATAAATAGCAATTAAATTAAAGATTCTCTCTCCCTCTCTCTCTTAAAAAATAAATTAATTAAAAAAATGCAAATGTGCATACTCATAATTTGTTTTCCAATAGTTAATGTTTGGGCCAAATGATTTCTTGAAGGTTTAAATGAACACTTGTCCACCAATTTCTTAGAGAAAACTAGTAAGGGTATTAATGTCTTCAAATATCGATTGGCTGAAGGACTGGGTCAGGACACTTTCTTTTTACTATATGTCAGGTCTTCCATCTTTATCTTGTGTCCAGGCTTCTAATTTTATCTAGAATCTGACCCTCACTTCTGAGCACAGCACCTACTTGCTAAACGGGGTTGGAAAGAACCTGTTTGGTCCTAGGTTATTCCTTCCTTCATTTGCTCATTTAATAATTTATCATTACAGGGGCACCTGGGTGGCTCAGTTGGTTAAGTGTCTGACTTCGGCTCAGGTCATGATCTCACAGTTTGAGTTTGAGCCCTGCGTAGGGCTCTGTGCTGACAGAGCTGCTTCAGATTCTGTCTCCCTCTCTCTCTGCCCCTCCCCCACTCACATTCCGTCTGTCAAAAATGAATAAACGTTAAAAAAATTAAAAAAAATTAATCATTACAGTGTTTCTGAACATTGTTAATGATTCGGAACTCAGGATTATCTCCTTTCCTGGGAGCAACAAGCCACAGCAAGACGACTACATTTGGTAAATAGCTTTGGCCTGAATCATTCATTCGATATCTATTTATTATCACCTAATTATGTGCCAGGCCCTGGTCAACTGCTGAAGATGAAGTGTAGGGTAAGAGTCATTGTTCATTTCTCTGTGGAGATGATAATGAAATCACTCAAAACAAATTCATGAGCACCTAGTATATGCAGCTCCACTTTGAGGAAAACAAAATGAAGACACAGTCCATGTCTTCGCAGGCAGTTACAACATAGTATTGAACAAAATTTAATAAAACACTAAATTATGTGGTTCAGGCGAAAATACCTTAGTAGACAGGAGAGGTAGGAGCCTAAAGAGAGCTGGAGAGTTAGGATTTCTGAGATGTTACATCCAAAGATGGGTAGGATGGCTAGGGGGGTTTTGGGGACAACAGCCATAAAGAATGTGGCCTTCAGCCTGAAGATGGACTGACAGACTTTCTGGAAATCTCCCATAGAGGAGTCCTTGCCTGCAATGTTAGGCCCTTCCAGACCCTGTGGTTTGCCTGCTGTCCTCAGCCGCGCTATCCTGCTCAGTTGCTGCCCCAGTTCCAGGCATACATTGGGATGTTCTGGAATTACACTTTTACCTTTGTGCACACAGATCAGCCTTCAGCTGCTATGATCAACCTCATTCATTTATATTCGCCTGTTCTTTTGCTTTCCTTTCTCCCTGAATTAATTCTCAAATAGACTCCGATTAGTAGCCCCTCTTGGGGTGCTTGGGTGGCTAAGCCGGTTGATAGTCCGACTTTTGATGTCGGCTCAGGTCATGATCCCAGGGCCACAGGATCAAGTCCTGCCTTGGGCTCCAAGCTGAGCCTAAGATTCTCTCTCACCCCCTCCCCCGCTCTCTCTCGCTCTAAGATTAAAAAAAAGAAGTAGCCCTCTTCAACATTTTAGCGCTAATTCTAACTTCTGTGCAAAGGCAAACCAATTCTAACCATGCATCTAAAGTACGCAGTTTCTTTATTACAGTTCAGCGGGAATTCCCTTCCCCAAATCGATGCTATGAATGACTGTTCTATAAACCTCACCGCTGCCGGTTGAAGCAAGCGTTATCAGGATCCCGACTTAATAGCACCCCATCCACGAGCCCACGTTTAGAGGGAGTCATCCTTCCGCTCCTGGTTTGCCTCCATTGGTAGACGGGCTGCGAGAAGCACACAGGAGGATGCCTTCACGCGAGAGCACACGGTTTTCCAGGGGAGGACCGCGAGGTACCGCTGGGCGTGCCTGGAGAGGCCGCTAGGGAAAGCGGGGGGCGAGGGTCGGAGCAGGAGGGGACCCGGCGGGCCCTGCCGCCTGCGACGCCGTAACAACCCGGCGTTGCCCGCGGCCTCTGCTGCTTCCGGGGACGGCGCCAGGCCCACCTCGCGCGACTCGCGCCCCAGAACGCCGACAGGGGCCGGGCCTCTCACCGGCGAAAGCCGCAGCGAAGCCCTCGCGCGGGAAATTTCAAAGGGCTCAGAGGCCACGCCCTCCCCAGAACCGGAAGCTTTTCTGTAGCGCCACCCGCAGGCAGGCGATTTAGAAGGGAAGGAGCCGCCGCAGAAACTGCAACTCCCAGAATGCAGCGCAGGGTTTCCGGTTTCCGGCGAGAGGACCGGAGTGTGTTTACACCGGCGGCTCTGCGGCCGGGTTCCTTCCGCGGGACGGGTGAGGGCTCTGCTCCCCGGGTCGCGCGGGGGCTCGACACGTGTCCATTAGTTAGTTGGTTCCGAGGGAGTGGGGGGGGGGGTCGTCACCTAAGAGATAGCGCCCCTGCCCCTCTATTAGCTGTCTGTAACCTTGAGCCAGGGACTTCACCTTTCTGAGTCACGGTTCCCTCGTCTTTAATGTTTGGTTGGTAATACCTGCCTCAAGGAACAGTTGTGAGGATTAAATGAGATATGGTATATAAAAAGACCTATTTATTTCTTTCCTTCTCACAAACCTGGAGATCGGTACCTTGAGGATGCCTTGGGGTCTGCTGTGCAGGTTCAGAGCCACACAGCCTTTTCTTCTTCTTCTTCTTCTTCTTCTTCTTCTTCTTCTTCTTCTTCTTCTTCTTCTTCTTTTTTTAGCTTCCTTACTGGAGGCCTCTTTGGAAGCAATAATGATTATAACGAGGGCTTGCCCTTCGGGTCTTCTTCCACCCTCAGCGTTTCTGATTCATTTTCTGGGGACCCACATCTGCCAAGCATTGGGACAATAAAGACAAAAATTCTAGTCTGCTATCAAGGGCCTTTGGGAATGGGTTGGGGATTGCGGTTGGAGAAGTAAATAGATATTTGTAACCCTTTGCCCTGAGGGAATGTGGGAACAACAGAGGAAAGAGAGAGGGGACAGAGAAGGTTGTATTTGAGTTGATCTTGGTAGTTTGTTAAGGGGCCAAAGGGAGGAGGAATTACATGCAGGGTTAGCAGATGAACAGAGATACAAAGTGAGAGACCTTTGTTAAGGCTGGAGGCTTCCTGGGGGTGGATTTAAGTGCTGGCAGGTTAGGGCAGGGCAGGGCTCTGTTGGGAAGGAAGGCTGGCAGAGGGAACAGAAAGAATGTTGTCATCAACAAAACAAATGTTGTCACGAGCCAGGCTGTGGAGTTAATAGACTTATTCATAGAAGTGGTTTGGAGTCGTTGGAGGAGTCCTTAGCAGAGGAATATCTCGATAAGATCTGCGTTTTAAAGTGATGATTAACTATGGAGAACAATTACCAGAAGGGAGGTGGGTGGGGGGATGGGTGAAATAGGTGAAGGGAATTAAGAGTACACTTATTATGGTGAGCACTGAATAATGTACAGAATTATTGAATCACTATATTGTACACCTGAAAATAACATAACACTGTTAACTATGCTGCATTGAAAAAAATAAAGTGATGCGTTGGGTGGCAGCATGGATGTTTGATAGGGAGAGAGGGAAGAGGCAGGGGCTTGTTATAAAGTTGTGGTAGTTCAAACAAGAGTTGATGAAAAAAATTGGAAATAAGGAGTGTACGTAAGGGAGAGGGTTGGATGATCTCATTTGAACCTCACAACATTCCATTTTTATGTCCACTTGAAAGATGAAGAAACTGAGGCCTAGGGAGCTGAAGTGTTTTTGCTGTTTATCATAGGATGAGTAAAGAGAGGACCCCAGATTCTAGTTCTGGCTTCCTGCTGTTGTACCCTGTGTTTTTCCAACAGTGTCCCCCTGAATTATCTTTCATTCAACCCCTTGGTGGGGTAAGGGTGGTGTAGGGTGGTGGTCTGTCCTTTAACCACTAAAGCTTTGTTCCTTTCCAGGGAGAAAGAGAGAGCGCGAAAGAGAGAGGATGTCTCTCTCAGACTGGCACCTGGCGGTGAAGCTGGCTGACCAGCCACTTGCCCCAAAGTCTATTCTTCAGTTGCCAGAGTCAGAACTGGGTGAATACTCACTGGGGGGATATAGTATTTCATTTCTGAAGCAGCTCATTGCTGGAAAACTCCAGGAGTCTGTTCCAGACCCTGAGCTGATTGGTGAGTCTCCGAATGGGCTGGGCTGCTGCTCTGCTGTCTTTCTGGGGAGAATACTTTTGGAATTACAGGGGTAAATTAAGAGTTTGGGATTCCTTGCCTCATGATGTTAATGGTCCAGGGAAGTGAGTGTAGTTGGGTGAATAGAAACACAAACCATGAAATAAAACTACCGGTTGCCATTTCAGTTGTGCATTATACTGTGTTCCTTTGTCACAGAGTTCTTTAACCATGACATTGTTAAATTTTTTCTCTGAAAGAGCAAGAATTTGGGGTAGGCTAGGGAAGGAGGAACTCATTGGGGGAGCCTCCCAGTATATGGCATTTGAGATGGGTTTTAAGGGATGATTAGAAGGATTTTTGTTTGCTTGCTTGGTTGGTGAGAGGGAAGGCAGTAAAAAAGGAAAGGAAGATGGCAAGGGAATTCTAGGTGGAGAAAGAAGGAATTTAAATATAACGTTAAATTATATTATAAACATAATTTATAACAGCTGAGGTGTCCAACTGGCAAAAACTATGTTCTTAGTCATAAAAACACTGGGTTCATCCTTTTTTGTTGCATTTTCCCATTCATCTAAATCAATCAGTCAGCATGATGTTAAGCTCTAGAGCTTACCTGTGCATAGATTCTGTATTTAATGAGTTTGTACTTGCTAATAATTTATTAAAATGTATTTATTAATTAAGAGTACTTTTAAAAGCATGTATTCTTCTCCAGCTATCTGTCCAATCAAGATAAGTTTCTTAGGGGCAGAAACTATCTACACTGTTTTGAAGAGCAAAATATAAATAGACAGTTCTCTTTTTAGATCTGATCTACTGTGGCCGGAAGCTTAAAGATGACCAGACCCTTGACTTCTACGGCATCCAACCTGGGTCCACAGTCCATGTTCTGCGCAAGTCCTGGCCCGAGCCTGATCAGAAACCAGGTGAGGAAGGGCCCTTAGACAAGCAGAGTTTCTATAATGTCTACAAGGAAAGGGTCTGCGTGCTCTTGAGGTCTGGCCTGGGTGGAACAAAGAAGTGATTTACTGAGATGGTGATGGAGGATATCTATATTACGTATTGGATTAGTCCCATTGATAATAGAGTGCAGTTTTGATTTTTTTTTAATGTTTATTTATTTTTGAGAGAGAGACAGAGCACAAGGAGGGGAGGGGCAGAGAGAGAGAGAGAGAGAAACAGACAGACAGACAGAATCCGAAGCAGGGTCCAGGCTCTGTCAGCGCAGAGCCCGACGCGGGGCTTGAACCCACAGACTGTGAGATCATGACCTGAGCCGAAGTCAGACGCTAAACTGACTGAGCCGCCCAGGCGCCCCAATAGAGTGCAATTTTGATTTATTTGCTGCCAACACCACTAACAGAAGGGGACTTGTTTCTCTACTTTTTAAGTTCATTACCCATTGTATTCTAATGGGTAGGGAGTGTGTGTCTATTTAAACTCCTTTAGATTAACAGTTTATTTCTCCGTGAACTTTGGATCTTTTTGTTGTTGTTCTTGCTAGAAAAAAGCTGAAACTCCTTATGCTCTCCTAATGCTGTAGCAAATCTTCCCACAAGCAGCCCCAGAGAGCTCACTTGTGCTGTACTGGTGGTTTATTTTCCCAAAGCTTGAAAATATTTGAACAGTACTAAAGTAGGTCTTGGAGAAAGCATACAAAACCTCTAATGCCGTTTTGACTTATTAATAAAAAGTGCTGCTTGGAATTCACAATTTCAGTTTTACGTCTGTGTTTTAAAAGCTTCCCCAAGGATAAAGCTAAGCTGTCAAAAGAGATTTGTTAAACTGCCCATCTGACATAGTTTTGGAATGTTCATGACTGCTGTGATTGGTTATCGGCGTGAAATATCCCCTTTTTTCAATTCTAAACATAAAGGACAAAAAGATCTCTTGTCCACTGACGGGGAGTGAGAAAGGGAAAGGCAGTCTCAGGGCGCCTGGGTGGCTCAGTCAGTTGAGCGTCTGACTTCGGCTCAGGTCATGATCTCATGGTTCGTGGGTTTGAGCCCCGCATCGGGCTCTGTGCAGACTGCTAGCTCAGAGCCTGGAGTCTGCTTCGGATTCTGTGTCTCTTTCTCTCTCTGCCCCTCCCCTGTTCACGCTCTGTCTCTCTCTGTCTCTCAAAAATAAATAAATGTAAAAAAATAAAAATTAAAAAAAATGGTCACTTTCTCTTAAAAAAAAAAAAAAAAAGAAAGGCAGTCTCTGACATTCACGGGTTGGCCTGGCCCTTGGCTAGGCCTTGAAACATGAACAATTTCAACAGATCACTAACACCTGTAAGGCCACTCACTCTGAGACTATAACGGATCAAGACAAAAATAAGATCCCTCTCATTTCTGAACAGAGACAAAACCCTGAACATGGTTCACATCACACAAGTGACCAAATATCCCTCCATCCTTTACTAGTTACAGCTTTGGCGTTGCTCTAGTTTTCTTTCCTTCTAGGTAAGAATTATTAGCTATCCAATCATAAAATCACCCCCACTTCCGGACAGCATTCAATCCAGAGCAAAACCCTACTTCTTGAAACCACCCCCCCACCCCAAATCTCCCAGCCGAAGCCCAAATCCTATAAATCTTCTCTAACATCATCTTATTGAGATACCGCCAATTCTGGTAGTGTGCATCCTCCTCTCTGCACAGAGCAGTGAACCCAACTTGGTCCACTGCAGGTGTGCCCCTCTGGTCTTTGGCTGGAGGGCACTGACAGAAGGAAAGTAACATTTGTTCCTTCTTCAAGCCAGATTGCTTCTCTTTGATATCCCATTTACTCATTAGACCTGCAGGCCAGGTAACAGCATTAGCATCTGATAGATGAAGAAAAAGGAACGTTAGAAAAGCTCTTTATTCAAGGTCACCTACTTAGAAAATTAATGCAAGAGCTGGGATGTGAATCAGGTTTTCCTGGCTCTAGGGCCCACATTCTTTCCACTGGGCTGGCTGCTTCCCACTTCCAAAGAGTGAGATGGAGATTAGCTCAGAGATGTTACAGAGACAACCATAACTCTTCGCTGATTCCTGGCTTTAGGTATGAAGATTCCGTTTCCTCCTCCCTTTGGCCTGAAGATTTATCTTTGGAACACGCGCATGTTTTATTGGGGGTGAAAACAAACTTAGATCCGAAAAGAAACGGTTCCACGATGGCATTTTGGATATTTTATTCTTGAGTGCTCTTATAAAAGGAAGCACAGTTCTGGGTCTCCCACTAGATGAGCGCCTGTAGGAGGAGAACCTGTCAGTTCCTCCCTTCCCACTTGGACCCCTTTGATGGTTCTCTGTGGCAGGTTACAGATCTCTTCAGGATCTTACTTAGCCTGCTCTTTGAGCAGGGATGTGTTCCCTGAGCTCTAGCCAGAAAAAATGACTTGCTATTCCGTCAAAGCACCTCATTCTTTTATTCTTCCTTGATTTTGCACACGTTCTCTCTTAAGCTTAGAATACCTTCTCCTCCTAAAAAGCATCTGCTTTACCTTAAATGTCCTCTCAGATGGTCTCCCCTGGGAGGCAGCCCTGTGTCCTAGCCTTTCCTCTTCGTAATGGCTGTCTGCCTCCAGTCCCTAGTGTCCTAAGTGGGGGCCACACCTCTGCTGAGGTCCTCAGCAGTGTAATTGTGTTGGTGTGTTTGATCTAGTCTTGTTTCTTCTACTGCCCCATGAGTTCCTTGGTGGCAGGGACTCTTTATTTTTTGCCTTTCTGTGCTTTTCCCAAAACTGGGTATGGAGTAAACGCTTAGTACGTTTGCTGAATGAATAAATCAGGTAGTTTACTTAAGATGAGTATTTTTTGAAAGGTGTCACCCCCCTCCCCCCGATTAGAAGTATAGGTAAGGACGTGGTTGGTGCCCTGAACTCCAGGGTGCCAGTCACCTTGCTTTGGGACCAGTGCCCCTGGAGTTGGGCAGCACACTGTACAGTCACAAGCAGCTGTCCTAGGTGAGGGTAACCACACTTAAAAGTGTGACCCGGTGTGAACTTCTACCTATTCCCATCCTTTTACCCAAATTTCTTCACCTACGAAATGGGCTGATATCCTAAATGGTGAAGTAACCAGTTAAAACTAAGCCAACTGCTAAACTTTCCCATATATACAAATCATAGTGTCCCAAAACCAGAAAGGAGCTTTGAGTCCCAGTGAAACGCTTGCCGTCGGGCATATGTGATCCAAGGTTAAGAACCCTAGAGGTACAGTGTGTTTTCTTGGCCCTTATGTATATATTTTTAAGATTAAAAATAACATTACAGAAGCCTCAAAGAAAATATCACAGAGAAAACAATTAGCCTTGATCCTGCCACCCTACCCTAAGTTGTCCCCTTCCAGCCTCAGACCACGTGCACACTGACACATTTTACGGAGTTTTACTAGAGAACATATGTACAACTTTCTGTTCTATTTCTTTCTCGTAACATATTGTGTCAGCATCGCTCCATATTGTTCAGATGGCTTTTGGTACTTATTTTAAATCACTGTCTAAAAGTCTACTGAGTTGGCTATACGTTCCTCCTTTTCAAATGTACGTCTAGAACTCCTGCAGTGGGATATTGATCAGAGCGGTCTCTTTCAGGTGCTGAGATCCACCTCGGCCGCAACCTGAATTTGTTTGCCTTGTGTACTGCAGGTGCTCAAAGGAGGGTGCAGCTCTCACGTCACTGGTGGCATCAGTGGGGTTTTCTGAATGGGCGCTCATGTTCTTTGTGGGGCGCTGAGGGGAACACGCCGGAACGATGCTCTGCCTCTGGCGCAGGGACAGGGCCGGGTTGTAGGTAACTGAGTGTCTTGTCCCCAGAACCTGTGGACAGAGTGGCTGCCCTGAGGGAGTTCCGGGTGCTGCACACTGCCCTGCACAGCAGCTCCTCCTACAGGGAGGCGGTGAGTGTGTGCCGAGGCCCCTTGCCCGAGACTCTTGGCAGGATGGCAGGAGAGGGTGTGAACGCTGGTGAGTGGTGTCGAGTGGGAGCTGGAAGCCCGTTGCCATGGCTACTAACAGTTCCTTGGGGAGTTTTTGTCATGTCTGTGGGTCTCAGTAGAGCCCTATCATCCCCCAAACAGGCTCTCTCAGCTCGGTCTTGTTGATTTCCTCTCGTGATAATGATACTACCTCTCTTGATCCTCGGTTGGCCTCATGGAATGAATATAGGTACAGCCAATGGACGCACATGCTGTTTCTGCCGGTCGTCATTCTTTGACTTTTGCTGAACTGCCTGCCCACTGCTCCTTAACCTGGATTTCCTTGCTGGGCAAACACGCTGATGTCTTTCTGTAGGAGAGTTGATAAGCCAAATTAATAGAGCTGCAAACTTCCCAACCTATATGCATATGAAATGATAATTTTATAGAGATTTAAAGGGCCTTTGAGACCTAGAAGAACGTTTGCTTTTGGGCTTGTAAAGAGAGCTTTTATTTTGGAAGTATTAGAACCACAGATGAAGGAAAGCACTAGAGATGGAAGGTTTACTGTGGTCTTGCTTTCTTTCTTTCTTTTTTTTTTTTAATTGTTTGTTTCCCCTCTGGTAAGCTACAGCCTTAGAGAAAAAAGAAGTTCATCTGTTTCCTGGGGCCATTGTTGCTTTGTGGTGGTGTGTGGACAAGCACACAGGGGGGAAGGACTTCAGCGGCGCACAGGTGTTTGCTGAGTGGATTGAGCTGGTTGAATGCTCAGAGCCCCCACCCCCACCCCCATTTCTCCTGCAGGTCTTTAAGATGCTCAGCAATAAGGAATCTCTGGATCAGATCATTGTGGCTACCCCAGGTCTCAGCAGTGACCCCATTGCTCTCGGTAAGCGCCGGACTGAGCTTGAGGAAACGGGAGTTGTTGGAGAAGGAGAAACAGGGAGAGGCAATTACCAACTTGTGGAGAATCACTGGTCTTGTTGGGGGAGGGGGGTAACTAAGATGTGTTACATATACCCAGCCCTCCAAGAGCAGTCAGTGCCACCAAGAAATCATGGCCTACCCAACATCATGGCCCAGACTATAGGATGCCAGATGGGGGCAGCATTTAGCGCCCAGGAGGGAAGGCTTCCTACACACGTTGGTGGCCAAGGGAGGAACCCAGACATACAGGGAAGAGAGGCTGACGTGTCGGTATGCAGCATGTGACCTAAGTGCAGAGGGAGGTGGTGAGTGGGGAACACGGTGGAGAGCACTTGGGTTGCACTTCTTGGTGCTCTCTTTCCTCCCCTTGTCATGAGAGCTGCTCTGTGGTCCTGTGTCCCTGTTGAGCCGGTGGCTCTGAGGCCTGAAGCCTCTCCACACCCTCCTGGATCTGGCTAGATTCCCAGTGTCTGAGGTGAGCCCTGTTCTCCTTCAGGCGTTCTCCAGGACAAGGACCTCTTCTCTGTCTTTGCTGACCCCAGCATGCTTGACACGTAAGTCTACCCATCTTATTAAAGGGCACCCTATCTGTCTTCATGGTTGGGCCAGAAACCTAATCGTCACCCCAGATTCCGCTCTTAGAGCCCAACCCCATCTCTCCCCAAGTCCACCTGTTACGTACATCAGGAGGTGAGAAAGAGCAGGGAATCCCAGTAGACGGACAAAGCCCAAGGGCAGGGACCCGTGGAGATGCGAAGTTGAGGCAGGGTTCGGAGGGAGGTGGCTTTGTGGCTGGGCTCAGTTCAGATCTCATTCGGTAGACATTGGAGAGCCTTTGAAAAAAAAAAAAAAATATATATATATATATATACACACATATATATATTTTTTTTTTTTTGAGAGAGAGCGAGCACGCACCTGCACGAGGGGCAAAGAAAGAGAGAGACAAAGGATCCAAGGCAGGCTCCATGCTGACAGCACAGAGCCCAATGAGGGGCTCGAACTCACTAATCATGAGATGATCTGAGCCGAGGTCAGACGTTTAACCAACTGAGCCACCCAGGTGCCCCGAGCCTTTAAAATATTCTAAGATGGGGAAGGATACAGGTGCATTGGTCCCTAAAATTTTAGAGCTGGAAGGGACAGTAAAAGTTATAGACTTTATTTTGCAAGTGAAGAAAACAGCTCCACCCTGGGAAGAGAAGGGACCTGACAGAGTCTGGGAAGATGAGACTGGAGAGGGACCCCTGAGCCTCCTGGGCTGTGCATGTCCCATCATGCCTTGCCGGAGGGCAAGGTGAAGCATTGGCAGTGGACCATAGGGCTGGGGGCCTTGCCGCGGCTGCTGAGGGCAGAGCAGGAGAACAGGGCCCCCTGGTGGGACGTGCCGAGGAATTTCAAGTCCGGCAGGGGAGTGCAGCTGTTTTGAGGGGCACCCAGAACTTCGGTCACTCTTGTGTTTCTTCCTGCCTCTGTCCCAGGTTGGTGCCTGCTCACCCAGCCCTGGTCAATGCCATCGTCCTGGTTCTGCACTCGGTGGCTGGTAGCACCCCACTGCCGGGAGCCGACTCCTCTTCGAGGAGCATGCCCTCCAGCTCGTACCGGGACATGCCAGGTAGGCCCCAGAGAGTGTAACGGAGGCCCCCTCGGGAGCCGGCACGGGCCCAGGGATTTGCTTTACTCAGCAGCTATGTATAGCGCTGGCAGAGGGCGTTCCTTGGGAACTCTCGGTTTGAGTCAGGGAGTGCATCTGTCCTGTAATTTTCCAAGGGGAGAGATGAAAATGTGAATTTGGAGAGTATCTGAGCTGAGATTCTGGAGCTCCGCCTGTGCCTTTCTGTTCTTCCTCCCGAAATCTGTTCTCCCCTCCTCCAGGTGGCTTCCTGTTTGAAGGGCTCTCTGACGATGAGGACGATTTTCACCCAGTAAGTGGCCTGGCTGCCTGCCAGCTAGAGGTGGTGCCGGGGCTGCGCCTCTCCCTGGGACTTGGCACACCCAGGCTGGGGGTGGTCTTAAACCCTCTGGTGGCCCATCTATGTCATACTATTACTTTCTGAGCCTGGCAGCTTGGGGAGGCTCCTTCTGTTCCAGCCGTGGGGGCAGGTTCATCTGGGAATGTCACGGTGCCACTTCCCTGATCCTGGGTGCTTCTCTTCTCCAGACTTCCAGGTCCACGCCCTCTAGCAGCACTCCCAGTTCCCGCCCAGCCTCCCTGGGGTACAGCGGAGCTGCTGGCCCCCGGCCCATCACCCAGAGCGAGCTGGCTACTGCCCTGGCCCTGGCCAGCACCCCAGAGAGCAGCTCTCACACGCCGACTCCTGGCACCCAGGTACGAAGACAAGGGCCAGCCAGGCCCCTGGGGAGAAGCTCCCCAGTGCTACAGTGGGTTTACCTTTGCTGACCCTGGTGCGAGATCTGGTTTGAGCTGAAGTCTTCCTGGAATGCTGGTGGCGTTCTCACTGCAGCTCGGTCCCCGTCCCCCTGACTTCCTTCAGGGCTCAGCATCCAGGCTGCAGTACAGTCCAGAATCCCTCCCCTTTGTAGCTCAGACCTCCCCACACGTGCTGTGCCCTTCTTCATCCCTGACAGGGCTTGGCCGTCACCGGCTTAAGCATTCCCGGTAATGGTCACTCTAGCTGCCAAGGCCATCTCTCCCAGTGCTGGGGTCCTAGGCTACGTCCGAGGCTCAATTCCATTTCCCTGGAGCAGAAGAGGATGGAATCTTTCCTGGCCTCAGTGAGCTTTTAGGCACCCCTGTGTGGTTGTCCCACATAGGTCTCTGCTGGGAGGCAGTAGTTGGGTACCCCAGGGACCCACGAGGGGGTGCTGTGATGGCCTCATGTATATGCTGGAAGATTGGAGTGGCTCTGAGGGTGGCACTGACCACTGATTTGTCTCTAGGGCCATTCCTCAGGGACCTCACCAATGTCCTCCGGTGTCCAGTCTGGGACACCCATCACCAACGATCTCTTCAGCCAAGCCCTACAGCACGCCCTGCAGGCCTCTGGGCAGCCCAGCCTTCAGGTGGGTTTTCCCCACTCCGGGATCCATGTGGCTTCCTAGTTACTGTGAATACTGAGCTGCTTTCTGCCCTCTAGAGGGCCTTCTTCGCTCTAGGAACAGCTGGGACATGGCATTGTGACAGGAGAGGACGCTCCCAGCAAGGGCAGTTGTCCCTGTGGCTTCCACTCCTGTACCCTGTGGCCGTGGCCGGACTCCACTGATTGTGTGGCTGGGACACTTACTGGCTGTTTCAGTCAAAGAGTCATTCATTCAGTCCATGAGCATTGACTGAGTGTTGAGCACTGATACACTAGATCCGGGTCCAGCTCCTGGGGGCAGAGGTGAGCTGTCATCATCTCTGCCGTGGAGAGGTACCAGGAGACTGAAGCTGGGGAGCAGTAGAGTGAGAAGCCCCACCCAGGCTTGAGGTGAGGGCCTGGGTCAGGCAGAACTTTTCTGAGGAAGGGGAGTTCGAGCTGAGTATCAAAGAATAGGTTAGAGGTTAGCTAGACAGGGAAGGGGGTATTCAGGCAGAAGGATGGTGTCCAGGCAGAGGTTAGCTAGACAGGGAAGGGGGTATTCAGGCAGGAGGATGGTGTCCAGGCAGAGGCAGCCACCCGTCGGAGCAAATATATGGAGGTACATGTGACATCCCCAAGCCTGCAAGGCCAGAAGGCAGTGTCCCCTTGGAGAAGATCCTCAGACGGAGCCCGAAAACAGGGGAGCAGGACACTGAGTGTGACAGCCTCGAGTGCTTGAGTAAGGACACCAGACCTGATCGTGCAGTCACCAGGGAGCCAAGGAAGGTTTTACACCATCACTGCTCTGCTTCACAGAAAGGTCACTCGAGCAGCTAGTGGAAGACTGTAGGAGCCAATGTATTGCATATCACTGCACACCAACTGTCTGCCTTACTGTTTCCTTTGTTCCTCACTTGAGTGTGGGGGTGAGTGTCACTTCTGGAGTTTGTCCAGGGTCATAACACCATCAAGTGGGAAAGACGGTTCAGGCTTGTGTGGTTTCCTCTAAACCTGTGCGGCCCTGGTGACGGTGAGGGGAACAGGAGCAGGACCTGTGGACAGCTCGTCTTTTCTGCTCCTTCATCTCCCCCAGCTAGAAGCCTGTTCACTCTGCTCTCTTCGCTGGCTCCACCTGACCCGTTGGTGTTTGTGTGATTTTTGAAAAACCCGCCACACTTCACCCTTGCCTGCCTGCCTGCCTCTCTGAATTTGTATTTCATCCCCACTGCCTTCTTCCTGCGAGTGAGCCCATTGTCTTCCCTGAGTTGTGCACTTCGTCCTTCATGAAGTAGAGATATTAATAAAGCTTTGAAAGTACTAAAAGAAAATGTGGGTTAATCTCTTTAAGCTCTTATAGTAGAGAGGGCCTTTTATAGCTGAGAGTCAAAATCAGGAGCTATGGCATAAAAAGTGATACGTTTTGAGTTTGTAAAAGTGAAGATTTCTGCATAGCAAACCAAACCAAACAAAAAAACAAGCAAAGGCCGACAACAAACGGGAAAAAAATCTGTAACACATACCTTCCCTGGTGTGTAGAATTCTAGTAATTTAGGACCAACCACTCTGTAGAAAAGTGGGCAAAGGACAGGAACAGGCTCTTCGTGGAAAGGAAGTGCTGATGGCCTTAAAGCCGTGTGATTCCCTGCAGCCCCATTTCTTGGAATTTCTCCTGGAGATGGATGTGTGTGCACGTAGAAAACGCCATTCGTACAGAGGTAATCACCGCGGCATCGTTTGTAGTGGCAAAAGGTTGGAAACAGCTCAGTTACGGTACATTTCAGGACATGTATGAGTTGGAATATTGTACAGTTATTAAAAAGTTCTCTAGTGGCATAGAGAGATCATCAGGATACATGAATTATGTTGGAAAAAAGGCAGGGGCTGAGGGTAGAACAAAGGTCTAAGAAAAGGGTAGATAGATATGGGAATATATATTTGCGTTTTCTCAAAGACAAGTAAAATAGGTTATCTGGGGTGGGAATGGGAGTGGACAGAGGGAGACTTTTCACTATACATCACGCTCGAAAACAAAACTAATTTAAAAACGTACCCCCTGCCCCCATCTGTGTGTAAGTGTCTGTCTGTCTATACATAGAGCTGGAGAAAGAAAGTAATTTAATTTTTTAAAATTTAGATAGTGAGTAATCTGTGCCTTCTTTTTTAATCCTTATGTTAATTTTTTCCTTTTTTTAATTGGGAAAACTTCTCGTTTGTTCTCTAAACTCTCAAGGCCCTCTGGTAGTCTTCCTAGAAGCCCTGTGTTCTGCGGAACCTCCCGTCAGCGACTTTGCCGTAGGACCCGACCTCCCTCCCTCCCCGTGAAAGAGCAGAGGCAAGCAGGTCTCCTGGAGACCCCAACTAATGGCCTCCCTTGTCCTGTCTCTGCAGAGCCAGTGGCAGCCCCAGCTGCAGCAGCTACGCGACATGGGCATCCAGGACGATGAGCTGAGCCTGCGGGCCCTGCAGGCCACTGGCGGCGACATCCAAGCGGCCCTGGAGCTCATCTTTGCCGGAGGAGCCCCGTGAACTCCTGCTCCTCCTGACCCCCCAGCAAACTGCCAAGGCGGCTGCCCGTGGGAGGCACTCCTGAAGGTGCCCCATCTCTCCTCTCCCCAATACATCTGATGGTCGACCTTCCGCCTTGTCCATTGCTTGGCCGTCCTGGCCGATCTGAGCTGGTGGAGGCAGTGGGGCGAGCGTGGTGTGTGGGGCGTGGTGCCGGAGGGTCGGGGATTGTGGCTGCCCCTGCTTTGGAGCCCTGGGTGGAGAATGGTAGACCCCTATCATGGGATGTGTGATGCCCACATTCTCTTTTTTGGAGAAGTTTCCAGTGATAGCCCCAGGCCCTTTGTTACTTTGGGGTGTGGCAGCCTCGGGACACGCCCAAAGCTGGAGCAGAGCTGCCACCCAGTGTCAGGGTGGCTGCTGTGTGGTGGCTGTGGCCAGAAGAGGCTTGTGCCTTCGAGAGGACCCCAGTCTGAGGAGTGGCCAGGTGCAGTCTCACTGTGAGCTGGTAGGGCGGCTTGCCTTCCCACAGGCTTCCACAAGATTCCGTATTCCTTCCTGGCCTCCTCTCGCCAGGGAGTGTTCAGTGCCTATCCTGTAAAGCTGCCAGAGTGTGGGCCTCAGAGCTGTGCCAGGAGGCAGGGCCCTCCTCTCTGTCCTGAAGGCGTAAATACAAGAGCAGTTAAATAACAATACTAAACAACAACACCAACACAAACGGGGCCCAGCTTTCCTCTTGAAGAGAGGGCACCAACCCCCAAGCTGCTGCTCCATCTGCCCGAGCTCTCGTTCCCCTTGGCACAGTGTTCCCTCCTGCGCCGCAGACACGTCCAAGTTGAGCGAGTGGGTTTCGTGTGCTTTGAGTACTTTGTCAGGAAGAGATCCTTCCCCTCAGATGGTGTTTCAGTGGAAAGGAGCTCGGGTCTGCTCCTGCGCTGTGCCTTAGGCAGACGTCCCTCCCGCCACATCCATGGTCCTGGTCGTTCAGCCTCTGCTTGTCACTTCCTGGGACGAGAGGTCTACCACTTATAGGACTGCCTGTTCTGTCCTTTGGTCCCTTTTCTGCCCTGAGGGAGCACACAGCCAAGCCTGCTGCCCCCTCTGCTCTGTTAGCATGGCTCTAATTAGGGAGAGGGTGACAATTCACTTGCCCCTTTGGCCGGTGCTGGTTTTGGTGCCTTGCACATCCTGTTCTCCATGAACGGCTTCCAGTTTATCAGTGATGCTCTTAAAGGGAGGCACTCAGGAGGACCCCCTGTTCTAGATATGGCCTGAGTAGCATGTTGTTCTGCCCCTCCTCTAGAAAATGTGAAGTCTTGCCACATTTCCCTCTCCATCCCAGAATTAATGTTGAGAGGGGTTTGCATTGGCTGAAAGGGCTTAGAACTTACCGGGCTTCTTGGTGCTGGCCTCTTTTGTGCCTCAGTGGTCCACCTGGAGCCCAGCTGCCTCCTTGTGGTGGGAGCAAAGACCGAGAAGGAAGCTCTGTCTTTTCACCCAACGTCTCTGGCTTGTTTGTGGTAGAAACAGAGGCCAGTTCCAGCCACATGGGACCACTTGGTCAAATGGGGCTGACACAGCCCTTCTCCCCACGACGCTGCCTGCCTAGAGCTAGTTTCCGTTCTGTGGCCACTCATACCCTGCCCCTGGGGACTGCCATCACAGGCAGTGGGGCTCCTTAACTCTCCCACTCCATTACGCTGGGGGACATTTGGGTAACACTGCCGTGTCCCTGGAACTGACCCCCAAATACCAGTTGTACTGCTTCCCAGAATTGAACCATTTCCACGATTTCCCCTTCCCTTCTTTGTCAGCTCTTTCCTCCAAGGTCTTGGCAAGTTGGCTTTACTTCCTGTGGCCATGTTTGAAGTAATATATGTTGAGTCTGATAAGTGCCCCCACAGAACCTGGGGCTTTCCACGGGCCAAGGGTGCCTTCCTCACCATTGTTCCCTTCATGCTTCCAACAAACATTCGTTCAGCCTCCACTCTGTGCCAGGTAAACCTGATGGGGCCCTTGCTGTCACGGAGCCAAACACCTGATGAGAGCCGGACGAGGCAGGTCCCCATGGAAAGGGGAGCTCATTTGGGTTAGGTGTGGGTGAGGGAGAGCTTCTTGGAGAGAGTGGTGTCTGACTGGAGAGTTGAGGGGGGGGAGGAGTTGGACAGGAAGGTGTATGTGCTGAGCGGGCTAGGAGCAGGGAGAATACAGCTCCCGTAGCCCTGTGTGGCAGGGTGGATTTTTGAGGTAGGCAAAGGCTGGATCGTTTTAGGCCAAGTAAAGAGTTTGGACTACCCCTAAGAACACTGGGAGTCAGGAGATTCTGAATCCAGGGAGAGTGAGGTCTGCATTTTAGATGGGTCACTGGCTGCTGTGTGTGAACAGGCGGGGAGTGGGGCAGGCTTGAGGCAGGGATGCCAGTGAGGAAGCTGTGATCCACTTAGCACTGACCGTGGGCTCACCTGGCAGTGTGGCGGTGTGGGAGGAGGGCTGGTGCAGAGCCATTTGCGGAATTAGTGTTCCTTTGGCCTCTTGGGAAAGGTGAGCGTTACTTAATCAGCCCCGTTTTTCAGGTGAGGACACGGGTTGAGAGGTGAGGTTGTCCGTCCACAAGCGCTGTTAAGCATTGGACAAGTCGGCCTTAGGAGCTCAGGTCTGTCTTTCTCCAAAGCTGGTGCACTTCCCACTGCTGCTCCTGGCTGGTGGGTGAGTGTGGGGCGGCGGGGGGGGGAGGTGGTGCAGGGTCTGACCAGGCGGAGGAGCTTGGGCATTATCCTGAAGGCAGAGAGCACCCCTTGGATGGCTTTAGGCAGGGCGGTGAGGGGGCTGGATTCGTGTGAGGTAACCTGACAGCTGTGTGGAGGCTGGATTTGTGGGAAGTGAGATTGGCAGTGGGAGACCGGCTAGGCGGCTCGCTGCCTGCAGATGGGATGCACGTGGGGTCTAGAGCCGCAGTAGGGGGGCTGGGTGGAGGGGAGGGACGTGAGATGTGAAAGACCGACTAGATGTGGGGACGAAGGAGATGGAGGAGGTGGTGGGGCATGAGTGGGTAGTGCGGTAGTGAGTGGCGGTGCGGCCAGAATAAGGGACTGGGGGTTGGATTTGGAATGCAGCACCAGTTTGGGACACGTCCGGTTCACAGTGCCATGGGGCAGCTAGGTGGGGATGTCTTGTAGAACAGTGGGTGTTTCTTAAATTTTTTTAAAAAATGTTTTTATTTATTTTTGAGAGAGAGAGAGACAGCGTGAGCAAGGGAGGGTCAGAGAGAGGGAGACACAGAATCTGAAGCAGGCTCCAGGCTCTGAGCTGTCAGCACAGAGCCTGATGTGGGGCTCGAACCCATGAACCGTGAGACCATGACCTGAGCCGAAGCCGGATGCTTAACTGACTGAGCCACCCAGGCACCTCACAGTGGGTGTTTCTTGAGTTAGAGATAATGATCAGGAAGTCTTGGCTGAAGACTTGGCCTGTGTCCTGTGAGAAGGGAATTCGACTTTTCAGGGATGGGTAGCAGGCAAGGGACACCCACTAAGGAGTTAGACTTTATAGGGATGGTGACTGGTGACCATGGAACATGGAAGGGGGTGGTCTCCGCCGCTTCTGGGAAGGCGAGACCGGGAATCATCAAAGCTGGCAGAATGGAAGGAATTGGACAAAGAGGGCACGGTCAGTGCTGTTGAGAGACCTAGCAGCCAGGGCTGACCTTGGACTTGGTGACTTGAGCCATAGTGGCCTTGCAGAGACGTTATAGTGGAACCAGAAAACAGTGGCAGGGGTTGAGGCCTGAATAGGTGGGGGCAGCAGAGGCAGGGAGGGCAGAGAACTCTGGAGAACCTTGCCTGCAGGAGGGTAGCTGGAAGGGAGATCGCTGGCAGTTGGAGGGGAGATGGGACTGAGCGTGAGCTTTTGCGGTTCAACGGAGGTGAAGTTGGAATTGATCACGAGAACTTTTCTAGGAAGCTAAGGGGAAAAAAAAGGAAGAGACCCCAAAATAGAATATGTAAATATGCAGAGATGGGTGAGTTTTCTGAACAGATCCCTTCTCCTGATATAACTCAAATTTGGCTGGGGTGGCATGGGCTGGGCTGGCACAGCTTGCTGGGCACATGGGCCCCGGTTCTGCTCCTCGCCTTAGCCCCATCTGGCCTGGGCCCCAGACCAAGCTCTCAGAGCCCTACCCTGAGCTGGCCTTTTGTCACTTCTGCCACGGGCCATGGCATTGAATGTCTGGTGAGAATGTTGGGGAGTTATTTAGGCCTCCATGTGCTTACCCAGCCTCCCCAAGCACCCTCTGGGCCTGGGTGGGGGTTGGGTCGGCTTGGCTATGCCCCTGGTTTCCCTGGGCCCGCCCTGTCTGGCTCCTTCAGGCTCTGCAGTTGCTGGTGACAGCATTCAGCTCGTGTGCTTGCGATGTGTTGCGCAGAGACCCAGGCACTGCCCTACCACACCTCGGCAAAGTGGCTGACAGCAGTCCAATAGGGTACTACTCACTTATCAAGCACCCTCTCTGTGCCCGTCATCGAGCTGGGTACTCACAGATGCCATCTTAGGTGAGCCTCCTAACGATCCTGAGAGGTAGATATTACCCCATTTACTGATGAGTGCTTCCTCTTGTAACGGGATGTGGCTGTGCTGGGAAACTGGCCTTTCTAGGACTGGGGTGGGATTGTATCAGCACGAGGCCTTCCTTGTGCACACCTGGGGCCTGTGGAGGCACTGTGGGACCTGCTCCCATCCCTCCAGGAAGTGGCAGCTCCGGTCCTAGAGGGGAATCAGTCAGACTGGCTGAGAGTTAGGTCTTTTCCACAGGCAGCCTAACCTCTTGGAGCCTTGCTTGTGTCCTGTTTGACATTTCCTCTCAGTTTATAGAAGTGGATATTGACAGTGTGTAAATCAGAGATAGAAGAGCACTCAGAGCTGGACTGGTGAATGTTCTAGATGACTGATGGAGTCAGGGCAACCCTTACAAGAAGGGCAGGAATAGGGACAACCTGAGGTCCTGTGGTGGGGACTAGAAAACCAATTGCTCCCATGCAGGATGGGTTCATTTTCTCCCCTCCTAGGCCCAGATTCAGACTCAGCCTTTCTCAACCAGAGTTCCAGAAAGCCACTGCTGATCGGTGTGAACTGGCGTAAGGATGGCCCTGGGCTGAGATCAATAGGATTTAGCAGCCTGGTATCTCAGCCCAATAAGGCAGTGCCTTTTGGGGGAGGCGGGTCTATAGCCAGGAGGGAAATCAGTCTCCCAACCCTTTACTACTCAGCCTTTCTCTAAATGTTGTGTTCTGATCTGCCACCAGCATGCTAGTTTTGAAGGAGATGGACACAGGGGTGCCCAGCTGGCTCAGTCAAGAGAGTGTGCGGCTCTTTTTTAAAAAACTTTTTTAAGTGTTTATTCATTTTTGAGAGACAGAGAGAGATGGAGCGGGGGAGGGGCAGAGAGAGAGGGAGACGCAGAATCCGAAGCAGGCTCCAGGCTCTAAGCTGTCAGCACAGAGCGAGATGCGGGGCCGGAATCCACGAACTGTGAGATCATTCCCTGAGCTGAAGGTGGACACTTAACTGACTGAGCCACCCGGGTGCCCCAAGAGAGCGTGCAACTCTTGATCTTAGGGTGTGAGTTCAAGCCCTACGTTGGGTGTAGAGCTTTCTTTAAAAAAAAAAAAAAAAGTAAATGAAGAAGATGGACACAAGCCGGGCTGCCCAGCACCTAAGAGCTTCTCTGTAGAAGTTGGTTAAATGACTGACTACTGATGTCCTGGGAATCAACGAGGATCACAGAGAACAAGCAAAGCCCCATGAGGGACCTAGTTGGAATTGGGGTTATTTGCCCTGAAAAAAGAGTAGATTTAGAAGGGCATGACCTCTGCTGAAATTCCCTATTAAAATCCCCTGGCTGTATCCCAGGAAGAGGGACTAGACATGGTCTGTGTGGCCTCAGAGGACAGATTTAGGACCACTGGGCAGGAGTCTTCCGAGAAAGATGGCTTAATGAGAGCTAAGTAAGATGCCTTGGAAGTGAGCTCATCGTCACTGGGGGTATGTAAGAGGCTTCATGACTGCCATCTAGGCTGTGGTGAGGGGCTCCCAGGTTGGACTGCGTGACCTCCGAGAGTCAAGAATTGAATTCTTCGATCACTGTATCGACAAAAGAACGTGAACGGTCTGTGGGAGATCACATGTCTGCATGTGTTTCTTTTCATTCAGGTGGCCCCAGCAGGCTCAGGTGACACATCAGAGCTGGGAGGGACCTGGGACACCTGTCCTACAGAGATCATTTTAAAAGCATATTTGTTTCAATCTACAAACAAGGAAACGCAGAAAGCAGGAGAAAGTTTGGTCTATCTCTTGTCTAGATTGGAGGGAAACCAGAAGGATAGCTTCTCTTTCTCATTTTGTAAACAAAGAAATGGAGGCCTGGGCTGGGGCAGGGCTTTGCTTAACTTGGGTCACTGGCCGTGCTGGGACATGCTCTTTGACCTCTCAGCCACATCTAGTCAGGAGACTCTGTTAGTTGGGATGGGTTCCACATGACTCCCACGAGATCCTGCTGTGCCACAGGCCTTGGGCACCGAGAATGGAGGCTCAAAGATGGGGGTGGGGGTGGGGGACATGGTGGGGTGGAGGGAGGAGTTTGTCTCCAGAAAGGCTTGGGAGTCTGTGTATCTATCCAGTCTATGCTGAGACTCCCCTCTGTTCCAAAGTGGCCACCAGGTGGCACTCCTGCCACACAAGCCCAGGGCCTTGTGTGTAGAGTTTTGGGGAGAAGACACTGGGTTGCCCCTGGAAGCCACGGGAGGACCTGGCATGTTTTTAGGTGAGCTGAGTGTCCTGATGGAAGGAGAAAAGGTCTAGCTCTTATTTGCCAATCTCCTGTCCATCACCGAATATTCCCCTGTGGCCTTTTACTTTTGTCTCTCCACTTGGCAGACCCCGATCTTAGCAACTTAGGGTAGGGCCAAACAAAAATGCATCTGGAATAACTAGGTAAGAAAACAGAGATAGAGGAATGGGATGCTTCGGGAAAAGTGCGGGCCCTCAGGACTAGGAATGGTGGTGGCTGTTCTGTGAAGTTTTCCGTCTCTGGTGGGCTGGGCAGATGCGTGGGAGGCCGTGGCTCTGAGCTCGCCTAGAAGGAAGAGGCAGGCTTGGATAGGTGGGGAGAGTTTTAGGGGCAGAGCTCTGAGGGGAGGGGGAGATGTACCAGGGCCTGCGCACGCCAAGGTGGGCGTCCCGTGTGTACATCACGTGGTCCATGCCTAAGCCCTGATGTGGTCTTTGGAGTTTGGGCCAAGTACAGGGGAAGCAGATGCTGTTGTGTCTATGTGTGTGCCCATGAGATAGTCATGGGTGCATACAGTGAGGACACAGTAAGTTGGAATTTCCAGACGTGGCCTGGGTAGCCATAAACATTTTACTTTTGAGGGATTTTTTTTTTTTTTTTTTTTTTGCCACTGTTTTAAAACAGAGTTTCAACAGAAACTCAATTTTCAGCTTCTGGCGAAAAGTTAGACTGCCTGTCATACTGGATGTATTTTCCCATGACCCCTATGGCCTGGGGCTGAACGGTAACTGCCCTGTAGACATTAGAGCTGCTGTTGTGAGTGGACAGCCCTAGGTGGACACCGAGTTCTGAGACCTCCTTGCATGGTGAGTCTAGCATGAAGGGGCTGTTATGGGCTTGGGCGCCTGATACCTACGACAGGCTTCTTGTTAGGGGCGAGTCATTGCTTTGAAGACCCATGGAATCCGGGCTGAGGAGCGGGTCAGAGAAAGCTTGGAGAGAGGAGGAATGCTCTGAGTAGGACCCTGCAAAGCTTTGCTTGGAAGTCTGGGGAGGGGTCCCAATGCTGCTTCGGGGCCATGAACTTCAGGTCGGTGTATGTCCATTTCTCTGACTCCCTAAGGGCCCTTTTGGATTTTGCTGTGCCTCAGCTCCCCACAGGAAAGACCCCTTCGAGGTCTCTTTCTCCAAATAGGAGCCCCTGCACCATTTCTTTCTCCCAGCCTTGTCCCTGGACCCCCCCATATGGGGAGCCATGGGAAAGGGGGGAACAGGAGTGCACCTTCCCTCAGACCTGTCCGCATTCACATTCGTGGCTTCCTCTGCTTATCCATTTCCTCCCATTTGCTGTAAGTAGAGATTATGCCCCTGCTCTTGGTCCAGGCCCCAAAGCTAGCCTTGGCCTCCAGTGAAGCAGGCAGGCTCTTGTCACCACCTGTCCCATCCTCATTTGATTTCCCTGTGCTGCCTTAGGCACACCAAAGTCCACACCCACACACCGGTCCTCTGCTTTGCCCACCCTGGGTCCCTGCTCCCCGCTATACCCACAGTCTCGTTGCTCTCTCCTTCTGTAGAGCTACTGCCCCAATCATGGGTCTAGTTCTCACCTCCCCTGGCTGCCTGTAGCCCACCAGAGTGGGCTGCCATCTGGCCATTTGCCCCTAGATTGGCTGGCTCGGATACCCATTGGTGCAGCAGGTGCTAAGTCGGGCATGGAGAAGCCCAGCCAGAGGCCCACCCTAGGGCATGAGGTGGGACAGTCTTCAGCATTACCCCTCCTCATCCCCACCCCAGCCTGGAAAAAATGCCCTGGCATCTACCCCAGTTTCCATCTGCTGCCTTGTTGCTTGGGAGGCTGAGCTTAGCCACTGGCCTGTCCTTCTGCCTGGCACCTGGTAACCCGGGCCCTGTCTGGGTCTTTCTGAAGATCATTTGGATCCAGATTCCAGCTACACACAGCAGGCAGCAGCAACAGTGTGCAGTGCACTGAGAGCAGAACCTGAGGATGTAGAAGATAAGGGTGTGGGCCCCAGGGAGATGACCTGAGCTTCTATTCCAGCCCTTCTCTATCTAGCTGTGTGACCTTGGGTACATCACATTCCTTCTCTGTACCTTGGTTTGTTTTTTGTTTGTTTGTTTGTTTGTTTGTTTGCAAAGGGAGCCAAGTAATAGCACCCACCTTATAAGACTGAAGATAGACTGAGTTAAAGTGGGGCCATGGAAGGTGCGTAGCACGTAATAACAGCGCCAAGCATTGCTGGTGCAGTCAGAAAACCCAGGTCCACCTTGGCTCTACCAGCCGACCTTGGGCAAATCCCTCCCCCTCCTTGTGCCTCAGTGTCCTTCTCTAATATGGGGTTATGCCCTCTCCCTCAGCGAGGGAGAGAATGTAGAACTGGTGGGGATAATGTAGGTGGAAGTGGGTTGCGTGTTGTGAGTTGCCTAGCACGTGGGCAACATGATCATTAATTCTGACTTCTCCGTTCTTTAAAGGCAGGAGCAGGTGATTTCTTAACTTTCCTTATCTTTGCTGAGAGGATAGACTTTGGAGGCCATACAGTTCAGCAGATGAGGCCCAGGGCTGGAGAGAGGGTGTGTCTTGGAGACTAGCCTGGGGCAGGACCTGCTGCTGGGTTCAGGGCCATGGGCTTGGGTGCAGGCCTGGGGAGGGGCTCTCTGCTCATAGCCTCCCTCTTCTTTGCAGCGCTGTACCTCTGGGCATCAGAAAGCTGTTGGCCCCACCCAGGAGGCCAGGAACCTAGTCCTGCCCTATCTCTAGAGGCATCCCAATTACACCTTTTGGCCTGTTGGGGTATCTTAGGGCTCTTAGGGAAGAAGGAAGGGGATAGCTGGAAACAAAATATGGAAATAGTACAGCAAAACTTCCTGGTAAAGAAAACTTTCCTGGCCATGGAACAGGGCAAAAGGCTGGCACTGGGGCTGAGGCCAGGACAGCCTATACCCGTCTTCACTGATATCTGCAGTGTGTAAATCAAGTCCAGCTAGGGGTGTGGGTCCTAGAGGCCCCTGTGTACCTCTGCCACCGCCTCCTTACCCTGTCTGCTCTCAGTGCAGCCCACCTGGGGAGAGGTATCCAGTAAGCCCTGGATAAGTGGAATTTCCATCCCTGGTTCCTGTAAGCACAGCAGAGGTGGAGAGTCTGGGCCCTCTCTGGCCTGTGGGAGAGGAGACCCCTCTGTAAAGGGCAGGCTTGTGGCTCTGAGAGGATAAGCTGATGGCAGAGCTGCCTGGACTGTCCACCCAACTGCAGAGGGACTGGGTCTGGACCCTGTCAGGCATCATCACTAGGTCATCAGGTTGCCTGCATGGCTGAGCCCTATACACTTTGGGGGCAGAGACTCCCTAAAACTGGTCTGACCCTGCCTCCAGGACAAAGAGTCCTGGAAATGCAGGAGGCTCCCCTATCTCTACTTGGGAAAGGGGACTTCTTAATTATATCCCCCTCCACTCACATGGAAATGAGTTTGGATTTTCTGAGCATACACCAGCTGGCTGGGGGGAGGCAGCCCAGAAGGCTGCTGGTTGGGAAAGGGAGGAGAAGGGAGAGGGGAGGGAGTCAGGCCAAGATGAAAATTCCAGGTTCTCACAGCAGAGCAGCGATGGGGTGCTCAGTACTCCCCACAGATCATCTAGTCCTCTACCCCTTTTCACCCTGGGGTGGGGGAAAGGATCTTGCTCCTCCATATAGTCTCAGGGGGAACCGTGTCCACTCAGGCTAGCCTGTCCTCTGAAAACCACAGCTTTCAGGGTCCAACCCACTTAACTGGCCATTAGTGAGGTTACCTGGTCCATGCCCTAGGAGAGGTGCTTCCCGACTTTTAGGCCCACCCTTTCATGGTGGGGTGGGAGTGGATCTGAAGCCCAGAGAGGGGACAGGGCCTGCCACCGATCAGAGAAGTCCATGCATGTCTTGTCCCCGGCTGTCCGGGTTCTCCCCTTGGAGTTGCGGGGGAGAGGGTGGCGAAGGTTCCCTGGCTGCGGGCACTGCGCCCCCCTTGGGCAGCAGGGAGGCGAGAAAGGCTGCGGGGTGGGGAAGGGGGGGAGGGAGGGTGGGGTCAGGAATTTGACTCCGCCTCCTTGCACTGGGAGCAGCCTGCGGTCGGGCGCTGGCTCAGTCTCCGCTGCTCGCCGCTGTCGCTCCCGGGCTGCGGGATGACACCGCCTCCGCCCGGATGCGCCTCCCTCGGCGCCCCGCGCGCCCGCGTCCCCGGCCCGCTGGCTTGGTTCTGGCTCCCGCTGCAGCTGCTGCTGCTGCTCTGGACGGCCGCCGCCACCCAAGGCCACCCGAAGAGCGGACCCCGCATCTCCGCTGTCTGGAAAGGTAGGTGGCGCCGCGCGGCTGGTGGGGCGAGGGATCGGACGCGGCGCGGGGCGGGTGCAGAGTGTGCGGCACCGGAGGGAGTGCGTGCGCGGCTCTGCGGGTCCCGGGCTGTCACCACGGGGAGTGTGTGGGTCTGGGTGAGTGTGTGAGTGTGCACGCTGGCACGCTGGAGCGGGCTGTAGGCTGCGCGGGCTGTAGGCTGCGGTGAGCGAGCGGCGGGGGCCGGAGCCCCGGCTAAGTCGCTCCAAGTCCGCCCCCAGTCGGGAACCGCAGCGCCGGGGCTCAGGGGAGGGAGAGGGCCCCTCTCTCGGCCGAGAGGCATTCTCGGTCCTCCAGTGCTAGTACCTCTGTCCAGGACCTTTTCTTCGGCCGGGACCTCCACCCAGGTCTCCTCTTCTTGAGCTGCGGGGTCTGCTGTCGCACGCAGCGCAGGCTGGGCCGGCAAGGGGGGCGCGGACCCCTTGCCGCCGCTGCTGCGCTCGGGCTGCGGGAACAAAGACCCCGCTGCCTGCCCCCGCCCCCGCCCCGGCCCGGAGCGCGGGCCGGGTAAAGGGGTGGACATCCAGTGACGAGCCGGGACAAGGTGAGTTTCGGAGGCTTGGGGGGGGCAACCGGGCGCTGCCTCTGCAATGCCGGGACCGCCGCTCCCCCCTTGTCTGCACGTGGCACTTGTCACCAGGAATCGGCGTCGGCGTGGGGGGCAGTGCCCGTTGGGTGGGGCACGGACGTTGGGACCCCCAGGTGGCGGATCTGGGGAGGGAGTGCAGCTTTTAGGCCTCGGCAGGTATGTGAACCGGGGGAACAGAGTCTCCCCCAGGGGCGCCTCACTTTAGACCCCTGTACAATGGGTCAGAAAGCCGGCTTAGGTGGGGTTTGAGTCTTTCGGCTGGGAGGAACTGAGCTCCCCTCCCTGCATTGCACACAAATGCTTCCCCGCCCCTAAACCGACAAGAGCTCTGTCCTCCAAATTTGGCGGCACTGCAGCCTCCCTGTAGTGGTGGTGGACTCGTGGTGGGGGTTGGGGGACTGGTCTGGTCTGGCCCTGCTGGGAGCCCTTTGATGCCTGAAGCGATTTGCAGGAATTGCCAGAGCCTGAAGCATTATCTGGGGCAGGTATTCTTAGCAGAGAGAGGAAAAAAATCCCACACACAAAACAAGTAGCCTGAGCTGCAGCAGCAGCCCGGAGAATGTGACTTGCCCAAGGTCACTCCGCAGCGGGTGAGCTCATGGTGCAGACTGGGGGCTCTAACCTGGCACCTGACCAGTGCTATTTCTGAGTTAGGGAGGGGAGAAGGATTTAGGCAATTTTTTTTGGCCATAAAGGAGAGACTCTGGGGGCCAGTTCTGCTACCCAGCCAGAGGTATTTCTGGTAGGAGTAGAGCAGGAAGCCGGACCTCTGGTCGCCTATTTGTGGTGGACGAGCTCTGGCCCAGGCTTTCTCTGCATTGCCAGCATCTTTGCCTTGACTCCGTCCCCTTGGCTGTCCTGGACAGCACAGCATTTGGGCACTCTGAAAAGGACATGTTCTGGAATCTCCCCCTGCACCAAACCCCTTGCATTTGGCTCTGCTTGTCCCTACCCCCAAGTCTTACTAAGACCCCTCCCCCTATACTTAATGCACAGCCACATCTTAGCACTTAATGTGAACCTCCACATCTTGGGCACTTAGTCCCCACCCTGGGGCTATTTAAAGCTGCTTTCAGTCCTCTTACCCACTTGCAAAACTCCCAGCCCAGCTCCATCTCTCCCTGCGTGCAGTTCACAACTGTACCACAGAGGCCCGCATTGGCCGTGCCCTCTGCTTCATAATGCACTATTGATCCCTACTGGGATCTGCCACCCCCTCACCTATCTTGTCCAAAGGCAGTCTTTGCTCATCTGCACCAGTGCCAGGCGCCCCACTGGCCAGACGGACCCTGCCATCCGCCTATCCCCCAGGCCCACCAGCTGGTGATGGTATGCCTGGCTGACAGCTGCCTCCTAGTTCCTGGGGGTAACACATGGCAGTCGGACAGGAATGGGTTTGGGCAGGGCAAACAGGGGAGTAGGCTGAGAAGAGGGCCCTCCAGCCTTGTGGTAGGCCCAGGTCCCTGTCTTGCAGGGGTTGGAGCTGGATTCCGTGAATGACTAGATCAAAGATCCTGGTAGTTTTGGAGCCAGTTTTTGATGAAGCATAGACTAGAGGTTTAGTTTTGAGCCAGGATAGGTGCAGGGATCGGAGTAGGTCTGGAGGGTTCTTCTCTGTCATTTATTTTCTGTGGCTTGGTCTCCTAAGCCTCAGCAAAAGATTAGATCAGGGCGTTCTGAGAGATTCCCAGCCTGCACTTATTGGGAAGGTTGATGCCTCTTCGACCTGAGGAAGGCCTGGCCAGGAGAGAGGAATGTGTCAGCACTGCCCTGCTGGGTTCCCGTGAACTCTGCACCTGTCTCTGACCCTCAGAGCTCGCCAGATCAGGAAGGACTCTGGAGATTGTCCTCTGAGGGCGTCATGGACACATGAACCAGTCACAGATGCAAAGTATGGGCCTGACCCTCCTGTAAACAGGGGCTACAGGGGATGGGTTGGTATGTTTATGGAAGCCGTGCACCCCTCTCCCATTCCATCCCTGCTTGGAGGAGATGGAGAAGCCCAGGAAGGTCCCGACCCCCAAGGTCAGAGGTGAGCCAGCATGTCCACTGCGAGAAACAGGGCCCAGTCTCCAGTCTCCACCTGCCCAGACAGTTCTGGGTTCCCTTGTCCAATTAAACAACAGGATGTTATTGTTTGACTTGGTGGCTGCTGGGGGAGCCATTATGGGGCGACTCCCCAGGGCAGGGGGTTGTTTTCACCTCCTCTAGGAGATGAGGTCACAGCTGGGGCTCCCCAAGCATCAGCATTTCCAGTGGAAATCCTTGCCCCCTTGGGGACTTAGATGTGCTCATCACCTTCAAGGTGAACTCCCCCTGCAGACCCAGGGAAGGGGGGCAATTCCCAGGAGGAGACGGGGGTTTCCTGAGCTGGGAGAGCTGCACGGTGATGTCACCTGGAGTGTCCTGCCACGCCATGTGGCCCCTCTCTCCTGGATAGTGAAGATTCTGAGAGTCAGCTGGGGTGGAATGGATGCTGGCACGGGCTTAAGACATAAACGGCGTGGGGAAAGGAGATGGGAGGTCAGGGGCCTGGCTCTGGTCCTAGCTCTGACCTGTTTTCCTGTGTGACCTTGAGCACGTACATGCCTCTTTCTGAAGCCTCAATTTCCTCAAATGTCCAAAGCGGGCAGAGGGAGGAGCTTATATTTATCAGAGCCCGAATTGCCTGGGATGGGCGGAGGCTGCAGTGGCCTGTTCAAACCTTAGCAGCGAGGAGAAATTGAAACCTGGGAAGTCAGGGGAAATCCTTGAGTTCTGTGTTCTTTCCTATCTTTTTCTCTTAAGAGCTGAAGGCTGTGAAGCAGCCAGAGGAAGTGGCTCATTGGTTTGTGATCTCCAGGGGGGACATAGTAAGATAGCATATTTGACGTTTGCTGGGGCCAACCTTGTATTGGTCCCAGGGCAGGGCTTGGGGACCCAGGGATGAGAAAGTAGGCAAGCTTGTAGATTTCTCAGGGTAGATTTGGAGGCAGACAAGCAGGTCAACCTTCAGTTACCATAAAATGTGGCAGGGCCAGTAACAAAGGGCAGCTATGGGGGTTGAGGAGATACCTAACCCAGTCTGCCCAATCAAGGAGGGCTTCCTGGAGAGGTGGTAAGTTGGGATAGCAGGAGGAGTAGAAGCCAGCTAAGGAGGGGAGGGACAGGAAGAAGCACCTGGCGTGACATGATTTCAGATCCAAAAACTTGCAAACTAGGACCAAGGAGAGGAGAGGAGCCGAGTGAGTGTCCCCAGGAGGGAGGGGACATCTGAAGTAGGTCATTTGACCTTACACAGCCAGCAGGAAGAGGGACCTGGCAGGGAAGGCCTCCCCAGTGTCCTAGCTCCCTGATGGGAAGCCGGGGCTGGGTCCAGGGAGGCCAGAGCTTTCTGCCTAACTCCTGACTGCCCAGGTTCTCCACCAGTGACTCTCCCTGTGGGGAAGATCTAGGCACTCTTGCTGAGGGAGAGGCAAATGCCCTTCCTCTGACCAGCTTCCCCTTCCAGGAACCTTCACCTTAGCCGGGGTAGATCATTGGGCTGAGGGGACATGGCAAGTATGGGTGGGGGGGAATTCTGGGCACCCAGGAGAAGCAGGGAGAACTAGGCACCCTTCTTTGCGGAGGGTGGGGCCAGGGCCCCTAATGTGCGGGTGGTCAGCTGAGGTTCTAGCCAGGGGAAGGGATCGAGCAGCCCGCAGAGGGCAGTGGTGGGAGTGGGTGGCCCTAGAGTTGACAGCTGAGGCCCTAGCTGATGTCTTATCTTCCACCCCCAGCCCCACGTGTCCCTCATGACGGCTACTACGTGGCGTCTGGCTATGTCACAAGAGCCTGACCATACTTCCTCTGCTCTGTTGTCTGCTTGGGGGCCGGAAAGCTTCCCCTTCTCTTAGTTTCCTTTTTTGGGCATGTCTGTCTGTCCCCTTGAGGCCCCTCCATGAGCCCACGTTACTGTGCCGAACGGTTCACCTAGAACACACAGTGACAGGCTACTACTTTCCCCAGTGCTGCGTGGTGGCCGGGCCCCACGCCTACCTTATCTCCCACGCATCTTTCCTCACTGCTTCCCAGCGCCCACGTTTCCCTGCTTCAGGGCCACTGCCCTGCTAGTCCTCCCTCCCAGCACCCCGTTCTCTTCCTTTCCGCCATTTCTGTCGCACTTCCTCCAAGGAAACTTCTTGGATGTCTCCAACCCACACAGCCCAATGGGGCAGAGCTTAGGACATCGGGAGACAAATGTCAGAGATCCACACATTCCCCCACGCATTCCACAGATGGGGAAACTGAGGCCAGAGATGACAGGGACTGGCCCAAGGTCACCCAATGACATAGGCGGAGCTGGGACCAGAAGTGTATCGTCTGCCCAGGCCTGCTCTTGGCCTCAGCTGTTGGCCTCCCTCCACTTGTCTGTCTGCCTACATGCTCCTTCCCCAGGCTTGGGGCTCACTAAGCACTTTCCTCCTTGGCCAGCTCAGCTGAGCCCAGATTCTTGCTGCCCCAGTGCTTTCTGCTCCCAGGAGCTCCACTGGCCATTACAATCTTCCCTTAGGACTTTAGATTGGGCCTCTTCTGGCC
This sequence comes from Cryptoprocta ferox, assembly GCA_028646485.1. Classification (NCBI taxonomy): domain Eukaryota; kingdom Metazoa; phylum Chordata; class Mammalia; order Carnivora; family Eupleridae; genus Cryptoprocta; species Cryptoprocta ferox. The sequence goes on along the minus strand of CM053560.1, from coordinate 108,642,950 downwards.
TTTTCCTCAGGGCAGCTGGGCTTCGGGTCTTGAGGGCAGATTGATCTGTGTCACGGGCTAATCTGGGTTTAACTGTCACGGCAGCCTGGGATTAGGCTGATTCTACCCTGCCTCCTGCACCCCTTGCTTCCTGGCAGGGGCTCGGGCTCTGTGCTAACACCCTCAGGGGCAGCCCTCACTGCCGGGGGCAGCGAGCACCTGCCCCCATGCCTACGTCTGTGCAGCTCCTCTAGGGGAGAGAGCAGGAGAAGGCCTGGGGCTTGCCCTTGGGGGGCACACAGGTGTCTGGAGAGGCGGGCCTGCAGCCTGGTTAGGGAGGGCACCTGGGAGATCTGGAAACTGTAGGTATAGCCACGGACTGTGACAGGAGGTTAGAGCAGGACAGGTCAATGTGGGGTGAGAGGAAGAGCCAGACTGAGAGCGAAGGGCAGGTGTATGGGGCGTGGGCAAAGTGGGGCACGGAGAACCACTCATGTTGTTTATCTGCTGGGCTCAGGCCGCTGGGTCAGCCTGATGAGGAAGGAAGGTCACCGTGATAAACTCAGCATGCTGTCAGTGGCCCAGGAGCCTATTCCAAGAGGCCTGCTCCTCTGACTCGGCCTATTACCCCAGTCCACCCCTTCCTAGTATCTAAGCTGCCCCTACTTACCCAGCCCTAGCCTTGGGTTGGCCCAGGGCCCACAGAGTGAGAGGAAGCCTGGCCTTCACCTTCAGGACCCCACAGTTCAGGTGAAATCTCACCAGACAGTAGGATCTGAGAAACGATGGTGTGTGCCAGATGGTGTATAGCACAAGGTCAGAGGGAGGACAGAACGGTGAGGGCTGGAGCAATCGGGAACACTTCCTAAAGCCAGGGGACGGGGGTTGAGGCCAGGTGTTCAAGGACAGGAAAGACCGTGTGCACAGACAGAAGGGGAAAGGGCAATCAAGGTAAAGGAGAGCACAAGCAAAGGTGCGGAGGAGGGATAGAGCCTTGGCAGAGACGAGCAGAGATGGGCCTTGACACTGCCAGGTAGAGGGGGAGGGCCCTGCTGGGATAGGCAGTTGGGAGACATGGTGGGTTCTTGAGCTGAGGAGTCAGGGGTGGAGGCGAGTGTTTTGGGTTGGTGTTGGTTGGGTAGGAACCTGGTGGGACACATAATAAAGAAGGGTTCATGAGCGTATCCTGCCCTTCACTGTGGTCTACCCCAGGCTAGACAGTGCTTTCTATTCTGGGCAGAGACCTCAAGAGATTTACCTTCCTAATTAGGCATGCTGGTCAGCGCTCAGTGCTGTGCTGTACCCCCAGATCCCTACCACCCTCCCCCCAGCACCCCACCCCACCCTCGATCCCTGGTGCCTCAGGCCTGCACACCCGTGCTCTTACCTCTCTTTGGGGCATAGTGGTTGGAAGTCAGGCTTGCAGCCTCTTGATGAGGCTTCACCTGCTCTGTGCCCCAGTCTTCTCTTTTGTGTGGGAGCCACTGGCCTGGAAGCTTCCAAGGGCCCTTCTACGGAGTGCAGGGCTATAAGCACAGATTCCAGAATCAAGCTGCCTGAGAGTCAACCTCCACGCCACCGCCACCACTTAACAGCTGTGTGATTCTGGGCTGGTTACTCAAGTTCTCTGTCTCACTGCGCTCACTAAAAAATGGAGGTAATAAGAGATCCCACCTTATAAGAGTTAATGGTGATCAAACGAGTTAATTTATCTAAAAATCACTTAGAATAGTGCCTGGCACAAAGTAAATGCAATGGAAGAGTTAGGTAGCAGGGAAATCATTGTGGCCATCGCTGTCGTTCTTCTCCTTCGGCATCTCTGATTTTTGATGAAATGCAGCCCTGGCAGCCGGCCCCTGCCTGCTCTCCCTCACTGGCTCTGCTGGGGGGCTGCCCTTGCTCTTTGCCAACTCTCACCCCCTCCTCCCCCAGCCCAGGCTAAAGCTGGGCTGGGGAACCTTCTGTTTCTCAAGTGTTCCCATCTTGTCTGCCTCCCTCTGCTAGAGTGATGTAGCCATCCTCTGCCCTCTCCCCCACCTCTGCCCTGGCTCTGGGCCCAAGGGCAGGCCCTATGCCTCTGCCCATCCTCTCCTTTAAAGGATAGTTGAGCTTGGTCTTACTCTGGAGCTTTTGGAACCTGCTGGGCTGAAGAACAGGCAGAATGTGGACAGGACATGATGTTCATCCTGGGTTTCCTGCCTTCCCTGGCCTTGGAAACTTCTCCCTGCTCAGTGTCAGCTTGGCACCCCCACAGCTCGCTGTCCACACTGCCCTTTGCCCTGAAGCCTTCGCCCCAGCTGGTTTCCCCACCAGCCAAGACTTCTGGTCCTTCGAGCGCAGTGGCATGGTGCAGAGAGCACATGGCCCTTGCTGGCCTGGAGGGGCCTTAGTTTTCCTGTCTATAAAATGGTACAGGGGCACCTGGGTGGCTCAGTGAGTTGAGCGTCTGACTCTTGATTTTGTCAGCTCAAGTCGTGATCCCAGGGTCGTGATATCGAGCCCTGCGTCGGGCTCCATGCTGAGCATGGAGCCTGCTTGGGATTGTCTCTCTCATTTTCTCTCTCTTTCTCTCCCTCTCTGCTCCTCTCCTCCACTCTCTCTCTCTCAAACACAAAAATAATTTTAAAAATGGGGGTACCTACACGTGACTTGCCTTCTTTGCCGGGTGGTTGAGGAATTTGGCAGCCTAGTTGATGGAGACAGAGGGTGAGGTTGGCTTCCTCTGCTACCCGCACCTCCATCCAAAAGCTGTCTCTGACTTTTCCAAGACCCATCATCCCACCTTCCCCGAAGATGAATTCAACCCTGACCTGTTTTGTGATTTGTCCTAAGAACCGTGACTGGGTCATAAAACCTACACGGTAGCAGGTACCAGCCTCTTCGATTCACAGAGAAGGAAACTGAACTCAGGAGGGCCCTGGTCGCAAATGACCAGCCACCTGGCTTCTAAAGGGAGCACAGGCTTCTTGGAGCCCGGACTGAGCCCACACATGAGGTGTGCTCCCCTCCCCACCACAGCTGACCTTGGTGGGTGGGAGGATGTGCCCCTTCAGCCTGGGAACAGCTCACTGTTCCTATGGCTGGTGAAGACAGGCAGACCTGTCCCTCTGCCACGAGCTCAGTACCACCTCAAGGGCCTGCCAGGCAGCTGTCTGGACCCTTGCTCTGTCCAGGGTTACCAGAACTCCCAACGGCAACCATCACCGCTCCTTGGCATGGACCGGGGCCACCCTGGAAACTGGATTTGGGGGTGTAGGAACAGCAACTCCTGCCCTCGTTCCTGGCCATAACTGGAGAAACAGAGATGAAACATTTGTTCATTTGCAGTCATCCCAGTGGAAAGGTTTCCCTCCACTGATCTGACGCAGCACTGAGTTTCACCATTAGTCACTCCTTAGGGTTTGAGGCCTGGATTACTAAAGGCTCCCGGGAGATCAGGGCTCACCTGGAATGCGGGCGGGTGGGTGATTCTCTTCAGTTATCAGGTTAGTAAGTTTTCACCTGGTGGGCAGGGAGGGAAGGATGGGGAGCAGGACGTGACCCAGGGAAGTAGGAAGAAGCAATATACAGTGTTTTGTAAATCAAGAAGCTCTGAGGGAGGTCTGGGCGGTGGTCCTGGAGGGCTGGAGCTGGTGATGGGCACCGGAAGCACTGGGCTGTCGGCTGGCCCTACCTCTGCCCTCCTTGCTATGTGTCTTGGGCCAATGGCACAGACTGTCTGGCCTCTGTGCCCTCTCAGCTCAGTGATTGTTTAGATCCTCTCCCTTCCACCTTGACCTGTGGGGTATGCATTGCACTAACTCTTGGACCACATGTGGGCCCTCCCTCCTCTTTCTCAGCCGCGCGTGTGTGGTATGCGAGGGTGTGAGGTGGGACTGACAATGCAGGGTTGGGTGCAGCTGTGGGAGAATGTGGCTGGGTCCCCAGTCAGAGGTTGGCCTGGCTCCTGCCCCGTGCCTAGGCCTCCCAGGCTCTGACTCAGGCGTTCCCTGCTGTGTGCCCACATTCCTGCCATTCTCAGAGACCTCCTCAATGCCCACTTTCAAAGGACTCCTTGAGGTTAGCATTCAAGGCCCGTTGGGTCAGTGGGTCAGGTTGAAAGTCCATCCCTGCCTTGTTGTTTCCCTCCATGGGCAACAACACCCCATACATTCCAGTCCTGGGCTGGACTGGACATTCTACTGTCCTGGGCTGCCCCCCTCTTTTATAGGCAGTGAGGATATGGGGGCAGTGGGGACCAGCTGGTGACAACACTCAGAGTGAAGGAGAGAGGAGGAGCAATACCCCTCCAGGCCAGCCTGCTTTAGGAAAACCACCTTGCGTGAACCCCAGACTTGCCCCAGCACATAGGCCACTGGGACTGTGGTAGGAGGGTCATGGCTCCCAGAGAAGTCAGGTCTGATTCTTTCCAACAGCATCTTGTCTCCCATGCCTGGCTATCTTCCTGACCCTCCTTTCTGGCTGGGGCTGGGCCTCGCAGCTCCTGCCACTGTGAGGAAGGTGGGGACTTGGACCCACCGGGGCTGTGGAGTCCGGCTGGGTCCAGGGCAGCCTGAGCGTGCTCTTTCTCGGTCCAGAAGGAACAAGGATGGGCTCGGAATCGCATGGGGCCAGGGGGTCTTGTGCCTGCCCCACCTTTGGGGCCATGCCCTCCCCATGTGCCCCTAGCCCCTTCCCCTGCCAGAACCCCTGGTTATTCTGGGAGCTTTTAGCTACCACTTAGTCAGCCACTAATGCGTCAGGCCGGGGAGTGAGGGGGGAGACACGGTGCCAGACGGTGCTCCTTTTAGACATCTAGGATGGGAAGCAGAGTGGGCTGGTCAGGCAGGGAGAGAAGGGAGGTCGGTGGAGGGGGGGTGTTGGAGGAGGGGAGGGTTTCCCCACCCTGGCCCTGTGATCCTAGCCCTGCTCCTAGGTAGGAGAAGGGCAGCAGTGGAGACGGCCGGGCAGCATCCTTGGGCTTCCGTCCCTCCCCTCCCCATCACGCCCTGGGCCCTTAGGTCTAATGTACCCACCATTCAGTCAGCCTTCCCACCTTTGCTCAGCTGTTTCTCTTGTCTGGAATTCTCTTCCTGCCCGTTCCTGACCCATCTAGCTTTGATCTGCCTCCCCCAGCCCTGTGGATTCATTGGGAAGCAAAACGATGCATTTAAGGATATGACACTTGCTCACTTGGCTGGGTCTTTTTAGGGGCAACCCCTGGCCTTGCTCAGACCCTGCGTGGACGGAGCCTTGAATGCCACCCCCTCCTTGACCCAGCTCTCTGTGATGGTGCCATCGGGCCATGGGTCCTGGCTGTGAAGGCTTAGTGCTGCCTTCACTTCCAGGCAGCCCTCCTGCCCCTGAGCCCCCAGCCCCCGCTCCTGCGACCTGAACAAAGCTTCCTTTCATGTATTCATCGAGCTGCTGCCGCTCAGACACTTCCCCGGCACAATCAGGTCCTTTGAGGGCCTCGGGCAGTGCGGGAGCCAGGCTGGGGCAGGGGTGGAGAATGGGCCAAGGCCTCGAGCTGGTGCTGGTGCCGTCCTCCCCATGCACATTGCCAGGCGCAGACTGAGGAGGGGTGGGAGCCTGGGGGTCAAGGGAGGCAATGCTGCCGGCCCCTGTTTGCTCTTCTGCAAAATGGGGCGAGCAGTCCTGCTTCCCCCAACCCTGGCTGCCGCAGCCAGGATTT
>CM053560.1:108402192-108637197 GCA_028646485.1 Cryptoprocta ferox | reverse complement strand
CCCCCCCCCCCCCCCCCCCCCCCTTGCTTTGGTGTGGCCGTCTCACTTCTGGGGCTGGATTTCAGTGTAGGGCCGGATCTTCCCCGCAGACCTTGCTCCCCAGGGCTGAGCCATGCATCTCCCATCAGGCTTGACTCCCTAGGGCAGGGCTTTCTTTCTCCCTCATCAGACTGAATTCCCCAGGGTGGGACCATGACCCCCAGACAAGAGCTGTCCCTCAGGGCCCACTCCAGTGCCTCTTTCCCCACCACTAGAGCTGTGGGCGGCCTTGCAGTCCTCTCCTCTGGGGCCAGTGTGGTTTGAGGGGTAGGCTTGCAGGGGCTTGCGCTTTCAGTGCCCAGCCTGTCTCCAGATGCAGACATGCAGTTTTCCCTGCCCAGAGCTGGCTAGGGAAGGTGGGGGTGGGGGGCGGCTGCAGACCGTCTGGATCTCTGGCTGGCTGCTGGTAAAAGGGGAGCCAGAGAGCTGACCCCAGCACTTTAATTTTACCCCAGCTGAAAAGGCAGGGGAGCCTGGGGGTCGAGACCTGCCAGCCATGCCATGCCTGAGCCTTGGCCAGCACCACATCCCCACCACCCAGTGCAGAGCCCGAGTCTCAGCCCGGCCCTGCACAGCTGGGGCTGAAGGCGTGAGCCTGGGATACGCTGAGGCCTGATGTGCTGAGCTGCTCTGGCTGTGCATGGGGTGCCCCAGGAGAGCCAGGGGAACCTGAGAACTGTGAGCTCAGCACTTCTCTGTGGCCCACAGTGCTGCATCTCCCTGAATGTCTCCCCCCGCCACTCCCCCTCCCCCAGAACCAATACTGTCTGGATAAGCCAGCCTGTCTTCCCTCCTAGTGTGACCTTGGACTTGCGTGCCCCCCAGGGGCCCCAAGTTTCCGCCTCTGTGCCATGAGGCAGGCCACACTTGAGGTGAAGACTGAGAATATCCCATTTCCAGGGATGACTTGACTGTGCAGGGAGGTAGCTTAGGGAAAGGGAATGAAGGCGTGGGTCACAAGGTGTACCCCCGTTTAATGCAGAATCAGTAGGAGTGGCTGGTGTGGCAGCAAGAGGGCTCAGGGGTGGGGGGCAGACTCTGGGAGATGGCTGTCCCTCTCTTGTGGGGCTGCAGTGCATCCTGCTTCAGGGTCGTTGGCTGCTCCTGAAATTGCTGCAGCTGAGTAAACAGTGGTCAGGCCGCGCTCTGGGGTGCGACCTCGAGCTGGTCAGAGGTGGGGAGACGCTAGCTGTGGCTGATTGCTGGGGGCACAGCCACAGGCTGTCCCATCCTTGTAATTTAGTCCCGCAACCAGGACAACCTCAGCAATGTCACCGGAGATGAGACATCTTCTCCCTGTAGGCAGTGGCTACAGACAGTTTCTTTTTTGGGCAAAATTGCCCTGGTCAGCCCTTCTGCCTACTGTGCCCTGTGAAGGGCTCCCTGTCCCAGAGTTGCTGGGGAGAGAGGGCTGATTCCCAGTGAGAGCTGGCATCCCTGGGAAACCAGACCAGCGCAGGCCCCGCCACAGAGCCCAGCTGGGGGGCAGCAGCGTGGGCTCTAGTTCAGCGCCTGCTACTGACCGTGTGACCTTGGGCTGCCTCTTTCTGGACTTCCATTTTCCAATCTGTAAACATGGGAGGGAGTGGACGTTCAGATTCCTTTCTGGCTCTGATGTAAGCTGCCCTGCTCACTAAGGAGCTGGGTGGGCCGGGACGGGGTGCAGAGGGCTTCCCAAAGGAAGGGTTCGGGTTCTGACCGAGGTCATACCAGGGAACCTGGACCCTAAGTGGGCTGCTTAGAGGCCCAGCTCCCTGCAGGGATGGAGGTGGCTGCTTGCTGTCCTGGCAGCAGAGTCGGGGACCCCTGGTCCCTCCTGCCAGAGCCCAGCTTCTTAGGAACAGCAGACTGTGTACGTGTGCATGTGCGTGTGTATGTGTGTGTTGAGTGTGTGGGGAGTTTGTTCTCCCCAGGGGTCCCTACATCCTGCCCTCGTCCTGAGGTTACACATATTATAGGACAGGGGCCTTGGCTTCTAGGTGAGGACAGCTGGTTGCTGGACCCCAGCAGGGGATCCCTCACTTCTCCCACTCATGGCTCTGAGTCCTGGTACTGCCCCAGCCTAGACCCAAATACTAGTTGCCAGGCAGGTGCTGCTATGCCTGGTGGGGTGGGGCGGGGCGGCGTTCTTCCTGTCCAGGGGCCCAGCCTCAACATTTCTGCCAATTGCCTCCTCCTCAGGCCGCGCAGGGCAGGACTGGGTGGACTTTGGCCTGGCCGAGCCTCACACGGTGCTTTTCCACGAGCCTGGCAGCTCAACCGTGTGGGTGGGTGGACGTGGCAAGGTCTATGTCTTCGACTTCCCCGAGGGCAAGAATGCCTCCAAGCGCACGGTGAGCCTAGACCCCTCTGCCTGGATCCCTCTGCTGGCTCCGGGGACAGAGCGGAACCCCTCCCCCCTTCCCTCCCCGCCCCATTTCTCTCATCTCCCCTCTGTCCTTGGCGAGGGGCCTCAGGGAATCCGGGGGAGCTAGAATCTCTCCTTGACCAGGTCCCCCCCCCCACCATATGTCCCATATATGGTCCCTGGGAGAGGCTCCCTAAAGATAGTCTGGTTTGGCGTGGGTGTTGGGGCAGTGCAGAGAAAAGCCTGGAGCTAGCCTCCCAGGCCAAGTGAGTAGTGCTGATGGGGGAGACCCAGGCAGGAAGTTGGGCTCAGAACCCCATGGCCGCTATCTTCTGAGATCTCTGGGCTGGCCTTTGGCTCTGGGTATCAGGCCAAACAACCTGTGTGATCTTGGGTAAATCACTCACCCTCGTTGCTTGTCTATAAAATGGGCTCGTCCTGAGGATGCATGGAAAGCACGCACAGGCATGTCGCCTTGGCAGAGTGGCCTAATGCTCTCCCCTCCCCTCCAGGTGAACATTGGCTCCACGAAGGGGTCCTGCCTGGACAAGCAGGTGAGTGGGGGAGAGGAGTACAGAGGGGAGGCTGACCCCTCTTGGAAAAGGGACAGGAGTCCCTGAGAGTGTGGGGAAGGAGGCATGGGCCTGCCTTGGGAGCCACAGTCTGGGAGCAGCGCGGTAGCCCTGCCCCAGGATTCCCAGTTCTGAAAGGAGACATGCTCCTTCACCAAGGCCTCTGTGTCCTTGCTGTTCTTGGGGGCATTGGGGTCCCTGGAGGTGCCTCCTCTGCTCAGATTTCCAAAGGGCCTAGTGCTGGGCCTGCCTGGGCCCCCAGCCAACATCTCTCTTTCCCTTTTGCCTGGGCAGGACTGCGAGAACTACATCACACTCTTGGAGAGGAAGGGTGAGGGGCTGCTCATCTGCGGCACCAATGCCCGGCGCCCCAGCTGTTGGAACTTGGTGAGAAGGCCCCTCCCCGTGCACTTGGTCAGCTCACCCTTGTCTGGGTGCACCAATGCTTCTGCGCCCAGCATGTTGGGAAGGAGCTGGGGGGATTTGGAGGCTGGCCTCACCTTGTATCAAATCCCTGGGGGGATGGGGACCCTGGCTGGGAAGCTGGCACCCCTGGGAAGCAGTGGCCATGGCATCCTGCGCTGTCTGACCCTCCTTCATCTCCCCCAGGTGAATGGCACTGTGGAGTCGCTTGGCGAAAAGAGAGGCTACGCCCCCTTCAGCCCGGATGAGAACTCGCTGGTTCTGTTTGACGGTAGGATAGCTGCTTTGGGCTGGGGGAGGGTGGTCCGCTCCGTGTCCGGTGGCCCAGGGTCGGAGGACGGACTTCCAGGAGCTGTCTGCCCTTACCCATGCGCCTCCCCCCATGCCCAGGGGACGAAGTGTACTCCACAATCCGGAAGCAGGAATACAACGGGAAGATCCCTCGGTTCCGCCGCATCCAGGGTGAGATCGAGCTGTACACCAGTGATACCGTCATGCAGAGTGAGTCTGGCTCTAGCTGGGCTGTGGGGGCTGAAGAGGCGTGAATGCCCAGGGCATCAGAGGGTTCCATGGGAGGGCTCCCCAAGGGCCGCTGGGGCACAGCCTGCTCAAGAGACCGGGGGCCTGAGTAGCCGGAGCTGAGGAGTTTGTCTTTAAGGGGGAGCAGGGGAACAGCAGAGAGCATGGTGTGGAGGCAGGGTGGGCCCAGCACATTCTGGGAGCAAAACAGAGGAAGCTGCAGACCCAGCATGGAGTTCCCGAGAGCCACAGTGCCTCCCTCTGCTGAGCTCATGTCGGGGCCACACCTCCTCCTCCTCATTAGGGCTCTGCCAATTAGGCAGAAGTGACATAGGGGCCCCCGGGGACCTCCCCCCAGTCCCCAGGCATGAAGTCATTGCTCCTGGGCCGATGACATCTTTGTGGAAGAGGGCAAAACAGGTGTGGGGTGGGGGTGCAGAGTCTCGGGCCCCTTGGGCTGTTGGACCTGATGTTCTGAGTTTTAGTCTAGGTCTGATTTGCTCTGGTTTTGTTTGTAGAGACTTGGTGTGTGTGCATGTGCATGCGTATGTGTGCGTGTGCATGCATGTGCACGTGTGCACGCAGGCAGAGTCGGGGCAGGTCCTCTGAGCAGGCTCCCAGCCTCACGTCCATTCACCTGTGTCTCCGGCAGACCCCCAGTTCATCAAGGCTACCATCGTGCACCAAGACCAGGCCTATGATGACAAGATCTACTACTTCTTTCGAGAGGACAATCCTGACAAGAACCCCGAGGCTCCTCTCAACGTGTCCCGAGTGGCCCAGCTCTGCAGGGTGAGTGTGTGTCTGAGCCTGAGTGGGAGCACGCGAATGCATTCACGCACGCTTCTGTAAAGGAGCGTGTGAAATGTGCAAGTGAGTCTGGGAGTGGGACTGTGGGAGCAAATGTGTGTGCACAAGAGGGTCCGTGCATCTGTGCATGGGCAAAGGTGGGCTCACGTGCGTGTGTGGTCATGTGCAAATGTCTGTATTCGTGCACCATATGTTTGAGTGTGTTTGTGAGTATGAAAGTGGGTCTACACGTGTCTGTTTCACCTGTGGGAAGGTGCTGGGCTGTGCGTCTGTGTCACGTGTGCAAGTGTGCGTGTGTGAGAGGAGGCAGATGTGTGTCTGAGCTGATCTGCTCTCTGGGGATCTGGCACCCTTACCCTGCAGGTCCGCACCGCTGGCCCTGTGCTCTGGATGGGCTGGAGCCTGGCCCGAGAGGAGAGGCACCAGTGCCTCATCCCCTGGCAGGTCCTGGCCCCTTTTAGAGTTCCCCTTCCTCCTCTGAAGCCTGGGTGCTGGCATTCCTGGCAGCAGGTGCCTGGGCAGGTGCTGAGGGGCCTCCTCTTCCTCCCCCTTTCAGGGGGACCAGGGTGGCGAGAGTTCACTGTCGGTCTCCAAGTGGAACACCTTCCTGAAAGCCATGCTGGTGTGCAGTGATGTTACCACCAACAAGAACTTCAACAGGCTGCAGGATGTCTTTCTGCTCCCCGACCCTAATGGCCAGTGGAGGGACACGAGAGTGTATGGTGTTTTCTCCAACCCTTGGTGAGTGGCCTTCATGTCGGGGCTGGGGCAGGAGTGGGCACTGGCTAAGTGTCCAGTAGCGATTAGGAGGCTTGGGCTTTGCTGAGAAGAAGGCAGATGTGGCCTGAGCGGGGCCTCCAGGTCCAAGGGACAGGGCTGTTGCTGGGTGTGGGGTGGGGGATAGCCAGTGTTCAGGGAGGTGCATGCACTGGTGTGTTTGTGAGCCTGTATGCAATGGGTGTGCGTGCACATGCTACATGCATGCTCGTGGCTGCACCTTTGCCCGGGTGTCCACCAGCTGGGTGTTCTGAGTGAGTGCTAGGCACTGGGAAAAGGCGGCTGAGGTCTTTTAGGGTGCTGGGTGCTGTCACACCTGCTCAGGCATTGCCTGCACCTGATAATTCACACCTCTTAATCACTCTCATTGATTGAAAACAAGGCAGGCAAAGGTGTCAGGGGGGTGTGAGAATTGGGGGACAGAGTGGGGAGGCCAAGACCTTGCTCTGTTGCTCCTGGGCTGGTGGACCCGGCCTGGCTGGGAAGGGGACGGGACCGTAGCCTCCTTGGGCATCAGCACGTTGCAGCTGTGTCCAGAGACGTTGGACAGTCACCCAACAGGAATGCAGATATTGGGATTTCCCCTGCCCTGGGGTTGGGCCTCTGAACTCAGTGATTCTGTGTCAGAACATAGGTTGGGGTTTTAGATTGCAACAGACAGAAATTTGGTTGAACTTCCCTCTCTCCCTTTCCCCTTCCTTCCCTCTCTTGTTTTCTCCTTCCTTCCCCAGTATTTCATAACTCTTAGGCACTGGGCTTGCTGGGCCGGCCCAGGTGAGTGAGGGTGCGTGGGTCCTGGGACCCCCCAGTGAGGCAGTCTCTGTGTCCCCCCAGGAACTACTCAGCCGTCTGTGTGTACTCCCTTGGTGACATCGACAAGGTCTTCCGTACGTCCTCACTCAAGGGCTACCATTCGAGCCTTCCCAACCCCCGGCCTGGCAAGGTAAGCCGTGACGCCCACCCTGGCCCAGGCCCAGCCCCGCCTCCCAGCCATGTCACTAACCTGGACCTGTTCTCCTCGCCTAGTGTCTCCCAGACCGGCAGCCCATACCCACGGAGACCTTCCAGGTGGCTGACAGTCACCCTGAGGTGGCACAGAGGGTGGAGCCCATGGGGCCTTTGAAGACGCCACTGTTCCACTCAAAGTACCACTACCAGAAAGTGGTCGTCCACCGCATGCAGGCCAGCCGTGGGGAGACCTTTCACGTGCTTTACCTGACCACAGGTGAGGGGCTACCCCAGGACCTTCTGGCCTGCTTTGTAAAAACCGATATGAAACGTATAAGGAATGCTATCACTAACATCAGGTTGGATCTTTATACTTGGAAAGAAGAATTGAGTGGCCAAGAGCTGTCAGGTGTCAGCATGTGTGGCTGCGGAAGAGTGAGGCAGGGAAGGAGGTGGGGGCAGAGGGAAGAGGGGAGGGTATCCTAGGGTGGGAGAAGAACGGGCGTGGGGATTCAGAGGCAGAAATGTAGCAAGACTGAGCGAAGCTGGGTATTGCTGTCGTCCAGAGGTCTGACCTGGGGAAGAGGGTCGGAAGAGACATGGAAAGTCAGGAGGAAGGACCTGGTCCCTGGGATCCTGTGGGCCTCTGCCAGGCAGAATGAGGAAACCTAACTCTCTCCTTGTCTTTGGGGCCATGCATGTGCGAGAAAACATTATATGTGGGTTGCCAAGAATTTAGTGAGACGTGAAGAAGGACTTCTAGACAGTGGAGCATTTGCAAAGTCTAGCAGAGGACCGCAGAGGGGGCTTTCCTGGGAGGGTGGGGGGGGCAGGGTTCTGCTGAGCCAGCTCTGAGCTGAGTTTCTGGTAGCTTCTTGCTCCCAGGCTGTGGGCAAAGGGGGCTGCTGGGAGCAAGCATGGAGATCAGTGGGGGCCACAGGCTTTCCTTGAGACTGAGTGGTGGTGCCCTGAGAAAGGGCAGTGTCTCCCCTGGGAGCTTAGCACCTCAGGGCCTCAGGCCCCCACCCTCAATTATTCACATCTCCCCCTCAGTGTGGCTTCCTGCTGTTGTTTCACTTTGTGGTGTTCTCAGGGCCACGGTGGCCTTTTTGGTTGTTTGACTCCTAGAGGCCTCCACGAACGGAATTCCCCAGGGGGCCTGGCTTCTGAGTCCTGAGACCCCACTTTGTTACTCCTCCATTCATCCTGGCTGCACCCATGGGCCCCTATCCTTGCTCTGCTTAGCAGCGGCTGGCCCAGCTGCTGTGGTCAGCCAGGCAATGGCAGGGCGCTGGGGTGTAGGAGAGGGAGGGTCACACGACACAGGCCAGGGAGCTGGAGCCAGGACGAGGAAATCTGGGTTGGCTGTGGGCTCCCTTCCTGCAGACCTGGGAGGTGAGCGCGAGAGTGATGAGGTCTTGGTGTGAGGGCCATTGGAGAGACGCCATTTTGGATCCTGCAGCAGGAAGGATTGGGGCCAGATAAGAGATAGAACTTTCGGAGCCCTCTGCAGAGAGCAGGAGACTCACCCAGTTGGGAGAAGCTGTGGGAGGCAGTTATGGGGCTGCAGCGGGATGCCGCAGGCAGTGTGTGCGAAGGCAGTGCCAAGGCTGCGGGCTTATCAGGACAAAGGAGCGTCTGGCCACATCTCAGAGCCTGTGGAGGGAGGCCATAGACACATAAAGGAAAGTCTTAGGCAAGCGATCATCCCATCATCTGACTGCTTTTTTGGGGCAAATGATGCCCTGGGAAATTGGGAGGGAGAGGTGGGGGAGGTAGGCTATTCTAGAAACTGGGACAGCGGGTGAGGTGGGAACGGGAGGGCCTGGGGGTCAGGATGCCCATTAGTCCCTGACAGGTATGAATGGAGAGAGCGTGGCCTTGGAGGCAGGCAGCCTGGCCCTTTTTAGATCTAAGATTTTATAAAAATTAAAAAAAATCCCCAAAGATTAAATGCAGTGTGGAGTCCTGGATTGGATCCTGGAAAAGACAGAGGACAGTAGTGGAAAAACCCAAGAAATCCAAATAAAGTCTGTAGTTGAGGTAGTAGTAATGTCCCAGTGTCGATTGCTCCATTGTGACAAATGTACCACAATTACATAAGACGATAACATTAGGGGAAACCGGGTGAAGGGTATTCGGGAAGTCTGTACTATTTTTGCAGCTTTTCTGTAAAGCTAAAATTATTCCAAAATGAAAAGTTTATTTAAAGACAATATCCCCAAAGAGTCCAGGAAGCAGGGGAATCATGGAAGGAGCCGAGGGGTGGGGTTCTGATGCCTCTGGGTTCCAGTCACCAGCTATGTGACCTTGAGCTAGTTGCTCAGCCTTTCTGAGCCTCATTTCCTCCTCTTTGAATTGGGAAGAGAATACCCACCTCTAAAGGGTGTGGAGGATTCAACAACGGGAAACAACGCGAATGTGCATGGGCTCTACACAGTATTTAGGCTCTCAGGGTCTCAGGGCTCTGCCTATAGGACCGCTGGCTCTGTGCCCCTGTGGCCTGGTGGAACCTTGGGCCTCCTGGGATGCCCCAGCCTTGGAAGATTTCAGGGCTGCCCTCAGGCTCCCGGTCACACTCTCCTCACCCTGCTCCACCCCAGTCCTGTGACCCTCGCCTGAGCCATGACTTCCCAGCCCTCTACTGCCTTTCCCGGTTGGCCCAGCCTAGAGGGAAGCTGCCTGGCTCTGGGGAACTCCTGCCCCCTGGCCCGCTGACCCTGTGCCCCTCGCCCACAGACAGGGGCACCATCCACAAGGTGGTGGAGTCGGTGGAGCGGGAGGGCAGCATTGCCTTCAACATCATGGAGATCCAGCCCTTTCACCACCCGGCTACGATCCAGGCTGTGTCGCTGGACGCTGAGCGGGTGAGCCTCCCCACCCCCACTGTATCCTATGGGGCTACCCAGCGATGGCCAGCTGAGGACAGAGTTCCTTTGCATGTGATTTGCTTGTCCTTTTAAGAGCCTCTGGGCCGCAGGGCCCGCCAAGGCGTGGCAGGGGGTAGGGGGAGCCTGGGGACTTAGAACTCAGTGTTGGGGCTGGGGGCCCTGGCCTGACCTGAGTCGTGCTCTCCTTCTAGCGGAAGCTATATGTGAGCTCCCAGTGGGAGGTGAGCCAGGTGCCCCTGGACCTGTGTGAGGTCTACGGCGGGGGCTGCCATGGCTGCCTCATGGCCCGAGACCCCTACTGCGGCTGGGACCAGGGCCGCTGCGTCTCCATCTACAGCTCCCAAGGGTACGTTGGCCAGGATCCCTTGTTCCTGGGAGGAGGTGGATGTAGGAGTGGGGGTGGCGTTAGTGGGCTGCAAGAGGCCACCCCCTCCTCTGGGCGAGCACTACTGCTGACCTGGGTGGGGGATGAGGACAGGGATGGGGCCAGACCCTCGGCCTCCTGTCCGCTCAACTTCTCTTCCCCTTCCAACTCCAGGCCGGTGCTGCAGTCCATTAATCCAGACGAACCACACAAAGAGTGCCCCAACCCACAGCCAGGTACCTGATCTAGCCCTGTGGGGCCCCAGTCCTCTGAGGGTGGTCCAGCCCTGGCTGAGAGAGACATGGCCTGGCCCTGGGGGCCCCAGGTGGATGGGGCAGGACAGTCCTACAGAGGGGGCCCTGTCGGTACGGGGGGGTTGTTGGGGGCGGGTGGTAGGGGAGGCAGGGAAGAGTGGGGAGGAGATTGGGCACTGTGTTCATTTAGAAGCCTTGGCCTGATTGGCAGAGAGCATACAGTCTGCCCTGGGAGCCTGCGGCCTCTCCTCATGGCTGCCCTCCCCCACTGCAGACAGGGCCCCACTGCAGAAGGTCTCCCTGGCTCGGAATTCTCGTTACTACCTGAGCTGCCCCATGGAGTCCCGTCATGCCACCTACTCATGGCGCCACGAGGAGAACGTGGAGCAGAGTTGCGAGCCGGGCCACCAGAGCCCCAACTGCATCCTGTTCATCGAGAACCTCACAGCCCGCCAGTATGGCCACTACCTCTGCGAGGCCCAGGAGGGCTCCTACTTCCGTGAGGCTCAGCACTGGGAGCTGCTGCCCGATGACCGTGCCACGGCTGAGCACCTGCTGGGCCGGGCCCAGGCCCTGGCCGCCTCACTCTGGCTGGGCGTCCTGCCCACGCTCACTCTCGGCCTGCTGGTCCACTAGGGTCCCCTGGGGCTGGGCATGGCGCAGGCTCCTGCAGCCTCAGGGGCACTAGAAGAGTCTCCCGTTCAGAGCCGGCTGGGCCCGGCGAGCTCCTTGCCCGATGCTTCTTCCAGGGGGACTGCATAACCCGATGAAGGACACCAGGCCTGGAGATGGCCAGCCGCGGGCGGCTGCTGGGCCCGAGTGGGCACCGGGGAGGGGGGGCGGGGGCCACAGAATGAAGGCGATGACTGTGAAGCCAGGACATTGGTGACCTAAGATTTTATCTTCTGGAGATTCCTTTTCAAAAACCCCTCCTCAAACTTGACTAAATGCAGTGATGTTCTCAGCCCAAGAGCCCATGGGCCAGAGAGTGGGGTTTGGAAAGGGAAGCTGGGCCCCAGGCTCTGGACCTTGGGGCTGAGGCCCGAGTCCATGCGGACTCTCTGTACCCAGACTGCCCCCTCCTCCTCCCTCCTGCAATGGCTGGGGGTGGCCGCTGTTCTTGTAGGCCCAGGGCTGCCGTCTGCGGCTCCCTCACCAGCCCTGGGTCCCACTAGGCAGCCGTCTTGCATGTTTATTGAAGGATGTTTGCTTTCCGGACAGAAGGACGGAAAAAGCTCTATTTTTATGTTAGGCTTATTTCATGTATAGCTAATTCTGACTGCATCTGTATGACAATACCAAAACTACATGCTGGGGGTGGGGTGGGACAGGGAGGGACTGGGGAAGGAATGGGCTGGGGTGGGGGGTCCCAGTCTGAGGCTCCAGGGATGGGATAAGAGTCTAGGGACAGGCATGGGTTCGAGGAGAGTGGCATGAGCTGGCTCTGCCCTGGGATCCCAGTCTGAGGGGGGCATGGTCCCAGTCCCTGGTGTGGGGCAGTTATGGGAGGGGGTCGGGTGAGGGAGACAGGGGAGAATGAAAGAGAAACTGAGCCCTAGGTTCACCACATTCATATAGAAGGAGGAGCCGGGTCCTCAGGGGGAGGTTCCAGGACTCTGCCCTTGGCATTGGGGGCGGGGGGGCGGGGGGCCCCCTCCCCTCCCCTCAGCCCCCTTCCCCAGGGGCTGTGCTTCCACGCTCCTAGTCTCCCACCTTCAGCTCAGGACACGTTATAACTTAGGCTAAACTGTGAATTCTGGTGGGGACAGCCCGGGCCAAGCTCTCCAGGTGCACGGCTCTTCCCCCAGCCCTGTCCGTGGATTTCAACAGAGAGCTGGGCCCTTCTCTGGCTGTGTCTGGCCAGCCCAGGGCAGGGCCTGGGGCCAGCGGCCTTCCAGCTTTGGCCCCTGCATCTCTTCTCAATGCACTTTAATAATGTAACATATTACTAATAAACAAGCTATTTATTTACCTACGCCTGCTCCTTGCTTGGTAAAGCCATCCCGGTCGGGGGACAAGGGTAGGGGCTCCTGTTTATGACTCACCACCTCCTCATCACACACACTCGCTGTCTGTCCTTAGAGCCTGGGAAGCGCTCTGGTAGGGCTCCTAGCCAGCGAGAGACAGGGGTGGGCGGGCACCCACATCTCCTGGGCAGTGGTCTGCTGCCTGCAAAGCTGTTGACGGGAAGCCAGGAAGTTTCTGCACCCCACCTCCTCTGCTCACACCTGGGGAGCTGGCCTTGCTTCCCACCCCACCCCCACCTCCACACCCCTGCCTCTACCTCCCACCACTTCCCCTGGCCTGGCCAGGCTAGAAACCGCCTCAGACCTCCCTGCCTCCAGGGGGCCTACGTTGGGAGGGAGAGCTGATCAAATGAGACCCGGTGGGATAAATGTGTGGTGATAGAAGTGTGTGTGCAGGAGGCTGGAAGGCCGTGGCAGGTGGTTGCCTGAGTGGGGACAGGGTACTTCCTCCGGGGCTGGCCTGTCAGGCAGGGCATGCATGCAGAGGGGTTGGCTGGCGAGCAAGGGGGCACTGGCGGCGGGGTGCGGGGTTTATGTGCTACCCCCAGAGTTTGGCTTTTCAACCCCCAGGGCAGTGACAAGGGCTGGAGTGGGGTCTGTGCCTCAGAAACTCTTGAGCTCCCTCCAAGATAAAGCACATAGGTTTCGGAACTCAGAAGGGTGTAGGAGAAGGGCCCCCGAGACTGGGGTGAGCGGCAGGGAGGGGAGTTAGGAGCCTGTTCAGGGCGGTGGTGGATTTGGGCAGGACCAGGAATGGGGGGTGGGCTAGATGGAGAAATGCGGAGAGGAACCTTGGGATCCCCCACAGGCCTCTCCTCCCCTTTGTTCCTTGTGGCAGGGACCCAGACCTTTTGGGGGTTTGCTGGGAGATTTTCCTGAACAGTAACTGCTGGAAAGAGGAATGTGGCAGATTTGGGGCAGTTCCCTTCTCTGAGTCTGAGCTCAGGTTCTGGGGGGCTCTGGCTGGACACCCAGAGAACTGGAATCACCCTCATTCAGGGCACCCCCTCCCTGTTGGTCTGGGCCAGTCCCCCACTGAAGCTTCTGCCTGGTTCTTTCCTCCCCACACCCAGCCTCCCCTGGATGACGGAGGCAACAGCAGGTGCTCGGGGCCAGGAGTCTGGGAGTTTGGGGGGACCTGGAAGAGCTCTGGGCTGGGAGTAGGGATGTGGGTCCGCCGTCACCCTTGTGATCCTGGACAGACCTTGCCTTCCCTGAGACTCTCCTTACGTGTAAGAAGAAGGGGCTGGGCCAGCACTTCTGTGGGGCCCTTTCTTGAACACAGTTCTGGGTTCTAAGACCAATTTACTTGGTCTTGGAGGGAGCTCAGAGTCTATGTCTTAGCCTTGTCTGTTTTCCTGGCTCACAGTCAAGCAAAGGTAGCAGCAGGGCCTCCCCCTCAGCAAGCCTACCTCCCCCATGTTGGAGGAAAGAGAGGAAGGAGTGGGTTCCAGGAGCAACAAGTAGAGAAAGTGTGGGTTCAAGCCCTGGCCCTGCCTGGATTGCTGGGTGACCTCCAATTGAAGCCCTCTCTGGACTTCAATTTCCTGTGGCAGCACTCTTGGTGCCCGGATGGACCTTTGGGAGAAGACTTGAGGGACAGAACACACTTCTTTGTCTCTACAGAGGCGCCGGCAGAGGCCGGGGAAGGAGGAAGCCGTGTGCATCGAGGCATGAAATGAGCCCGTGTAAATTCCATGTAAATGAGCCGGCGGGGAGGGGCAGGCAAGGCCCAAGCCTCTTGTCCTGTTTTCTCCCAATGGGCAAGAAGGACAGTGGGCCTTGGATGGCAGTGGACCATCAGGACTGTTCGGCTGGGCCTGGGAGCATTGAGATCTAAACTATATCATGGCACCGACATCAGACTCTTGGGGGCCAGGCCGGGTCCAGGAGCCAGGCCTGTCTTTCTGCCTTCTTTCTTGTGCATCACCCGCTTCCACCAGAGGGGAAGAGGGGGTCTGGCAAAATTGGGAGTTGAGACTGTGAAAGACCAAGGCTCAGCTCCCCTGGGGAAGGGGATGGGAGACTCCTTTATAACTACGGGGCCATTAAGGTGTACCCCGAAACAGGGGCTCTGCCTCCCTGCCCCCGTCTCCTGTCTCCCTTAGGAAAGATCACTGCCGTCTAGTTTCTCTACTGCTTGATGTCCTTGACTGCTCTTTACAGCCCCACACACCCCTGTCTTCTCTATCCTCGTCTCCCTCAGTTCCCTACCCACCTTTGCTGGAAACACTGTGGTTTTGCGCTTGTGAGTCTCTCCCCTCAAATGCCAGGACTAGGGTGATCCCAGGCAGAGATTTCAGAACGACTTTGAGTTCTTCAGAGGTGTCCTGAACCATCCTCTCTTCCAGCACCACTAATGCCTAGACCTGCTGGGTCCCCAGCTGCAAGTTGGGAAGGGGCAGATGGAGCCTTAGGGTGAGTGCAGCAGGAATCAGTCCCTGGGGTCCTGCCCCTGAGACCCTCGCAGCCTGGTAGGGGAGGCAGAAGTGGGGCTTGAGGGTGACCGTGCAAGTGATGGTCCCAGGAAGGAGGTACCCAACCTGTGGTGGGGTGGGGGTTGGGGAAAGTTTTGAGTGGGCCTTAAGGGACGAGTAGAAGTCCCTAGGGTGGAGAAGTCACTGAAGAATGGAGGAGCATTTGCGAAGGCCTGGGGTATGCAGGGGCCTGGAGTGTCATGGGCTTGGCCAGAGCAGTGTGAGCTCCAGGAAGGCCGGGAGACTTTTTGTCAGTTTCGGTCACGGCTGCATCTCTGGCACCTAGGACAGTGCCTGCAACACATCTCGATGAATCCATGAATAAGATAAAAGAAGAGAGAGTAACAGGAAGTGGGGTAGAATGAGCGCTGGTGCCAGCTCCCTAAAGCTAAGGCCTTTGATCTTCACCCTGTGGGTTCTAGGGAGCCACTGAAGGATCTTGAGCAGAGGGAGGGTGATGAGGAGTATAAGGATGGTAAGGGTGTTGGGGGCTTAATGGGGGCCTCCAGTTCTTACACGTCATCCCTGCCTGTGTCACCCGGAGTTCACCTCCTCTCACATACTCAGCAATTTCCATCTGCCCCCGCAGCCCAATTTTAGCCTCTCATTGTCTGGAAAACAAGGGGAGCGTCTGGGCTGGGTCCCTCCCAGCTGGGGTCCTGGCCAGGAGGTCTGCGGGCGTGGGCTGGTGGACTGGGCTGAAATGGCTAATCCAGTCTCAGGAAACACTTGTATGTTGATATTGGTCAACTCTGGGAGGAAGAGGCCTTGGGACAAAAAACAAAAACAAAACGCACATTCCCAAGGTCACCAGTGGCCACAGGGCAGCTCACATGAGAGGAAAGAACAACAGAACCACATCCAGGAAGTACTTGGATAGCGCCCATCCCCGACGTGCTGGACCCACACCTGAATAAAGTTCCTGAAGTTCTGGCCTCCAACACTGGAGGTTTATTGGGTCGGCACAGCTAATGGGCTCAGAGGGCTTAGGTGGAGGCGAACACGGGCTATAGCATGTGGACTGCAATTTTATCCAGCTCATGGGGCCTACCCACGCCCGTAGCAGACATCACTAATCAATAGTGGCATTTCTTTCTCCTGGGCTCAGATGAAGAGTTTCCTCTGCAACTATATTCTTCAAAAGCTACTGAGCACTTGAAATGTGCTCATCTGAATCGAGAGGTGCTGTAAGTATAAAAGACATAATGGATTTCGAAGGTGTGATAGGAAAAAAAATTACCTTATTAATAACTTGTTACATTGATTACACTTGAAAATGAAAATGCTTTGGATATATTGGGTCAAATAACGTATGTTGTAAAAGTTCATCTCACCTGTTTCTCTTAACTTCTATTGAAGCAGCTGCCAGAAAATTGAAAATTATCTGTATGGCTCACAGATATTTCTATTGGAAAGCACTGCTGTAAAATATTTGCTCTGCGAGGGCAGGGAATTTTGTCTTTTGTTGTTGTTGTTGTTCACGGCTAGATCTCCAGTGCCTAGATTAGTGTCTGGCACATAGTAGGGCTTCCATAATTACTTGTAGAACGAATGAATGACTCCTTGTTAACATTGCTCTTTAAGGAGCCACCACCAAATAATCAGATAGGACATATTTGCTACCCTGAGTCTATCCAACAGGTCCAGCAAGGTGCTCGAATCCCCATTAGTGCTTTGCAATTTTAGGGCATGTGTCACCTTCTGTGGACTGTCTAGAAGGAGCAGCTGGTGGTGGTCTTGGGTGACGGCTCTTCTCTGCCCCGGGTCCTCTGAAGCGGAACTTTCGGTTCCTTCTGATGAGGAAGCAGGCAGTGCAAATGGTATGGAAATCACCTCTTATGGGCATTTGCTTCTCTGGGGTGCTGGAGATGCTTCTGGTCTACTTCCTGGCCCCAGTCCCTGTTCTCTAGAGACCAAAGAGGAAGCTCTTGAGCACCAGGTGCAATGGGGCCACTCACATCTTTCCCCAGCGCCAGGGCTATAGCCTGGAGCATCCTTGTCTCTCCATCCAGCAGAAGACTAAAAATAGTCTGCAGTTCTAGCCTCCCCCACAGCCGCCTGCGCCGAGCCGGGCCCTGTGCCCGCCGGCTCCTCCAGAGCCCAGAATGTCTGCACGGTCTGCCCCAGCTACCGACCCCCGTCTCCTTGGCCTCAGGCACAGCCTGGCCCCTGGAGACCCTGAGCTCAGTGCTCCCACGGTCAGACCTGCTGAGGGTCTGCTTGCTGCTCTGCCCACTGCCCAAGCAGACTGGGCCCTGACCCCTTGGACTTCCAAACCCTGGGTTCTGTCCACTTCCCCGTTCTCGAGGGGATGTTGGCCATGCACAGAGGCAGGGTGAGGGGTTCCAGGCAGTGGGATCAGGAAATGCAGAACCAAGTGGTGTGAGAGGCACATGGCAAAGGATGAGCTCTTTGGAAGGGCTGGTTGAACGAGATGGAGTGGTGGGGTCAGGCACAGGCTGGAAGATAGTAAGTAGGGTAGGTCTGCGGGCTCCCATCCCCCATGCATGGGTCCTCTAGCCGTCTCTGCCCTGCCCCACAGGGAGGGGGCTGCCCCTCTTACATCTGGCAGCCCATGTTGCCATTCTGTCCATGCCATGTGTAGAACCCAGGGGCTCTCAACATCAGGGCCCATCTCCCTAGTTTGGGGCACCCACATCTATGATTTGTGGGAAGAGAGGATCTTCCTGGGTTCCTGCCTGTTCATAAGGCTGCAGGTGGTCAGGCAGGACCCCCCAAGGATGCCCAGAGAAAGGAGGTACTCAAGGCAACCTGGAGTGTCTGCCAGAGCTGGAACTAGAACCTCCATATCTTGACCCCCTGCTGGGACCCATCCCCGCCACCCCCCCCCCAGATCGTATGATCACTGTTGGGAGCACATCCTGCTCTGAGTCTGAAGAGCGGGGGTTTGGGGACTCACTCTGGGGAGGGCCTTCCTGGTGGCAAGAGTGAGAGTGCAGATGACACTGTTGGCCCATGACAGGTTCCCCACTCTGAACTGAGCAGGGTCACAACTGCAGGAAGTGGGGGCAGCGGAAGTCATGTTTTCCTCTCCTGAGGGGTGACTATCAGGGAAACGCTGAGCTCATGGAGCAGATCTTCCTATAGCCGGTGCCGGGAATCCTATTACCGAAGCCCCTTCTTGCCCCAACGTCTCCTGGTAGGCCAGCCAAAGCCCTTGGAGGCAGAGTGCCAGTGTGGGCATTACTGTCCCCCAGGAGAAGATGGGGGGGGGGTGATGCGTGGGAGAAGATCTTCTTGCCAGGAGGCACATAGCTTATGACAGCCTAGCCTAGAACCCAGGACGTTTGCCTCTTCCCACCCCTACATGACATGTGCCCCCAAGGAAGGAGGGGTGGGGTGTGATCTAGATTCATCATGGCCAAGGTGTTGGGGAGGTTTTTAGACTCTTGAGGTTTCCTTAACTGCAGCCGCTGCCTTCATTTCCCAGCAGATGGGGGCCCTCCTCAGTGTGAACATTGGCCACCATGAGGTGTCAGTCCTAGGACATCTTTCTTTGGCGCTGGGGCATGTCACAGGTGTTCCCCTCCCCTAGCTTCCTCCAGAGTTAGGGTCACCTGGAGTTCTTCTGTACCCTGGATAGCATCCTTGGGACCCTAAACCCATCTCTCAGTTTGAGAAAACCACAGCTCTTGAAAAAGGCCCAGACTGGCTCTGGGAATGAGGAGGTATGGAACTGTTGTCATCCCAGCCCCGATGTGTCCCTTCCCTGAACTCCACCTGCTGTCTGCTCACCTCCTCTGGAGACCTGCCCCAGTCAGTGCAGTGAGAGGAAAGCCCTCTGCAGCCCAGGCCAGGGAAGATGGAATTGTGGGGTCTCTATCTCTATGCCTTTCGGTTTTTCTTTCTGTGTCTCAGTCCCATTCCTTTTCTATCGGTCTCTCTGTCTTTTCACGTCCTTCCTGATTCTCTCTGTGACTTGTTCTCTTATGTTTACTCACAAAGGATAAGCATGTATATATGTAACATGCAGGCACATAGGACCACACACATTATCTGCTCACATGTACAACACAAGCAGGCATGCCCATCTTCACACCCGGCACCTGCCTTCCTCGGGTCCCGTCCGCATACTTGGGGAGGGGCATGAAGCTATCTTCTCATATGTCCACAGGCTCAAGGCAAACCCGCATCTAATTTCCAGCTGTCCCTGCCTCCCTGGCACTGGCAATTGGGGTCTTGAAGACATAGTCTGGGACCCCCACTGGTGTCTGGGGAATCTACTAGGGATTACTGGGCTGATGTCACTTGCAGAGAGACAGAGAGAGACTGCCCTGGAGGCGAGCAGAGGAGAGAGGGACACAAAGATGCAATGTGGAGTTAACGATGCACTGGCCTGGAGGGTCCTCAGCCCCAGCCCCATTTTATGCTCCTTCCCTGTGGGTTCTGCTGAAGTGCCTTCTAACCCACCTGGGACCTGGGGACAGAGGACAACTGAACCATCAGAAGCCCCAGGGTCAGGAGGCTGCAGAGAGGAAGGCTGACTGAATATGTACCCCACCCATGGAGAGCTGGGGCTGGATGTCCCTGGGGGAGAGTCATGATGACGGAGGCCTTGGTTTCCGTCCTTTCAGGACAATGGGTCGGATGAGGCCCCACCAGGTACTTGGGTTTCCTGGGCGGATGAGGGCTTTCCTGGAATGCCTAACTTCCCTGGTCTCCCAGGGTCAAAGTGATCCCACGGAGGGGGAGGGGAGGGGGGGGGAGGCAGGAAGTCCCTGGAGTCACCAAGGGCCCTGGCATCAGGGCTCCATCGGTCCCCAGAGCATGTCTCTGTTCAGAGCAGCGCACTTACTGATCACCTATTAAGCACAGGCTCTGGGTGGAGGAGGCTTGTGAGGGGCAAGCGGAGCCAGGGCTGGGCACTAGGGAAGAGGGCACCTTTCCCTGCTGGGGCAGGCGCTAAAGCCCCTCCAGGGTCTGGGGCTGACCCAGCAGGAGCTCAGAGAGCCTTCCAAGGGTGTCACTTATCTCCACCCTCCCTCTTTGCCAGAGAGGGACACTGGTCAGCCAGTGCCTGGCTGGGCTGCCTCGGGGAAGGCCATGAGGGCAATATTACAGTTATAGTGGTGGCCGTACACCATCTATCACAATAGCCTGAGGCTATTCTAGAAGTTTTACATAATTATCTTAATTTTCTCAGCAGCCCTATGAGGTTGATACTATTATTGTCTCCATTTTATTATTAAAGGGACTGAAAGAGAAGATAAGTAATTTACTAACTCATCATGGCAAAAACATGCATCTAGTTTTTGTCTTAGGTAACTGGGGTTTCAGGGTGGCTCAGCTGGTTAAGCGTCTGACTCTTGATTTCCATTCAGGTCATGATCTCAATTTGAGGGTTCGAGTCCCGCGTCCGTCTCTGTGCTAACAGCACAGAGCTGGCTTGGGATTCTCTGTCTCCCTCTATCTCTGCCCCTCTCTGACTCATACTCTCTTTCTCAAAAATGAATAAACTCTAAAAATTTTAAAAAAAAAGGAAACTGGGGTTTCAGACCAGTTCATTTGATCTCTCTCAAACTCATTCTGTAGCTATTTATTAAATTGTTCCTTGCTGGGCTTGTGGTTGACACAGGATGTTCATAGCAGAGGCGAGCAGATGGATGGGGTTGCTCTGGCAAAATGAAGAGAAAGTCAGGCCTGGGGCAGAGGCAGCCCAGGACCTCTCACACACGATCCACTGGGACCTGATGCTTGCCCATCAGAGGAAGATGCTGGAACCACCTGTTCCAAGAGGCTCATAGAGGGGAGGACTGCCCGCCAATTTACCCTCCAAGGGTGGGGGTGGGGGCCCCTCTACCTTGGCTGGGGGGCCACCACAGGTGGGTGGAGAGGGTGTCAACCTTCCCCTTTCAGTGGTTCCCACCAGAACCATCTCAGGAAGCAGCTGTTTATGGGGCTTGAGAGAGCCCACAACTTGCTCCATTATGGTAAAGGAGCACTGGAGGGAGGACCCCTGTGGGGGTCTGAGGCTGAGTAAGGCTGAATCAGGCTGCCTCCATGAAAGCCTCTGCCCACTGCTGTCTCCAAGCCGGATACCACAGTCTGACCAAAGGAAGAACTTCCCAGCTGCGGGTCCATATACCGCTGGAATGCATGCCAAAGGAGAGGTCTTTGCGGGTGTGCCCAGTGATCAGGCTCTGTCATCCTGCTGGTGTACTTGAAGGAGGGGACAGGCTCCCAGGCTGAGTGGGGGTGGGCAGGGGTGGAGTGAGTGGGTGGGGCCTTCCCAGGGCAAAGAGTGGCTCCCGTGGGGTGGTGTTTTCAGACACAAACCAGCCGGCCAGACAGGTTTGGCCTTCCAACTCATCCTTAGGGAAATACTTAGCCTTTATTGTTTTAACTGAGATAAAAATCACATTTTTTTACTTTATTTTTTCATGTTTATTTCTTTTTGAGAGAGAGAGACAGAGTGTGAGTGGGCAAGGGGTAGAGAGAGAGAGACACACACACAGAATCCGAAGCAGGCTCCAGGCCCTGACCTGTCAGCACAGAGTCCAATGCGTGGCCCGAACCCAGAACCGGGAGATCATGCCCTGAGCCAAAGTCAGAAGCTTAACTGACTAAGCCACCCAGGCGCCCCCCAAAACCACATCTTAAAACGTACAATCCACTGCTTCTTGGTGTATTCACAATGTTGTGTGACCATCCCCACCGTCTAGTTACAGAACATTCCATCACCCCAAAAGAAACGGTCCATTAGCAGTCGCTCCCCTCGCCCCCTTCCCCACTAACTTACTTCCCGTCTCTAGGGATTTATTCATTGCAGACATTTTACATAAATGGAAGTATGTAAGATGTAGCCTTTGTGTCTGGTTTTCTTTCACTTGTGCTGTTTCCAAGGTTCACCCACACTGTAGTATCGATCAGTACTTCACATCCTTTCACGGCTGAATAATACCCCCTTGTGTGCTCCACCTTCTCTTTACCCAACTCATCAGTTCACAGACACCTGGCTCGTTTCTACCTTTTGGCTATTGTGAACAGTGCTGTACGAACATAGGTGCACAAAATTTCCTGTGGACATATGTTTTCAATTTTTTAAATGTTTGTTTATTTTTGAGAGAGAGTCTGCACATGCAAGGCAGGGAAAGGCAGAGAGAGAGAGAGACAGGGACAGAGGATCCGTAGGGGGCTCTCCAATGACAGCAGAGAGCCCGAGGCGGGACTGGAACCCACGGAACTGTGAGGCCATGACAGGAGCCGAAGTCCGATGCTTAACTGACTGAGCCACCCAGGCGCCCTATGGTTTCAGTTCTTTTGGGTATCTATCTCCTTGGGGTGGGAATATTTCGGAATTATATGGTAATTCTCTGTTAGTATCTGGGCAGCTGCCACACGTTCTATCCTTTTATATTCCCACCAGTGACGTACGGTTCCAATTTCTCCACCTCCTCTCCAACTTGGTGATTTTCTGTGCCTTTATTCTTCCAATACATGTTTTGTTGAGCACCTACTTGGTGTGAGGCCTGTGCCTGGGGTCCGGGGTGCAAGGTCACGGAGGCTCGAGCTGCTTGGCCAGAGCGAGGGGACACAGACATAAAACAGTGGCACTGGTGACTAGTGGAGTGAAGGAAGGGTAACGGGGCCCTACGTGTGTAGGACAAGCAGGGAAGTCTTCAGAGGAGGCACCGTTGATACCGTGGCCCCTGCTCGCTGCCTTTGCCTCTTCCCAGCATCACGTCTGTGGAAAGGGTGAAGGTTGCGGTGCCAGTTGCCTCAAGGCTGCCATCTGAGAAGTCCCATCCTTGCCTCACATCCACCTGTACAGCCTGTTCCTTTGTGTTGAGTCCTCTTCTCTAGGTCGTGTGCCGGCAGCCCAAGCCCGATGAGGAAACTGAGGCTCACAGTGGGGAACGAGTTGCCAAAGGTCACCCTAGAAGGCAGTGGCAGAGGGAACCCCAGAGCCCTGATCTCCAGCCACCTAGACCACAAGCTAGTGGTCCTTTTAGCTTGGATGGGGTGAGGCGTGGGTAGCAGGGGCCTGGGGGTAGGGACAGGTAGGTGGCAGGAGGCTGAAAGGGAGGCCCAGGCAGGAGGAAGCCAAGCTTCAAAGATTTTCCCAGGGTGGGGGGAGGGGCTCAAGCTGTGCGTGGGTGAGGCATGAGCAGTAGAGGTCCCTGGGGCCTGCTCAGACCCATTTGTCCTCTGCCCAGTTTCAGTTCTGTCTGACTTGCCCCCCCTGAGACCCCAGGGTTAGGGGTGGGGGGATGGGTCCACTGCCAGCCAGAGCCACCTCCCTCAGTCTGCCTTCCTGTCCCTGCCAGGTCCTGCAGTCTGAGGGAGGAGGCTGGAGCCTGGCTGGGTCCATCCTCCGTGGGTAGGGGTGAGCTACGGCAAGGCCTGACTGGCAGACGATGTCCTGCTTTCATATCCCAGAGCTTGCACCCTCCCTGGCTGGCCTCAAAAGCAAGGTTTGGGGAATGTTTGCTCAGTGAACTCATACTTTGTGGGACTAAGTTGAAATGCGCTCACCCTCTCACTCGCGTACTCTCAGTGACTCACAGGGCCCCAGCGTAAGTCCCTGGTCAGACCAGGTGTGGAGGTGTGCAGGGACAGGGTAGATGCAGCCCCTGGTCCTCCTGCCAGCAGGCTCAGGGCTCTGGTAGAGGCAGTGGTGGTAGTGCCGATGGGGTGTAGACAGGTGGGACCTGCCTGACCTGGGTGCTCAGGGGGGAGCTGGGAGGGAGCCCTGTGGTTCTCAAGCCTCCCCTCCCCCTGTCCATCCCCTCATCTCCTCATCTCGGAACTCAGCTCATTCAGGCTGATGGCAGCTTTTGATCCTGTCCCCTGGTATGCCCCACGCCTGTCCTCATGGCTGCTGTAAAGAAACTCGAGTTCTGGAGACATGGGGAAGTCCAGAAGACGATGGCGTTGAAGTGCCTCTCACTCCCCCGGGCTCCTGAAGGCCTCACTTCCCCATCACGGCGCTCCTGTGGGGCTTCAGGGGCAGTTTCTGCATCTTTGTAAAACTGGCTTTTCCTTGGGGCTGCCCTGGTGCTGTGGCACAGTTGGGTGGGGGATTTTGGCAAGGCTTGGCGTGGCTGAAACTCCCCGGGATGGCTTAGCCGCCCGGGCTGTTGGCGCTGTGAGGACAGACCTCAGGACGTCATCGGTGCCTTTGGGATGAGCCATCAAGTGGGGGCCGGGGCTCTGACAGCGGATCCTGGGGTGGGGCGGGGGGGGATTAAAACCAAAGTGGTTCTTGGATTCTGTCGTTGTGGAGAAGTAGGCGTTAGCTAGGCAAAGTTGGAGACAAGGGCCGCTGCTAGGATAGAGGCACAGAGGTAGGAGGTGGAATGACCTGTGTGGGGGAACTCAAGTGTTTCCATGTTCCAGTCGTGTGACTGGAAGGCTCCGCAAGGACCCCGAGGCCTCGGCCAAGGGATGGAGAGCTGGGACTCTCCTGAGCCCCTCACATCCGTGCAAGGAGGCCTCCCGCACAAGCCGGCTGAGCTGTGGTGTGGCCTGGGCTGGCTCTTTGGGGCTGCCCTCACCTCAGTGTCTCCAAGCTCTGCTGTTCGGTCTGACCGACCTCGAGGGCCCTGCAGCCCGCTCACCGGCTCCCACTCCTGCCCTGTCTCTGAGGGGGCCAACATGGGGTACTGTGTGTGCTGATGGGTAGCTCAGAGGCAGTGGCCAGGAGAGGAGACCCGGGTGGGGGGGGCCCTGGGCAGGAGTCCGTACCCCCTCCCCTGGTATGCATGAAGGCTCAAAGTGTTCTTTCAGAGTCTGGGGGCTGGCCTCCCTAGTGCTCCCAGCTGGGCCCCAGTATCCCTTCATGCAGGCTCAAGAAGCCCAATCATGATAGAGGCAGAAAGCAGAGCGGACTGTCCGTCCCACCGCAGGCTCAGGCCCCTAGTTCCAAGGCAAGGCAGGATGGTACAGAGGGGAGCGTGAGTTCAAGGTCACCCTGCTCTGTGTCCAGATCCAGATTCTGCTGGGACACACGCCAGGTCAGCGAGGCAGTAGGAGGGGAGCACGTCACACCTTGCCAGTTACCTCTGGCCCAGCAATCCTACTCCTGGGATTCTGTTCCACAGAGACAACCACACACATGTGAGGACACACAGGAGCATTCACAGCGGCACTGTCGAAGAAGCAATGGGGTGGGAACACCTTGTCTGTCCGTCAGCTTGGGACGGGCCGAGCCTATGGCACGGGCCGAGCCTATGGCACGTCCCCATGATGGGACTACTATGAAGCTTTAGAAAGAATGTGGAAGCTCTCTGTGTATGACGGTGCGAAAAAGCTCTGGGATTTTTGTCAAGTGAAAAAGCAAGTACGAGTCAGCAGAGGACAGAGAAAGTGGCTCATGCCCCGGCAGGGGCAGGACCCAGTGTGACGGATGGCTCAGGGGACGTGGGGAATTTCGCATGATTGGGGTGAAGGGACAATGCCAGGCAAGTGAGATGGAGGCCCACTCGGGAGGCCCCTCTCTTTCAGAGAAGAAACTGAAAACCACCAGGAGCCAGGGGATAGTTTTCGGTAGGTTCTGATCTGCTTTGTCTGGTAACAAGACCTGTTAGCCTTAAAGCAGTGACCCACATTGATCATAGGCTTTACCCACGTTGTGTCATGTAAACCTCCCAACGAATCCAAATCCCACAAGGGGGGTGCTGTTATCATCATCCCTATTTCACAAATAAGGGAATCGAGCACAGAGAGGTTAGGGAACCAACCCAAAGTCACACAGCCAGTAAGTGGCGGAGCCAGAGAAAGAACCCCTCGAGGCTGGCTCCTGAGCCCATACCCCATCCTCCCTCTCAGAGCCGTGGCCTGGAGGGAGCCAGCTGGAGGCGAGGGAGAGTCAGAGGGCTGTCGTAACAACCCAGACATCAGAGCAATAGGGCCTGGGTGGGGGTGGGGGGCGGGCAGAAAGCAGTGGCTTTGGGGATGAGGACTCAGGTGTAGACTTGAAAGCATTTAAGAAGGTAGAAATAAGACCTGGTGAGTGGGGTGTGGCTGTCTGGAAGGGGAGGGGCCCAAGATCCCATTGTTCATTCACTTATGTAGCAAAATCATGGAGTGGCTATACTGGCCTTGTTCCGGGAACCGGCTTGCCTCAGTCCCCAAAACAGACAAATATATGCCCTTAAGGAACTTACATTCTAGCTGGTGGAGAAAGGCAATAAACAATAAACGTAATGATATGTAAATTACATGGTCTATTAGAACTGTGGAAAACATAAAATAAAGGCAGGGATGACAGGCGGTCCTGGCCAAGGAAGCTTCTGACGTGTGTGTGTTTTTAAATGTTTATGGATTTATTTTGAGGAGGGAGGAGGGGCAGAGAGAGGGAGAGAGATTATCCCAAGCAGGCTCTGTGATGTCAGCACAGAGCCCCACGTGGGGCTCTATCTCACGAACCACAAGATCATGACCTGAGCCAAAATCAAGCATCAGATGCTTAACCGACTGAGCCACCCAGATGCCCCACTTCTGAAGTTTTAAATGGGGCTGTCAGGGCAAGTCTCACGAAGAAGGTGACATCTGAATGAAGGCATAAAGGTGGGGAGGGAGTGAGCCTTGCAGATACATCGGGGAAGGTCATTCTAGGCAGACGAGCAGGGGCATCCGAGGTGTTTGTTAGACATTAAGTGGATCACAGAGTGGGCAACTGTGGGGAGACAGGTCGGGACGGGGGATGGCAGGTGCATATGTGGGTGTTTGGGTGTCCATAGCATAGAAGACATTTGACGCCTTGAGACTGGATGAGATCTGGAGGGAGAAAGCGAAAGGTGTGCTTGGTTTCAGCATCTGGGTCAACGAGACAGAGAGGGAGAGAGGGTTTCGGGGAGATCCCGAGAGGCAGCCAGAGGTGGTGTGCGGTGGGCATGCGCATTATCTGGTCTGGAGCTCAGGAGAGGCGCCAGGGGGCTGGAGCCCTGAAGATGCAGGAGGCATACAAGCTAGGGGTGGGGGAGGTCTGCCTCCTTGGGAGGAAGAGGAAAAGGCTGAGGACAGAGCTCGGGGTGCGGGCCCATTTGAAGGTGGCATCGGGAGAAGGGAGAAGCAAGAAGGGGCCCATAGGAGGAGCGGCCAGCGAGGTGGGGGAGTGCTGGGTGTGAGCGGTCAGCAGTGTGGAATCACTGTGTAAGGCGAGTCTGGGTGGGCAGGGAAGTGCCACAGAGTAACAAAACAGAGGTTGCCAGTGACCTTGGTGGAGCGCTGGCAGGAGTCAGATCTCAGAGGTCAAGGGGAGGTGGGAGGTAGGAGGCAGCCACGGAGTGGGGACAACGCTTTCAGGAGCTGCTGGGCAGAGCTGGAGGTGAGGCTGAGAGAGGGCTCCGGAGGATGGAAAGGACGGAAGCAGAGGGTTTGATGCCAAGAGACAGCAGCAGGAAGTGGGGGGAGGGTGGGACGCAGGTGAGACCAGGTGAATGTCCCCAAGTCCCCCGCAGCTTCCCTGAGACAAGGCTGAGGTGAGCTCCTCCCATTCCACTCTGGCTCCTGAGTCCTGAGAAGGGAGGAAAGGGATGCTAAGGAGGTTACGAGAGGGGAACCGGTCAGAGCGAAGGAAGGGACAGAAGCAGGAATGGGGGGGGGAAGTGTAGCATCTTTTCCATCTTTTCAGATGGCATGATGGCTGTTTCCACTGTGGTAAGAAGACCAGAAGGGAAACCAGTGAAAGCAGGCGTGTCTTTTGAAAAAACTTCTGGAACATGCAGGTGCAGGCCCTCCTCCTACCCTGGCCCTGCCCCCAAGCTTAAACCTGGCTATCCTCGGTGGGCCCCTAAAGAGAAGGTGGGGCAGCCCTGCAGACACAGAGGTGGCAGAAGGAGGGTGGGCCAGGTGGGAGGGCCGCCTTAGCAAAGGCTTAGCAGGACTGGAAGGACCGAGGCCCAGCTGTGGAGCCCAGCCGGCCAGGCAGGGGTGCCTGGGCACTGCTCAGCAGCATCGGGTGCCACAGGGTCATTGCTGAGTGTGACCGGACCAGAGATGCTCACTGGCCCTGTGTCTGCCTCCTGCCCCCTGCCTGGGAAGGCCTCCAGGAGCTCACCACCCATCCCCGTCTCCAGGGCAGGGGACCAAACGTCCCAGGAGGGGAATGGACGTGTGGAGGCAGGTCTGGGTAGACAAGAATTCAAGGGAGAGGTGCTGGCTTTACAGCTCGCGTCTGGTCCCCACCTCCCTTTATGGGGGCACCTGACCTCACCTACTGAATCAATAGAGCCAGAGGTTTGCTGGGAGGGGGGCGGGTCTTCCCTTCTGGTCAAAGGGTTCTCAGGAATCCACCTACTTCCTCTTTTCTGAAAATCGGAACTATTGCCGTTAATTTCGGGGAAAAGGAACTAACCTTCATTGTGTAGCCCTCCCCCTACACACACACACATACACACACGCACACACACACGCGCGCGCGCGCACACACACACACATACACACACAGTGTGAACAGGTGCCAGGCCCAGAGCTGGCTATTACTCACCTGGTGTGAAAAGCCCTCATAGAGAGGACACGGTTGTTTTCCCTTCTTGACAGGTGGGGAAGCTGAGGCTGTGGGAGGCTCAGTGACTCACCCACGGCCCCACCGCGTTGGGACATGGAGGTCACTGACATGGAGGCGAGTGCGGAGAGGCCCGGCCGTGCTGTTATCTGTCCCCTGCACATGGTGGGCCAGGCACTCCATGCGGCCAGATAAATGTCTAATCTCCCCTCCTATCTTGGCGGCCGGTTTCCTAGATGCCTGGGGTTCCCGAGGCTTGCACGAACATATGAAAGAGCTCCTCGCCTCTGCCAAGAGGCGCTCAGGGCCTGAGAGAGGCTCCAAGAGGGTACTCGGCACACGGCCTGCTTCTCAGACACCCCTCGGTCCCCACGGCACCCCACTGGAGACTCGGCATTGGCCCCTGAGGGCGCTAGGGGCCAGAGCCTGGAGTCCACATGTGGTGGCTAGATCTGTCCCCCCCAACATTGTGATACACAGAAGCCTGGCATCTGCTTGTCCCTAGCCTCCCACAAATGCCCCAGCCAGAAATGCCTCCCACTCTTCTCTGCTTGCTTAAGTGCAAAAGGCATAGGCTCGGGGCTCAGAGATGAGGCTTTGTGTGACCTC
Source organism: Cryptoprocta ferox (assembly GCA_028646485.1). Classification (NCBI taxonomy): domain Eukaryota; kingdom Metazoa; phylum Chordata; class Mammalia; order Carnivora; family Eupleridae; genus Cryptoprocta; species Cryptoprocta ferox. The sequence continues at coordinate 108,608,669 of CM053560.1, read as the reverse complement.
GGACAAGGTCTGTAAGCAACTGGAGCCTTATCTTCCTCACCTGCCACAAAGGGGTGCTAACAATGACAAGGTCCCCAGAAGATTCCTGAGGCTCAGGGGAGATTCTTCCAGAGTCTGGCTCATAGGAAGACTCCCAGGCTCCTGGGAGTCCCCCCACGGTCTGCTGCCAGGTGCTGGGACTGTCAACTCTGGAACGACATGGAGGAGGGCTTTAGCACTTGGTCCGTGCTTCAGGGAGTCGATGGTCTAGCCTGGGCGTTTGGGGTTCCTGTCCCTTCCGGCATCCTGGAGGAAGGAGGTCATGAACTTCAGAGCAAGAATGAGGGAGCACGTGGTGGTGTGGGGCCCTGCATGAAGCGCCTCTGCTAGGCCCACCCCTAACATTTGTGGGGCTCAGGGCAGAAGCATGAGTGAGGCCCATATCTGTCTAGATATTTAAAGGTTATCAATCAAGCTAACAAACTGCTACATAGAATACATTCTAGCCTCCTACGTGGATAAATATACCCTGAGAACAATCTGGAAGGGCAGGTTGCAATTTAGAATTCTTGGACTTCGGGGGTGCTGGAATGTGGCAGCACGAGGAGATCCCCTCCCCAGCCCCTCCCCTGGCTCCAACTGTGGGCATCGCCTGTGGCTGCCCCAGGCCATCCAGGCCTGTTTCATTCACAGACCAGGCAACAGCTGCCCTTGACCACCCCGTGGGCCTGGGGCGTGCATACCAGCTGTGGGGCCAAGGGCCAGGCCCGTGCAGACTGTGGGGCAGGGGATTCTGGGGTCCTGCATTTGGAGGAGGAGCATGGGCCTTGGGTGGGCATGTCCCCTTGGCTCACGGGCATTTTACCCCCCTATCATAGGGGTGAAATCAGAGGAGGGTCAGAGTGGATCCCTCTAATGTGCAGGGTCCAGGGCAGAGGCCCTTCTTGCCTGGGTCTAAGTTCGATGCTACTCTCGGGGCACTCCCAGGACCTAGCTGCGGAGTGCACGTGCCCGCCCTGTTTACATCCCAGCACTTGAGCGCCCACAGGGGGCACAGGCCACTGGGCTTTGCTGAGCTCGCAGTCTAAGGAGTGGGCCCTCCCCCTCCCCTGGACATCAGGGATCCCTTCCTTCCTACCCAGTGAGCCTCATTCTCCTCATGTGGGGTGGGGGAGGGGTGTCTGCTGCCACCTGCCCGCCCCCCTCTCTGGGCCCTGATCTTACGAGGCCTCATCTGACTCTGCGGACCACTCGATCCCGGACCCCGCGGGCAGTGGGCAGCCCTCCCTAGCTCGTGCTGGGAAAGTGGGGCACTAACTACTTGAGCCAATGTTTCTCGCTCACTCAGCTGAAAAGCTACAGCTTCCCTGAGGCTCCTAACCCTCACTGGGTACTGGCCGCTCGTTCCCTGATGCTGTGTGACAGCCCTGACCTCGAGACTCCTGCACCTGTCCTGCTGCTGGCTGCCTCCCTCACCGTGGGGTGGGGGTATGGCACCTGCCCCAAGGCTATCCCCCTGCCTTTGGGCTCAGCGTGGCCCCTGCTGGGTCCCCTTAACGTACATTCCCCCTCCCACCCCAAAGAGGGTGGTGGGATGCCCAGAGAGGGAGAGGGGCGTTGGGGGGTCCCTGCTATCGGGGTCCAGAGGCAATTCAGAGGCCTTTTTCGCTAGGAGAGAAAGGCCCTTGGCAGGCGGTGACAGGGATTTCCTGGGAAGGCTGAAGTATGCCCTGAGCTGTGGCCATGAGGCCAAGTCTCTGGTCAGGAACACGCTGGACTGTGCACTTGGGGAGAGAAGATCTCATGTCTCCCCCCTCAGACACGCAGCCTGTGTTGCCGGCTGCCACCTCAGGAGCGACTCCCGCATGTGCAGCGCCCTTTCCCACCTCCCTTCATTCACGGAGAGCTTTTCTTGCTGTGTCAGCATCATCGCTGTCCCCTGCCAGGCGAGCCCCTGGTAAGGACCAGGTCTGGGACTGGGTGATGGGGGTACCCACCTCATCAGGTGATGGAGGGAGGGAGGGGCACCCGTCACCCCCTGGGCATCCGTGAGCCACCCTGGGAGACCTCTACTTTCCTTTCATCAGGATGGCCTTTGTCTTCCTCCTGGAAGCTGTCCCTCCCTGCTGGCCCAACAGGGTCCGAGAGTCGGATCCTGACTTATCAGTGAAGAGATTCCAGGGGGCAGCGCCCGGGACAGTTACCACACCTGAGGACCCACTTGTGCCAAGTCTGTGGTGGGCCGAGAGCCCAGAGTCTTCCCCTGCAGGCCAGTCTACCTAGCTGAGGTGGGTGAGGCCAGCGGCATTCATCTCAGTGGGGAGCATTGAGCCCATCCTCTCCTCCACACCTTTGCACCTGCTGTGCCCCCCTCCACAGTGCCCCCTTTTTGAGAAGCCCTCCTGAGCACAGAGCTCCCCAGCCTGAGTCTGGGCGAAGGACCTACCACAGGGGTTCCTTGTTCTGTGAGCTGAGACTCGTGGAAACCAGCCCAGGTATACTCTTGTCTCCTGCCACCACCCTCCTGGGCAGGTTCCGGGCCCCTGGGCTCAGTGCATGGTGAGTTTATTCATTTTAAGTGTGAGAGAACAAGAGTGAGAGCAAGGGAAAGGCAGAGAGAGAGAGAGAGGGAGAGAGAGAGAGAGAGAGAGAGAGGCAGAGAGAGACGGAGAGAGAGACTCCCAAGTAGGCTCTGCACTGTCAGTTTGGAGCCTGACACGGGGCTGGAACTCAGGAACTGCGAGATCAAGAGTCAGGCGCTTAACCGACTGAGTCCCCCGGGCACCCCATCAGTGCAGGCTCTTACTGGAGGTGAGGGGCACAGCATTCTGGCCTCAGTTGCCCATCTGAGAAACACCTGTCACACCCTGCCCTGACCCATTTCCCTGACAGAACAGCCCAGCTGCATCCTGGTGGGACACACCTCTCTCCTCCAGGAAGGTCACAGGAAGCAATCGAGGATCTGACCTCATGTTTGAGCCCAACCCTGTCTAGTGCTACCAGATGTCCCAGGAGCTTCTGCAGGGGAGGGGGCAGTGGGCAGGAGACGGGGCTGCAGGACAAGAGGTTGGACCTGACTTTTTATCCCTTCTTGGGATAAAGCTGTCGTCCATTCTTTTTAAAAAAGTGTTTATTTTATTTTTGAGACAGAGAGAGAGAGAGAGAGAGAGAGAGATCGAAAGGCAGGGAGAGAGGGACAGAGGATCTGAAGCGGGCTCTGTGCTGATAGAAGAGAGCCCAATGTTGGACTCGAACTCATAAACCGTGAGATGATGACCTGAGCCGAAGCTGGACGCTTAACCGGCTGAGCCACCCGGGCACCCCAAAGCTGTCCTTCATTCTAGCTAGGGTCCTGGCTTGGGGGGCAGCTGTACAGCTAGGCTGCCCACCCCTGTTTGCCCAGAACGATCCTTTACATGTGCTATAGATTTGCAGGGAGAAAAAAATCTACCCAACGGATACCAGCCCTCAAAGCCACCTGAAGCCCCGTGGGTAGGAGGAGGCAGGTTTGGGACTGAAGCCAGCATGGAGCGGGGACTTCCAGGGGCAGGAAGCTGACTTCAGCTGGGTGGGTGGAGCTGGGGGCCCTACAATGACAGCAGGTCACCTGAGATACTCTGAACCAGGCCCTGGACATAGGAGCCTCTGGGACATCGTGGCCTCAGGGAGCATCACTAAACTGAGCTGGTGGGACAGGCTGAAGGACCAGTCACTTCCTCCTTCCTGACCACACCTTTCTGATGAGATCACCTCCTACTTCACTGCTTGGTCCTTCCGCTGCTGCAGGAGCAAACGAGGTGATGCGGAGACTGAAAAGCATAAAGGTGGTATTATTATTAGCAGGAGTCATATTTGACTTGCTAATTAGCTTCCTAAAAATAGCCATATTTATATAGCACGGGGAGAACCCTAAGCTGGCGCTGGCGCCCTGGATTCTTGGTATAGCTTTGTGGCAGCCTCGCTGTGTGACCTTGGGCTAGGCCCTGGCCCTCTCTGGGCAACTGGTTCTAGTTGGGGCTCCTCCGGTCGGGGTGGACTGGGTTCTGGAGGACTGGCTTCTTCTGAGTCACTAGGTCATGGCAGTCAGTGTCACAGACGCTATCCTTGGTACCTGTTGGGGAATTTGCAAGGCACTCATCACTAACCATGCGACTAAACCTCATAAAATACATGCAGCTCCCACAAGGCCTAGAGAGGGCTGTGTGGTGCCAGGGGCACATGTCATGGGGGATTTGACTTAGTTGGGGGTCAGGGGAAGCTTCTAGGAGATGACTTGGCTTGAACCTGAAGAGTAGGTACCAATTAGGCAAAAATGAGTGGGAGGGGAATTCCAGGCAGAGGGAACAGAGGGGCGCCAGTGGGAGGTGCTGAGGAAGAGATGGGTGGCTGGGGAGGGGCGGGGGCCCCAGGAGACACACCTTTACCATTTGAGGGATGAAAAAGCCCCAGAAGGGGGAGGAGAGTTGCGACTGGAATGGTTGGAAGGAGTTCTTACCGTGGTCCCGGCCTGGGGCGGTGGTGGTGGCTGAACCGGGGTGCTGGTGGCGGTGGAATGGGCTGAGGGTATTCTGACTGTAGATTCGAGAGCCCTAGACTCTGACGATAGCATGAGGCAGCAGGGTCACAGTGATTCATGGCAAACCTGACCTGGAAGTGCACCTGGGAGAACAAAGGCTACCGGATCTGGGTTCCTCCCTGTCTGGTTTCGGCTTTGGGAGGAAATGCCCCTTTGTTGTCCCATGAGTCACCTGCCCCCTCTAGGCAGTCTAAGCTTGCCACCTGCCAGGATGCTTCCCCTCCTATGTGTCCCCATCTCCGTTGTCCTTGCCTCGCTGTCTCCCGGGTGCCCGCTGTGCCACCCGGCTCCCTGCCCACCCTGTCTGCTTTCTTGGGCAGAGGAGCCCATCAGCTTGTGAGGATCGCAGGGTTAAGTGTAGGACAACTGGCCTTTACCGGAGGCTTTCCTGCAGACCCCGCCTGGATGTGGGGATGTGGGGGCATCGGTGGGAATCTCTAGGACTGCGATGCTGTCCCCGACAAGGCACAGCCAGGCTGGGGGCTGAGGACCAGAGAGCATACGACTTCCACAGCAAAGCACAGCACACCCGGATGACAGCCTCCAGCTTCCTGGGCATTTTAAATCTCGGCAGAGGCAGGCCTGCCAGTTCTTTCTGAGCCCCAGGGATCTCAATATCCTCAGTGCCTCCGATCCTGCGTTGCCTTCTGCCCCGGGACTTTTGTCCCTAGAAGCTGGACGTCTGGGGCTTTGAGAGGAGGCCTCAGGAGATATAGTGAGCTCTCAGATTCTAGACCAGATTCTAGAAGACTGGGAACAGGAAACCTCACCAGGGGGAAGGTTCTTAGGCTGTTGGCGGTGACGTGGAGCCCTCTCACAATGGGCCAAGTGCCCTGTACTGGGATCTCTTCTGGGGCCTGGAGCAGTTCATCACCCCACTCCCCTCCCTCGGCTGTCCTGGGGAAAACTCTCTCCCTTCACCTAAGGGGGAACCGAGACAGTACAGAGACATCCGGCCCTTCTGCCCCCACAGCAGCCTGGCCATCCTCCTGGCCCCCCAGAGTAGGCTTTTGGTATAAGGTCAATCCTGGAATCCACCAGGGACGCTCTGTGGAGATCTCGGGAAGTTCCTCCTTAGGCCCAGCCTCCTTTGCAAGACACTTTCTAGGCAGGGCTGCAGCCTAGGATGTATTCTCTTTTCCAGAGAGCAGAGGTTGGATGGAGCTGGGTGCATTTCCCAAATGCTCTCTAAGCTGTGGGCACATAAGGAGGGGGAAGAAGGGCCGATTTCCTCCAGTGCTCAGTTGGGGAAACCGGACCCTTATGCAGGAGGGGACTGCGTCAGTCCTGATTTTCAGTTCTTCTTGTTCCTGGGAACTCTGTCCTGCCCCTTCCCTACACCTGTCCTGGGATCTGGGGACGGACACTGGGGAGGTGGCCGGGCGCCTGGGAGCTTTCACTCTGGGTCACCACCACCCTCTGCTGGCCATCCAGAAAGGGCAGAGATGTCATCAGTGCCCGCTGGTCAGCCCAGTGCAAGGGTCTCAGAGAGGCTCCTCCGTTGTCCCCAAGGCCAAGCTGGGTGTGCCCTGGGACCTGGCCTCAGCCAGGCCTCCCTCCCCACCAGCACCCCCCAACCCTGGCCAGTTGAGGATACACTGGGTAGAGGTAGAGCTCAGCCTAAGATACAGGTCCCTGCTTGGTCTCTGGCAGGCTGAGTGACCTTATTATGCAAGTTTCTGTTCCTGCCTAGGCCTCAGTTTCCCGATCTGTACAATCATCAGGGTGGCTCAAGGAGGTGTCCCCCAGACCTCAACTTGAGAGCCCTCTCTCAGCCTACCCCCGGGACCCTCCCCACCCCTCTTCTTGGTGTCTGGCAGGCCTCAGCTCTGGGCAACCCCCCATGTCTCTGTGACCCCTCTCCCACCTGCGGGCCTCCACCCTCTCCTCCGGGCCTTGCTGGCCTCAGGAGCAACTCTCAGCCTCCCTCCTACCCCAGCACCAGCTGTTCGAGTGGGCTCTCGATGGCTGTGTAACAGCACCACTGTTCAGTGTGCCCGTAGTAAAATGGAATAATGACACCCAACTCCCGGAGCTGTCGTGAGAACGAAACAGGCTAACAGTACGTTCACGGAGGAGCTTCGTAGGTGGCGGATATGTGTCAGAGGAGGCACGGTGAGTAACTCTGAGAGGCCACTCTCCCCAGACCCTAGGACCGTGGCGGCACAAGTGGCACTCGCTGGCCTCAGGTGCACCCTTCCAGGTTGGGACTCAGGTCGGACCCCTGATTGTCCTGTCCTGGTCCCTCGTGGTGAGAGAGGCCTGAAGCCGGGTGAGAGGAAAGGCCTGCGACCGGCAGAGCTCCATTACTTACATTCGAGAGCCGATGTGGGGGCTGCGGCCAGACCCTCCCTGGGGCAGAGCAGGCTCTCAGCTCCTGCAGGAGAGGAGGTAAGACGTCCCTTGGGCACCATCTTTTTTTTTTTTTTAATGTTTATTTTTGAGAGAGAGAGACAGAGCACGAGCAAGGGAGGGGCACAGAGAGAGAGAGAGAGAGAGAGGGAGACACAGAATCTGAAGCCGGCTTCAGGCTTCATGCTGTCAGCACAGAGCCCGACGCGGGGCTCGAACCCACGAACCGTGAGATCATGACCTGAGCCGAAGTCGAACGCTTAACCTACTGAGCCACCCAGGCGCCCCTCTTGGGCACCATCTAAGATGGAACATTGGTGGAAGATTTTATCTCCACTCGTCTCAGGAGTAAGTTCATGGGCCTTAGTTGAACACAGAAGTTCTCAGAGCCCTCGCTCCTGTGCCCCTTTCTGCTTCATTTTATTCCCTTTGTCCCCATCCCCTATCGGCCGCTCTGAATTCCTTGGGAACCACATGGTTCACAGGCACCCTAGGAGGCAGGTGCTAATACGTAGCACAGAAGTGTTCAGTAGCTCGCTCATGACCTGGAGCCTTGCTATGAGCGGAGGAGCCAGGAATGGAACCCACCGAGACATGCACCCGATTTCCAGGCTCTGCTGCCTCTCGCAACTCAATGAGGAGACCAGCTAGGGGTCTTGCGATGCTCTAGGTGACAGAGGATGGTGGCCTGAGTAGGGCAGGGCTAGGGGTCTTGAAAGAGAGGGAGGGAATTTGGATATACTTGGGAGGAGGAAGTGCTGGAGTCTGAGGCTTTGAAGCCTGGATGAAAAGGGGGCAGGGCAGAGGAAGGGGGCGGCGTTGGGTTGGGCATGGGGTGGGTGCGGGCCTGGGAGCTGCTCGGGACGGCAGGGTTGTGGGAGGGGGTAGGAGGCAATGGTCAGGGGCTCAGGGCGGGAGCTGTCAGCTGTGGGACTGGATGTGGGCACCTAGGAGCATGTGTCCAGGGGGGCTCTGGGGAGTCAGGGTCCTCTCCGAAAGTGGTTTGGCTGAGGAGCCAGGCAAGGTCTGGGGGCCAGACACCTGCCTGGGAGAGGACCAGTGGGCGGCAGCAGCCATTGGGACCCACGGATGCAGGGAAGAGTAGCTCAGGGAGGTGGAGATGGGCCGTGTGGGTGGGCTTCTCTTTCTCATACACAGAGCCCTCGAAGAGAGGACAGACTTCTTCTTGGCGTCCTGAGTTCCCTGTCCAGGAGACGCATGACGCAGGGTGAGGGCTGCTTCTGAGGGGGTTTTTCAGTGGGTGGTGATGGACACGAGACCAGAGAATCTGCGTCTAGTCAGGGTTGGGGAGGGCACTGCTTCCTGAATGTGAAACAGCCTCCTTCCCTGGCTCAAGCCCTGACTTGTGCTGCGGTCGGGCCAGCGCACCTGCTGTGTACACGGAGGCCTCCGGCATCGCCAGAGAGAGCCTCTGTCCCTTTCTGGGTCTCGAACCCCACTTCCTGGGGGCGCTTGCCCCGCCTCCCTTCCCCCCATGCCCCTTCCAGGGTAGGCCTCTGAACCAGCGTTTCCTGCACAGTCTGGCACGGAGGGAGCCGTGGAGGGAGGTCTGGCAGCAGCTGCCAGCCCGCCTCCCCAATTCTGGTTGGCCTGGGGCTGCAGCTGAGAGGCTGGCCGTGGGAAGGGGGCTCCCGAGATCCCTCCTTAGACATGTAATTGGGATTGCACGGCTTGGTAATTAGAAGGAGCACACTGTTCTGTAAATGACTATAATTATTGCTACTTTCTGCAGCCAAACCTGGAGTTTCGGGCATCACCTGGGGGAACCGGGTGAAAGGGGGGAGGGGGAGAGAGGGGATGACTTGGTTGCACAAGGTCCACTGTGGGCCAGACACTGCCCCCGCCCCTGCATTGCCCAGGCCCCTCCACAGACCCCTGGGGGCTCTAGACAGCCAACGGGCCTGGTGACCATCTGGTTCAAGGCCCCAGTCTGACAGACGGTGAGAAGGGAGGGGACTTGCCCCGAGTGACAGAGGTGTCAACAGCAGAACGGGCACAGGACCCCCCCCCCACTTTGGATTCTGGTTCATGCCAAGCACTCTCTCCTCTCCTGGCCTTTCCCTGGCACTCCCTTCAGCCTGGCACACTCCCCACCCCTCTCTGGGATCCTCTTAACTTTTCCCTCAGGTTTCTGTGTGACACCACCTCCTCCAGGAAGCCTTCCTTGAACCTCTGGGTAGGGCCAGTGCCCCCTCAGGTTCTCCATGGCCCCAATGTGTCCCTCTGTCCCTCCCTGATGACCCCACCCTGGGTGGGCCTGCCTTCCTTACTCAGCTAGTGTGAACCTGGGGTCATGGACCACATTCGATTCCTAGCGGGGGACTGGAGTGGGCTGGCAGTGGCTTTCGAGAGCTGGTTAAATTTTTCGGAACTTTGCGAACTGGTTGTTAAGCTCAGCCATTGTTAATAATCATATTTTACAAACTTACAATTAAAAACATTTTCTTCAAAAGGGAAATGCACACTAAAAACTCATCACTTCCCAATGATCTTATTGCTATTTATGGCCATTGTGTCTGGTGGTGGACACGCAATATTATAAAGGTGTGGACCAACTTGGCGTTCAGCGACATCCCATTGGTGCCTTGGTACCCGCTGTGGTAGGAATGAGTAAATGCCACGTATCAGGGCCCTTCGCCGTGTCCCAGAGAGCTGGTTGTCAGACACTTTTCAGTGCACCACTGAATTCACCTCTGACCTCCCCCCCTTCTAGCAGTGCTGCGTGAAGGCCACCAAACAAGATGAGACAAAGAACGTACGTACCCTTTGCCTTGGGAAGCAGGAGTATTGGCTTCCAACATCTGCCAGCGAGTGCTGGCTCTAGCCTTTGCCCCATTTGCCTCCTGGGGCTTTCACGGGGACACAGGTCAGGCCTATGGCTGGGGCCTGTATCTGCGGGTACTGGGGTGGAAGGGAGTCAGCTTTCGCAGGCCAGGGCCGAGGGGCCCCAGAGAGGCGGTGGGTGTGGGCGGCCTTGGCAGGGTGCACAGAGAGCGGAGCCCAGAGGAGGTCCCGCTGCGTCCCCTCCCAAACGGTCCATGGCAGTGTGCCACCTTCTTGCACCCCTCCCAGCCTGGCCACAGCAGAAGGGGTGGGCAGAAAGGCCGTGCAGCTGGGCTGGCTTCGGAGAGTGTGCCTGAAGTGCTCCCCTCCCTTAGGACTTTGGGTAAGAACTGGCTCTTTTGGGTTTTTTCTTTCTGTTTTCTTTTCTTCCTTCCTTTTTTTTTTTTTTTTTTTTTTTTTTAAGAGACAGTGTGCATGTGGTGGGGAGGGGCAGAGAGAAGGGGAGAGAGAATCCTAAGCTCTGCACTGTCAGCGCAGAGTCCCACACAGGGCTTGATCCCACGACCCTGGGATCATGACTTGAACTGAGATCGAGTCAGATGCTCAACTAACTGAGCCACCCAGGTGATCCTGAGGGGTACCACTTCTAAGAAAGAATATGCAAGGGGCGTCTGGGTGGCTCAGTCGGTTAAGCATCTGACTTTGGCTAAGGTCATGATCTCGCAGTTTGTGGGTTCGAGCCCTGTGTTGGGCTCTGTGCCGACAGCTCGGAGCCTGGAGCCTGCTTCAGATTCTGTGTCTCCCTCTCTCTCTGCCCCTCTCCCTCTCCCTCTCTCTCTCTCTCTCTCTCAAAAATAAATAAACATTAAAAAATTAAAATAAAAACAGTTGTTTAAGAAAGAACACGGGGAAAAAAAAAAAAAGAACATGAGGGGCCCCTGGGTGGCTCAATCCATTGAGCGGCTGACTCTTGATTTTGCCTCAGGTCATGATCCCAGGGTTGTGGGATGAATGGAACCTTGCATGGGGCTTTGTGCTGAGAGCGTGGACTCTCTCTCCCTCTTTCTCTGCCCCTCTCTCACTCATATGTGCGCGCTCTCTCTCTCTCAAAATAAATAAACATAAAAAAACAGTGCCCATCCTTTGGGTGGTAGACCCGTTAGCATCCCAGAAAGTCAGGGAGGAGGAAGACAGAGGCTGAGCACTTTCTACCCATTGTCTCATTTAACAGCCCACAAGGCAGCCCTGCTCTCCCCTCATCACACAGAAGGGGACACCCATGAACTTGCAGTTCATCTAGCCCAGGGGCTTCCCACAGCTCTTTCACCACGTTTCTGAACCAAGGGCAATGTTGCCCCCAGGGAGCATCTGGCAACATCTGGAGACATTGTTCTTATTGTCACAACTGAGAGGGGGACGCTACTGGCATGTGAAGGCCATGGGTGTGGTTAAACATCCAACAATGCCCAGGATCCAGGCCAAAACGTGGGCAGTGTCGAGGCTGAGAAACCCGGGTCTAGAAAGATGTACTCAGACACATGCATGCAGTATCAGTCCCCAGTTAAGAACCCTGGTCTCCAACCTCTTCATTTGTAGAAGAGGAACGAACAGAAGGCAGGATGGATAAATGGCTTGTTCGAGGTCACCCAGCAAGGTCCCTTTGCCACCCATGCGGTGAGCATAGTGCCTGCACACAGCAGGGAAGAAAGCCAAGAAAGGACTGGGTTCTGGCCTCAAACCCCTCGAGGTCGCCCTGGACAGGATCCTCATCCATGTCTTCTTGATTCTTGTTGGACCCCAACCTCTTGGCAGCCAGTGTAGCCCCTGACCAGCCCCCTTCTTGACTGCAGTGAGGAGGCCTGAGCCAGGCTGATGGTGGGAGTGGGCGGGGCTGCCAAAGGGACAAGGGAGAGGGTGGGTTGAAGCCAACATCACGCATCTAAGCCAGAGAGGCCGCAGCAGTTGGAAGGGTTTACCATGGCAGTGGGCACTGGAGGGCTGGGTCCCGCTGCAGGGGGTGACAGGGCAGATATGGCCACCTCCCCATGGCTATCTCCCCGGCAAGGCATGTGGGGTATCTGTGGCGGGAAGGTCAGATTTTCTGACCTTACTTGAAGGATGACTCGAGGTCCTCGATGAGCTAGAAGCCCTTGTCTGGTGCCTGCTTCTGGAACTGGCCTTGGAGAGCCCACTGGAGTTCTGTCTGCCGGGATCTCAGCGGCTTCCTCCCTTCTCCATCCTGCCCGCCATCTTCACAGGAAGCAGAATTGCATAGTGTGAGGCACACAGGCTCTATAGCTCCGCTTCTGGGTTCATATCTGAACCATTTATTTACTGGCCGTGTGTCCTTAGGCAAGTTATTCAGCCTCTCTGTTTCCTCATCTGTAGAATGGAGCTAATGCCATCACACCACCCTCATAGGGTTGGTGGAAGGATCAAATGAGGTAACTTTTTATAAAGCCCTTAGGAGGATGCCTAACTTAGAGTAATCACTCAATAAATGTGAACTATTATTGGTATTGTTTTTATTAGGCTACTCATGCCCTCTGGAGTGGGTGTGAACTAATCTAAGGTTCTCTCTAGCATCTCCATCTCTCTGCTGCCCTCTAGTGGACACTGGCCGCACTGTCCTGAGGGGACACTTGGGGGGTCCGCAGAGGTAATTTTTTCCTTCAGATGTCAGAGGAAATTTGTCACTTAAGGAAACCTTACGGTTGATTCTTGGATAGAGTCAAACAACTAACTTCTTCCCCTTCCTTCCAAATAGAACTCACTTTGGGTTGGTGTTCGCATATTGGTTTGCTTGAAAGAACACCCTGTTGTAGTGGAAAAGCTACAAGGGGGAAATTTTTCTTCTTGACATTGATGTTAATTGATCATTTTTAGTTTTTACAGGGGTGATTACCTTTAACTACAACACATTTCTCAAACTTCCTTATTCCACTGTTGCAGTCAAACGTGATCACCCACGCCTGCAGCCTGAGGATAACTTGTTCATTTCCTCAGATTCTGTCTCTTCCTCTTCCTCCTACAGTTTGGTGTGTAAACTAGGGATCAGCAGAGACGGCTCTATCCCTGGTGCCCGTTACAGGGTCTGGGACGTAGTAGGTGCTCAGTTCCTGTCTGTGAAATGAGTAATGTACTCATGACAACCACGTGGCCTTGTTGCTCCTGCCCCGCCACCAGAGAAGGGGGCGGGGCATCTACTGAGGCAATACTGGGGGAGGGGGGGCTCTGTGCTGAGCGCTGATGGAGTCTGGGAAGAGACTTATTTAAAAGGAAAGGTGAAGGTAAAGGGAGGGCGTTGCTGTTGGTGAGAGGGGGCGAGCGGGTTGGAGAAGGTCTGAACACCTACCTGGTTTGGCTGGTGGGAGAACAGTTAGACCACCGGGAGGGACAGCAAGAGTCCTGGATTCAGGCTGTCCCGGAAGCCCCCCAATAGGGGGAGTCTGAGTTCTGGAGTTGACAAGGTTACTTGAGGGAGCCTGGAACTTGGTCTCCCGCAGCACACCTGTGCCTGGGGACAACATGGCCGATGGTACCCCAGATGCCAGATCAGCTCTGCAGCTCACGTCCTGGCCTAAGAAAGGAACGCGCAACACCTGCCCCAGGTCTGTACACCTACCTCCCGCAGTCTTTATTCAGGTTTTGACGTCTCTCAGCTCCGCCCTGGCCCCGCCCCTCACCTCTAGCCAATCGAAGAGCCCCAGCAACCCCCACGTCCAATGCGGAGCCTCTCGGCCCAAGCCCCGCCCCGCCTCCACCTGCAGTAGCGGCGTGTGGACGCGTTCAGATGCTGGGTCACCTGCGCTTATTCGCGGAATCCTGGGCCTCCCCTCCGGTCTTGTGGGTGCTGGAAGGGACGGCGACCCGGGTGCCGCCGCAGAGCCAGGCGTGAACCCGGTCAGTGCCCGCTCCCGGAATCGCCCTTTCTGGAGGCTGCACCTTCTTCACGTGCGCCCTCCTCCCCGTCCGCTCTGGGACTGTTTAGCCTTTACTGCTAAGACAGACTTTGTAGCTCCAATAAGTCCACTCCGAGCTGGGGCTGGCTGTCCCGTCCGCTCCCTGGCCCCGCTGTAGGGTCCAGAATTAGCCCCTTTCTCTCGGTCCTCTGCCTCCCTAGCCCATTATCTATCCTCTTAAACCCGGGCCGCTGGGTGTCCCAGCCCAGCCCAAGGCCCTTGCCATGGGCTTTGGCTCCACCTAGTGGCACAAAGTGTAACTTCAGAGGCGCTGACAGGCTGGGGCGAAGGTGGCGGTGGTATGCAGCGGATATCTGGATACACCGCGTTGACAGCGGAGTGAGCACAAAGTGGCCTTTCTCTGCCTCAGCCCAGCCCCTTCCTCTGCCTCCGAGGGGAGGCTGGGGTACTGGGGGAGGTTCTTGCCAAGCACAGATGCCCTTTCAGTCCCCTCTGCCTCCAGAAGGCTTTGGTGACCTAACGAGCAAGGGCTCTCAGAGGAATTGGCGCCCCTGCACCCCATCTCTGGGCTGGCCCTCACACCTGGCTGCTGTCCCAGGGCCCCCACCCCGAATCCCAAGAGATCCTGCTTCCATTCCCCTTTGTACTGGCGCTCAAACCAGCCCTCTTTCCATTTTTCTCTCTGCCCTCATTCTGGCTTCTTCTCAGCCATTGGCTCTCTGCCCTATCTCGTCACCCTCTGTCTGTCCCACTGTGCATCTGTCCGTGTCGCTGTGAGTACATTTCCTGCCCTCCTGGCGGTGCGCTGCCCTGGTGCCCTGGAGAAGCTTCTCACAGCCCTCTCGCCCCTCTGTCCACCTGCCTCCGTAGTCCCCAGATAGGTTTGCTGGCAGTACCCACCACCCTCAGGAGGGATGAAATGCCTGTGCCAACCTCTGAGGCTGGCTTGTCTCAGCCTCTATGCTCTCAGCAATGCCAGCCACTGGTTGCCGTCAAGAAGTCCTATCTCACACGACAGGACATGATATGACACGACATAGCATTGCTTCCTTCCCTGCTCTTAACCGGCTCCCTTGTCTTCCCCATCTGGAGCTGGATTCTGCCTCCACAGTCCAGCCCAGGCGGTGTTTTTCCTCAGGGTGTGTGTGTGTGTGTGTGTGTGCGCGCGCGCGTGTGTGTGAAGGGTCGTATGCTTTGGGTGGAAGACAGGGAAGACCTACTGGCCCAGGTTACTTCAATATTGCCCAACGGAGGAACCCATGGTCCAGGCCTCCAAAGGGACCATTCGAATATTTGACAGCTGCAAAAAAAATGATTGGCTCTAAAATAAGAATACTGCAAAATTGAAATCAATAAATTCTTAATCAAATGTCCAACTGTAACATTATATCAACCTCATTAATTGTTAAATTTAGTATTCATAAAATTTTTATTACATTTGAAGGAATGTGTGGGCTAGATTTTACAAGAATTCCCAATTGTAATTTAAATCAGTTACTCCTAGCCAAACGGTTTCAAGAGCAAAATTATAAATATCCTTTCAAACATATTACAGCAGATTTTTAATATTTTAATATGTTTGCACTGATATAGGACAAAGCTGTCAAAAATAGGAATGCCAGGGCTTACAGAGGTCCTACAAACAGCATTTTGTCTTAGGGTGAAGCAGGAGGTAGTGAGGATGAGGGGGTGGGGTGGTGAAGGGGCATAGAAAGGTCTCAGGGGACAGGATGGGGACAGTGATGGTGATGGGGAGAGGGAGGTATAGTGTCTTCTTTTACTTCTTCAGGGAGTGTTACTCAACCTCTCAAGTTGGGGTGCAGGGGCTCCTATGGACTTGTGGGGTCATGGGGCCTTATAGGAGCAGGGAGGGGCTACACTGTCACTGAGTGAAGACTAGGGTTCAGGCTTGAGCTCACCCATGGGAAGTCCATGTGCCCAGTCCTCTGCCCAAGAGAAATAAATTCTTCTAGAAGGGTTGTGATGGGAGGCATCTGGGCCAGCCCTCAGAGGTGCTTTTGCAGGGACCCCCAAACTGGGAACACTCCTTTGCTAAGCGCTCCGGGCCCTTGGTTTCCGGGTCCCGTCTTCCCCCCTCCCCCACCCTACTTTACTGCCACCTCGAAAATTCTGTCAGCTCAGTCCCATATTTTCCTCCATTTCACTCTCTCTGGTTAGAAGGACTAGCCCAGGATCCATTAAAAGTTCCCCAAGTGGGGAACTCAGGGCACAAACACTGTCTTTATAAACCCTGGTTATGTAATGGCCAGCCTGGGTGGGGAGGACAGTTGTTGTCATTTCTTCCTGGGAAAGTCTCATGACTTGCAAATGGCCACACGACCCCCCTCCCCCCCAGGCCAGAGAGAGAGAGAGAGAGAGAGAGAGAGAGAATAAAGAACAGTGACCAGCAAAAGGAATTTGGTGTTAATACTAATAAAGTTTTGAGTCACATTTTGCTACTTAAAATTAGATATGCCACAACCTTGCAGCCTGTCACTGGGCTGGTTTCTCTCCAAACTGTCGAGGTCCTGCCTACTCCCCACCCTTGACTCTTTAATTGTTGGAGTGTGAGTCGTGGCATGAGAACATAGAAGAAAGTCCATCTGAGAAGGGAATGGGGAGAGTGTGACCTGACCTTCGGGAGGTCTGATGCAGTCTGGAGTTGTTCGTGAGAAAAGAAACAAGGAAAGGAGCATAGTGTTCATGTACGGTGTTTATATCCTAACCTGAGCCACATGACAGTGGTGGGGGGTATTAAATTCAGTGATGTTAGCTTGGCTACTCTGACAACCTACAGGTTTTCTGGATGTTTCATTATTTTAATCCTTGCAACAATCCCGAAAAGCAGATATGATTCCCCATGTTAAAGATTAAAAAGTTAAGGCTCAAGTAGCTTGCTCAAGGCCGCACTCCAAATCCTAGGGGTTGGCCTAGGATTTGAACCCACATCCATCTGACTCCAAAGCCTTTGCCTGTTTCACAGTATAAACCTGTATTACTGGGGCGCCTGGGTGGCTCAGCTGGTTAAGCATCCAACTCTTGA
Organism: Cryptoprocta ferox; assembly: GCA_028646485.1. Lineage (NCBI taxonomy): Eukaryota > Metazoa > Chordata > Mammalia > Carnivora > Eupleridae > Cryptoprocta > Cryptoprocta ferox. The sequence goes on along the minus strand of CM053560.1, from coordinate 108,591,991 downwards.
TCTCAGCAGTTTGTGAGATTGAGCCCTGAGTCAGGCTCTGCACTGGGCATGGAACCTGCTTAAGATTCTCTCTCTCTCGGGGCACCTGGGTGGCTCAGTCGGTTGAGCGTCCAACTTCAGCTCACGTCATGATCTCACTGTTCATGGGTTCAAGCCCCTCATCGGGCTCTGTGCTGACAGCTCAGAGCCTGCTTTGGATTCTGTGCCTCCCTCTCTCTCTGCCCCTTCCCCACTCATGCTCTGTCTCTCTCTCTCTCTCAAAAATAAACAAACATTGAAAAAAAAACTCTCTCTCTCTCTCTCTCTGTCTCTTTCTGTCTCTCTCTCTGCCCCACACCTGCTCATCACACACTCTCTCTAAAAAAACAAAACTGTATTACCATGTCTCTGGTCTGCCTAGCGATCTCTGACTTTGGACACGGTCTTTCCCTCATTCTGTGTGGTTCTTGAGTCCCCACGGACCACAGGCTGCTGGCCCCTGGCTGCTGGGCTGGGGGCACGTCCACTATGTATTGGACTGACAGGTGGGCATGGAAGCCAAGCTGGCCAGTCAGAGTTCCTCTGTGAGATCTGTGGATGTTGGAAAGGGGGTCCCACTACCCCCGAGAGGGTGAGCTCCCAGGGCCGTGGAGTCCGGACTGGGTTTCTCTCTTGCCACGAGCAGATGGCTGTGGGAGTGTGTGGCCAGCATGTAAGAAAGGAGAATCCAGAGGCAGGGAGAGAGTTACAGACAAAGTGTGTGAGCCCTGGGATACTATTGGATTACCAGCTTTTTACCTTGACTTTTCAAATTTATGTCAATGAATTTTTATTTATGTATGTATTTATTTTTGCTTAAGCCCATTTGAGCTGCATTTTTGCCACCTGCTACGGCAGGAATTCTAGCTAATATGATTCTACAATTAAATGTGTTACAGACGCAGAGCTCTTCCCTGTTGGAAAGGGAAAGGTGACTGGGATAGTCACAGTTCTTGAGGGCGAGTGACAGAAAGCCAGCTGGAGTTAGGTGACACAGACTGGGGGTCTACCAGAAGGACAGTGGAGTAGCCGGGCCTCTAGGGCCCTGAGAACGCGGGAGCCAAATCCCAGCTGTGACCAGTGTGCTTCGTGGCTCTGAGTTGCTCTGGCTCTGGCTTCGTCCTGTCTGTTGGCTTTTTCCCTTTGGGTGGACAGAACATTGCCACACATCTCAGCATTTGGCCACTATAGAAAGACTGATGCTGTTTCCTCACTTGAACTTCTGTTCTGGAATGTTCTGGAAGGGATCATGAATGGCCCAGTCTGGGTCAATTGATATTCAAGGAGAACTGTCATCCGTGGCCAGAGGGGAGGGTACTTGGGACTCACCTCTGTTTTGAGGGTCTTTTCCAGGGAAGAGGGGCTTCTCATGAGACAGGGACCCCTCTTACAAAGTGTCTTCCCCAGGGATGAAAGCACTGCTCATCTATTCTGCCTCAGACCCTGTCCTGGGGCCTGTCCAGAGTTCCAGGCACATTCTTGCCCCCTGCAAATTTTTTGCAGGGATTGAACAATAGACCCAGATGTCAGACAGGGTCAGGTTCTTGGCGTCATTCTTGGTGAAGGTGGATGGAAGGACCAGGCTCCCTTCCTGTTCTTTCCTGACTTGGCCTAACTTACTGCCACCAGGACCACTAGCTGGCCATGTCGCCACCAAAGTGAAAACTGCATTTCCCAGCCTCCCCGTAGCTAGGTGTACTCATGCAGTCAGGTTCGGCCAATGAGACGTACTGGGGCCTGCGTGGCACCTTGAGGAAGGCCCCTTCAATGGAGCTCCTCAGCACGGAGGGCCCTTTCTGTGTTCTTTGGCTCTTCTTTCTCCTGGCCAGTGACGTGGTTAGAGCTCTGGTTGCATCTTAGGCTAGGATGTGACCAGGGAGTTGGAAGCCAAGTGCCGGCACGCGTGGAGCAGGAAGACAGAGCTTGGGTTCCGATAGGGCTGACACGTTAGCACCAGACTGCCCAGCTCTGGGCTCCCATCCTGTGAGAAAGACAGGCTCCTATCTTGGGCGAGCCTGTACTTTGGATTGGCTGTTTATCCATCTGAATCTGATCCCAGTCAATACAATCACCATCTTGGTCACAGGCAACATTCTAGATGTATCTAAATGTGTCCTAGCTCCACTCTGAGAACCACAGGGAGGTTACAGCATGCAGGAGGCAGGACGGGGAAGAGGGGAGGTGGGCTTTGTAAGCACTGGCCGGCCCTCCTGAGAGAGCCTGGAAGGATCCAGGCGCTAGCTGGTCCAACCTCACCCACCAGAGAAGTCGGGGGCGAGGTGGGGGCCGATTTTTCCATGAGCAGATGAGGGGCCTGATCGTTTGCCAAGGGCCCCGCAGCTGGCAGGGGGTAGATATGAAACTGGACCACGTACTTGTCAAATTCTTAAAATTGTTGAAGCTTTTCCTGCTATTCCTGGGGCTTTGTCCAAGTCGGAGGGGTGGGAGACCCAGGCAAGCCTGAATGCACCAACCTCTCTCATTTCTGGGGCCTGACTCATGGGTCTCCTGGGGTTTGGTTTGATCTCAAAAATCTTATTTTTAAGCATTCTCTTTGGGAAACAAAACAAGAATACGTGTGACTGTCCCAGAGTTTCTCCTGAACGGAGATTCCAACACACAGAGAAAAGCAGGGGTGATGGCACAGCTTCCGAGAGCAGGACATAAAAAGAGAGTGCCACTTTCTGCTCGCTCTTGCCCGGAAACCCAGCTGCCCTGTTGTGAGGATGGTCAGGCAGCCCAGGAAGATGCCCACGAGGTGAGAAACCGAGGCCTCTGACCAACAGCCAGTGAGAACCATTGAAGTAGGGTCACTTCAATCCAGTGAATGAACTTGGCCGTTCGTCCTCAGCTCCGGCCAGACCTCAGGTGACCGCAGGCCCTTCATGAGAGACCCTGGGCTGCAGTCACCCAGCGAAACTGCTCCTAGGTTCCCGGCCCATGGAAACTGAGGTAACAACCATTTGTTGTCTTAAGCCACAATTTTGCAATAGTTTGTTAAGCGACAATAGCTAACATGTTCAGCTTGTCCAGGGAAATAGCTGTGCTTCTAGAAGCTCTTTCAGGAAAGAGAAGAAGTTTCTGTCTCGGAAGCCTCCAGCAAACCCTTCCTCATGTCCCACTGGCCCAGATTAATCACAGGCCTATCCTTCAACCAATGACTGGGCAGCAAGTAGGATGAGGCCAATAACCTCGGGGCTGGGCCACTCCTGGGGATCAGTGCCCCCAGACACATGGGCTGAGGGGCAGGAGTGGAGGAGGCCTGACTACATTTGGGGTGCTGCCCAGAGGAGGACAGTAGGTCTTCCATGCCACTCCAATCAGAGATCCTCCCAGGGAGGAATGTGGGGGCCACTTAAAGTACTTGGCTTTAAGTCAGGAATGCGTGAATTTTACCTTGGTTCTGCAATTCTGTGAAGGAAAACATGTTGACTACTTTTTTTTTCTTTTCTTTTCTTCTTTTTCTTTGTTCGTGGAAGCTCATTGCCCCAGTGCTGCCTGAGAGACACGACCTTCCCCGACTGATGTCATTCCAGGCTCAAGGTCATCAGTGAGGCAAAACAGCTCCCTCTAAACTCTCTTTATCAGAGAGTTCATGCCTGGATGGGCAGTGGTCATTTGTCCAGGGAGAGCAATAACCACTCTTGATAAGTGCAAATATATGTGTGTGTGTGTGTGTGTGTGTGTGTGTGTTTAAATTAATTAATTAATTAGCTAAAAAACTACTGCTCTAAGTTTGTTGAAAGTGGTCTGACACTATTTGAATCCTGGGTCCAGTGACTGTATGGGGACAACATTCGCTGTCTTGGGTGATCTATTTGCTGATAAACATAACAGAAAGGGTCAGAGGGGTCAGGAGGACAACAGCTCGTGTGTGTGTGTGTGTGTGTGCGTGTGTGTGTGTGTGTGTGTGTGGTAACAGCTTTATCGAGATATAATTCACATACCACACAACTCATCTACTTCAAATGGACAACCCAGCATTTTTTTGCTGTATTCACAGAGTTCTACAACAATCACCATAGTCAATTCTAGAACATTTTCATGTTCATCACCCCAAAAAGAAACTCCATACCTTTTAGATCTCATCCCCTCAGCCCGAAGCAGCTGCCACTCTACTTTCTGTCTCCTAAAGGTATGTTTAAAATTGTTTAAAATCTATCCTTTGTTTGCCAGCAGATATGATTCGGAAAAAAAATGGAGAGAAGTTATATTGTCCATAAGGTGTAGTATAGATTGTTGTCGTGAAATGTTCTCCATGGTACGCGTGTGCTTTCTGACATACACAATTTTATCAAGTGGGCTGTAGTTTTGTTGAAAGTGTATTATGATTGATCTTTGTCATCTGGGAAGGTGTTGGGGGCAGAGAGGGGATGTGTGTGGGGGCCCGGCATTGGCTGGGATGGATGTAGGGGTGTGGTAGGGGTAGTCGAGGGAGCCCAGAGACCTTGTGTGTGGACAGGGAGATGTTGACACTCCGGGTTGGGTGGTGACCTGATTTGCCAAGATCTCGGAGTGAGTCCAGAGTGGCCTGACCACAGACCTCGCTCAGGAGACCCAGGGCTCCTTCTGAGTCAGCCATGTTGAATCTTGGCTCCAGATCAGGGCCAGCTGAGGAGGGATGACGAGGATTGGGGTTCAAGGTGAAATTCCTTTGTTTTGAGTTTCTTCAAGGCCTGAGGGGGATGAAGGCCTTCTCAAATCTCCTCTTCCTCCTCTGGACTTCCCATCTACTACCAGCCAGGTGCCTACTCTGTGAAAGTCTGCAGAGATCGCTGGGTTAGCCTCACACAGGCTGAGGGTGGGGGGTGGGGGTAGGAACCAGCCATGCCTCTCCAAATGGCCACTCTTGATTTGGGTCCCTGTGGCTCTTTGCGGGGGAACGGGGAGCTCAAGACCTGGCTTCAGACCTGCCTCTGTTTCTGCTTTGCTCTAGTGACTCAGGGCAGGTCTCTGCCCCTCTCTCGATCTTAGTATTCTTCTCTGTATAATGGGAGACCAAAGAAATGATACCAAAGGGCCTTTCCGCGTCTCTCAGCCTGGGAGAACTTGTTCAGTTTAGGGGAATTGGTCACTGGTCTATAGTCAGTGTTCATCATTTGCCTTCATTTGGTGCCCTTAGAACTTCTTTTCAGCAGTATGGCAAGGGGACTGAGAGTCCAGGTCTGGGAGAGGGACCCTCTGGGATGTTTTTTTAAGTAGGCTCCACACTCAACGTGGGGCTTGAACTCACAACCCTGAAGTCAAGAGTCGCATATTCCACCAACGGAGGCAGCCAGCCTCCCCAGAGGACCAGCTGGGTTTTAATCTCAGCACTGTCTCTGGTTAGTGCTGTAACTTCAGGCAGATACTCAGCCTATCTACCCTTGGTTTCCTCATCTCTAACACAGGGAAAGTATTGGACCTACCTCATGGCGAGGTGATGAGTAAGTGGAATAATGCATATAAGGTACCCTGCACATTGGAAATGTCCAATATATTCTAGGATGCGGACATGGAACTTGGGCATGCCCAGGTTTGCCCAGGGCTTGCCCAGGGGCAGAAATGGAAAACCAGGCTCTTCTCAATGTTCCCAAATCCTGATGCTTGGGAGGCAGGGGGGAGGGGGTCTGGGAGCACATCTCTCTACTTCTGTTGGGTGCTGGTCCGCTTTGTTTCCCATCGGCAATGCGTCAAAGGGGGCCGTGGGAGGTTCTGGAGCCGTGGGCCAGGGGACTGGGATGAGAGAAGGATGCGGGTGGCCTGGAGAGAGCTTTAGGTAGTTGGACAAGGCCATGTCCTGCTCATGGCGGGGGCCAAGTTCTTCACTCTTGTAGAGGTGCAGTGTGGTGAGGCATGGTGCCTAGGCTGTCACTTTCCTTCTTGCAAGTTTCTCTCCTGTCTGTCGTCCCGAGCCCTGCTCATCATTGCCAGGCATAGTGTGACCCAGAAAGAACTTTCTGTAGAGCCCCTTTCCCTCCTGTCCCCACTGGCCTTGCTCCCACTGCCTCAGTCCCCTCCATCCAGGCTCCGGGCCTGCTCACCTGCTCTCCTGGCCCTGCCTCCTCTCTGGCCTCTCCTCCCTCTGCTGCTGTCTACCTGAACAGGTTCCCCTTATTTTGCCCAGGCAACCCCGAGGGCAGCTGAGGAGGGTACTGCCCCATCCAGGCACTGTCCAGGAGCCTTCCTCTCCATGGGCGTGCTCCTCCAGGAGAAGGTCCATGCCCTCGAGTCATGGGGCTCAAGGCCTGTGTGCAGGGTTCCGAGGCCAGTGCCCCCCGACTTCCAGTGACCCTATCGAGGGTCCAACTCATTGGACAGAGGTGGACTCTCAGAGAAGATGCCTCTGTCTCAGGGCGGCCAGCTGGTAAGAGGCGGTGCCCTAGTCCGGCCGGTTTCATTCCGAGCTGCGATCTCACTCTTCCTGTCTCATGCCTCTGTTCCCCGGAACTGATCCTTCTGCGGCTGCCTTGGAGAGCGGAGGACGGGCAAGAGACCAGCAGGCTGTGGATGGTGCCCTCAGCCAGCCTCAGTGAAGCAGTTCAGGGTACAGGACACAGACGGCACGGGAATCACGGGAATGACAAGTGCCAGCCCTGGCTGGGCCAGCCGCACGGCCTCTCCCTCAGCAGGGAAGCCTGCCCGCTCTCCTCCGGACATGTGGCCCTCTCCTGCCCCTCGCCAGCCTTCTGTACATGCTCCGTCCTTGCCCTCTCCCTAGGGTTCTCACCTTCTCCCACTCCCACCCGTGGGGGCCCCTGAACTTCATCCTTCTCCTCGGAGGCCGGAAGCCTCCCTGCGTCCTCGATTTCGTGCGGCTCCCCTGGACTGTGCCCTCCATGCCCGTGTGCCCCTCCCCTCTGTGTCACCGCCTAGCCCAGTGCCTGGAATAGAGGGGTGGAGTGCTGCAGGTGTGGGAACAAATCAGTACACCTGTCCCCCCACCGTCTGGCCCTACCCGACCGCCCAAGGTGACCCTGGACCTTAGAGTTTTGAACCTAAAAGCCTAAGGCACGGATCAGCCCAATCACAGCATGTGATGCAGCTTTTCTAAGATATGGTTCGGGAGCATTGAATAATACACGGATAGTGTGTATGTCAATTTTGGTGCAAACGCAGTGGCACACGAAACTGTGCAAACCCAACGACCATAGCCATGTGCACAGACCACCTGAAGGGCTTCTGGGTCGGTGTGGTGAGGTTTGCTCTCCGGATGCATTGAACCAGGAAGGCTTTGGCCCCGCCGACATCAGCCGTAGCGAGGCACGTGAGAGGTCCCATACGGAAAACGTGGAAGATTGTTCCTCAGGGCAAATGACCAACCTTAGTAGCCGCTGACACTGGAGATCTGTCAGAGCCCTCCCTGACGACCCTGCCGCAGCTGGGTCCTGCTAACATGCTCCAAACTCGCCAGCCTTCCGGGTTCTGCAGGACTTTTCGCGGACTGCCCCAAATCGGTAGACATTTAAGGAAACTTCTAACATGAAAGACAGGGACCAAAACAAACAGGAAAAGGAACCCAGAGGAAACAGGGACAATACAGAGAGCAAAAGAAAACAAACAAAAACACCCAAACTAACCCAAACAAACCCCCCAAACAACTAAACAACAACTGTATGATTAATATCTTTAGAGAGTTTTGAGGAGCCATTATGTCCATATTGTATCCATATCCAGACACAGAAAGGGGCCTTAGGAAATTTAAAAAAACAAACAAACCCAGAGAGTGGAAATAAAAATTGCAGCGGAGGGTTTGGAAGCCAAAGTAGGGAATCTCTCATTAGGTGGGATGAGAAGAAATGTAACATGGAAAAAGAAAGAAAAAATCAGTATCAGGTAAATCCAGGAAGTTCCTATATGAAGAATAGGAATTCCAGAAATCGAGAAGAGAGGAAATGGAGGGAGAAATTCTGAAATAAATTGTACAAGAACGTGTACAGAAATTTGAGGACGGGAGTTTTCAGATTAGAAGGGCTTACCAAGTACCCAGCCCAAACCCGATGAGTTTGACTGTGTTGGGTCGAGAGTTCCATTCCCCTCTGGAAAGTGACATCAGGAGTTGGGAGGGCCGGAGCAGAGGATTGCTGTTTTTCCTTATAAGCTGAGTAGTAACGTGATGGTCAGGTGCAGATGTTAGCCTAGCGAGGCTGCAGTCCTCAGTTCTTCTTCTTTTAAAAAAAAAATTTTTTTTTAAGAAGTATTTATTATTGAGAGCATGAGTCAGGGAGGGGCAGAGAGAGAGAGGGAAAGAGAGAATCTGAAGCAGGCTCCAGGCTTTGAGCTGACAGCACAGAGCCTGACACGGGGCTCGAACTCACAAACTGCGAGATCATGACCCGAGCTGAAGTTGGACGCTCAACCGACTGAGCCACCCAGGCGCCTCAGTTCTTCAAGCACTAATGTAGGTGCTGCTGTGAAGGCAGTTGACTTTAAGTACAGACGATTATCCTAGACAATCTGGGTGGGCCTGATTCAACCAGTTGAAGGGCCTTAGGAGCAGAGCTGAGATTCCCGTGAAGGAGAAGAAATTCCACCTGTGGGCTGCAGCTTCCATTTGTGCCAAGAGTCCAGCCTGCCCTTCTAACGGTGCCACCCATGGATTTCAGACTTGCCAGCCAGCCTCATATTGCATAAGCCAATCCCTTATGCACCTCCTACTAGTTCTGTTTCTCTGGTTGAACCTGGACTCCTGGATGTGCTAATTGAATCTTTATTTATTTTTATATTAAAATGTTTTAAATGTTTATTTTTGAGGTAGAGACAGAGTGCGAGCAGGGGAGGGGCTGAAGAGAGGGAGACATACAATCTGAAACAGGCTCCAGGCTCTGAGCTGTCAGCACAGGGCCTAATGCGGGGCTTGAACTCACCAACTGCGAGGTGATGACCTGAGTTGAAGTCAGACGCTTAACCAACTGAGCCTCCCAGGCGCACCAATTTATTTATTGAAAAAAATTTTTTAAATGTTTATTTATTTTTGAGAGAGAGAGACAGAGTGCGAGCAGGGAAGGGGCAGAAAGAGAGAGAGAGGGAGACACAGAATCTGGAGCAGGCTCCAGGCTCTGAGCTCTCAGCACAGAGCCCAACACGGGGCTCGAACTCACGAACTGTGAGACCTGAGCCGGTCAGACGCTTAACCAACTGAGCCACCCAGGCACCACCCCCAATTGAATTTTATTTTTTAATTTTTTTACGTTTCTTTATTTTTGAGAGACAGAGAATGAACAGGGGAGGAGCAGAGAGAGGAAGAGACACAGAATCTGAAGCAGGCGCCAGGCTCTGAGCTAGCGGTCTGCACAGAGCCCAACGCGGGGCTCGAACCCACGAACTGTGAGATCATGACCTGAGCCGAAGTCAGATGCTCAGCTGACTGAGCCACCCAGGCGCCCCTCCAATTGAATTTTTAAACCCCTTTAAGGATTACTTGGAAAAAAACCTATACATGGAAGTAGGATAAATAAAACTTCAACCCCTCAGAAAAAGAAAGAAGAAAACAGAAAAGAAGTAATTCGCAAAGGACTGGAAGGAAAGACAAGAACATGTTTTTAGCAGGGTTTATGTTTACCTCAGGGTAGTGAAGCCACAGGCATTCGAGCGGCTGTCCCCAGAACCTTTTGTAACCCTCTTAACATCGAACGTGACTCTGTGATGAGACCTTCTCTCTTTGGTTCCCAGAATGTCCCCTTAATTAGAGTTCAAGCCTTTATAGTAAGTTGGTTCAAAAGTGATCCAACTTGGCCACATTAATTTAGGTGCAGATGATGTTTGAAGTGTAGGAGTGTGACAGACTTTTAGCAATATAATTGTTCATTATCGTATCATTCAGAATTCCCAGTTATCAAGAACAGAATTCAGTCCAGCTAGCATTTCCTAGGGGCGGGTTTATCAAGAGACACTACGTAGTTCACACAATCTCGGGGAGGGTGGATAAGCAGGCTTGGACGGCCAGGTGTCAGGAGCGTCACCCGAATCCCACCCCAGGGCTGCCTCGGTGCCCTGCACTGACGCGCACGGTCTCCCATGCTGCAGCTGGCCCTGGCTGGAGGTCTCGGCCGTCACATGCGCCATCGCGGGGTTCACGTGGCGCTCCCCTCTGCGTGTCACTACCTTCTTCACCAAAATTTCACGAGGGGACGTCTGCCTGGGGAGCCCCAGCTATCTGCCTGCATCCCAGTTACAAGGGACGCTGGAAAAGTGAAAAGCTTCTGCCTTGAGTGCCGAGTCCTTAGTTGGAGCATCTCCAAAAAACCCCAATCTGTGAGCATTTGTGCCTGGGCAGCCTGGCCCTGGATCCCCGGCAGGGTTTGATAAAAGCCAGGACCGCATTCATCCGCCCCGGATATACAGTGAGAGCCCACGGGCTGCCGGCCGGACCGATGTCCTGGTGTGGTGATGCTGTCACCATCGCTGGGACCCGCTGAGGGAGCTGCCGCCCCTTCCCTGCCAGGTGGCAGTGCCCCGCACAGCTTCTGCGGGCCCAGGCTTCCAGTACCCCTCCCTGTTCTCGGTGTGGGGTCAGGGCGGCTGTCCCTTGACCCAGGGACTTCCTTCTCCTTCCACCGTAGCAGCAGGGAGCAGCACCAAGCCTGAGTCAGGTTTAACTCCTACTTAGCGAGGCTGTGTCCTCTTTCTAAAGGCCCGTTGTTTTTTTATAGGAACAAGAATCTGTTAGAAAAAGAGGATTTTTTTTACATTTGAATCGTGGTAAGTTATATTCCACAAAATGCAAATATCACACATTTATGGCTCAGGTGAATTTTCACATATGTGAACACACAGATCAAGACAGAGAACTTTCTAGCTTTCCCAGAAAGTTCTCTCATGCCCTCTCCCTCCCAGTCATTACTCCACAAGAGAACCACTTTGAACACCGCACGCTCATTTCGCCAATGCTGCGCTCCAACGGCATGGGCTCTTCCGTGTCTGGCTTCTTTCACTCAACATTAAAGGCTCTGGAGATTTTAATTTTTCTTGTTTGTCCTTTCCTGTGTTCTACAGTAAACAAACACAACTGTAATTTAGTTTATTTTTTTATTTTTGAAAATATTTTAAACGTTTTTATTTATTTTTGAGAGAGAGGGGAGAGAGAGAGAGAGAGAGAGAGAGAGAGAGAGAGAGCATGAGCAGGGGAGGGGCAGAGAGAGAGGGAGACACAGAATCGGAAGCAGGCTCCAGGCTCTGAGCTGTCAGCACAGAGCCCTACACGGGCCTCGAACTCGTGTATTGTGAGATCATGACCTGAGCCGAAGTTGGAGGCTTAACCGTGGGAGCCACCCAGGCGCCCCTAGTTTATTTTTTATAGACAGTATCTTTAAAGATAATGATAAGTCCTGGGGCACCGGGGCGGCTCAGTTGTTTGAGCGACCCACTCCTGATTTTGGCTCAGGTCATGATCTCGTGATTTGTGAGAATGAGCCTCACTCAGTGCTGACAGTGCAAAGCCTGCTTGGGTTCTCTCTCCCTCTCTCTCTCTGCCCCTCCCCTGCTTATGCTCTCTCTCTCTCTCCCCCCCCAAATAAATAAATAAACATTAAAAAAATAATGATAACCATACCTGCCATTTTTAGAAAATAATAGGTTTTTTTCCCAAGCAGAAAAAGTAGAACTTTAAAAATCAGGGAGCTATACAACATAATCACCTCTCTCTCTCTCTCCCTCTCTCTGTCTCTCTCTCTCTCTTAGTAATGGGGCCGCAACTAAGATGCAGGGTGCCCCAAGCTGCAGGGTCTGACCTCCTCTTGGGCCCCAGGGTCCTCATATCTGAGGGCCGGCTGCCCGTGGCTGGGTCCTACAGCAGGGCTCAGCGGGAGGCCCAGCAGAGGAAAGGCACAAACGGGCACCGTCTCAGGGGGCTACTGGAGCCATAGTGAGGACAGAGGCAGAGGGGTCTTCCCGTGCTTCAGAAGCCTCTCTGGCTGCCAAAGTCCCAGACTGAGTCTCCGTACCCCAAGTCTGGGAGGGGCCGTGTGTGGGCTGGACCCAGCAGGCGAAGGAGGGAGGCTGGCCGCTTAGCTCGCTTAGCCTTGAGTTGCTGCTTATAAGCTGGGCCGCGGGAGCCCAGGGCCAGAGTCACCCTGGTGAGCAGGGACAGCATGCTGGCCAAGGGGCTCCCTCTTCGGTCAGTCCTGGTCAAAAGCTGCCAGTCCCTCCTGAACACTGCACGGGAGGGTCCGGGGCATCCCTGGGCGGCCACTGGGGAGGCGGCCGGGATCTCCACTCAGATTCCTCGCCCCTTCAGTGAGATCCCCTCCCCTGGAAACAATGGCTGGCTAAACTTGTACAATTTCTGGAGGGAGATGGGCTCACAGAAAATCCACTATCACCAACTCCAGAACTTCCAGAAGTATGGCCCCATTTACAGGTAAGCCTGGCAGATTGTGGGGCTGTCGGGATAGGGTAGAGGGCTGCCCATCCTAGATATAACAGGGCTCAGTTAGGAAACACCTCTTAAAGAGGGAGGTCTCAAACATAAAGCCATCAACTTAAACTCAAGAAATTTGGGATGATAAATCTGCTTACAGGCTCAAAAACAAAACAAAACAAAACAAAACAAAGCAAAACAAAACAGCCAGCAGCTCAAGAAATTTCTCAACAGAGAAAATATCAGACATCGCACAGCGGGTTTAGGCCGGGGGTCCCCCTTCCCCCAAAGTCCTGCCCTCCGATCCAGGCTCTCATCTACTTCTGACTTTGTTCCCTGCCTGGGGCTGGTGGCAGGACAAGGGAGAAGGCTTCCCAGGAGATGGGTTCGGTTCCGGTTCCGTTCCCAGCCCTGAGGCCTGATGCCCCTACACCCTTTGAAATTGACGGGGGAGGTGCTAAGAGCTGAAGCCCTGTTACTGCCTCCCTGCGTCTATTGTCCTCAAGACACCTTGGAAGGTAAGTTTGTCATCCCCGTTGTGGGAGGAAACTGAAGCTCAGAGAGGTAAGGACTCTTGCCCTGGTCTCCTGCTGGGGTGCCAGCCTCACCCCTCACCCCTCAGCCCTGCTCTGGAGCAGCTGATTTGTCCCTTCCACCGGGCCAGGCTAGAGACCCTCTTCTCCAGGCATCTGCCTTGGTTTCTGCCGGAAGGAAGGGGCCTTTGGTCTTTTAGCCTCTGAATGTGCCCGCACCCCCCACCCCGGGGCTGGGGGTCTGTGGGCTGCTCTTGGTGGGAGTCCTCACTTGTTCTGATTTAGCAGCTTCTAAGGCACATAGCCTTCAAGGCACACCTGGGATCTGTTCTGAGCAGATACTTAAGGGATGGAGAGGTGGTAGAGGTGCCGTTTGGGGGCAGGGAGGGGACACCGGAGGGACTGTGCATTTTCCTTTAAGTGAAAGGGTCAGGATGGGGAAAGGGCATTGATAGGATATGTTGGCTGGCTTGAAGGTGGGGCGGGGCAGGAGGGCGGACGTGTTTGTTGGGGGCGTGCAGCTGCCATTGGTCGGGGTTCCTTCCTCCTCCTCTCCTGCAAGCCCCTTTTAAGTCTGAAGTGCGTTTCGTACAGCTGATTGGAGGCAGGGAGCCCCCCCTTAGCGCCAGGCGTGGGAGAAGATTGCTCCTCACTTCAGGGAGATCTTTCCATATTCCCTGCTTCCTTCATTCTCCTCCTTCCCTGCTGCTTCTCCCTCGGTAGAGACTTGAGTAGAAACTCGTATTTTATCAAGCCCCTTCTGTTTTCTGAATCAGAATCAGCCTCTCGACACGTCCTTGAGTTTGATGTTACCATTCACATTTTACAGATGGAGAAACTGAGGCCAGGAAGGAGAAGTTCTTTCCTGGGTCTTGCCAAGGTCACACAGCTTGTCAGGGCAAAGCCAGGACTATCTTTGGAACCCCAATTGTCTGACTTCTAGTTCAGTGTCACTGTTATGTTCTAACTTATGGCCCAGAAGTGATACATTTCTGAATAAATGAGAATAAACAATTCAGAAAATATAGACAAGCACAAATGGAAAATTACAATCAGACACAATCTCGATTTTGATAATATGTATATTTTTTATTTTAGAGACGGAGAGAGAGCACGCATGATTTTGGGGGGAGAGGGGCAGAGGGAGAGAGAATCTCAAGCAGGCTCCACACTCAGCGCAGAGGCCAAAGATGCAGGGCTCGATCCCAGGACTCTGGGAAATCAAGAGTAGGACGCTCTACCTACTGAGCTACCCAGGCGCCTCTCAATTTTGATAATATTTATGTAGCATTAAGAATGTGAATATATTATGTATGCTGTTTGGGGGGGTCCCACAACAACTAATGGAGGACTTCTTTCCTCTTTTCTCTCTTTAATATAATTTTAAAAGGCAGCATCGTGGTCCGTAGTATGGATAAGCCACACGATTGTAGCCACATCTTTAAAGTGGACGTCTAGCCCTCTCTGGGATTTTTCCTATTAGACGTTTGGCTTATCCATCAGGCATCATTGTCACGCATCAGATCACTGCCTTGGGCTAGATTCCCAGAGTTGGAATTGATAATAATAGCAGTTCAAGGATTTTGCTGAGCTGGATGGGGGGATGGAACTAGTGGTGTGAGGACGCTTGGTAGCTGGAAAAACACTGAGGGGATTTTCTGGGAGGCCACAGACGAAGCCCAAGGGGACTTGAGAAGGTAGGCTGGCTTGCAATGGGTCAGTGGTTACCGAGGGCCCTCTCCCTCTTTCTTCCCCTCCTCCCTCCTCCCTCCATCTCTTTGAGGAAGGGGGAGGGGAGAGAACTTGGCTGATACCTGTGTGTTTTTATATTTTGTCTTATAGTGTATCTTGGATCAACTTTCTTATGCAAAAGGCAGATGCAAGGAAGAAGTGGACTTTTCTGCTGTTTCCCCACAGTTGTTTTTATGCTTTTTAATTTTTAATTTAAGTTTGAGTTAGCGTGCAGTGCAATATTGGTTTCAGGAGTGGACTTCAGGGATTCACCACTTACATAGAACACCCGGTGCCCATCCCAAGTGCCCTCCTTAACGCCCATCACCCATCTAGCCCATTCTTCCACCCACCTCCCTCCGTCAACCCTCAATTTGTTCTCTATCTTTAAGAGTCTTTTGCGGTGGTGTTTTAATAGAGACTGTCTGCAAGGGGCTTTGTGACATATCTATGCCCGAGGCCTGATATTTTACCATGGTTTTGTTTGAATAGAGACAAAGTGCATTGTTGGAGTCTGAGGAGAGGCAGGCTGGCCACTCCCAGAATTTCAGTCCCAGAGCCTACAAGGGACTGGCTGGCCGGGTGTAAGGACTGTCTACCTAGAAAGCTACACCGGGTCACTCCAGTGGTGACAGGACCATGTGGTTTCTGAGCTCTGCGGTGGGTGCGAGGCGGGGAGGGTGCTGGGGGTGGGGATGCACAGGAAGAAGAGCGTGGGAGTGAGACTTGATGGTCCATGGCAGACCCTGGGAGGGGGCAGGCTCGTCCTGGGGTCCTGCCGTGTAAGGCAGCAGCTACTGTGTTGATAAGAGGAACAGAAAGCTGTCACTTAGAGAGTGCCTAACACGAGTCCCATCCATAGGCTTCATCACCTTTGTCCTTCAGCAACCGTGTGGGACAGGTAATGTATTTCCACTTTATAAAGAAGGAAGTGGACTCAGAAGGGGTGAGCGCCTTGCCTTGGGTCACATAGCAAGGAGTGTTGTGGATTTGGGGCTGCTCCCAGGACTGTGTGCTCTGCAGTCTCGGCCGCAAGGCGGTTATATACGAGCTGGGCCCCGTCCCGATTGCCCAGAGCCTGCATGGCTCTCCTGGAATCCATCCTAGCCCGTCTCCTCCGTTCCTCCAGGGAGAAGCTGGGCAGCGTGGAGTCGGTTTTTATCATCGACCCTGAAGACGTGGCCCTTCTCTTTAAGTTCGAGGGTCCCACTCCAGAACGATTTTCCGTCCCACCCTGGGTGGCCTATCACCAGCATTACCAGAGACCCCTTGGCGTCCTGTTGAAGTGAGTCCCGGGCCATCTCCCGGGGGGCTGGAGGGAATGATGGGCAGCCGTGGCGTGAGGCCTCTGGGCAAATCCCTGGTGTCTTCCTGTCACCAGAAAACAGCTGATGGGGGACGGCTCTGCCAGCCTTCAGGGGAGTGCTCAGGCTGAAGATTGTAATGAGTTCTCATTTATTGGTTTGTGCATTAAGTCCCAACTTACTGAGCACCTGCTATGTGCCAGGCTCTGGGGTACAGTGGCAGGTAGGGCAGGGCCCCGCCACCATGAGTCTAAAGGTCACCTAAATGCCCAACAGGAGCAAGAATGAGTGAGCGGTGGCACAGACCAGTCAAAGTGCATGGACTCAGTGACCCGCAACCGTCGGGATGATACTTAGAAATGTAAAACTGAGGGAAAAAAGCAAATCATGACAGCTTTTTTTAAAAGTCGAAAACAGGGGTGCCTGGGTGGCTCAGTCTGTTAAACATCAACTTGGGCTCAGGTCAAGATCTCCTGGTCTGTGAGTTCGATTCCCACATCAGGCTCTGTGGGCTGACAGCTCAGAGCCTGGAACCTGCTTCGGATTCTGTGACTTCCTCTCCCTCTCTGCCCCTCCCCCACTCACACTCTGTCTCTCTCTCTCTCTCTCAAAAATAAACATTAACACATTTTTTTAAAAAGTTGAAAACAAGTATACATTTATTATTATATTTTTATTATTATTGTTTTTAACACTTATTTATTTTTGAGAGACAGAGACAGAGTGTGAACAGGGGAGGGGCAGAGAAAGGGAGACAGAATCCAAAGCAGGCTCCAGGCTCTGAGCTGTCAGCACAGAGCCCGATACGGGGCTCGAACCCATGAACTGTGAGATCGTGACCTGTGCTGAAGTCCAATGCTCAACCGACTGAGCCACCCAGGCAACCCCCCTTTTTTAAATTTATTTTTAATTTTTTAATTTTTTAATTTACATCCAAGTTAGTTAGCATATAGTGCAATAATGATTTCAAGAGTAAATTCCAGTAACTCATCCCCTGTGTATAACACCCAGTGTTCATCTCAAGTGTCCTCCTTAATGCCCCTTACCCATTTAGCCCATCCCCCCCACTCCCAGCCCCTCAGCAACCCTCAGTTTATTCTCTATATTTAAGAGTCTCTTATGTTTGGTCCCCCTCCCTGTTTTTGTATTATTTTTCCTTCCCTTCCCTTCTGTCCATCTGTTTTTGTATTTTAAGTTCCACATATGTGTGAAGTCATATGATATTTGTCTTTCTCTGACTAATTTCGCTTAGCATAATACTCACCAGTTCCATCCACGTGGTTGCAAATGGCAAGATTTCATTCTTTTTGATTGCCGAGTAATACTCCATTGCATATGTGCGCATATATATATATATATATATATACACACGCACACCACATCTTCTTTATCCATTCATCAAGAATACATTTTTAACAGTATGTTTTGGAATAGTTATAGAGCAGATAAAACTATATACAAAAGCAAGCAAAGGAGTCAGGGTGGTCCCCTTGGCCAGGGAGGCAGGATGAGGGAGGGCCAGGCGGGCACATATAAGTTATTGCCAAGTTCCTAGTTTTCATGTTGCCTGGTGAGTTTGTAATAATATCCTTATAAACAAGCAAAGCCCTCAAACTACAAAGAGGGCTCTGCATGGATCTGTTTCCAAGTACGGGCCATAAGCTGAGCTTTATCACCAACCCAGTTCAGGGCACCTGAGATCCTCCACTGCCGGCAGTAGTGGGACATACTGGGGGTGCAGAGGAGGAGAGACTGGCCAGGTGTGTCTGTGCAAGGGCCAGAGAAGGTGAAGTAGAGGGGCGCTGGAATGGCGGGAGGTCACCATCAGCCAAGAGGAAGGGGAAGGCATGTCTGCCGCCAAGGCAAACACTAGAGGATTTGAAAGTTCCTTAGAGGTTCCGAGAATAGGAGTTCTTGGCCACAGCAGCAGCGGGGTGGGGGCAGGGGGTAGGTCGGGGGTTTGTTCCCCTCCCCTCCCCCGCTTTCTTCCTGCCTCCAGGCCAGGCAGCAGCTGGGAGATGGGATGCCCAGGGTGTTGGGGGTGGAAGTGAGTGCCGGGCTCTGAGCTGTGGCTCAGCCTCCTGGGAAAGCCGAGTTGGCCCCCTCTGTCTTTGCCAGGCCTGGGGTTTGTGGCCATCAGGGCCTGAGGGACTGTGTTTTCTCAGGAAGTCAGGAGCTTGGAAGAAAGACCGACTGGCCCTGAACCAGGAGGTGATGTCTCCAGAGGCCATAAAGAGCTTCATTCCCCTGCTGGACCCAGTGTCTCAGGACTTTGTGAAAGTCCTGCACAGGCGCATCAAGATGCAGGGCTCCGGAAAGTTCTCAGGGGACATCAGTGACGACCTGTTTCGCTTTGCCTTTGAGTGTAAGGAGATTGTTTCTGCCTGGCAGGGGTGCTGTGGGTGGGAGAACCCAGTCTCCTACCTTGAGAGCCAGCATAGACCCTGAAGAAGCACTGGGATTGGCCTTTGGGATGAGCTGCTGGACACATCCTCTACCTCTCTCTCTCCTAGGACCCTGACCTTCAAGTTCTGGGAGGGGAAGGGAGGGTTGGGTGGTTAATCTAAATTGGGTATTTGAGGATATGTAGGAGTTTTATAGATGGGGTAAGGAGGTCAGGCAGTATGGGAAGAGGGACTGGTGCGTGCAAAGGCCCTGTGGCTTGATGGGGATCCTGTGATCACGGCAGGAGATTTGGGGTGCCCAGAGTTTGGTATGAAGTCAACATTCAAATTCCTGACCAAGAAGGCAGGAAACACTTGGGGCGGTTGTGATTTTTTAGGTCCAGCCAGAGTAGGTCTTGGATGGCCAATCCACTTTCCCATGTGACCTGTTTTAGGAGATAGCCAATTTGGTCACATATCGATGAGAAATTGATCTCTCTTCCCAGGAGGAAAGCCCAGAGGCTGCTCGGGGTGCTGTTGGAGGGGGGTAGAGCTGTTTCAGCCCCGTCTGGGCACCTTCCCAGCTCCGTGGGAGACCTTGCTTCCCACCACCCTTTGCAGGGCCTTCCACATGTCCCTCTGAAGGACCTGAGTGGCCCCCAGAGGACAGCTTTCCCTCAGTCCTGCCATTTCAGCCTTTTGGGACTTAGGCCTCAGTCTCCTTACTGGAGGAACCTGTGGCTGGGTGCAGGACACCCTGCGGGTTGGCGGGGGTAGGGTTCCTGGGAGCCGAGGCCCTCAGACGGCCAGGCTGGAAGGGGCCCTTCTGCTTCCCCCTGCAGCCATCACCAACGTCATGTTCGGGGAGCGCCTGGGGATGCTGGAGGAGATGGTGGACCCTGAGGCCCAGCGGTTCATCGATGCTGTCTACCAGATGTTTCACACCAGTGTCCCCATGCTCACCTTCCCCCCAGACCTGTTCCGTCTATTCAAGACCAAGACCTGGAGGGACCATGTGGCTGCATGGGACGTGATTTTCAACAAAGGTGAAGGCCGCTTAGCCAAGTCTGGGGGCCTGGAGAGCCCTGTCTACCCCAGAGGGTGGGAACCCCAGGTCTGGGATGGGGAGAAGAGAGAGGTAAGAGATCTCTGCTCTCTGGTGGGCAGGGAGAGGAGGCAGGAAGGCTCTTGAACCCCTGTCCACGGTGGGCTAAAGGTTGGCTGTTGGAGATGGTTAGAAAGAAGATCAAAGACGTTCATCGTATTCTTCCAAGGGGCCCAGTGTCTCCAGAGGGTTAAGGACTGGTGCTCCAGACACAGCTGTGCTTGGTGACAGACTAGGACTTTGGTGAGAGAGGTCGGTAAGGCAGGGCGGAGAAGGCAGATTGGGGTGTGGTGTTGACCTCAGACCTGGAGCTGAATCCCACCTCTGCCCCCTGACACCCTCGTGATCTTGGGCAAGCCACTACCCTCTTCTGTTTCCTTCTCTGGAAAATGGGGATGGTATCACCTCCCTCTGGAGCTGTGGTCAAGAATGAGGGGCTCAGCAGAGAGGGTGGGCTCAGTGAAGCGGCAGCTGAGCCCCCAGGCCCTCGGTGCCACCTCCCCCCTCCCCTCCTGCCTGCAGAGAGCTCACTCTTCCTTTCCCCTCCTGCACAGCGGAGATCTACACCCAGAACTTCTACTGGGACCTGAGGCACAAGAGAGATTTCAGCAATTACCCGGGCATCCTCCACCGCCTCCTAAAAAGCAACAAGCTGCTCTTTGAGGATGTCAAGGCCAATATAACAGAGATGTTGGCAGGGGGTGTGGACACGGTGAGGGCGCCGAAGGCACATCCTGTCCCTTCCTGCGCCCGGTGCCCCCTTCCCCACCAGTCCGCCTCGTTGCCGGAAACCCTACCCATGTGGGGGTGGATCTCCCTTCCTCCCGTTGCATTTCTTGAATCCTAGTCCTCTAGAAGGGCCAGGTCACACGGTCACCCATGGAGCATGCCTTCAGGCTGATGCGCCATTTTTTCTTTGCCTGTGAGAAGGGAGCAATGAGGCATAGGCGGTGGGCCTGGGTCGTGCATGGAGTCTTGAGGGAGGGGTGCCCCAGGCCAAGGTGGAGGACACGGCAGGAAGGCAGGCAGGGCCTCAGCGGACCTGGGAGCCGGTAGAACATCCTCCGGCTTCCAGACCTCAGTCTGCCATGGTGTCCCCAGTGTCTGAAGGCATGCTCCCTCAGGGCCTCTCCACAGGCAGTCCAATACCCCAGAAACTTCTTGAATGTCAGAACGTCTCTGGCCTGTGTGCGGTCGCTTTGACCAATATCCCGAACTTTCCCATGCTGCTGTGATAGTGAGGGTTCATCATTTGGTATTTATGGAGTCTTACTTGGGATTCAGGCATCGAGACTGTAAGGATGAATAACCATAGACCCCAAATGTCCCACATGGCTCGGGAAGGAAGGGCGCGTCAGCGTGCCAGGGCTGTTAAAACAGAGTTCCACAGACTGGGGGGCTTAAAACGCAGAAATTAATTTTCTCACAGTTCTGGAGGTAGAAGTCCAAGACCCAGGTGGCTGGATTGGTTTCTTCTGTGTGGCCTCTCCTTGGCTTGTAGATAGCTGTCCTCTCCCTGTGTCTTCACGGGGTCCGTGCGCGCACGCGTGTCTGGGTCCTAACCTCTTCGTCTTCGAAGCACACCAGTCCTGTTAGATTAGGACCCACCCATATGACCCTGTTTTACCTTAGTTCACTCTTGAAAGGCCCCACGTCTCCATACTGTGAGGTACTGGGGGGTTAGGACTTCAGCGTATGAACTTGGCGGGGACGCAGGTGTGCCCATGACAAGGAGGCCGTGTGTGCACAGATGACCGCCGTGTCGTATTGTAGGGACGACCGACCGGGCGTGTGCGGAGTACTGGCAGCTCTGAGGGGAGGGGAGAGAAAACGTGGCCTTGACGTACAGGGAGAGCGCCCCATAGGGGAGCTAATATTCAGCTTGTGTCTTGAAGGCTGTTGCTGGGAGGAGAAAGGAGCAGACATTTCAGGACTAGGGAGACACCTGTGCCAAAGCCCCCGGGCCAATAACTTTCTTTCCTGTTCTCATGTTTCTATTGTTTCTATTGGGCTCTAACAGAGGATGGTTGGTCTCTGGGACAGGATGCAGATGAGCCTTTGAGCATATTTTAACATAGTTCATTGTCAATTATGTAGGAGACAATACCGCTCACCTGCACCAAAGCATGGGTAACATTTATTAAGCCTGTCCTTGATGGCAGGCAGCGTCCTAAGCTTTTCACATGTATTAGCTCCTTTAGTATTCACAGACAACACTACGAGATATGTTACTATTATTCCTCTGTTTTAGATGAGGAAACTGGGGTCCAGGGAGGGTAAGTAACTTAGCCAAGGTCACACAGCTGGTAACTTAGTTGACCATCGTATTAAATATCTCCCAAGTCCCTAGTAAGACAAATACACACATTCGATCTGAGCCTTAAGGAAGGAGTACATCTTTGCTTCCTAGGTTTGGGGAGGGGAATTCTAGAACGAGGAAAGAGCATGAGGAAGATTTCCTGGCTTCGGGAGCTGCGTGTGGCTCAGTGCAGCTAGAGCATTAAGGGGCAGAGGGGCTGGGAGCGGTAGGCAAGTGTTGGGGGCACCTCATGGGTCAGGCAAGAGCTTCTGGGACCAGGTAAGGCTTTCAAGCCAGGAAGTGACCACATGGCACTTTTTTCTGAGCGCTCCTGCCGGGAGGAAGAAGGAGACAAACCTATGACCCTTGGTCAGTTAGCAGCATGTCCTGGCCCTCCTAGGAGGGAGGACTGCTTCCGCCTGGGCTCCCATCCCTGAAGAATCTGGGACTGTGGGGTTTGAAGGAGTATCACTCACACCTCCTGTGAAGGGCTGATGGTCGCTGCCTCCGGCTAATACTGAGATGGGCCGATTCCTCCCAGGGTAGCCCACGTGCTAAGTGCAACATGGGTAGAAAACGGGTCTGATTGCTCTGGTTTTGGTATCTTTGGGCCTCATGTTCTTTCCTGTTCCCATGGGCAAATGCTAATATTTGGGGAAGGTCTATCAGGAGAGGGGTGGAGGGGCAGTCATTTGGGAGTACAGCCCTTGAGAAGTAGAATTTGGCTTCCAAAGGGCTCTGGAGTCCTCTGGAAAAAGGTACTGGCTGTATGGGTGACTCTACTGGCTGGGGAAATGGGTGGGCTCCGGTGACATCAGGGACAAGCGCTGCCCCAAACAGTCCTGCCTGGGGGGCGAGCAAGCCTTTTCGGACATTTGTCCGATGAACTGTGTTTTGCTTGTGCGGATGGTGGTCTCCGGGTGCAGGGATGAGGGTGGACACAGATTCTTGGAAGTGGAAATTTAGCATGGGTTTAGATGCCTCAGGAGTGACGGGTGCTCCTTGTCTTCTGCACCCCATGCTCCCTACCAGACGTCCATGACCCTGCAGTGGCACTTGTACGAGATGGCACGCAGCCTGAAGGTGCAGGAGATGTTGCGGAACGAGGTCCTGGCCGCCCGGCGCCAGGCCCAGGGAAACATCAGTGTGATGTTGCAGCAGGTCCCGCTGCTCAAAGCCAGCATCAAGGAGACACTGAGGCAAGCCCAGCACTCCCGTGCCCGCCTACCTCATCCCCCAAGTCCCTGGGCAGGGGGCATAAGGGAGGGGATTGGTAGCAGGAAGTGAGAAGTCTGGGGAGACAGCTGGGAACGGGGAGGGAGGAAATAAGAGTACAGGTCCCGTCCCCAGATCCCCCTGGGGTGCTGGAGGTGGGGCTGAGATGCCTTGCTGGGTGCAGGGGCTCTGTCCAGACCGCTGGGCATCAGCTTCCTTTTCTGTTGTTTTAAAGCTTATTTATTTATTTTGAGAGAGAGAAACAGAGCGAGCACAAGCTGGGGAGGGGCAGAGAGAGAGGGAGAGAGTGAATCCCAAGCAGGCTCCGCGCTGACAGCTGACAGCGTGGAGCCCGACGTGGGGCTCGGACTCACGAACCATGAGATCATGACCTGAGCCGAAATCAAGAGTTGGACGCTTAACTGAGCCAACCAGGTGCCCTTGGGGCATCAGCTTCTGAATGCCTTCCTCTGGCAGACTCCACCCCATCTCCGTGACCCTGCAGAGGTACCTTGAAAATGACTTGGTTCTTCGAAATTACTTGATTCCTGCCAAGGTGGGTGCAGCGGGGGGCGGGGGGGGGGGGACGGCTGCGGCTCTGTCAGTCAGACAGAGGAGGCTGGCTGGGGACAGACTGCAGTTGCACACAGATGGTGGCGATGAGGGTTTCGGTCCCCTCTCTCTTCCTGGAGCTGGCTGGTGCAGCAGTCCAAGTGAAATGAAGGGCAGGGGTACTGGGCATAGTGGGTGATGATCTCTGGAATGCTGCTGGAACCCAGGGTTAAAAGGGAGGCCCCACTGGCTGCCTGGGTCTTGGGAGCCCTCTGGGGCTGAGGAAAGGACTAGACAATCTCTTGGGCCATCCCCGGCCTTGAGTCTTCAGTCCTGCCCCTTTGATGGGTGAGGCTCAGGGAGGGGTGCGAGCTTTTTCAAGGTCACACAGTGGGTCCTGTCCTGTGCTGGAAAACTGGGCAGACTGGCTGGGGAGTGGAGGTGGGGAAGCTGAGTTAATGCTCCCGGCTGTGAATAGATGAAGCCTCTCTCAGCCCTCTGCCCGCCTTGCCCGCAGACATTGGTGCAGGTGTCCACCTATGCCTTGGGCCAGGACCCCACCTTTTTCCTCAATCCGGGCAAGTTTGACCCAACCCGATGGCTGAGCAAAGACAAGGAACTCATCCACTTCCGGAACCTGGGCTTTGGCTGGGGTGTGCGGCAGTGTGTGGGCCGGAGGATCGCTGAGCTCGAGATGACCCTCTTCCTCATCCACGTGAGTCCAGCCGGGGACACCTGGCCACCCTGGGCTGGCCATGGCCCTAATGAAGGCACCGACCCTCCTACTCTCATCTCTGTCTGGAACCCAGGGAGTACAGGGCTGGGGACATCTGTCTCCCATTACCTACCCTCCTCCTCCCTGACAGTTTTGGGCTTATTGCCCATTGGTGTCCGCTGGTCATCTGTTCCCCCAAAGCGGTGATGGGATGGGCATGGGGTGGGACAAGGTTTTGCAGAAGCTAAGGCTAACCAAGGGGACAGAGCACTAGTGGTGCATTTTCAGGCACTGTGCAGGGTAAATAGGAGCTGGTGGTTGGCCCCTTGGAGTTCCTCCAGTCACGACAGGTGACACCCAAGATGAATGAGCCTGGCCCCGGGGGAGACAGCCCCTCCCCCTCTCTCCCCTAAGCCCACCACCCCTCTTTCTCAGATTCTGGAGAACTTCAAAGTTGAAATTCAACATCTCAGAGATGTGGGCACCACATTCAACCTCATCCTGATGCCCGACAAGCCCATCTTCTTCACCTTCAGGCCCTACACCCAGGACCCACCCCAGGTGTGATCAGAGAGGGTGGACACTGCCTCTCCCACCTCGCAGGCCAGCAGGGGTGCTGGAGGAAGGTTGGGGTGGGGCCCATGGTGGTGTCTGCTCTTCAGTCCTCCGCCCCCTTCCCCTTCTCCTTTGGGACCAGCTCTGAGAAGAGAAAGCTGGCCATGGCACCCCTCTTTCGCGTCACCACTTCCCCTCTCCTCCTGCCCCATGAAGGCAATAAATGGCTGAACTGTGTGAATTGTTTTCATTTCCGTCTGACCCCCAAGGTATCCATCACTCCTGTGGGGATAGATGCTCCCTGACCTGGGTCAGCAATGGGATCTGAGCATGAATGGGGGACCAGGGGAGCTGAACTTGAAGCCAATTCCCAGTGGGATCGAGAGCCAGTAGGATTAACCTCCTGGCTGCCTGGGGCTGGGGGCAAGGCAGGGCAGGTGGTGGGCTGTTGCCGCTGTACGGGGGGCTGCCGGAGCAGCGGGCAGGGGGACAAGGGACCTGGCTTCTGTTGAGGGGACAGGGTGGTCTGAGAGGTGTGGGCCAACCCGGGCTTCTGGTCGGACCCACCTATCAGGAATGAGGCTCCTGCAGGGCTCTGACGGGCTGAACTGGGGGCGGGAGTTCCCTATGGGGTCATGAGAACTTCCTGCTAGAGCTTGGGGGCATGTCCAGGGCTGAAGCCTGTGAGTGAGGGTCTGGTGTGAGGTGGCTGATCTACAGACTAAGAGGCCAGTATACTTGCATTATCCCACCGGCTCTTTCTCTGGCTTCCCCAGGCCTCGACTTCCTGTTCTAGGCAGATGATGTGCCCACTTGTCCAGGCCCTGGGCAGTAGGCAGGAAGACTGGGGCTGATCTTTGGTGTGTTATTTGGACTGCCTGACACTGGTCCCAATTTTGGCCCCCTGACCCCCTCTGAGTTCTATAACTCCTGACCTGGTGCCTGGTCCCTCTTGGCCCTCTCTGCTCGTCAAGTCTAAGTCCTGCAGGCAGACGGGAGCTAGTCCCACTCAGGACAGCGGCCCTGCTGCCTTGGTCTCTTCTACCAGCATCTGCAGGTTCTGAATCCACTCTTGGAACCTTTCTACTTTTCCCTACCATACAGTCATCTTTCTTGCTGGCTTTCTCTCTCTTTCTTGCTTCCTTTCACTTTTCTGGGTCCCAGTTGTCTTTGACTCAGAAATGTTAGGGCTGGAAAGGGCACTATCATCAAAGAAGTCAAGCTCTGCATCGGATAGATGGGGAAATGGAAGCCCAGAGAGGTTGCTTGAGTCACTCAAGATCACACAGCATGTTTATAATGAGAATCCAGGCTTTCCGACTCTCAGCGGAGGGCTCCTTCCCCTGGCCCCATCTGCTTTCCTGTCCTTGGCTATATATGGACACAATATTGCCAGCTCAGCCTAGCCCTGGTTAATGGGCTATTTCATACTAACATGTAACTGATTGCCACAGGCAGGCTTTAAGTCTTCCCCTTCCCGGGAAACAGATAAATCAAACTTGAAAGAAGGGATTTCAGATATGAGATGTTTGGGGGCAAGTGGAAAGTCCCAGCCTCCCTCACATCTCCCAGCAGAGCTGGCCTCAGGTGGTCTCATTTCTTTTTTTTTTTTTTTTAATTTTTTTAAATTTATTTTTGAGGGACAGAGAGAGACAGTGCGAGCAGGGAGGGTCAGAGAGAGAGAGGGAGATACAGAATCTGAAGACAGGTTCCAGGCTCTGAGCTAGCTGTCAGCACAGAGCCCGACGTGGGGCTCGAACCCATGAACCGTGAGATCATGACCTGAGCCAAAGTCGGACGCTTAACCGACTGAGCCACCCAGGTGCCCCTCAGGTGGTCTCATTTCATCTGGAGTTCTCGAAGTGGCTTGTCGCCCTGGCTCCCCCACCCTCCTGGCTCTCCCAAAACGGTAGTTTCTGGGACAGGCAGGAGGCTATAAGGCTGCAGCAGAGGACCCAGGCCCAGAGTGGAGTCTGGAAGGAGGAAGCTGGGCCCGCTAGGCTGCCCTACTCCAGGAAAGAGGCGAGTGCTCACTGACTTACAGCATTTAATGAAGTCATTTGGGGGGTGGAATGAGACCCCCCAGCACGCAGAGAGGGAGGCCTGCTCCAGCCCTCGGGTCTGCTAAGACTCAGGTCTTCTGGGAGTTTGAGGGCTTGTTGAGCTTAGTCTCCACGCTGGGCATCAAGGGATCCAGCTTCGAGGGTCGTCTGTTGTCCTTGGAGAGGGCCAAGTAGTTCTGTGGCGTGCAGAGCAAAGTGAGGCGGGCATGCCCCTGCCCCCAGGGGCGCGGGGCGACTCGTTTAAAGCGCATCCGGCCCAGCCATGCCGCAGAGGGTCCAAAACACCGTGGGCTGTGACTTCACAAAGGTTTCTAAACCGTTTCACCATAGCAAGGTCATGTCTCCACGAGCCCCCATGTCACTCAGCAGGTGACTTTGCAGAGGTAGCCCTGTGTTCTCTGTCAGTGCCCCCCCCCCACCAACCTCCCATCCTCTTACAGCCTTTCCAGGAGCCTGGAAATGAGCAAAACACTGATGGCTCAGGAACCATCAGGGGGGCTGCTCTGGGGGAACTGGGAGCCTGGGGCTGAGCTTGAGGGGAGCTGTGAACAGGCCTATCCGTGCTCAGGAAGTCGGCAGTGTGTCTCTCTGGCAACACGCTCCCCTCCCTGGCAGGGGTGCAGCCCTGCAGTTGCCCGAGAAGCTGAGCTTATGGAAGAACCCCAGGTGCTAAGGAGCTGGGTGGGGGGCCACAGCTACTCGCCCCATGCTAAGGGACAGCCAATGCCAGAGCATTCCAGAAATGCCTGGACAACCCCCACCCATGGCCATCCCCCCTTGATTCTCACCACCACCCGTGGGGCATCTCAGCGATGCCTTAGGCAGGTGGGACATCGAGACCAGGCAAGGGCTGCTGATGGTAACAGAGCAGAAACGGGGACCTCCAGTGGGTAGCTGGTCCCCCCGCATAGTTCTTCTCAAGGCCGGGTGACTCGGGACTGGGGCGGGGAGTGGCTGCCAGCCCCACTGCCTGACCCCCAAGGAGCTTGTCCCAAGGGATCACTCACAGGCAGGTCGGTGGTGATGGAGTTTGAGGGTTGCCCCAAGCCGTACTCTTGCTCCTGCAGCCGTGTGGCCAAGTCCTGCTTCTCTCGTCCCCAGCGTCGGGCCGAGTCCTCTAACTGTGGACATGGGAGGGACAGATGGGGG
Organism: Cryptoprocta ferox; assembly: GCA_028646485.1. Taxonomy (NCBI): domain Eukaryota; kingdom Metazoa; phylum Chordata; class Mammalia; order Carnivora; family Eupleridae; genus Cryptoprocta; species Cryptoprocta ferox. Next base: position 108,564,031 of record CM053560.1, on the reverse strand, counting down.
ACTGCAGGGCAGTAGGGCCCAGCCCTGCGATCCAGGACAACCAGAGCCTGAGCCTCCTCTCCGGGCAGTGAGCAAAACCCTGGGCCATGCGGGCTTGCTGTCTTCCGGAGACGGCAGGCATGGCAGCGGTGCGTGGGGAGGGGCCAAGTCACTGTCTAAGGCACAGATGGACCTTCTCTGAGTTCCAACAACATACTTGAGCCCTGACCCTCCGTCCACACTGATGCTTGACTCTGGTCATAGACTGAGCCAAAACCTCGGTCACGCTTTGAGCCTGACCCTGGTCCAAGCCTGAGAGGTGAGCCTGCCCAGCCTCACTGACGCCAGCACCTCGCCTACCTGGCTTTCCAGGGATAGGATCCGGCTCTGAGCTCGTTCCAGCTTGGCCAGAAGGTTGAACTTGTCCGAAGTGCTGCCAAGGAGATCCTGTGGGCAAAGCAGAAACCCCCACGTGGCTCCAACTGGGGCCGGCGGCCGTGTGGGCTCAGGAGGCCATGAGATACTGAGCGAGAAACCAGCCAGGTCTGAGTTCCAAACTCAGCTCCCTGATTCAGAGCCTTAGACCCAGGGCCAAACCCTCGTCTCAAAGCTGACCTGATACGGCGTATGCTTTTTTCCACAGCTGTTCTGCCCCACAGAGCTTGGTTATATGGAGTTTCTGGACATCAATCTCTAAGTATAAAATGCACTAGGTGGCACCTGTCAGTGCATAGAAAGGAATCCTGAACGGGGAGTCTTTTTGTAAAGTGAAGAATCCTTGTGCCCCCGCACTTCACCTGGATGTCCGCGCATTGGGTGTGCTTTCAAACAGAACTCACCTTCCACAAATCCTGGGATGAAGAGAAAAACTCTCCTGTGTCCCCTGCCCACCCCTTGCCGGAGTTCCAAATGTCTTGTCTTTGGGTTTGCGTCAGGCAGGGGCACCTGCAGCAGCCTTGGAGACGGAGTGGGGCTGGGGCGTTTCTGGGGCCAGGGGCACCCACCTGTACGGGCAGGGTCTCTGCGCCCTTGGAGTGGCCTGGGCCATCTGTCTCCTGCAGTCTCTCTGCCAGGTCTCCTCCTGCTCCCAACTCCCTGGGGTCCACCTGGGATGGGGGAAAAGGGCTCTCCAAGGCTGTACGAGTCAATCCCGGGAAATGCTCCGGGAGGCTTGTGGGGAGTCCGAGTGCAGGCCAGCAAAAGGGGTCAGGGATCAAAGGTCAAGGGCCATTTGGGGGCTTGCTTTCTCCCAGGCTTCTAAGATGAAGGCAAAGGTGGCGCTTTGAGACCCGCGTGTGTTCCCCGGGAGAAAAGAGGCAGAACTGAGAGCTGGCCCTCCAGGAAGCCCTGGGAAGCCCAGCTCCTGGTCTTGGTCTTCAACTTGGATCGTGCTGTGAGGGACTGCCGAGCACCTGGCGACCTGTTTGGGCAGGCCCAGGCCAAGCCTGTGCCGGCCGCTCTTACCGGCAGGGCCTGCTGCTGCAGAATGATGGGAGCGGACTGGTGGCGGTTCTTCTCCAGCTCTGCCCGCAGCCTGGAGTTCTCTGCCAGCAGCACGGAGTACAGGTCCACAGGCAGGTTCTCTCTTGCAGGACCCGGGGGAAGGCCAGAGAGCACAGGGAAGGCTGCGGGCGTGGCCACAGATGTTCGTGAGCTGGGCTTTCCTGCCCGCATGTCCCCTGCCTGATCCGCTGCCCCAGGATTTTGCTCCGTTCTGCCCTTCCTCTGTTCCCAAACCCTCAAAGGCTCCCTGGCATTGAGACTCAGATCCACACACCTCAGGCCATCATTGTAGGCTCTTTATAATCTGACCACAGTATTCTCCATAACCATGCCCCTGCCATTTGCCCTGGGTCTATTTTAGCTCTTCACCTCTCTCTTTCCTCCCTTCTCTGCTCTCAGCGTTGTCACTCTCTGGCCCTTTGCCCTCCCTAAGTCGCCTTCTCTCTCCTCCCACTCCGGGATGACCTCAGGTTTCCTGAAAGGCAGTTCCTCATCTTGCATTCTTTTTCAAAGGCCTTCTGAAACGCACCCCCCAACACCCCCATGCAGTGAAGGCTGAGCACAGGGCTGGGCAAGCAGGGGTGAGGCTGTGCAAATGGCTCAGGGAACTCTTATGCCTGGGCCGGGCTCATATGGGGTGATCTGGTTGTCCCCTGCCCGTCAGAGCCATGTCAGATTGGCAGTCCTAGGTGGTTTTGGTTAACATCAATATAGAGAACACACAGGTATTGTTTGTTTCATAGAAGCAGACCCGTTGAAGACACGGGGAGATTAGGAAATAATGTGGAAGGTTCCGGCAGCCCCTGTCTGCTCACCCCAGTCTGCACAGCCTCTCCTCTGTGGGTCCAAGCATGTCCTGGGCTCTAGCCTGGCTCACACACTGTCCCGATGTGTCCAGAGGGGCTCTCTGGCAGGAGAAGGGAGCCCAGTGGACCTTTGGGAGCCTGGCCTTCACTGCCTGCATCAGTAGGGGGGTAGCATCCTTTGCCCCAGTTCTGCTCCAGAAGCAGATGCTCCATGAAGGCAGGGCCCCCCGGGGATGGGACAAAAGCTGGGGAGCCGACTCACCTACATTGGGCTTTCCCTGCAGCCTGGTGAGCAGGGGCTCCTTCCTATCCCACAGCTTGTCCTCCAGCACCCGCTCCATCTTCTCGATCACCTGGAGGGCAGGGCACAAAGGCTGGCTGGCCTGGGGGCTCCGCACCTTCCGGTCTGGGCCTGGCACCTGGTGGGCCCGCCCCTCTGGCACCTGCCTTCTCCTGGTGCCGCACGGTCTCCTCCAGCAGCTTCATCTTCTGGAGTTTGTCCTGGAACCGCTTCAGCTGCACAGCCTGCGGCCGCTGAGCCTGGTGCAGGAGGAGTAGCTCCTTCTCGAAATCATTCTTCTGATGGTGGGGGGAGGGAAGGGAGTGCGGAAAGAAGGGGTGCCTGGGGTTACTGTCGGCCCCTCTGCCAAGCCTCCAAATGCACTGCCCCCTTCCCTCCACAGCCTCTCTCCCTTCAGCTCGCAGGTACTTCTCCGGACAGCCCCTGGCTCGGCGCCCTTCCCCTCTGTCCCCCAGCCCCAGCTCACTCGAATCAGCTCATTCTGCAAATGCTGCACTTTGTTTCGCAGCTTCTTCATGTCCAGCTCGCTCAGCAGCAGTTTCTGCTTCATGGACGCTGGTGGGGGTGGGGGAGCTGGCTCAGGGAGGAGGCATCTCCTAGCTCAGCACGGTTGGGAACGGGGGCAGGGGTCTCTCAGTCCTTGGGCTTGAGACAGGGCTGGAGTCTCTCATCCCAGTGAGGACCCCGCTGGTGTCCAGGAGCAGGCACACCTGGGAAAGGCTCCCGGCCACCCTGACCCGCAGTTCAGAGCCTGGGCTCAGACGGGCACCTGGAGGCTCTCAGCGGCCCGTACCCCCTCACCCAGATTCTGGCCCTTGTTGGCGTCGTCCTGCTCCTCTTCCGCCTCCCCCTGGGCTAGCTGGCTCCTCAGAATGTGGTTCTCTGCCTCCAGGATGCTGATCTGTTTCTGCAGCGACAAGATGTCCTCTGCCATCCTCTGCATGGCCCGCCGGTACTTCATCTCCTGTGGATTCCAGAGCTCAGAACCGGGTCCCAGCTCACGTGTGCGCCCACACTTGGAAGTCAGCAGGGAAGTCACCCCCAAGGCCAACGAACCCCTGAACCCAACAGAGTGAACCCCAAGTTGTGCCCTTGAGTCTGAGCAGCTCCTTCTAAGGGTGGTTATGATCTGGTCTCCACCCTTCCTGGCCATGGGAGAGCAGGCACGCCAATGGCCTCTCCCAGGGGCCGTGTCTCCTACCTGTGATGCCACCGAGCAGGGACCCGGGGCTCTCACGCCAGGTGTGGAAGCCCAGTGTGGCAGGGATCGAGAGCACCCAGGGCCAGGTTTCCAGGGCCTGGCTAAAGCCAGGCCACTACTCTGCCTTCTCCCTTCCCCTTTTCCCCTTTTCTGACCCCTGTCCTTACTCATGTCGTTGAGGAAGACTTCAGAAATCTCACTGAATGCTACTTGGAAGCAGAGCTCAGGCCCCAGCACCCCCACCAGCCCAGGGGGTGGGAAGAGACCTAGGGTAGGTCCAGGAGACCCGGATAAAGACTCGGGGTCAGGGCTGGGATCCAGCTACAAGATCTAGGTGATGAAGTGGGGCCAGTATGCTGGGCTCTATTGTTAGGTGAGGAGTAACGATGATCCTAATACCGGGTGCTCACTGAGCATCAACGTTGTTGCAGGTTAGCCCCACCCCCCTTATTTAGTTCTCACACGGAGTCTCACATCGAGCCTGTTAGCATCCTCATTTTACTGACGAGGAGACCAAGGCCGAGAGATGTACCGACCTCACTCTGTCACAAAAGTGATGAGTGGCAGAGAAAAGCTCTGCACCCCAGGCCAGAGGGCGCTTGAGTCCGTGTTCCCAAGGCAGATGCCCCCGTGCATGAAAACTGCACAGGATATTGGGAAGCAATAAAAGCATCTTCTTAAAAAGGATGATGAGCATAATATCAATTTGGGAAAAGAATTAATGTCTGCCCTTATGTATGCATAGGAGATTCATGGGCTATATTAATGGCATTCGTCTTATACTAACAAGTTCCCTCTTATTATTTATAAAAAGCTTTCAAAAGGAGATTTCTTAAATATAAATATAAAAGAGGGACCTGAAATGTGAGTCCAGGAAAGTCCATTGAGGGGAAGGAGGTGGGAGGAGAGAAGTGAGGCCAGGGGAGTTGTCTAAGCCCTGGTGGCCTGTGCCTTCCTGAGGCTGCAGAGAGTCGGGGCTCCGAGGCCCAGCCAGGCTCCTGAGTTTCCAGGAAGCAGAGCTTTGCCCCAAACTCCCACCTGGGCCCCATGCTGCCTGGGGATCCAACCTGGCTCTGAGCCACTGCCTCCAACCTGCTGCATGTGGGCCACTGGCTCCTTGGAGAAGGGCTCCCAGACAGCGGGGAATCACCAGACACCACTTGTCACCTGCCACTGTCCAGCCTTCTGGCCGGCCTCCTTCTGCCTGGTGCCAGCATTGAGTCCATCTCCCCAACACCCGCCCCAGTTGAGTTCCAGGCCTTGGCTCTTCTAGATTAGCCCATCTGGTGTCCTTGGGCAGCATCGTTAACTAAGAGACTCGGCCCGGAGCCTGCACACACACAGGGCTTTGCGGTCAGGCCTCGGTCAGAAGTCCAGCGCGGCCACTGACTCACTAAGTGAGCCCAGACAGGCCCTGTCACCTCCCTGAGCCGCAGATTCCTCACACAGTCTAAGCACAGGGTGGCTGCGAAGCTCAGGTCAGCGTGGGCAGCAGGTAGCACATGGCCCTGCCCAGGACAGGTGTGACTTGTAGGCAGCATTCTCCCCCCACCCCATTTCTATTCAGTGGCGGCTTTAATTAACTGCTCAGACCCCTTCCTCTTCCCCTTTGCAGCCCTCACCCTGGGCTTTCTTGCCCGCCCTTCTGCTGTGCTCTACATCTTCCATTTATGGCAGACCCGTGACTGACAGAGGTTTGGGAGGCCCAGCAGACTCTCAAGAGGAAACACATGTTATTTTAGAAAAGGAAATTCGTTTCTCTTCTCCTTCCCCTGCCTAGTTCGGGCCTCGTTACGTCTGCTCTGAATAATTACAGCAGCATTCAAATGAGTTTCTTTGCCTATAGGATTAAAGCTCCTAGAGGAACACACACACATCCAAGAAAACCTGTTCTAGGACGCTCGCTGAGTTCAGTCTGTAGTCTTACACTAGGGCACAGTCAGTCTCTGGCTACAGGCAGGACTTACAAAGAATGACCTAAGTTCAATTGTTGACACAGAGAGATATCTACATAATATTGTTAAATTAAAAAAGCATGTGCAAATTAATATGATCCCATTCAAAACTGGTGTATGCATGTGTGCGCGTGCATATAGGTATATAAGAACAGTGCTTATATAAGAAACTGCTGTGTTTGGGAAGGGAAAGGAATACTTGTTTCATCTCTAATTATATATATATATATATATATATTATTTGAAAGAGAGAGAGAGAGAGAGTGTGTGTGAGAGTGGGGAGAGGGGCGGGGGAGGAGAGAGAGAGAGAGAGAGAGAGAGAGAGAGAGAGAGAGAGAGAGAGATTCTTAAGCAGGCTCCACACTCAGCACTCAGTACAGAGCCAGATGCAGGGCTCTGTCCCATGACCCTGGGATCATGACCTGAGCTGAAACCAAGAATCAGATGTTCAACCAATTGAGCCACCCAGGCGCCCCCTCTAATTTTGTATCTTTTTAAAAAATGTTTAGTTTTGAGGGAGAGAGAGAGAGAGAGCATGGAAGAGGGGCACAGAGAGAGGGGGATAGAGTTTCTGAAGCGAGCTCTGTGCTGTCAGCAGTCTGACGCGGGGCTTGAACTCATGAACCGTGAGATCATGACCTGAGCCAAAGTTGGATGCTTAACCGACTGAGCTATGTAGGCGTCCCTAATTTTATATATCTAATAAGAATCTATCCATATATTATTCATCTAATTAAAAATAATTTAAACATACACACATTAAGGGTCATTCCATGTTCATGGATTGAAAGATGCAATATTTAAAGAATTAGTGCTTCCCTAAATTGGTTTATAGAGACAGTGCATTCGCAATCAAAATCATAGCACTGTGTGTGTGTGTGTGTGTGTGTGTGTAAAAAAGACAAGCTGATTCTATAACGTATGAGAAATAAAAAGGGCAAGTATAGCTAAAATACTTTAATATTTCTGAAGAGGAACAGTAAGGCAGATTTGCTTTATCAGCTACCAAGATTTATAATAAAACTATAGTAATTAAGACAAGGTAATATTGATGCAAAGATTGATAAGTAGGCCAAAGAGGCAGAATAGAGAGCCCTGAAATGGACCCACACATATATGGAGTCTTAATTCATGACTAAGATGGCATCAGAGGGCTGCCGGGAAAGGTCTGTCATTGTAATAAATGGTGCTGGGTCAATTTGATCTATATGGAAAAGTAGAAACCTGGCTTCCTTCACAAATCATAATTAAAAATAAATTCCAGATGGGGCACCTGGGCGCTTGCGTGGCTCAGTTGGTTGAGTGTCCAACTTCAGCTCAGGTCATAATTTCACAGTTCGTGAGTTTGAGCCCCATATTGGGCTCACTGCTGTCAGCGGAGAGCCCATTTTGGATCCTCTGTCCCCATCTCTATCTGCCCCTCCCCCACTCATTCTCTCTCTCTCTCTCTCTCTCTCTCTCTCTCTCAAAAAAAAAAAAACAAATATTAAAAAAAATTCCAGATAAACTGAGATCTAAATATAAAGTAAGTAAGACTTCTAAAGGACAACGATAAGAATCTTTATGAACTTGGGGTAGGGTAAGGTTTTGAAAAACAGGACACAAGCACAAACCAGAATAGAAAGGATTGATAAATTTGGCACATTTAAATTAAGAGTGTCTATCCAAGAAAATACATTATAAAGGGAGTGAGTGGGCAAGACAAGTTGAAGATATATACAACACGCACAACTGACGATGGGTTCATATTCAGATATAAAAATAACTCCTACCAATTAATAAGAAAAAGACAATAATGGACAAGAGATTTGAACTGGCACTTGATAGAATAAGTCAATAAGCATGTGACTTGGTACCCACCCTCATTAGTCATTTAAAACCACAACGAGGACACCTGGGTGGCCCAGTCAGTTAAGTGTCCAACTCTTAATCTTGGCTCAGGTCATAATCTCATAGTTCGTGGGATCAAGCCCCACATCAGTCTCTGTGCTGACAGCACAGAGCCTGCTTAGGATTCTCTCTCTCTCTTTCTCTCTCTCTCTCTCTCTCTGTCAAGATAAGTGGATAAACTAAAAAAAAAAATATTAAAAAAACATGAGATATTACTATACACTCACTAGAATGACAAAAACAGAAACAAAACAATCCCGACTCTATCAAATGTCAATAAGGGTGTGGAACGAGTAGAACACTTATTCGGTGCTACGGGGTGTCCTGAAGTGCCACCGTCACTTTGGAGAGCTGCCTGCACACTGGATACAATTGAGGTTGACCGTAGGCATAGCCTACAACCCTGTGGTTATACTCCTGGGTACATACCCAACACAGACGTGTCTGTGGATGCATCAAGAAGGAGTTGTGAGGGGCGCCTGAGTGGCTCAGTCGGTTGGGCACCTGACTTCGGCTCAGGTCACGATCTCACTGCTCGTGGGGGTGTGTGTGGAGGATCGCCCGTGGGTCCAGTCGCCCCTGTTCTCATTCAGGGCCTCACTCATTCTAAGACCCCACTGTTCTCCAACTCAACAGTCCTGGGGGTGAGCGAAGCTCTCTTTCTAACATCCCCCCTTGACAGACGAAGAAAGCTGAGGTTCAGAGCAAGGGAAAAAGAGGGGAGGGAGGGCATGGCTCACGATGAAGGGTGTCCTTGCCCCAGTTAGATGGCCCCTTCTGGAGGGAGGGCAATGAGCACTTTGGGACTTGTTCCCTTGGAGATTAGCCCTATAGACCTTCCACGGGCCCCTATGCCACCCCCAGCCTGGCTGCTGAGAATGAGGCCTCCCCAGGGAAACGGAGTGGAATCCTGGCTTACTCCCCTCAGCCTCTGCCCTGGCCAGTGCCCTCCATTCACGGGACCCTCCCTCCTCAGCTGCACCCGGCTCCACAGCTGAGCAGTGACCCTGGGCAGGAAAGCTGGGCTGGGAAGCTGCAGCCTTCAGGCTGGCAGCTCTGGCCTCTCCCTCCAGCCTGGGCGAGGATCTCCACTCAGGGTCACGCTCTGCGTCACAGCTTAGCCTTGAGGACACTCGGGACACCATGCTTCAGATTGCTGTTGTGGTTCTGCCTCTCCTTGTGCTCCCTCCCTCCTCCCCATTTCCCAGCCTGCTCTGGGGGTGGACAGGATATCAGCCTCTTCCCTGTCTCCTCTCTGGGCTAGCACATCCCCCGGGGACACGGACTCTACCTGTGCCTGACTCTGAGTGCACCCTGCCCACGCACTGGTCCCCCACAGGACCCTGGCTCTGAGTCTGTTCAAGTGCAAGGCGTTAGGTAGCCCCGGATTCAAATAATCCCTCTGCCGCTCTGTAAGGATGCCGGCTGTGCTCTGAGCCTCAGTGTCCTCATCTGTGGAATGGAAAAACAGCCCTAACTCAAGGGATGGCTGTGAGGTGAGTGGGTGTGAGGAGGGCCGGCTGGGACCCTGGCATGTAGGATGATGCTAACTCCTGAATCGGTACCACCTTCTAATTTTTAAAAATGTTTATTTATTTTTGAAAGAGAGACAGACAGAGTGCGAGCAGGGTAGGGGCAGAGAGAGAGAGGAAGACACAGAATTTGAAGCAGGCTCCAGGCTCTGAGCTGTCAGCACAGAGCCTGACATGGAGCTCGAACTCATGAACCCTGAGATTATGACCTGAGCTAAAGTTGGTGTTTAACCGACTGAGCCACCCAGGTGCCCCTCACCTTCTGAGTGCTTTTAAAAAATCATTCTTGGGGCACCAGGGTGGCTCAGTCGGTTAAGCATCCAATTCTTGATTTTGGCTCAGGCTGTGATCTCACAGTTTCATGAGTTCGAGCCCCGCCTCGGGCTCTGTGCTGGCAGTATAGAGCCTGCTTGGGATTCTCTCTCTCCCCTCTCTCTCTCTCTGCCACTACCCTGCTTGCTCTCTCTTTCTCAAAATAAAGAAGTGAACTTAATTAAAAATTATTCTTACAATAGCCCTGGGTACCAGGCACAGAAGGTATGACTATCTGACTCTTCCCATTTTATAGAAACCGAGGCCCAGCCCCTTCTGCACCCTCCTTATTGTTAATTAAAAAGAAAGGGTGGTAGTTATATCTCACAAAAGCCTGAAGAGGGCAATGCTTACCACCACCACCTCCCCCTTAAGCAGTTCTTAAGGTAGAATTCTGAGGTGTCTCATCCCCACGGGGGGTTTTCCAATATACCCTTAGCCACCACCACCTATGTTGACCAGAAATGCCCTTAGACCTTCATTGTCCAGATGGGGAAATGCCCAAGGTCACAGAGACTCCGTCATAAAGCCCAGGCTGGAAGCCGCTCAATAAACAAGCAGTCACCTGACACTTGCCGAGCACCACCGTGTGCTGGGTCTGTTCCATGCTGGGGCCAGGGAGCACAGAGGAGCCCTGACTGTCCCCTCCCTGCCGCAGTGGTCTCCTATCTACACAGAGGAGATGGCAGGAAGTGCCTGTGACAGAGGGGAGCTCAGAGGAGGCTCGTAACCCTGGCTGGGGATCTGGGAAGGCTTCCTGGAGGAGTTGATAATCTGAGTTGACTCTTGGGGATGAGTAGGTGTTACCCGGGGGTTGGGGAGGGCTCTCTGGGCAGAGGAGACACCGTGGCAAAGGCAGGGAGGTGAGTGTGTGGTGAGGAACACAGCAGGGGAATTTCTGGAAGGCAGGGGGAAGAAAGGAGAGTGTAGGGGTATGGCTGGAGGGGCAGCAGGGCAGACCGAAGAGGATCTTGAAGGATAGTCTCAGGGGCTTAGACTTGTCTTATTGAGCCATTGAAGGGCCTAAGCCGCAGGACAGGTGTGTGTGTGTGTGTGTGTGTGTGTGTGTGTGTGTGTGTGAGAGAGAGAGAGAGAGAGAGAGAGAGAGAGAGAGAGAGAGAGAGAGAGAGAGAGAGACAAGACCTCTCAGGCTGCCCAGCCCAGAGGGAATGCAGGCCAGGCGCAGTGAGCCAGGTGACAAGGGATGGGACCCATGCCAGCTGAGGCAGTGGGCGTGGATGAGGGCCAGAGCTGCAGGAAAGAGCTGCAGGAGGAGGAGGAGAGGAAGGAGGAGAAAGTGGAGTCTGGGGTCTTGGGGGACAGGGAAGAGGTGCATGAACCCAGTGGGGAGAAGGAGGTGCTGGCCTGGAGAGGGGTGAGGCATGTTGGGTGCGAGGTGGGCACAGGCAGTTGATGGTCAAGCTTGGAGAGCATCTTGGCTGGAGACACAGGGTGGGGAGCACAGCCCATGGAGTCTAAGTGAAGCCTTGGAAGGAAGGAGATTTTCCAGAGTCAAGGAAAGTATAGAATGAGGAGGGGGGTTCTGGGACAAAGGGAGGAGGCAGTGGTGGTGGGACAGGAGCCCTCAGATTCAGGGCAAGTGCCAGGGGGGTGGGAGAAAAACTGGCCCAGCCAAGGCCACGGAGCTTCAGAAAGGAGGGTCTTCTTTGGGTAATGATACACTGGGTAAGACCGACTCTCCCCCTGCCCCCTGCAGAGAACCTAAAAACCTGGATACTAAGTAAAAACCACCTCCTTCAAAGCCTGAAAGAGTGGGCACGGCACTGAGGGCTTATGGGACAGAGATAAGGGACCCAGGAAGACTGCGCAATGAAAAAGAGGAACCCCAGCACAAAGCCGGATATGGGGCTCGAATGCACAAACTGTGAGATCACGCCCTGAGCCTAAGTCGAACCCTTGGCCGACATGAGCCACCCAGGTGACCCTGGTTGTGTTTTCTTTTTCTGTTCAAGGCAACCCATGTGGGTTACATTTCACAATTTAAAAGGTTTTTGAAAGAAGCGTGAGAAGGCCTAATAGTTTCCAAACCTGCAGAGGGAGCCTCTGGGTGTGGCCCCTGGTGGCCTTGGCCAGTGCTCTGAATGCCAGGGTGCAGGGGGTGGGGGGAGGGGGAGGGGAGGTGGGGACGCTGGGTGGAGGAGACGCATGGGGTGGAGAGACAGGCGGGGAGATAGGCAGGGAGGGGTGTATGGGGTCAGGGACTGGAGCAGGGGGTCAGAGCAGGGTGGGGGGTTTCACTCTCTGAGCGGAAGGAAGAAGCCTGAGGTCGCCTCAGGCAGGTGTGGACAGGTGTCTGGATCGGAGGCAGTGTGGGTGGGAGGGCTCTGCAGCGGGTGCAGTGGGTGCAGAGGGTGGGTGGTGAGCCCGAACCAGGGCGGTGGGTTTGCTGGGCCCAGCACGCACCCTTCCCTCCTTCGCTCTTCCCTGGGCAGCCATCTGACCTCTGGGTTGCCAGGCCCCGAGAACCCATCACTGGCTCGCCCAGGCTACCTGCCATGTAGTTTGCCTTTCCCGCCGGTAGAGGGCAGCCGCCCCCCACAGATGCTCTACCTTGAGCCTGTAGCGGGAATAAGGCTGACCTGAGCGGCCCCGCAGCTCACGGGGCGGGGGAAGGCATACTGGGCTGTCTTGCTGTCCAGCCCCACACATGTCCCTCCTCCCAGAGGTCCTGCCCACGAACTCCCATCTCGGAGGCTCTGGTGAATGTCCTCTGCCAAAAATCACCCACAGAGGCCAGAGAGGTGCAGTGACTCGTCCAAGGTAACACAGCAAATCCCGAACCTCACCTGGGGTCTCTGTCTTGAGCCAGCCCCGGGGCCAATAATGGGGCTAAGTGGGGAGTGGAGCAGCTTGGGACAAGAGCCATCTTCAAGCAGAAGTGACCCCATCGAAGTGACCCTGTGTGATCAGGGGAGGGGCAGAGAGAGAGAGGGAGACACAGAATCCGAAGCAGGCTCCAGGCTCTGAGCTCTCAGCACAGAGCCCGACGCGGGGCTCGAAACCATGAACCGTGAGATCGTGACCTGAGCCGAAGTCGAACGGTTAACCGACTGAACCACCCAGGCGCCCCTGAAGTAACCCCCCTCTAAAGTAACACCGGCACCGTGTCGGACACCGGAGGCTGAGCCTTGTGCAGACGGAACGTTTGTGAGGGACCTGGATGCGGTTTAGAAAGTGTACCAAACACGTGCACACACCAAGTAAATCCTTGCAAAGGACACAGGATTCTTCTGTTCACCTAGGAAGCTGAGCTACGGACACCGGGCCCGGGCAGGGCCTACAGGGGTCACCGGGCCTGATAACTGAAGTTCCCCCTTGAGTGCCTACCACTGGCCAGTCGTCTAATTTGATGCAAGGAGCCTTGCATTGTCAGGTCCCTGAGGAGGAAGCCAGGGCCCAGAGGGGGAAGGGCTGGGTGATTTGTTCAAAGTTGCCCCAGTCTGACTTGCGTCTCCTGCACATTGTGGAAGGACTGTCCCGCAGGCCCCAGGGAGCTGAGCCTGGGTGGCAAATAGCGGCTACGGTCTCCGCTCTGCCCTTGACCTTCTCCCTTCCCCAGGGACTGGGGCTATTTGTCCTAGGCCAGGTGTGTGCTGGGGGAGGGGAGGTGTACACGTCACCCAGGCCCTTCTGATCCCCTTCAGGCGTGTGAGGTGCTCTGAGGGCCTATCTGGGCTGCTTTTCCGAGTCAGAAAGATTCCCCACCCACCCCCCCAGGCCGGCCAGGCCTATTTCCTGGTGTCCCTGTAACCCCTCCACACAAGGCTGAGTTTTATTCCCTCAGGACAGCCCCCTGCCAATGATGTAGTGTTTCCACCTCCAGCCCTGGGATTTCCTCTGCTCAGAGGGGCATCTCCTGGTGGCAACCCCCCTCCTACTGTCTTGGCAAACTGGTCTGGTCTCTGTAGCCTCCTCCTACAGGCAGACCTCCTACTTCTCTGCTTCTTTGGGCCTCAACACACAACCTTCCTCTCTGATAGATGAAAGATGGTTGACCTACTGCTCTCAGTGAGAGGTGGCGGCCAACCACCCTCCCCTTGAAACTGGACCAGTCTTGGAGAACTGCAGAGGAACGCTGCGAGCTCTGGAACCTCCTTGCAGCTGCCGCCTCCCCCCTGGAACGATCACGATCACCGTCTCTGAGAAGCCCTGTCACCTGAGACCGCCATGCTGTGAGGAAGCCCCAGACAATGGTGTGGGAGGACCCAGGCCCCCCCCAACCCCCAGGGCTTCTGCCCCCTGCCCAGGAAGGAAAGCACCTCGGCTGAGGACCCACCCACCAGGGATGGAGACTAGCCTTCCTCCTTATGCCTCGGCCTAGCTCCTGATCCCAAGAACAGAGATAGAAAATTATGAGAAAAATGATCAACAAGTCACGATATTTTGGGGTGGTTTGTTAACGCAGCAATAGATAAATGGAACATTCTCCCTGGCCTCTGGAGCCCTTCAATGGCTCCCACATGCCCTCACTATAAACTTCCAGCTCTGAATTTCAAGATCATCTCAACCAGCAAAACGAGACTCCCTTCAGAAATTGACCACTGTCACTCTGACCCCGGGCCAGCTTTCCTGGGCCCCCCTCTATCTCTGATGCCTTGTTGCCTCCGTCAAGAAGCCATCCCTGATCCCCTACCCACCCCCCCAGGCTGGCACTCCCCACCCCACCAGGGACCACCTAACACTCTCCTTCTAGCTCCTGGGAGACACTGGCAGCATGGAAGGGCCTCCCCTTCTCCCCATAGACTCTGGTGGCCATCCTGAGATGGGGAAGTACCAGGGACTCTGCTCCTGCCAGGTTTGCCATCACGTGAAGGACAGAGCTCCAGCAGGTCCCCTCAGGATGTCTGAGAGGCCACCCTTGGCCACTCTAAGTTATCCAGTACCTTTAATGGGAATTAAGCTCAGTTCTTTAAAATAAAATGGATGCATCCAGCCTGTGCAAATTGGTGCCAGCCTTCCCTAGTTCCCAAAGTCAGAGCTCTGAGCAAGGGCCCAGTTCTAGGGGGCTTTCTCAAGGAGGCAGGGAGTGAAGGGGGGGGATTGTGCTAAGTATCTGCTGAAAGGGGATGGTGCCTTCCAGGGCTCCTGCTGGCCAAGTAGCCCCTCACTCACAGGCACACCCAGGGTCATGCCTCTAAATCCATAAGCCCTCTGCCCTTGGCCACTGCCCACCCAACGAAGCTCCCTTCTGTCCCCTTTCCCTCATTCTCTCTTGAACCTCTGCACCACCAGAGGGAGGGCCAGGGAGGCCCGAGAGACCCATTGGCTAGAGAGGACACAAGGCCTGGGCTGGCCCACCAGAGGTCAGGCCACAAGGGTGTGGCCAAGTGGGAGGGGCTGCTCTTGGCGAGGGTGGTGGCACAGGGTGCCCTGGGGGTGGGCGCCTGGAGGACATGTGACTCTGGAGGATCACTTCACCTGCCACCATTCTTGAGGCAGCCAGGGGCTTTGCTTCTGAATCGGGCCCAGTCAAGAGCTATAGAAGGTCCTGGAGCCAGGGCCCTGCTCCCCCCCAGATCCCTGCTCCCAGTACCCCTTGAATGTCAGCAGAGCCACAAGGAAATCTGTGCAAATTGCTGTTTAAAACAGGTTCTCCGAGGGGGAGGCAGTTGCTTCTTTGTTCGGCCCAAGGTTACAGCAAAGAAACAAAAGGAATGAATTTTCCCTTCCTTCTGTTCTTTATTTTCCTTTCTGCTGCGGCAGAGACGGTGCCTTTTGTGCTTAGCACAGTGAAGCTCAGAGGGGTGGTGAGGCCTTGGCCAGTGCTGACCCGAGCCCCAGCCTAATGGCCCTGCAGGAGCCACGGGGACTAATTGGGCTGGGTAGAGACAATGGGGCTGGGGGTGGGGTTGGCTTGGGGGAGGGGCCTCCTGGAGGATGCTCTTTCTTTCCATTCCTATTTCCCCTCCCAGGCCTCCCAGAATCCTGCCCCACTTTTGAGGCTGTTGTACCCTGGGCCTCTGCCTCTTCTCCTCCAGGAAGACCCACTGGACCACCCCAAGCCCAGCTCTCAGTCATTCCTCCTCAGGTCTGTGGCTCAGAGCCCTTCCTCTCCGGACTCCCCTTGGGGCTGGCTGGCCCTTGCCTGCAGCCCATGGAAGTACAGGGCCAGCCACTCAGGGGAACTGGTGAAGGGAGAGACCTCAGCTCTGGTCCCATAGGCCCTGCTTATTCTTCCATAAAGAACTCCTACCCCCCGGTCACCTCCTGCCTTAATTCTCTCTGGTCAGAGCTTTGCTGCCTCTGAATGCCCTGTGCGGGGTGTGGGAAGAACCCTGGCTGGTGTCTAGAACCCTGGGTTCTAATCCAGCCTCTGCCCACATCTGTTGTATTTCCTTAAGCAAGGCCCTTGCCCGCTCTGTGCCTCATTATCTGCAAACTGGGGTGATGATCCCGGAAGGGGGGTACCATGGTTCTTGCCACAGTAGAAGAGGAAATGCTTTGGTAACCAGGGTCCATATGAGGTGCTATCACTAACCTGGGCAGCTCAGGGCCCCTGGCCAGGGGCTGATCCACTTCCTCTGAAATGCCCCCATCTGCCTCACCCCCTTCCTCTCACAGCCCTTGTGAGGTGTGCCCTACGTGCAAGCCTTCTCTGCCTGACTGCCCCAGGCTAGCCCAGGCCCAGCCACTTTCTAGGATGTAAGGCTGGACCTTCAGGAGTCCAGAACCAGGGCCTGGCTTAGCAGGAGACACTGGTCACTTTAAGGCTTTTTCCCAGAAGCCCTTCTCTCTTCCCTTTCTGGGTTCCTGTGTGTGGGCTTGGGCTGGGGGCCCTGCAGAAGGTTCCTGTGAACACAGGCCGGTGGGGGGCCAATGCCTGCAGGCCTGATCTTCTGGCCCTCCCTGCACCTCGCTCTGGGAACACGGCTACGGCTACGGGTTGCCAGGCAACACACGGCAACACACCTGGCTGCCGGTGGGGCCAACCCCTCCTCCCAGAAGCAGAGGGTTTGGAGGCAGACTTACTCGGCTGTCCGGGAGGCCTGGGGCAGCCTTGGGGGCTGAAGGGGATGGGGCCTCTGGTTCCCCCATCTTTCTCGCTGGCCGTCTTGTTCCCTGGGCTGGGTCCCCAGGGACGGTTGCTACAACAAGTGCCTGCCTGGTGACGGAGCCCAGCCCTGAACTGGAGCAGGCAGACTGGAGGGGCCACGTCCCCTTTGTTCCAGGGTGGGGAGCGTCTGGGTGCGGAAGCTTCGTCAAGCTAGGCTCATTCCTTGGCCTGGGAGGGCTGTGGGGCCAGGAGTCTGGGAAAGGACAAGGCCCCGAGGGCTCTGGCCTTCTTTCTCCCCCAGCAGCCCTGTGCCCCTGCCTGCCCTCTAGCTATACCTCAGTCTCCCTCTTTTTCTCCCTCTCAGTGTCCCCTCTCTCTAGTCCTCTACTCCCATGCCCCCCCACCCGCCCCCAGCAATCTCCCCACCGCACCCTGGGAGGGCCGGGCCCTTCCTGCAGCTGGACAGCATGGCCCAGGGCCCCACGCCTGCCCCCCGGGCCTTCCCATCTCTGCTTTCCTGATGGTCTGGACAAATTCCTTTCCCTTTAGTTCAGTGGAGACATGGGTGGATGTTTTTAAAAGGAGCTCGCTGGGAAGCAAAGGGAAAACAAACCCAAACAAAGCAGCCCACCACCTAGAAACGGCCTTGGTCACTAAGACAGCCATCTGTTTTAACCACCCTTGGCCTGGGTTGTAGAGACCCCCCTCCCAGGGCATGGAGGGGTCTGTCTGGCTTTTCCCCAACTGTGTTGGGTCCAGACTGTCTGTCTCAGCCAAGCTTGGCCTCAAAGCCTTTCCTGATAGGCACCCCATCTACACCCAGCTAAGTGCCTGCACAGGGCTGGGGCTCCGTAAATACCTGTTCAGCTATGTAATGAACAGATGAGGGGATGTCAGAGGTCTCTGGGGCCTCTGACTGACAGTCCAGGACAGACAACTTCACCTGTTTCAATGTCCACCCCCCCCACCTTGTCTAAGGAGCCCCCTTACCCCTGGCTGCTGGGTGCTGGCTCAGGACTCTGCAAGCATGGGGGTCTTTGGCCTCTGTTACTGTTGCAGGGGGGCTCTTACTCTTCTAATTTGCAAGCCTCACTTTTCGCTTAATTCACTCTGAGATCCTGGAGAGATCCTTTTCCTAAATGGGATTTATTCCCACAGGGCAGGAGAGCTGGACAGGACAGCCCCCCCAGGCTGCTTTGTGGCTCCAATCCGAACTGGCCTGGAGCAGTAGAAAGACAGTGGACCGCAAGTTTGCTCAGTGCTGGGTTGCTCCAGTGCCTGCTCTGCTTCTAATTATCAGTGTGATATTGGTCAGGGCGGTCCTGAACCTCTCTGAGCCAGTTTCCTCCTCTGTAAGGTGGAGAGCAGGACCTCCCCCATCTCCTAGAGCTATGGGGACTTTAATGAGCTTGTGGGTGTAAAGCCCAGAGCAGAGAACCTGGCAAATGAATGGCTCTGGGAATGTTACTCGCACCTCTGTGTGACTCATGGGGGCTCCGGAGGGTCAAATACTCCTCCAAAATGAACATGAGGCTCATGATGGAGATGGGATAGCACCCAGACGGCATCCCAGATGTCGGCCTAGACCTTCCTGATCCTGCCCCGGGGAAATGTGCTGCTGTATTCTGCTGTGTGTCCCTCCCAAACCATGACCTGGGGCCAGAAGCCTGGAATAAAGGCGAAGTCAGACTGGTGCCCACTCCCAGCCCAGCCTGCAACTGCCCCCTCACTGAGAGGGGCTGGGCCCTCCTGCCCCCGCTGTGCTACCAATCGATTGAGTCTGCTCCCATCCTCGGGCGTGCCATGAATTTTTCATCAAAGGCCTATAGACTTTGGGAAACGCACAATTAGAAGCCCCATCAATAATGTACCACGTGGAGGCATTGGCCGCGCTCAGCCAGACCCCAGACGTGGCTGTCTTCCTGCCCTGCTCTGGAGGGAGGCAGGAGGGGCACCAAGACCCCTCAGGGGGTCTATCGCTGGACACAGGGCAAGTGTGGGATGCTTAGAGGGAGGGGAAGCCATTCCGGAAGAGTTGAGCCTGTCCCCTTGAAATCCCATCGCGACCTGCGTGATCTCAAACACTTCATCTATAAAATGGGTGCTAAGGAGCCTCCCCACCCCTGAAAGTGTGGTGAGACACAGTAGACAGTTGCTATGTCAAGATTAGGGTTCTTTGTGGGGAGGGGGGGACAATCTTCTGTGGGGTTTGGAAAGCAGGGCAGGTATCAGGTTGGGTGGGGAGCAGGGAGAGGGGAGCACAGAGACGCCCGGCGATACTGGGGGCACTTTATTCACCCAGCTTGGTGGTCAAGGACCACCGTGATCCTGCCCCCTCCTCCTCCAGCCTCACAGCTCATGGGGAAGAGTTCTGTTCTGTCCTCTCTGTGCCCTTGTAGTTCCTCTACCAACAGAATGGAGGCGCCTCCGCCCTGTTTCTGCAGATCCATTCTTCAGAATGGCCTCCAGACAAAAGCTTTCCTCCTTCTCCTTGGCTAGAAGGGGTGGTGGCTTCCTCTTCTGACTTTCTAGAGCCTGAACCAGTCAGGTAATTACAACAGGAGCTCACCGTGGGCAGGCGCTGTTCTAAATACTTTATACAGGTCACTCTAACTTTATGCCTCCAGTAACACAACAGGCAGGTGCCACTATACCCATTCTATAGAGGATGGGAGTGAGGCAGGAAGCGGTCAGGGAAGTGGTCTCTGTGGGAGAGCTGCTTCCTGAGTCCACATTTTTTTTTAAAATTTTTAAAATGTTTATTTTTGAGAGAGAGAGAAACAGAGCGTGAAGTGGGGTGGGGCAGAGAGAGACAGAGACACAGAATCCGAAGTAGGAAGCAGGCTCCGGAGCCAGAATTGGGGCTCGAACCCACAAACCGTGAGATCGTGCCCTGAGCCAAAGTCAGAAGCTTAACTGACTGAGCCACCCAGGAGCCCCCTGAGTCCACACTCTTAGCCACCTGCTCAGACCCTGGGGCTGGCCCTCCTGTTCCCAACTGGCCTTCCAGTCCACGAGGGCAGGGCTCATGCTCCCTGCTTCCTCCGTGAGGCTGGACCTAGAGCGCAGCGGAACTCAGGGCAGGGTGCACAGGCCATCAGTCCCCACTGGCTGCTGAGCCCCCCGACGCCACAGCTTCCAGGCCCGGCTCCCACATTCTGAGGCTGTCCTGAACACATTCCTTCCTGCGGTAGAGCCACCCAACTGACACACGGGAGGGGAGAAGAGACTAGGGCCGAGATGGCCCACAGTGTTGGCTTCCGGTATGCTGTCAGATTTCTCTGGGTGCTGCCTAGCTGTGGGCCTCCGCTCTAGCCTTGGATGGGGCTTGTGGGCACCCGGGGTTCTGTGTCCCTGCATGTGAGCTATGTGGGGCCTGAGACACCAGTACCAGCATGTGCCAAGCAAGCACGAATCCCCATTTCTAAGACCCTCTCCTGGCAGAAATGCCGTTGGTGGGCCTGAGGCACTTTGGAAAATCTGAACACACCCCCCTCCCCCCCCCCCCCCAACACCATCCAGCCCCAGGTCCTTGGGCAGGATACTCAGAGCTGTCTGTGGCAGAGGACTCATGGGTCCCTGGGATGGATGACGGGATGGGGGGGCAGGGAGCGGGATATAAAGCCCTCTCTTTGCGTGCCTCCCTAGTAGTGTGCTGCATTTGGCCCTAGTGAGTCTCCTGCCCACCCGAAACTTCCATGACTCTATTAGTGGGCAGCCAGAGCAAGAGGGGTGTGTCACCTTCCATTTATGGGGGACCATGAGTACTGCCCTTCACCCAACCCAGGCTAAGGATACTGGGGGTTCTCCAGTTCAACACACCTTCTCCAGTAGCCCCATTTGGCTTGGTCCTGTACTGGGCACCTGGGATCCAGATGTGACCAAGGTTTGGGGCTTATATTGTCTTTGAGGAGCCTGTGTTGCAGCGGATATGGGAGCAGGCAGTGTGATATGATACATCAGTATGGTAAGGGCAGTAGCTGGGGAGCCCCTCAGCCAGGCCCCTTCTCACCCTGGGATGCAGGCAAAGGTATAAAGGAGGCCATCCGGCAGTGAGTTTTGGAATGGGTTTTGAAGGATGAGTAAGAGTTTGTCGGGTGATAAAGGAGTAAGGAAGGGTGCACTCCTGGCAGAGGGGACAGCAGGGACAAAGCAGTCTGGCACCCTGGGGGAAGTATAGACAGACAGGATGTGTGGTGAGGAGGGGTGGTGGGAGAGGGGGCTGGCGTGGCTGCAGGGCCTAGTCATGGGGCATTGAATGCCAGGCCAAGATCCAATTGTGGAGCCTGTTACAGTCAGGTGAGGTGGGGTGGGCTGGAGCTAGACAGTGAGGATGAATTTCCAAAGATAACTCTCAGGATAAGGCTTGGTTTCCTTGTTTTTTGTTTTAGTTTTTAAGTTTTTATTTATTTATTTTGAGAGACAGAGAGAGATTGAGCGGGGGAGGGTCAGAGAGAGGGACAGACAGAATCCTAAGCAGGCTCCCTGCTGTCAGCACAGAGCCCGATGTGGGCCTCAAACTCACAAACTGTGAGACCATGACCTGAGCTGAGATCAAGAGTCGGACACAACCAACTGAGCCAGTCAGGCACCCGGGCCTGGTGTCCTTGTAAATGTGCCCAGCGTGCCTCACAGGTCACCACAGGGAGGGCAAGAAGTTTCCCAGCCTCCCCCAGCACCGGCCTGGCAGGGTCACTCAGCACTTGGATCCCCCAGGGTCAGGAATGCCAGGCCATCTCGAGATCTGTGCCGAGGGCTGGAAGCACAGTTTAGCAGAGCTGGAAGGGGCTGCGACCCTTCTGGAAGAAAGAGCAGCCCTGAGAGGAGTCGGGTTGGGATGCCGGCTGCCCAGAGCCTTGGGATGGGGAGACGGCCAAGGGCAGGCATTGTTAGGATGCTGCCATTTCTTAGTCGTCTGGGTGGGCCATCTGCCTGGCATCCTGGGGCCACCAAGCCATGCCCACTCTGCTCTGGAGGCTGCCCAAGTCTAGGGCCCCTGTACCACCCTTGACCCATGCTACTCAAGAGAAAGAGAGACTGGGCAGTGGCTTCTTAGCCCCTCCAGCCCTGTGACTCACAGGCTGTGGGAGCCAAAGCTGGGACCAGAACCAGAGCACTGCCTTTCAGCACCGCTCCCCCCCCCCCTGGGGTGGGGCAGCCAGCCTTTCAGGGGATGGCTTGACTGGCACCTGGAGGCTTCCTCTGGAGGGCAAGGCCTGGCCAAGTCAGGCTCAGAGGGATTCTGCAAGGACCTCGGACCAGGCATAGCTCCCCAGGGTGGGGGGCTAGGGGCGGGGATGGAGTTGGAGGCAGAGGAAGTCTTGGCCGTAGCTTCAGGAGTCCTAGACTGAGGGAGGAGACAGTGCCCCACCCTGAGGAGCCCCAGTCTGAGGGGGGTGCCATGTCCCCGCTCTGGAGCACATCGGAGATGGAGGCAGGACCCATACATGCTTGATAAGGACACATGAAAAGGACAGATGGTGCCAACAAGTGCAAATTAATTGAGCGAAGCCTGTGTACATAGGCGCCGTGAACAGGCGGCGTGACAGGCCCCGGAGAGGTGGGGGGGCGGGCAGAGCAGGGAGCGGGCAGAAGCCGTAACGAGCACTTATCGATGTCTCTCTGGATCTGCGGCCAGAGCACGGTTATTGACAAAGCCTGTCTATAAATCCTCCGGCCACGTCTCCAGGAACCTTAATTACGGGGCCTCATTACCCCTCACACCTCTAGGCACAGGGGACCAGCATGGCGGCTGCGGACACTGTGGCTGGCCTGTGACAGCCCGGCTGAAGCCCTGCAGCAAGAGATGCCCAGCTGAGGTGCTTGGGAGGGGACACAATTTAGAGTCCTGTGCCCGGTGGAGCTGGTGGAGCTCTCCAGCCAAGGGCAAGGGCACAGGGGTGAAGCCTTCGGAGCCAGGGAGCTCAGGGTTTACATTCCAGTTTTCCTAGTTACTGTGGACTCTGGTGAGAACTTTGGCCCCTCCCTCACCCGAGCCTCAGTTTCGTCATCTGTACAGTGGGGAGAGGGCTGTGATGAAGATTAAGTGGGCAAGTCTGTCCAGGGTGGAGCACAGTGCCTGCCACTGGTCCATGTATAACACGTGCCCCTCCCCCTCTCCCAGGTCACCCTGCCTGAAGCGGCCACGAGCTGGCCCGGCCTACGCAGCTACTCCTGGGTGTTCTGTTGGACCCACTTCACAGCATCACTTGAAGCCACTTTCTGCCCACGATGGGAAGCACGACAAAAACAAGGCCCCTCTGAAATCATGTCTGACCGCAGCTAGAACACGAACATTGTTCAAACCACAAACTTGACCAGACAGTAGCCTTCTCTGGCCCAACCGAGTGCCCTGCTGCTTCTGTATCAAGGACAGCTTTGTTCCTCCTGCCTTCTGGATGAGAATTCAGAATTATCCCGCCTCCTGAGAGCATCCAAGAGCCACAAGAGGAAAGCCTCAGAGCCAGGCTGCTCTGGGGTGGGAAGGAGGAGCCCTAGGCATCTGGGGGGATCCAAGGAGGCTGAGACAATCTCGAGCCAAGGGGCCAGTGGGTGGAGGGACTGGAGCTCCCTGTTTCCATGTGCTCCCCTTAGTCCCTGGAAGGCCTGCACTGGGACAGTCAACCAAAAGGGAGGGTCTTCTGCTCCAAATGCCTGGGCCCAGTGAGCTGGAGGGAGCAGATTCCCAGGGGCTTTCTGGAGGGGGAGGTTGGCATGGCTGGAAAATCTCTTAGGGTACTTGAGGTAGGGACATCTGTAGGTCCCCATCCCTGGGAGCTCACCTACTTCGCCTCTGCCTCTCCCGCCTCATCTAGATTCTTTCTTAGGGGCCATTATACCCTCTAGTCACCCCCATCCTCATTGGCTGGACCCTTTCTGGCTGGTTTGCCTCTCCCGCCTCCAGCCCGTGCCAGCACATCCTCCGCAGCCCTGAGTTGCTAGAAGCAGTACTCCCTCTCTGCCAGGCTCCAGGCACACCCCATGGCTCTGCTTTCAGACTCCTGTGCAAGGCTTCCAGTACTCCATGTGTTACACACTTCACCTTCGGAGACTTGAGCCTCATGGCAGTTGGTCCCTTGAGAAACCCTTCTCATCTGGCTTGTCACCCGGCCTCTTTTGGCTACTTTCCCCCTCATGACTCACCTTCCCCCATGAATCCTCCTGGGCCCAGACCTTCACAATGCAGGCAGCAGTAAGGGGCACTCCCGTTGCCTGGGGGCACCGTCCCTACTCAGTCTCCTGGGATGCCTGTGCCCCTGCCCACCTCAGGCCCAGGGTTCCATCTCAGAATCCAAATCTGGATTCGCTAGACTTTGGCACCAGGCCCATCCCCAGTCCCACCTCAGGACCACACTCCCAGAGTTTTTAAGCTCCCCTCCCACTTTTGAGGTCCAGTTCTCAGGCCCCTCTTGCTGAGATGGCAGTAAAATCCTCAGCTGGGCAGAGAACTTGGAGAGGTGGGATAGGTAGGGCTGATAGTTGGGAACAGATTCCCCTAGGGAGGAGCTGATTGTTGTCTGATCGGAGGGTCTTGGAGGGGCTGAGAGAGATGGAATCTGGTCTCTAACTACCCCTTCCCCCCACTTCTCTACATTGTCCCCTATACCTTTCTGTGAATGATAAGGTGCCAGAGGCCCTTCACAGCTCACAGAGCCCTCTGCAGGTGCCATGGGATTTTTGCAGCCACCCTACAGGATAAGGCTTATCATTATCCCATTTCACAGCTGGACAGACTGAGCTTCTTGTAGGTGCTGGCTGGGAGCTGATCGGAAAGCAAGCTTCTGGTTTCTGATCCAGCCCTATCATCTCCCCGGGCTATGTGACTGCCTAGGAAGGGGCATTTTTATGCATTAATGGCCACATTTGCTGAGTACCTACTGTGTGCCAGGCACCTGGGGTGAGGTTGGGGGAGGGGACGTAAGACCGAATGTAGAGGAGCCAAGGCTCAGAGCTGTGAGTGAAGACCATTATGGTTAGGTGTGGGTAGAATATTCTGGGTTGGGGCACAGGCTTCAGAGGTCATGGGGGCCACGAAGGCTGAAGGACTCATGCTGCAGGGGAGGGAGCCATGGACAGATTTACAGTAAGGGCGACACGCCAGGATTTGCACTTGGGATAGGTCACCTGGTAGCTAAGTCCTGGAACAGAGGGGCCAAGTGAGCGGGAGGGCCCCATTAGTGGACTGTCAGCTCCTGGTCTCTGTGTCAGCTTGCTGAGGGAGCCCCCCACATACAGAGGAGAAGGAGGGGGCTTCCTCTTGGCCTCCATATGTTCTCCCCCACTGTGAAGCAGGGTTCCCCACGCAGTCAGAGGAGGGAGAGTGAGATGCCTCCAGTCTCCCCAACCAGTCCTCTGAGGAGGTCTGGCCACCAGGTCCTTGCCCTTGCTGGCCCTTGTAGATCCCCAGACCACTATTCCGCTATCCCCAGGGTCCACCGCCACTTGGTGGATTTGCATATCTGAGAGTGAAAAAAATTGTGCTGCAGAAGCTTAGTGCCATCAGGGCTGCTGAGCCCCCCTTTTGTCTGTTTGAGTAAGAGCTTGCTAAAGGCTGAAGGATAATTAGTCCCCCGTGGGCAATGCTGTCCCCCCTCCTTGAAGATTTAAAGGCACAGCCCACCTACTCAACCCGTTTCTCCTCCCCACAGTTTCCCCGGGCTCCAGCCCTGCTCCAGCCCTTCTTCTGCCGCCCCTCCCACCCCCTCTTCTCAGTCCTGGTGGCTGAGGAGGGGATGGCTGTCTCTGGCAGGAGCCGATGAATGGGCATTTTATCTGATTAAACTGGGAGTGAACTGGCTCTTCTCTATTATCTTTGGACCTGATTGGATATTTAACACAAAATGTATTGTGTGTGTGTGTGTGTGTGTGTGCGCGCGCGCGCAGGGACTGGGCTTTTCTAGTCCGTGTCAGGGGGAAATTGGATTGTACTGAAAAGCATTTAATCGGAGCTCAGGAGTACAGCCTAATAGAGTCAGGGAGATGGGGGAGGGGCTGTTCGGCCCTCAGCCTTGGACGGGCAGGGCCCCTGCCTTGGGCCAATGTGTGTTAGAGGGTCCTGCTCTGGCTCCCCTTGGGCCACAATCTTCCCCATGGGCTGAGGAGTTTGAAGGGTCAAGGAGACGTGTCCAGCCAGAGCCTAAGCAACTTCCGGACTGCAGCCCAGTACCTGGGGCCCCGGAATTCCCTCCGACTTCCAGAGCCCATCCTCCTGAAGGCAATGTGTCATTGGGCCATTAGGGGGTGGGACTGAAACTGAGCCAGGCTAGAAGGAAAGGAGCCATCTCCTAGGATACGGGGGACTGGGGGCAGGGGGCTGGGAGCTGCTCTCCCCTTGTCACCAGCGTCCAAAATGTGGAATCTGGGAATTCTCTGAGGTGGTTAATAAGGTGTATTTGTCAAGGTAGCTACAGCTTGATTTATAACTTTCAGGTATTTGGAGTTCAGACATAGGGTGTGCAGACCTCCACCTCTCAAAGGTTTGGGATGGGCCTGGGGAGGGGACCTGTAGCCATGGGGCTCTGTTTTGCTTTTTACTAGGAAACTGAGGCAGCCCTCCCACCCAGACAGATGGGCTGGGAACACGATGAGTCAAGCTCACCAGGCTCCTGACTTCTGAGTCACGAGGCTTGGCCAAGGCAGCTGCGGAAGCAGGCACCGGGCTGGAGCCCCTGCACCTGTGTGGGGCCAGTGTCTGCTCTCCCTCTGTCTTGCCCCAGGGTCCTGAGAGGGCTACTGAGCTTGTGACAGTTTGCTCAGCTGTAACGTGGGGGTGATAACGGTACGTCCTTAGTCAGGTTGGTGCAAGTGTGGAATGAGATTATGGTTAAAGTTCTGGGAGCAGAGTATAAGCTCAATAAAGATGGATGGATGTAATTAGTATTATGAAAAGGAGGGAGTATTATGAAAAGGAGTCTGCGGAAGGAATGGGCACCCGTTCCCAGGTGTCACCCCTGGTTCTGTAGTCCCTCCCACCCTCACCAATCGATGATTCAAGCCTTCAGCAATTTATGGCTTAATCATCTTGGTTTTATTTACTGGGAGAGCTGCACTTCTGCCCCACCGGCCCACCGTGTTATCGGGAACGGAGATGGGCAGTGATACAGTGTGGCATCAGGCATCTTGCTAAGGAGCAGAGCCAGAGGCCGTCCTATCTCCGTCTGCCTTGTCTGCCGGGACGAAAGAGCAAATCAAGATCAGGCCCCTGACTCCACAGAGGGGAGGCTGGGGCCCAGAGAGGGGGTGACCGCTCAGGTCAGTGGACCCAGGTCTCTCAGTGCCCCTCCTATCCTGTGCTCCATCAGCTGTTAATTTTCTCTCTGCACTGGGGGTGGGGTGGGGGAGGCTCTGCCCCAGTGGGCCTCTCATCCACATCTCCTCTCAGCCCGGTGTTTGGGTGCTTGGGGCAGACCCTGGTTTGGCCAAGCCACTGTCCCATCTGTTCCCTCCGTTCTCACCTCCATGCCCTAAGACCTCCTCATCTCTCACTGCATGGATGCATTCTCCCCATTTTACAGATAAATAAACTGTGGTCCAGAGAGGAAAGGGACTAGCATAAACGGCCCACAGTCCCTCTTGGCAAGACCCCAGGCTGGGACCTCACTTGGGAGACAGATATAGACACAGAGACAGCGACAGACAGACAGACACACATAGGTAATCTTGACTCAACAGGTTCCTCTTGCAGGGACAAGTTCACCAACCTATAGGTCTACCAGCAAATCAAAGATCTGTCACGGCTTTCAAACCAACAACCACTGATGACTGACATCTGGGTGGGGTGGGGTGGGGGTAGGGGTTACGTACCCTCCCCTTTGTGCTCCCACAATCCCGAGTCGACTGCACCCCAGTCCTGGCCACCCTCCCACGCTTATCCCCATGTGTCTTTTGTAGGACAGGGGCTTTCGTAGGGAGTTATCTTTACGTTACTGTCACTGAGCTTGGGGATGAGCTTTCAGAGAAGGGTCAGAGGGGAGGCCTGGGTGAGTCGTGCTGCTACCCCCTCCCCCCTTTCCCCCAGCTCGAAGGGTCCACGAACGCAGTGACCTTTAATAAGCCTCCCACAAAGTGGACAGCCCTTCAGTTTCCTATGCAATGCCAGCCGCTCTCTCGTT
The DNA here is from genome assembly GCA_028646485.1 of Cryptoprocta ferox. Lineage (NCBI taxonomy): Eukaryota > Metazoa > Chordata > Mammalia > Carnivora > Eupleridae > Cryptoprocta > Cryptoprocta ferox. The sequence goes on along the minus strand of CM053560.1, from coordinate 108,536,426 downwards.
AATCCTCTCCAAAGCCTCGACAGTCAGGTACAGGGAGAGTATTCCCTCCACTTAACAGATGCCACAGGCCCAGAGAGGTGGAGTGATTTACCCAAGGTCACGCAGCTTTTGAGTGGTGGAGACGGGAATCAAATGTACCACAGCTGCACAGATTAGAGGGCTCTGCATGGCAGAGTGACAGGGCACATGCGAAAAAAGCTGGCCAAATGAATGAATGCCAGAATACATGCCTCAGACTATACAGTCAACAGGGAAGGAGAGAGGCAGCTCAGGGTCCATGGGGGTGCGGGAGCACTTGACATTGGTTCGCTGTGTCCCCTTCTTGGCTCCTCAAGCACTCTCATACTTGGAGCACCCCTGGGGCTGGCGCCCCTTTCTCACCAGCCTCCCCATGCTGTCTCACTCCCCTTGGTCCCTGCTGGGCTGGAAAGCTTTCTCATTGGACATGTACCTCCCACGGTCCAGATCCAGTCCCTAATGTCTGTGGGGCCTGAGATAGGCTCTCAGCATGCGCCTTCCTCCCCAAGGGGCCATCCCCTGGGCCTAGCGGTGCTTCTCCCTGAAAGTACTCGACTCTCGGGCAGGTGGGCTTTGGGAAGAGGCCTGCACGGCTCTCCAGAGCAGGCTCAGGTCCATCTGAGCAGAGAATTTTCAGGTCTTAGCTACCCAGAAAGTGATCTAGAACTGTGGATGTTGGGCTCTGGGGTGCATTTACCCAGCCCCTTGGACTCCTGTCCCCGGGGAGGACCCTCTGAATCACCTAAGGATGGTACCCCCATCTTGTCTAATAACCCTGTTCCATGGGCCCAGGGGGCCCTTTCCCGGGGCCCAGGTCACTTGCTCCTCTGGTCAAGTTGATCAGGAAGACAAGCCCACTCCAGAGGCCGGTGGCTTTCCTGTGCTGGGCAGCACCAGGCTCCCCACCTGCTCTAGGGACCAGGCGTGGGGGGGGGGGGCGGTGCGACCACAAGTGCTGTATGTGGAGTGGGGGAGGGCAGCTGGACTGCGGGGGGCCTTGCTCAGCGCTCACACACACCAAGAGACAATAAATCGACAAACACTTAATCTCTCTGCAAATTGAAACAGAGCCGTAAATATCTGCTGCATCCCGGCAGTTGAGTTATGAGTCTTGTTTATTAATCTCTTTAGTCCCAGGTGATGGATGGGGGAGGAGAATGGCCCATCAGAGACTCAGAGGGCAGGGGCAAGGAGGGGAGAGGAGTGCGCCAGGGGTCTGGGAACGTCCCTTCTGGAGGAAGGGTCAGAGGGCGGAGGCCTGCAGGATTTGTGCCTCCCCCCACATCCCCCTGCAAGGGCTCATGAACACAGTAACTAGTCATAAGCCCCCTGCAAAGTGGACAGCCCTTCACTATTGTTAATCCTCCTCACAGCCTCAACAGGGGGACAGGGGAGAGCATTCCCTCCACTTAACAATGAGGAGGCAGGCCCAGAGAGGTAGAGTGACTTATCCAAGGCCACACAGATCTCGAGTGGTGGGGACAGACTGAAGCCTTCTAGAGCTGCATGCAGAGGGGAGGAGGGGCCGCAGGGGGAGACAACAGGGTATGCGTAGGATGTGCTCCTTATTTCTTCCTTCCCACTTTTCTCCCCTCCCTCCCTTCCTCAAATGCTTGTGAGCCCATCCTCTCTCTCTGTCTCTCTCTCTGTGTCTCTCTATCTCTCTGTATGTGTAGAGAGGTGGAGGAGGAGGAGTCAGGAAAAGTAGAGTCAGGAGCTGGTGAGAGCTTCCGCCGAGCCCAGGAGCTGTGACTGTGGCACATTTTTAGGAAATCCCCCTGCTCCTGCCCATGCCAGCACTCAGGGCTCACAATGTAGGGGCTGCAGGAGTGCAGGGGCAGAACTGGGGAGGGCTGGAGCCGTGCCTGGAGGAGCTGGGCCTGGAGGGGTGGGGTGGGTGTGATGTGGTGCTTGTGCGTGATGAACACATACCCTTACCTGGGCCTCTGGCCATGGGGACAGATAGGACAGGGGTACTTGTGGAGGTGACAGGACAGAAGACTGACCTGGCAAGCTGGGGCCATGAGCGCTGGGCAGGGGAGTTGGGGAGCTAGAGGGATAAGGTGGCAGCGATGCGTCTGGTGATTTGTGTGAAGTGGCCTGAGAGTCAGGGACATCGACTGGAGGCTGTTGAGGTTGCACCAGATAGCTGTACTTTCCTTGTCTGTCTCACTCTGATTCCAAAGTATCGGGGTCCCCTGGTGGGCTTAGACCCATCACCTGCCACCAGGTGGTGCCTCAGGAGCAGGGCCTGGCCTGAGCCTTTCAGCCTCCCCAGCCTGCAGACTTCATCCAGGAGTGGGGCTGAAGGCAAGACCACGGCTCCAACCTCCTCTGCTGATGGAGGAAGGAACTGGGGCCCAGGGAGGGGAACAGAGTTCAAGGTCACTTCAAGGAGGTGCCAACAGCCCTGTGAGAGCAGGGGACCATGTGGAGTGGGGCTGGGTGGGCAGAGGGTGTGTGCTCTGTCGCTGTGGGGTCAGAGGGCAAGGATGTGGCAACCGTGAATGGAGCCGGCCCAGGGCAGGGGAGCGCCCATGCCATGCAGGGTGAGACTGTCTCTGGTTTAGCACCACAAGTCCTGCGACTCGGGGAGCCCTCGGACCTCGGCAGGGATGGTTGGGCACCCTGGGGCCATGCCAGGCAAGCACGCAGGAGTATGCTCCCAGGTATCTCTGCTGCACTGCCAGCCCCCCTTTAGGAAGGCCCCTCATCTGTCCCATCTGGCCCGAAGGGGCACTTAGAGCAGGGTGAGCAGCTCTCCTGTGTTGTAGATGGAAAAATCAAAGCTCAGGGACACAAGGTGCCACCATGGGAAGGTGTGGCAGGGCCAGCACCTTTCCACCTGGCTGGGGGATGGGGGGTCTCCTGGGCTTGGGAGGCCTGCCTGCCTGTGGTCCGGACCCCACCTCTGCTTCTGTGTGGCCTGGGAGAGGTCACCATTCCTTGGGCCTTCCTTCCCCTCCTTGCCCATGAAAGGGGGCCCCCTCCCTTGGGGCACTGGTGTCCAGAGGAGCAGAAGTCAGCTTCCCACCTTTAGGACAGGTTAAACGGAGTGGTGCAATGAGTAAGTGAAGTTAAAGAAATGAGGGCCAAGGGATCATTCTGGGGTCCAGCAGATTTAAGAAAGGAGGAGAGACAGGAGCTGGGCGAACGCGGGGGTGGGCATGTGGGGGCCGGGAAGGGGAGAGATGGAGGGAGGGGGAAAGGCTTTCAAAGACAGAATGAAAGAGACGAGTTATTCCAGTGTGGTGAGGTTGAGAAAACTCCACTGAATCTTTAAACAACCCTTGTCAATTATTCATCTGCTGGGATGAGAGCCCTCTGGTCCGCCACAAATCTCCTCTGAGCACGGGAGGAAAAGAAGGGGAGGGACTGGGGGAGTCAGAGAGACAGAGAGAAAGCCAGAGAATCAGAAAGAAATAGAGATAACTGAAGAAAGCCAGAAGCAGGGAGAGGCAGAAACAAGAGGGGCAGGGGGAAGGGGAGTGAAGACGGGGTGTGTTGGGGGGGAATGGAGAGAGAGGGCCAGAGAGAGGAGGGTAATGACCCTGTGCTGGTATTTCTACATTGGAAACAACACTGATCACACACTTCTTGAATAGCAACTGAGTACTTCTGCCTCCTCCAGGAGGCCTTCCTCGTTCTTCTCTCTCTTTACTGAGGACTCACTAGGTGTGCCCAGCAATGCTGGGTAAGGGTGGCACTTTAGAAGATAAACTGTCTCAGCCATGCCCCTTTGCCATTTATCCCTCACCAAATATTTCCTGTGTGCCTACTCTGGGTCACTCTGTGGTTTCCTGGAGTGTGGCTCGCTCCTTCCTGCCGGGAACTTCCAGACTCGCAGCCTTGGCCTCTGCCTCCACCACCCTGCCCCCCACAAAGCTGGGGGCACCTGGCAGGGGTGGGGAGCTCTGGTTTTCTGGAAGGCTGGAGGAATTGCTTGGTGACGGAGCTGCCGGGAGTTCTAGCACACGGCAGGTGTTTTACAAGCCCTTTGTGACTGGAACCAGGCCTGTCTGGAGACTGCACGCAGCTCTTCATCTTACCCGCTCTTGACACTGCCTGGTTCAGCATGAGGTGAGCTCAGGAGGGACGGGGGTGAAGGGGACTGCTTCCAAGTTGTTTAATACTTGGGAATTGCCATGTTCAGGACAAGTCTTAATATCACACTCTTTAGACTCAAAAGACCACCTCTTCCAAAAAAAAGACTACATGGGCTGCTCAGAAGGGAGGCGAAGACTTCCTTTAGCTCTGCCTGGGCCCTTACAATTGACCTGAGATCACAACTGCGGAACACTGGCTCTGGCAGGTCCACTCAGGACAGGAGCTTTGCCCCACATGGACAAAGTGGCACCTGAAAGGCGTGTGCCAGCTCAGGATGGAAAGTTGGCTGGCCTACAGCTGAGAGAAGGCAGACCCACGGGCACACTTGGGGATGGGTGCCTACTGGGCTCGTTGGGGTCACAGAGGTGAGACTGGCAGGCCCTGGGGCAGCCGGGAGCATCTGTGGCTCCTGGCAGAGAGGCCAACAGACCCTGCGTCCCCTCCACTTCCTTCTCCCTTCCCAAGGTGCTCCTTTCTCCAGAAAATGTCCAATATCTTATTAAGCCAGAATGGGCTCTGGAGGGACTCAGAAGCAAAATTGTTTCTTGGGCTCTGGGGACTGTGCTACAAGACTAGATGCAGACAAACTTCTGTTCCAGGAATCAGGCGCTACTGAGAGGCTCACAGCCTGAACACAGAGGCAGGGGGCCGAGGGAGGCAGGTTGTCACTGGGGCTCGCTGCACCCCCCAGGCTCTGCTGCTGACCTCACGTCCAGGCATCATACACCGCGATGGCACCGTGGCCACCCAGATGTGTTCCAGTGTTAGTCAAGTGTCTTCTGCTCCGTGACTCTCTCCGCAGCTTACATGCTATGTTCTATGCTCATTATTATGCTCTGACTGCATCTCCTATCATATAGTGCTGTGTAATATCACTGTATGGCTTGGGCCTATTGCTATGCAACTATATTCCACTGCTCCCTCACTGCATTCTATTGCTTGTCACTTTGTCTCTTGGTTGCGTGAATGGGCTCGTCTATTGCTATGTAATTTTGTTTGGTTGCTATGGAACAGTGACCCGTTGCTACACGGCTACCTGTGATTTCATGGAGCTACATATTGTTGTTACCCACCCATGTTCAAGTGCTTGTGACGGGGCTCTACTGGGCCTGTGAATGTCTGGGTCCTGCCCTGGTCCTGGGAGGCTCTGATGAGTGGGTAGGAGCTGGAGCTGGGGGGCTGGATCTCCAGGACCCAACTAAGGCAGAGAGTCAGAGGTGGAAGTAGCCAGATGGTAAATTTGAGCCGAGAGAAGGAGAGAGACAGACAGAGAGAGGAAGGAAGGAAGGGACGAATAACGGGTTGGAGGACAATGGCAAGGGAGGGAGGGAAGATGAAATGGAACCAAGAGTTGGGATCAAGGAGGGAACAGGCTGGGCCTGAGGAAGGCTGTGACGGGCAAGGGGGAAGAGCAGGCCCACTGTACTGAATACTATGTAAGTGTCTCAGGGACCAAATGGTGTCAGGTTGGCCGAACAGTGTAGGGCTGGGTGTGCAGGCCTCTGCCCCTCTCTGGTATTCACCTGGTTATAAGCAAGGCAGCATGGGATAGTGGGGTCAGGAAGCCTTGGACAGGGTCATCCCACCTCAGAGCCTCCTCACTGCTACCCTTCATGAAATTAGGATATTGGACTCGATGCTCTCTAAGGTGCTTTCTGATGCCCTTGCTGTCTAGTCAGGAGTTCTATCACAAGGTCCAGTAAGTATTTACCAACATCTTTCCAGGTGCCCAGCAAGGGGGAGGGTAAAGGGACCAGCCCACCAACAGGAGTGCTGGGGTGATTTCCAGAATCACAGCATCTTTGATAGTTTGTGGGTCTAGAGGAGCCCTAAGCCCCCTTGCATGCACTCAGAGCCTTGTCTTGTCTTCTAGAATCTTATTTCTCCTCCTCCCCTCTGTTGCTCAGTCTCTTGCTCAGTTACTCAGTCTCTTGCTCAAAAGTCACTCAGCTGACTTCTCAGGCTGCAGTCCAGTGCCATCTCTTGTGGTTTCATCTTCAAGGGAAGATGAAGACTGACTGCAGGCCAGTCATGCTGCCAAAGTCTCCAAACACAAGGTCTGAATGTTTATTTTCAACCAAGTTGAGGGCTGAGCTGGCAGATCGGGCCTGAGAGCTGCTTTCCCAAGGGGTAGAGAAAGGGGTATAGAAGGTTGCCCATGAGTGCTCTGACACCTGCCAGTGGAGGCCCACTCCAGGGTGGGCAGGGACACCTCCATGTGGGAGCATCTTGGGCACACCCAGCAGACAGCAACCCTTCCTATTCATCTGATGGGACATGTTCCAGAAAGGTGCAGAAGTGCCAGGGGAAGATGCGGAGGCTGTCAGTGGAGAGGGGCAGGTCCTGAGAAGAGGAGGCAGAGGGCTTCCCTATGGACCGGTGGCCTTGGCTGGGGCCTTTTCGCAGGATCTTTCTGAGCAGCGTTCCCCATGGGATCCGCTGTGGAAGAAGGGAGGAACCACCCATGGTCATTGGGGTGGAACCCTAAGTGGGGACTTCGACGGGACTGTTTTGGTTGCCCGTTCTTTAGCTTTCTGCATCAAGGGGCAAGGATTCAGCACCAAACCCTCACCAAATTAAGGCACCTTGGCCACCTTCATCAACCTTTTCCCAGCATCTGGTCAACTGGCAATAGGCAGCCACAGCAGCTCCCTTGACCAAGGACACAGACTTTGTAACCAAAGATGGTGTCCTCTTTTCTTTGAGCCCCAATTTCTTCTCTTAGAAATTAAAACTAATGGGGTATCTGGGTGGCTCCATCAGTTGAGCATCGTCTGACTCTTGATTTTGGCTCAGGTCATGATCTTGTGGTTCATGGGTTTGAGCCCTGTGTCGGGCTCTGCAGTAACAGCACGGAGCCTGCTTGGGATTCTCTCCCTCTCCCTCTCCTGCTCATTTTCTCTTTCTCTCTCTCAAAATAAATAAACTTAAAAAAAAAGTAATGACTCAGAGGGGCTTCCCGTTACCCAGCAGACATGATCCTGAGAAAGTTCTGGGTTGATCACTTCTTGAGTCAATGGATCCCTGCCTTATAAGTGTTGCAAGGGTGTGCTTTGAAGGAAATTGTGTGAGAGTTCCATTCAAAAGGTGAAGAAACTGTAAGATGAAGAATCCATACTTTTTACCAGTTTAGCTTTGGGGTAAGTCACTTACAGAGTGCGTCTGAAGGGGAGGTTTAACTTGCCACCTGTGGAGTAATTCAGGTGGCAGTCAAATCTCTTCTCTGTGGCCCCCATCACTGCTCTGGCCCTCCTAGCCCTGGGTGGAGACACTCACCGTTTCATGGGACATCTTGGGCACCAGAGGGTCTTCCTCTGCTTCCTGAGAGGTGGATGTGCTATAGTCCATTGTAGAGCTCGCCATGGTGTTGGACCAGGACTCACGGATGGTACCCAGCTTCTCATCTAAGATCTTGGGGTCTAGGATGGGCAGAACCTTGCTGTTGTTTGGTGTCAAGAAGTTTTCTGGCTTCTGGGAAGAGAAGGTGCAAAGAAATTTATGTGTCTTTCTACCCCAAGTGTACTTTCTAGATCCCCAGGCCTCTTCTCCTGGCTCAGGAGGCTCTGCGTGCTTGGCCCCTGTCTACCTCTTACCACCTGCTCCCTTGCTCTGTGGGGCCTTACCACTCTGTCCTTGGCATTCTTCCAACAAGCCAAGCTCTTTCCTGCCTCAGGACCTTTCCATCTGTTCTCTCTGCCCAGAAGTCTCATGGGTCTTTACATGGCTGTCCCCTTCTCATCATTCAGGTCTCAGCCTAGATGTGATCTTCCTAGAGAGGCCCTGGCCTTTGAGATAGAGTGTATCCTCTCTAAAGTCATCCTTGCTCCAATATACTCTCTATTCACATAGAGATCTCCCTCTGCTAATACCCACACGAGGAACGTAAGTGACATGTAAGCAGAGACCTTGTTTATCCCCAGTGTCTGCCTCATTGTAAGTGCTCAATAAATATTTGTCACAAGAATACATAAACCATGCCATCTAGGACTCTCATACTTGGTGCAGTAGCAATAGTCTCTAAAATCTCCACGCTCCTTGGACATCCTTTGCTGGGTAGATTTCTTTTCCATTCCATCTCTGCTGTTATCCTCCTGTCTTACAACCCGTTAAATAGTCTGCTCTTTTCTCTACTCCGTTGGGCCTCCTCTTTGGCCTTCCATGTTCTTTTTCCTCTTCTCTTCTTCCTATGGCATGACTATTGCTCTCATCTCTGCTTGTCTACAACTCAGCCCCACTCAGATACCAGCCTCTCCATGAAGTCTTGATGGGCTCCACCCACACTTGTGTAAAGCTTTCCTGGGATCTTCCAGCCCAGCATCTGGCTCTCTCTGCTCTGACACCATTCTCTAATTCCAGACTTATTTGCCATTTTTGTTTTTCTGTTCAAATTTTAAGTTCCCTGGGCTTAGGGACATGTGTTATGCTTCCTTTGGGGAGAGGTTACTTTAAAGCTCTTTTGGAAATCCATGGTTAGCCCTAACACATGCCCATTGTTCAAAGGACCTCAAAGGTCCTTCCTATATCAATTGTTGGAATTTTGTCTTGGTCACATAGCAGATAAATATGCCACTATCTGTACCAGAAGCAAAGAGAACATTAGGCATGGTGCCAAGCAGGACAGATGTTCTTAGGGTTAGAGGTGCCTGAATGTCTGACCCTGAACAACTGGAGAGAATGAGTACACGTGGGCCTTTCTTCAAGTGGAAACTCTATATGAAAACCCACACATATGAGACAGATGAATCAGGACAAGGATGCTTAACTTTACCACTCAGATCCCTTAAATAATGATTCCTTTATGCCCTTTAAAAATCAAATTTGGGGGGGGCACCTGGGTGGCTCAGTCAGTTGAGCCTCCAACTCTTAATTTTGGCTCAGGTCATGATCCCAGGGTTGTGGGATTGAGCCCCGAGTCAGGCTCTGTGCTGAGTGTGGAGCCTGCTTGGGATTCTTTCTCTTGCTCTCTCTCTTCCCCTACCCCCCTCTAAAAATAAATAAACTTAAAAAAGTAAAATTTGGTATGCAGGAATTCATTAACATGAAGTCTTTTCAGGCTTATGTCAGTAGAGTAAGGGATGGATAGTGGATACAAGGACAGAGGTATCCAGTCGAGTATGGGCCTCATCTCCCACCCCCTGTCTTATGGGTACAAGGACAGATAATTCCAAAGAGAAAGCAGCGATATGAGGACTCTTGTAATGAGAAGGGAGAAGCATTGGGTGACCTTGAGGTTGATTTCGGCACCTATTGTGCTTCATAACCCAAACTTCTGAGCCTGTTTCATCTCTGAGCTCTAGGCCTGCTATCTCCCTCACCTGCCCCTCCCAGTAGCTATAGTTTGGGGAGGGCACAATTCCTTTAGAGGCTCCCCACTGAGCACATCCAGTGCCTCTGTGCAGCATCTGAGTCAGGTGATTTGGGGTTCCTCATCTCTGTTTTAGATAGGAAAAGGCCACAAGTGTCTCCTGTTCTGAACAGCTAAGCACCAAACTGGCTGTAGCAGGAGAACTATGGAATGCACATGGGTAGATGCATAGGTAGATGGATGCAGGAGAGAATGAAGGAAAGAACAACTAGCCAGGGCAATGACTAACTCCCCATTGACCAGGTGGCCGCTGGGGCTGGGGCAAGATGCTGATTCAGGACCTATAATGACATTTCTCCTCATTTCCAGGCAGAAAGCCAATCTCAATGCCCTGGATTTCATAGACTGCCATCTAATCCAGTTAGGGGAGGAAGTGGAAGTAATGAAATCAAGGGAGAGGTCTCCAGAGGTGCCCCATCAGTTCTAAAGCAGGGACACATTGCAGAAGGCATCCCCTCCCCCATAGCCTGTCTCCCTGACATCCACCCTCTGTGGGTTCAGCACCAGTTGAGTAAACTCAGTGGCCCAGACCTGATAGTGCCCTGATCAGAGCTGGGCACTTACTAGGTACTTAAAAATTTTTTTCTTCAAAAGAAAGGCAGATTGCCACTTGCAGTACCCCATTTAGATGTATCTGGAGTCTTGGAAGCTTGACTACCCTACATTCTCCTACAAATGGACCTTGAGAACTTATTTGGAGGCTCTAGCAGGGGAGCTCAGCTACTCATATGCTCACATGCCCTTGACCAAACGGTCTTCTTCTATCTACCAAGCTCAGTCAGCTTCTGGAGAGATGTACGTGTAGTGGTGAGGGAGGAAGGGGACACCTGCCTAGCCAGCCAGATCAGCCGAATCCACCCTGGTGAGTAATGGGGTGAGACATGTTACAGGCAGATCTCCCTCACTTCCACTCACCAGGCAATTTTATGTGGATTCTGAAATTTATTATGTATAATTCATTTAATTTTGTTTAAAAAATAAAATTAAAAAATGACGCTGACTCCTCAGGCCACGTCAATGCCTGTCAGTCTCTGGTGGGCAGGTTGGTGGGGAGGATGTTCTGAGAAAGAGGGAAGGAAAGGCGGAGCATTTATGGACATCAACTCTTCTGCCCCTTCTGACCCCCAGCTGCTCTTCCTGTAGCCCCGGCCAGACTCAGTGGTTCTGCTCTGCTCTGCCCTCTCCATGGCTGGCCCTGGATTGTACCTGTTCCCACAGCTGCTCCATGCCAGTACCTCCCCACCTCCCACACAATTCTAGTCCCCTCCTCCAGTCAAATTTGCCAGGATCCATCCTGGCCCGGGGGCAAGTGAGTGGGTGACTTTTATAGAAAAATCTTTAGACTTCCATAAAGTACAAGCCCCAAAGGGAGGTAGTCTTGGCATATAAGGGGTACAAGGAGGACCATGATGCCCCACACGGGGCCTAAATTCTCCCTAATCATTCTTTTTCCTAATGTTGCCTATTTAGACTCCTCAGCCTCAGTCTGCCCATGTTTAGGGGAGGTGATTTTGCCCTCTCTTCCTTGCTTCTCATGGGAAGGGAGCTTGTCTTGGGCTATAGGAAGGAGCCAGGCTGCTGGAAATGATGGGTGGTCAGGGTGGAGGATGGGGGAGGGGGATAATGCCAAAATGGGGATGAGGAGCGGGCAGAGCCTTGGGGACTAAATCCTCCCTATGTAAGCCCAGCTTTTCCTAGCTCTTCTCCTTTCTTCCAGGTGGAGTCTGCTAGCCCACCCCATAAGCCTGTTTGTTTGCTTTTCTATTTGGCAGGCCTTGCCCTGCTGGCTGAGGCAGCGTGGGGCTGACAAGTGGCCCCTCACTCTGTGGTTCCGTGGCTGCAGCATGTCCTGCTTCATTAGAGCTGTAATTGGAGACCTACTTTGAAAGCTCAAAGCAATGCACAGCCATGCACGGCTCAGACTCGCTGCGCATCTCACCACTCCTTGTGCTGCCACAGCTGCCCCACACCACGTGAGTGTCATGGTGGAGAGAAGACACCCCTTCCTCATCCCTCTCAGCCCTCACTGTTGCCTGCCTGCAGAGGAGGGTCTTTTGAGACAGACCAGGCCAATAGCATCACAGGCTCGAGGCTTCTTGGGTCACCTGTTTCGTCCTCCTCCCCTAACATCGTCTGCCTCCCTCCGACCCACTCCATCCCCTAGATCCCTGGTCATGCAAAATGCAACAGTTCCAGCCGGCCGGCAATTACAACTGGTCAGGATGCAGCTGCTGTCCTTGGTGCTGAAAGCGCCCGCCTTCCGGCCTGCCCGCCTCTTGCCCCGCCCTGAGCCTTCTCGCTGGAGCGCACTTGCTCTTAATTCAATTAGCTGGCCCTGAACCCTCCCCAGGGAGCCTGGAGCGGAAACTGACAAATTCTGTTTAACAAAGACATTTGTCCCCCGCCCCGCCGGCCTTGGGCTCTGCCCGCCTGTATCCCGCTCATTAGGTATCTAACAAAGTGCGTCCCAAGAAATCTGCTTCCAATCGCTAGTAATTCAGGAGGCCTGATGCAATTTTCTCCCTGATAAGGGTGTCTCGCCCGCTGGCAAGCACCATAATGAGCCCTGTGCAGCAGCTCCCCGATCAGTCACTGCTTTGTCATTTCCTGTGGCCCCAGTTGTAGGTTCTTATCTCTTCAGCTGAAGGCGAGGCTCGGAAAATGGGTCCCTCCAAGAGGGCTTGCTGCCTCCCATGCATATCACAAGCCTCATTACAGCATCCCGCATGGTCTTGCAGCTGCAGTGGGGTTTGAAGCTCTGAGTCTGTCTGCCAGCAAAGGAGGGCCTGAGTGTTAATCCTCATTGGGGCCATAATTTATTCCCCAGAAAATGGTATCAGAGGGTTAATCTAAAAGCAGGTTGGGAGTCAGAGGAGAGGAGCCAATGATAAGAATATTTAAAAATTCTGGCAAGGATTTTAGTATTAAATAGAGCCCTGGCTATAGCTCACTGGAGAGTTTGTGGACTCATTCTTGCTAGTTTGAAACCTGGTCTTTCTGCATTTAATCTTTTCCCTTGGGTCTCTCGTTTACATTTAGAGAGACTTTGCAACATATAGGTCAGATCACATCCTATTGCTGCCCAAAGACCTTCCTTAGCTTTGAACCACTTTATGACAAGTCTAAACCTTATATTCTGGCATCTAGGCCCTCCACAATGTAGGCTTCATCTAACTCTACAGTCTCACTTCCAGCAGCAGCCTCCATATGTCCCATGTGCTTCAGATACTATCATACCTCCATGGCTTTGCACTTGTGATTCCCTTACCTGAAGCACCCTTGCTTTGCCAATTTCCAAGCCACTTTTTGACGCAGAGTTCAAACCATTCTTCTCTGTGACTCTTCCTCTGACTTTTGTATGCAATGCACCTCAACCAGAACCCTAGTGACAGTGATCTGTCAGGGTCCTTTACTGCTTGGCACAGGTTAGGGATCTAAAAAATGGCTAATGGGGGAGCCTTGGTGGCTCAGTCAGTTAAGCATCCAACTTTGGCTCAGGTCATGATCTCATGGCTCATGAGATCAAGCCCTGTGTCAGACTCTCTGAAGTCAGTGCAGAGCCTGCTTTGGGTCCTCTGTCTCCCTCTCTCTCTGCCACTGCCCCCTCTCTCAAAAATAAACATTAAGAGGCAAAAATAAAAATAAATATTACAAATGGTTAATGAATTCATGCCTGCATGGCCTTGGGTGGATTGGGGGTGTATCTGGTTTGGCTGAAGAGAGGTCTAGATTTAGTATGGCTTTGAGATGGGGAGAAATCCAAGAGCAGCCCCCACTCTCTGAGTGGTTTGGTCTAGAAGGTTTGCTCTCTCTCTCCTCTCTCTCTCCTCCCCTCCCCCTTTTTCAATACACCAACTGTGCATTGGGCTCATGGGAGAGGAGAGCAGACCAGGGAAGGGCCCAAACATTCCAGCTTCCTTAGCCATCCCTGTATCCAGACTCAGTACATTCTATCTGTGGCTGAGAGTACAAGCTCACATTCTCAAGGTCACAGAATCCTGTGGTTGGTAAGGCATTTGGTACGAGCCTTCAGAATGGCTCTTGGTCCAGCCCTGCCCACTCAAAGCCCAGGAGCAGGTCTTCACTTTCTCCATCTCCTCCACAGCCCCACCTCAAGGCAGGGTAAACTGGGGACTTCAGCAAATCTGGCCTCTAGAGAGATGATTGTCTGTCTCTTCTCCATTTCTTCATTCCCTGAAAAATTGCTGTGAAACCAAATGTGGGGCTGGTGATGTTTATCTTCAGCACTTGACAAGGCCTCCTGATGTCCTTATGGATGTGAATCTGGTGGAGCAGCTGTCATGAAGGGCGGGCGCCGAGTGATGAATTAGCAAGGCTCCATTGTTCCCCTCCCCCAGGAGCCCCGTCCTCATCTCTGATGAGTTCAGCATGTTTGTCAGCAACTGCACTGGGCTGGGCACTTACACGTGCTCCTTCATTCAATTTCCACTACATTCTTGGCTGGTAGGGATCATGACTCCCCTTCTATGGGTGACAAAGGTGGAACTCACAGTGAAAGGTCAAGTGAAAGATCCAGGATTCAAACCCAGATCTAACACTCTCTGTGTAGGGGAATTGGGGTAGAAGGGAAGACAGGCAGGCGTGTTGTGAGGTTATGGGAGGGGAAAGGGTCTTTTTCTCTGGATCCATCATCATCCGCATGGTAGCATTTTCAGAGCTGGAGACTTATAGGTGGGGACAGAACCCTCCAGAGGACAGAACCAGCCGAGGAGGCGCCTGCGTTATCCTGAACACCGGGCCTTCCAAGCAGCTGTGTTTGGTGAGGAAATGGAGGCAGGTTTGTATTGGGGCTTCTCAGAGGACCAGACCAGGGCTTTCATAAGTGGTTTTCAAAGAAATTTATAAAAATTCATCAAAAGCCAGTGTGAGTTTGCCTGTCCCCTGGGCTCCCCTCCACATTTGTCAAACAGCCATTTGTCCCCACTTTGGTCTGGCCTCCAGAGAGCTTTGTGACTGATTTGAATAAAAACACCAGGGCAGTCCTACACATGGCATTGAAGACCTGCTTGCCTCTCCCTGTGAGAACAGGGAAGGGGGAGAGTCAGACAGGACTGTGGGAGCTGCCTCTTCCCTCAGTGGGTGGCAGCAGGTGCCACCTCCTTCTCTCCACAAAGGCACTCACCCTGTGCTAACATCCAAGGAAACCTGTGGGCTTCAAGTCCTCCCAGCATCTCTCAGGGCTGTGGGCTAAGGAGGAGGCAGCCGCCCGTGTGAGGGGCCCCATTTCTGCCTGGTGCCTTGGTGCTCTGCCTGAGTAAGACTCTGGATTCCATATTCCGGCTCAAGAGGGCACATGGCTGTCAAACACTCAGATGCCAGCATAGACTTGTCCAATCTCGCAGGAGGCACATTTCCATGCAAGGAGGCAGGGACGGACACAATGAGCACCTATCGTGTGCATGCTGGGCTCCAATCCACATGGGTCAGCCTAGGAGACCTGGTCAGTGGTGGGCCTCACTTCAAAGAGGTTGCCTGCCAGCTGGAGGGCACCGAAACTGCTGTGGGATCTTGAAACCAGTTCATTAAAAGAAGCAGACTGTTTAGCCTGGAGAAGCACAGACTCCTGGGGGACCAGATCACGCTCTTCAAAGGGAAGAGGCCAACATCAGAGGGGGAATGGAGGAGAGCAAAGGGTTATTCACATATGTGTATGTGGAGTAGCCATAGGCTCCTAGATTCTTAGAGCCAAATGGACCTCCAAGGCCAACCCCCACTGACTGTAATAAAGGGAAGTTTGCTGCATATATGCAGGTGTACGTTTTTTCAGTCTTTGTGAATCTATGTGTAGTTATTCACATACTACACACACAATCCTAGCTTAAAGCAGATCACTCTTAGTAGCAGGTGGCTGTAGGGAAGTCCCATCAGAGGGGAGAAAGCTTAAGCAATCCCCAGCAGAACCACTTCAAGCACCATATACCAAACCAGGAGACCACTCCATCTTGCCATTCACAGAAACTGCAGGGTTTTTGTCGGCCGGTCTGCCAGCCAGCACACTGAGTGGCTGACCACGTGCCAGGGTCCCCAGAACAAGCACAGGAGGCTGGCCAGGGCTTCACTGCAGCCCCAAAAGGCAGAGCCAGGAGCCTGGGCAAAGAGAGAGGGTAGGTTCAATGTGGGGTGATCAATTCTATCTGTTGTGGCCACTGAGCCATGGGACAGGGTGCTTCTGGTGGTAGTGAGCTTCATGTCATGGCAGAGCAAGAGTAAGCCCGCCTGTGGTGGATGTTGTCAAGGAGAATTCTGTCCAGGGGGTGCTGCTGAGAGACACCTCTGTGGTCTCTGCTTATTTGGAAACTCCACAGTGCTCTTGTTCCCCAGAACCCTGAGAATGGGTGATGTGGAAGCAGTGGGTGCAGGGAGATGGTGTTCACCAAAACCTCAATTAACCAGGATGGCCTGTCTGTCCCAGGGAGGCTCATGAGAAAGAGTATGTATCCTCAGCAGGGAGCTACCCAAGTAGGGCATGCATATTCACTTCTCCTGAAGCATCGCTTTTCAGTAGCACATCGGATCACGTGCCCCTCAGATGGAATTGCTAGCCACATGGACGGGGTGGGGGGGGGGTGCCTAAGAGGCATATTATCCCAAACCCCCCTGCAACCTGAGTGTCCATGAGACTCTAAGATCCCAGGCTTCGGGCAGTGGCTTGTGGAGTTTTGAGCAGTGTTTGATTTCAATGGTGGAAGAAACAATGTTTCTGGTGCCACAGGCTGGAATGCAAACCAGAAAGACCAGGTACCTTCTGCCATGGATTTGCAGACAACACCTTAGGTGGACCAGTAAGATGGAAGGAATTCAGAGCCTGTCAAGTGTTTGCTATCACATCACCTTGTTGAGTTTCATCAGGCCCCTTACGAGGAGGTGATCTCCGCTCATGAACTGACTTGCTCATTGTCTGGTCCACACTCCCTGTCCTCTAAGAATGCAAGCTTTATGAGGACAGGGCTTTCTTCTCGTTCTCCTCTGTGTAAGCTCGCTAAAACCAGAACAGTATCTGCTGCATAGCAAGTGCCCAATAAAGGTTTGCAGTTGCACGGAGGACAATGGGGCAAGAAGAGTGAAGGTGATGGTGCGTGATGGAGCTGGGGATGGGCCCTCCGGACTCAGCTGCGATGCCATCCACCTGTTCATCAAATCTCAATATCCTCCCACTACCTCTTAGAGAGAAGGATGCCAAAAGGGCTCAGGCGCTAGCAGAGAGCCATGTCCAAGCCTGATGAGGGTGAATTCAAGGCAGATGGGCTCCATGGTTGCCGGTCCCTCCCTCTCTGCATCGCAATCCACAAGGGCAGCCAAAATTCTAGACTTCATCAAATATATGCGGAATAAAAGTATGAATGGATGGGCGGCCATGCCTATAGGAACCTTATGCCGAGGCCACCCCATTAGCACTCAGGCCCCAGAATTGGAGTTCAAGATTCTAGAATCAAAGTGAGTCAGTTATGGGCCAACTCACAGAGAGTTTCACCAAGAAACAGTTTAGCCACAAAGAGATTTAGCTTCTTTGTATGCCAATGCGGGTGTGAAAAACCATGTGTGTGTGTGAGCATGTATATATGCATTGTGTGTGCACCCTTGCAAAGGAGCGTGTGTGTACGTGTTTGTGCATATGCGATGGTCTGCGTGTGGGTATTTGAATGTGACGGTGTGAGAGTGTGTGCACGTGTGTGTGAGCACTCGGCTGCAGAATGTGAATTTCCTCTCGTACTATTTTCCTGGAACACACCCCATCTCGATCCCTTTCTTTTCCTTTCTTCTCGGAAATCCATTACTGAAAGGTTTTTCTACCCGCCTCCAGGGGGAGGGGGGCTGGGGGAAGGGGAAGCTAAAATCACAAGGCCCAGATCAAAACACTCAGCAGCTAAATGAATTCGGCAGCGTTTTCCCGCATGACTTGGAGGGATAATTTAGTGAGGCCGCCAGCTGGAAGGAAAGGGATTAATTCTGCACTTAGCACAGCTCCGGTGAATAATTCATCACTGAGACCTTTGTGCCTAGCCCCTGGGCAACTGGGGAAGTGTCCCGTCCACCTGCCTGTTGCCTGCCTGGGTCCCCCAGTGGCATGACCAGGGGCACTTGATGCTCCTTTTGGTCCTCAGGACACATGTGCCCATTGAAGGGACAGGAGGCAGGGTGAGGTGAGGAAGGGACAGGTAGTGGCCCCTGAAAGACTCTAGACCCCCAGAAGAGGCCATGGAGCATTGAGCTCCAATCTGGGAAATCCGTGACATTTTCTTCAAGGACCTTTTCTTCTGTCCTGGGGTCTTTCACTGCTTCTGTGTCTTCCCCTCTCAGTACCTTCCTGGTCCTGCACGTGGTTTGGTGGTGGTAGGGGCTGTCCAGCTGTATCTAACAAACTCTCTTTCACCAGGAATTAGAAGACAATGCAGAACATTCCAGAAGGGGAAGTGCTAATGGGAGGTCCCAGGTACTCACCAGAGGCCTTGTAGGGACACAGCTGCAGGTGGCTGCATTCCCAGATTATACCTCTTACCCCTCTCTATGGAATTCCTGCGTTCTCCATGGGTAAGGTCACAGGGCCAAGTATTACCCCAGGGCTGCCGGCTATTTTTCCTGGTATGGGAAGCTGGCAGGGGTGGGCTGCCCCAGACATCAGCTCCTGCCAGTATTTCCTGGGTTCATGGTCCTCAGTTGCCCATATCCTGGCTTCATGCTTGTCCCAGCACCATAGACCAAAAAGTGGAAGAATTCCAGCAGGTGCCTGCCAGGTGTCCTGGGGCCAAATGACCGGGGTCCAACCTGGATTCAGAGTCCAGGGAGAGCTGGCTAGAGGAAGAGATCCCATCCATCAGGCAGGGCTCGGCCGGTGGCACCTTTCCACTTGGATCAACCCAGGCAGGCAGAATTCCAAAAATGGGCTCTCAAGATTCCACACCCTAATCTCTGGGACCCATGCCTATGATAAGCTATGACCCCTGTGATTATGTTACATGGCATGGTTGACCTTAGGATGAGGACATTATCAGAGGGGGCCTGTCCTAATCACATGTGCCCCTTTAAAATAGAGGCTGGCTGCTGACAAAGGAGAAAGCCAGAGAGTTTAGAAGTGTAAGGGGGATTTGACATGCCTGCTGGCTTCAAGATGGAGGTGGCCATTGTGAGAAGGAATGCCTTCCTGCCTTCAGCAGCTGAGAGGCCCCTTGGGATGTAGTCAGCCAGGAAACAGGGACTTTGGTCCTACAACTGGAGGGAACTGGATTCTGCGGACCACCTAAATGAGCTGGGGAGCACATCCTTCCCCAGAGCTTCCAGAGCATCAGCCATGCTGTATCAGACTGCCTACCCACAGAAATGAGAGCTCATAAATGGGCGCTGTTTTAAGGTGCCAGTTTGTTCTGCAGTGACAGAAGCTGAAATCCTAGTTCACCCTGGTAGAACCTTAATCCCAATGAACGCGGCTTGGCTTGGGTTGGGTTAGAGGCTGACTCTCAGGTCTGGGTGGCCCTCAGCTTTCAATTCTTTTCTCCCTAATCTCAGCTTTCTATCTTATTTTCTAGAGGCTCAAATCCCCCTCAGATATTTCTATCCAAAGCAGCTGTCTCCTCCTCCCAGAAGCCCCTGGCCCCAGCCCCTGAACAAGGCCAGCAGTTGTGAAGGAGGTCGGAACCCACCGTGGGGCTCTAGGGGCTGGCACGTGGCTGCCAGGCCCTGACCTTCCCATGCCCCGCAGCCTTACCTCGGAGGAAAGCAGCTGGAAGGAGATATCCACTGTGGGAGCCTCACCATTTATGGTTTTCAGCTTGGTGTCCTAGGGAGGAGAGAGGAGCAGTCAGCCCATGCTGGCCAAGACAGCTGCTGCCTCTGCTCTGCCCAGTGCTCCGGACTGGCCCAGAAGGTGCCTGCTAGGGGCTCTGCCTGGGGACTGAGAGGGAGGTGGGAGCTGGTCCCCTGCCTCTGCTCACCCTCACTGCCTCAAACCTCCTTCCCCAACTCCACTGTATACCTGACTGGCACTTCCAGATCTGTTTCCTGGCAGAGTAGGGGAACTCCCATTTATTGAGGTCTATTATGTCAGAATGGCCAGAAGTATTTTAGGGGAAAAAGTGGTGTAGAAATAAACAATGATGTAATCATGTATTAATTCTTTTTTTTAAATGTTTTTATTTATTTGAGAGAGAGAGAGAGACAGCGTGAACAGGGGAGGGTCAGAGAGAGAGGGAGACACAGAATCCAAAGCAGCCTCCAGGTTCTGAGCTAGCTGTCAGCACAGAGCCTGATGCGGGGCTCGAACCCACGAACCATGAGATCATGACCTGAGCTGAAGGCAGACGCTCAACTGACTGAGCCACCCAGGAGCCCCTCATGTATTAATTCTTAATGAGAATTTATTGTTCTAAATACTCTACAGTATTTCCTCAAAAATTCCCACAGCAATCATATGAGAAAAATTATATTATGAGGAACCCATTTTACAGACAAGGGGCACTGGAACTTTAATTTTCCCATGGTCATGTAATCTGGTTAGGGGTGAAACCCGAATTTGGACCCAGATGGTCAGGCTCTAGAGCCTAGGCTCTGGGCTCTTTTGTCATACAGGGAGATACTATATGGCCATTTTAGAGATGGGCACTTTGAGGTTCAGAAAGGCTAAGAAACTTGCCCCAGGTTGCACAGTGAGAACTAGGGCAAGTCAGTATTTAAACCCAGGTCTGGCTGGTTAAAGGCTTGAGCTCTTGCCACCACCCCATGGGGGCTCCCTGTGCCTCTGCTTGTGTCGCCGGGGCAGGAGCTCAGGGAAGCTCCTTACACCTGACAGTGGTCGGCTGCCCTGGAGGGGGCCCTGGCAGAAGCTGCTGGAGAAGCCAGGTTCGCTTGTGCTAGTGTGGCAAGGTAGAGCAGGGGTGGGGGGGGAGGTGGGGTGGGAGCAGTCCCCCTGTCATGAGCTCCGTTCAGGGTAGGGGACTCACAGTGACGGGGAGCCTCTCCACGTGCAGCCCATTCAGACCTTTCCCTGTCAGTATCTTGCGGTACAATTGGTTCCTGAGCGGCAACACGGAGACGCCCAGGGGCTTGCTGAGGGTCCACGGCTCACTGCCTTTCACTGTAGAGGGAGGACCAGCTGGGACTCCCACCAGACCCCCCACCCCAGGCTCCTCGGATCCCAGCGTCGGAGGCCCCCACCAGGCGCCCCATCCTTTGGTACTCGACATCTAGTTCTCCCATCCCTCACTGCCCACCTCTCTCCTGCCTCCTGGCCTTGCCCTGCACAAGTATCCTCTTCCTCTGCTCTTTAGGGCTTCCTGAGTTCCAGGCCAAACCCCAAACATATTCTGCGTTTCAGGGTGTGTCTGTGGATCTCCCTTGTCTCTGCCCTTGGGGGCTTTACTCTTTCAGGGTGGAACTCAGACTGGGATCATCTGGTCTCTGAATTGTTTCCCCTGTATTCTGTGAGCCCTGGGGGACGTATCCCTCTCTCCTCACTGACAGGTACATGCGGAGGGGGCAGTGGTGGGACAAAAATGCGTGGAGCTAATACAGGAATAGGACCCGTGTGTCCTGGCCTGTGCCCTGGAACAAGGACAAGGAAGGCAGCCATGTGCTTCTCCGCCTGTGTGCACGCACTGGGAACTGGGTCCCCTTAACCTTTAACCCATCCCTGCAGGGGGTGGAGGCAGGAGGTCTGAGCACCCCTTCACCATTTGTCCTGATGCACGGCTGCCCTGGCACAGTGCCAAACACACTCACTGGAAGTCGAGGGGTAGAACTCCAGCACCAGGGCTGCGTCTTCCGAGAAGTTGGTGGCTGCATCTCGGCCTTGGAAGAGGAAGGACTGATTCCATGAGGGCAGTTCTGGGGGTCCCCCAGGCTTGGACAGCTGAAAGGAGGCAGTGGGAGTGGGTGGTGGGCCCACAGCTTCTCCCAAATGAAGGATGTCCAGATATATCCATATACGTGTGTCTATATATGTCACAAACATTTGTCCCAATTATAAAAGCAACATATGTGTAAGGAATGAATTTTGGAAAATACAGAAGAGTAGAAAGATTAAAAAGAAAAACCCTAAATTCCTACACACTAAAGACAACTGCCCTAAGACTGTGCATTTCTTTCTAGTTTTTTTCCAAAGCCTGTTTTGTATATAATTGTCATCCTAACATCTTATGTTTTTCATTCATCACGAAAACCTGAGCATACCCAGAGGCACAGGTAACCGTTATCCATGATTTTAGTAGCTGCAGGACATTTTGTTGTGTCCAAGCACCCTGGCTTCTCCCTTCCCATGTTTTCCTAGAATATCACTGCACTGAATATTCTTTGACATGTATCTCTGGATCTCAAATTATTTCCTGAGTACCCAAAATGGAGACCCCAAGTTAAAGGATGTGCCGTTTAAGGCGCTTGATTGATCACCAGTAAACTATTTTCCTGAGAGTTGCACTAGTATCCACAGGGCTGGTGGTGTCAGAGATCCAAATTAGACACGACCTCTATCCTTGTCACCAGCCCCTCTTTGCCCCCCCACAGGTTCCCCAGCCCTTTGCAGAGGCTATGGCAGGTCTGCAGATGCCTGAGCCTTGGTGTGTCTGCAGGGCAGGCCATCGGGCATTTGGGGGACTTGATAGCATGCTAGGTCCGCAGCTGGGGCACACACACGAGTACCATTTAAACAATGAAATAAGACAGCATTGACGATGGCCGCCGAATAAGGGGCTAGATGAGACACTCCAGAGGGTGCTCAGAAGAACTGTCTTGCGGGACGAAGGACCAGAGGAAGGCTCTGAAGTAAAATACGGCAGGGTGTAGGGAAGGAGAGGCTTCTGGCTGGGAAGACAGCCCAAGAAAAAGGGACAGGGGGCGGCAAGCCTGGCAAGGGTGGAGGACGCCTGGAATGAGGAGGGACTCCAGGTGGAGGAGTCCAGGCATCTGCAAAGGCTGGAAGGTGGGGAGTGGGGCATTAGCCTGGAACACCCAGCAGGCGGCCCTACACCATCTCAACACAGGGAGGGGCTGGGGCCATGGGTGCGGACTCCTGGCGGGCGGATTTGCCTCTGTCCCCAGCCAGGGGCTGTCAGCACCAGTGGCGGCCGCTCCCATCTCCCGCTCCCCTGCGGGAATCAGTCATTGCTCAGAAAGGTCAGCACAAATGCACCACTGGCTCCGGGAGTTATTGATGCAGGATCTCGAAATATCAGTGTGAGTCCACTCCCCCCGTGGAGGCAGGGCCCTGACGCCTGTCACACTAATGTGCCTGCACTGGTTCTTTGAGGCCCGGACTGAGGCTCAGCTGTGTTTGCCTTGGCCCCTGCCCCTGGGGACATGAGCTGCAGTCACTTTGGGGCTAGGGGTCCTGAACACAGGGACAGTGACTGGGGTGATGGGAGTGTTCCTGAGAACAGGCTCTGGAGGGAGCCTGGGGACAGCCATTTGGCCATGGGGCCAGGCTAGAGAAGCTGCTTTCAGGTTCCGTGGCGCTTGGGAGTGATCTTTCAGGATTGATCCCCAAACCATGCCCATCCCAGAACCACCCCCGTCTGTTGAGTGCCAGGGGGCCTTCCCCATAGCCTGGACCATCTGCCAGGCCCTGGGACACTCAAGGAGTACCTGTGATGAAGTCCCCTGCTGCCCCCCATCCCTTGCTCTCACCCGGGGGGAAGAGGGGTATTTAATGGATACTAGCTTTCCTCTCTGGGGCCTACTAATGTGTCTAAATGCAGCCTACAAAGCAAGAACTAGTGTCTGACTGCTCAGTAAGGACAGTTCTTTCCCTGAGTGGTTTCCCAGGATGAGTCCTCCAGGAAAGATCCCTTCAGACCTACAACTGGGAAGAGAGAGGGTCCAGCCTCTCTTGCGTGTATATGGAGTGAGGGGGAGGGGCAAGGAATCAAGGATAAATCACCTTCAGAGTCTGATGCCAGGGCCCTGGTGAAGGTGTGTGTGTGTGTGTGTGTGTGCGTGTGTGTGTGTGTATACACACACACACGCGCACACACACACACACGTATGGAGTGGGCAGGGCACGGGTTGGGGAAGCTATTGACCACAGATGCTAATGGGAAAGGCCACGGCAGGCTGTGGAACTAAGGGATATGATTAACCCTCAGCTGGGATCTTCAGCAAAGCCATTAACCCCAGGCCACTGAGGCAGACCTGCCTTCTCTAGGGACAGAGCCTTCATTACAAGGGCCCATGGGCCCTCCTTCCATTTCCCCTGGGCCCACCACATCCACATCCACACCCACACGTGCCACTGCCTGCTCTGCCATCCCAGGAAGAGTAGCTGTCAGCGGCTGGTGCTGGGGGGCTTCGAGGGAGCAAGGATGCCTTAGCTCTGGGCCCAGGTCTGCCTGGACCTTGCTGCATGACCTCTGGCAGGTCCCTTCCCTTCGCTGGAACTGAGTTGTCACTGGCCAGTGGAAATGTCTTATGCTCTATGCCTTGGAAGGCTGTTGTGAAGGCGGAAGGAGATAATGGATACTTTGAACTCAGCGAATGCTGACTGGGGACTCCTCCATGCTCTACACCTCAGGGGTGCTACGGGGCATATGGGAGAGCTAGATAGAGTAAGACCCTGTCCCCTCTGGAGCTCGACATCTTCCTAGGTGATATGACACAGACAGACAGACAGAGACACACACGCACACAGACACTATGATCCATGCAGAGGCCCAAGCAAGTTGTGGGTTGTGAAAGCTGGAGTGTCAAAGGAGGAAGCGATGACTTCTGAATGAGGTAAAGGAGGATCTGAGGAAGGAAGGCCATTCTAGGCCGAGGACAGCAGAGGTGGAGGCTGGGAGGCCAGAGAGGACAACATGAATGTGGACAACAGCTGGGCATCCAGAGTGGCTATAGAAAGCCTGTGCGGGTTGGAGCAGTGAAACAGGAGTCTGCAGGGGATGAGGCCTTGTGTACCTGGCTGCCAGCGAGAGCTCTGTCCTGTTGGTGAAGGGGTCAGGGATCCAGGGGAAGAGCCTCGATCTGGGGGAGGCCTTGCCTTGGCTGCCTCTCACAGGCTGAATGGGAGGGGTCGGAGTGGAGGCTGCTGCGGTGGTCCACGCCAAGAGAAGACGAGGCCAGCACTAGGGCAAGGTCTGCGGGATGGAAAGGGGCCCCATGAGAGCTTGGGTACCTACTGGCCATGGGAGCTGAGACAGGAGGAGATGACAGTGGGCACAGACAACTTTTCTCCACGGCTTGTGTTTCACCAGCCAGGAGCTCTGCCTCAGCTCTGTAAGGAGGTCAGGTCAACCAACAGGAGCAGCCTGATGGGCAATGCCCCCCCCCCCATCAAAAGTGCAGGGTGCAGGGGAGGAGTGATTCCTAAGTTCCACCCTATTTCGGGTCCCTGCAGTGGGGCCAGATCAAGTCCTTCGGGCCCACCTATCTCTTCACTCACCACTTTTGCCATCATCACCAGGCTCCGAGAGGGGTGAAGCAGACTCTAAGAGCCGCCTACCCTTCAACCATTCCCCTTCCTCCCTCCTGGCTTTGGCCCAGGAGGTGGCCTCCCTTCACCACACCTATGCACTTCAGCGGCAGCAAGGCGATGATGCCACGCCCCTCCTCAGTGATTGGCCAAGAGAAGTGCATGTGACCCAATTCTGGCCAATGAGATGAGAAAGGAGGTCTGCGGAGGGGCTGAGGGTGGGAGGTTTCCAGCGCTACTTAAAAGCCACAGGTGAGGCGGGCAGGAGGCTCCTTCTTTCTCTGGCCTTGGTCATGTCTGGGGTACCCCGAATATTTTGCCTCCCTGAGCCGTTAGCCACCTGAAGGTGGCAATTCAGGGGCGGTGGAAAGATCCTGAGTCCTGAGGACGTTGCTAAGATGGTGCATCAACCAATTCTGGCCGCATCCTACATGGGGCCCCTTGCCAACTGTAACAATAAATATCCTTGGAGCTTAAGTCGATGAGGTTTCTGTTACTTGTAGACAATTGTAACAAGGGCACTGGCCAGGCTGGCCTCGGGAGGCATTAGACCCTAGGAGGGGCAGTTCAGCAAGCGAAGGAGCCCACTGAGCTTCCTTCCACTCTGGGCTTGGACGCTGTGCCCAGGTTACTCCTTTAATCTCTCCTAACAGCCCAGTAAAGGTAGGAATCTGGAATTGGAGAAAATGAGATGCTTGCCAAAGGTCACGCAGCTAATAAGTCAGAGCAAGAGTGGGGGTGGAACTCAGGTGTGCCAGGCTCTCAAATCCCTGCTCACAGTGCTTTGGCTTGGTGAGCAGCTGGAAGTCACAGCAACTGAAGATGTCAGAGAGGCAGGTCCTAGAATCACCTGGTCCAACCACCACTCCTCAACTCAGGTGAGGGGACTGAAGCTCAGAAAGGGGATGGGGCAGGGGTGTGTGTAAGGGGCTGACAGGCGCCTCTTCGAGGTGGGGCTCTGCCCCCCCCCACCTTGTACTGCAGAAGCCTGCCACTTTCCTCTCACTGCTGGTACGTGGGCACCACTATGAGTTCTCAACCTGGCCCAACGACCATGTTGCCTAATGGACAAGTGTCCTGTCATCACTGGACCCCTGGCCTCGAGTCCCACACGTGTATGAGGCACGGGAGGCAAGTCTTGGGAGCTAGGGGCACCCCCCCTCACACACACACACACAAAGACTCGTTAGCAAAGGCGGCCAGAGGGGACCCAGGGATGGGGAGGGGGCTCCCTCATTAAAGCAGCCAGTACTTCCTGCCCCTTGGGAACGCCTGCTGATTGGTTCATAATTTTCTGGGCAAATGCAGGGCCATGTGTGAGATGACTCTGGGGAAATCAGGCCGAGGATTGGTTTGGGTTTGAAGCCTCTGTCCCCAGGGTCCCCCTTCGTCCCACCCCTCCCTACCACCATCACTCTTGTCCATGTCTGAGCCTTCAAATGTCCTTGCCTTTAAATGAAGGCTGGGGTTCCAAGGGGTGCCTCATTCTGTATTTGCCCTGCCAGACATGAACCGTGGTAGGCAGACAACAGGAAGGGCTTCCCAGGCTCCCCTGTCTTCTTCAAGTCCCCGGGAATGTTGGGATCATCATGTCGAGCAAGTTCTAGCTGAAGTAGAGACTATGGGAAGAGACCAAATGGGCCATTTCCTGGAGCCCAGCCACAATCTGCACCCCCCCCCCCACATATTCAAATACACTACCCTCCTCTCCAACCCTGATGTGCTTCATGTCCCATGCCCTTGGTTCTCTATTGCCCTGCACCAACCCTCCCCTATTAAAAACTCAAGAGTCTTGTGTCTTGGATACCCATTCTAATCACCCAGGCTTCACATCCCTCTGGTCTCTGATTTTTAAAAAATTTTATTGTGGTAAAATGTATATAGCATAAACTGTCCCGTTTGAACCATTTTTAGGTGTACAATTCAGTGGCATTTGGTAAATTCACAGTGTTGCATAACCATCACTGCTATCTATTTCCAGAACTTTCTCATCATCCCAAATAGAAATGCTGTACCTATTAAACAACAATACCCTATTGTTCCCCCAGGCAACCACCATTCTACTTTCTGTTTCTACGAATTTGCCTGCTCTAGGAACCTCCTATTTGTCCGTTTGTGTCTTCTCTGATGTTTACAGCTCTGAGAGTCCCTCCTGGTTTGTTATTAGGCTACATATTATCTTGTGTTGATGTTTGACCTTTCCATGTGTGTGATGCCGATCTTCAGCGGACCAAGAGCGCCCTGAGGGCAGCTCCTCCAACTGCACAGACAGGCAAGGCTCTGGGTACATGGCCGGGTTCAGTAAACTCCTTAATAGTCAAGGGAATGGCTGACTGAAGGAATGAATGAACGGACACATGGGTGAGACACTAGAGGTCCGAGCCAGGGACAGGGTGTGTGGGGGAAGGAGCCATACCTGAGGACACCCATTCTGGATGACCCGAGGAACATCCGAGTGCGGCAAAGATGGGATTGGGAAGGAAAGTGGGGTGATGGGCAGCCCCACGAAGGCCGGGTCCTGCTTCATTTGATTGGCCCTGGGGAGGCAAGGAGACGGGGGTCAGCCCACGAGTGCTACCCAGTACTCTTGGCTCTCTGCCCAAGCCTGGCAGCCACGGGCTCCCACTTGGACAGGCTCTGGACTGATGTGAGAGAGGAGGAGGGTGCAGTGGCCTAGACACCAGGACAGGGGATGGACCCTGCTCCTTCTGATTGCTGGCCTTGGGAAAGCTCATCTTGGTCAGGAGAGAGGCTGCGGCTCCAGTGTTCCTTTCCCCATGACTCACTGTGGGTCTGGCCACATCTCAATGCCTCAGCTGGCCCATCTTTTTTTTATTTTTAATGTTTTATTTATTTTTGAGACAGACAGAGCATAAGCAGGGAAGGGGCAGAGAGAGAGGGAGACACAGAATCGGAAGCAGGCTCTAGGCTCTGAGCTGTCAGCACAGAGCCCGACGCGGGGCTTGAACCCACGAACGTGAGATCATGACCTGAGCCGAAGTCAGAGGCTTAACCGACTGAGCCACCCAGGCGCCCCGTGGGCCCATCTTTAAAACACCTCGCCTTTGGAAGTCCTTGCCCGAGTGACCCACCCTCATGGTGGGAGTCCTAGTTTAGGCTTAAGGTGGGGGGCATGGAGGTTGTAAGGGCAGGATTCAGGATGTGTGTATGTGAATGTGTGTGCATGTGCTGCGCTCTTTAGGAGGGCTGGGAATGAGTGGATCAGTCAGCTTCATTTCTCCAACAAGCAAGCGGTGTTCACAGGTCATCAGAACTCAACAGATGGTGTGGCTGAGTTTTGTTAGGCCACCAGAGGTAGTGACAGAGGCAGACAGCTCTGCCCCGACCTCCAATCCCATACCCACTGCATCAGGTTGGGAGGGGCTGAGGACCTCCTCTCCTCCTCCACATGCAGGCCCCCCCTGCAGCCTGCTCTCCAGAGAGTTCTGAGCCACCCCTTTCCAGAGGCTCTGAGCACCTTCCTGGGACCTCCGACCCAGTGGGGAGGTTTAAAGGGCCTTGGGAAGGGTAGGTTTCTAGGGCTCCTGGAATCATGGCCTGTGTGGCAATGACAGCCTTTCCCCTCCTCTGTCCTCCACCCTCCCCACCCTCCTTAAGTGAGTGTGGGCCCCACTCACTTAAAATCACTGTAGTTGGGAACCACCCTGGCAATGACCACCATGGGGTCAGGGTTGTTGATCAGGGGCTCATTGACTCCCCGGAGAAAGACCTGGGGAAGAGAGGAGGCAAGTGAGTCTTGGGTGGCCTTGGGCCCTCTCAGGAACAAGGCCAACCCATCTACCATCTTTCTCCCCAGTAATGAGATCATCTCTGCTTCCATCTGCCTCACTTGGTTCTCTCTCTGCTCAAGGCTGCTCTCCTTCAGGCCCTGGCCTAGGCATTGGGAAGGCAGGGAGAGGAGACACAGATTCTGTCCCCAAATACCTCTACTGCCAACTCAGGCAATTCCTGATCTGGTTCCTGGCCCTCACCCCTCACCCACCAAATGGGCTCCCTCTAGCCCCTCAGTCTTCACCCCAACTCCCCCCAGCTGTGATTCCTGTGGCTCCTTTTACTTCTCTGACCCCCCATCACTGGCCTCTGCTTTTATTCTGCTCCCGACCCATCCCCTTTCTCAGGCAATGTGACACATGATGGCAAAAACCGCTTTTGTAAAAATAAATTGGATCGTGTTATTTCTCCTGCGTGAGACCCAGCAATGACCTTCCTCCCACTGCCCTTAGAATGAATTCTATAATTCTTACCATCATGGCCAAGGCCTGCATGTGTGGCCTGTCTGCTCTCAGCCCCACATCTCCACCAATCCCTCAGTCCTGGGCTCTAGCTTCTTTTGTCTCACCCCTCAAACGTACTCACTGTTTCTGCCTCGGGGTCTTTGCACATGCTGATCCCTTTTTCCTAGATTCCCCACCCCTACCCCCAGTGACTCAGCGGCTGGCTCCTTCCCCTCCTTTAGAGCTTAAATGTCACCACCTCCTGGAGGCCTTCTGTGACCTTACTAAAGTAGCCCCCCCATTCTCTTAGCCCCCAGATTGCCCCTTGTCTAGCACTCATCATAGCCTGTGTTTATTCTAATTCTTTCTTGCTCATGTTCCGTCCATCTGACTGGAACCCAGTCTCCACAGGGGCAGGGATCACGTCCAGCTGTATCCCCAGCTATTAGCAAATGCACGTGGCACAGAGTAGCAGCTCAGTATGTGTTTGGGGGATAAACGAGTGCCATTTATGAAGGAGAAAAGTGGAGGATGGGGAGGGAGAGGTTGACTGTGTTTATGAGCATATGAGACAGACAGAACCATGGAGACCTGGGAGGGCGGGGGAGGAGCCAGGCAATGACCTCAGCGGGCTTGGAGGATGGATGGGGGTCATAATTACATGGGAAGAAGAGCAGGAAAAAGAAGGGGCTGTGAACACAGCTGGGCGGCCACTCGAAACAGCTGGGTCACTATGTCACCATGGCCAGTCCCTGCTCCACTCTGGGCCTTGGTATCCCGGCTCATACACTGAGGGGTTGGACCATACTGTCCTTGGTCCTCCTAGTTCTGACCTTCAATGGGAGGAGGGAGCCTGGGAGTAAGGGCTTGCTCTGGATCCTCTTTCCTCCTCCCTGAGCACTCTCTCCTAGGACCCTCTGCCAGGACCTGTCTTAGCAGATTGCCAGCAACTCCACACAGCTGTGAGCCAATAAGGCCTTAAAAGAGTGCTTAGGGCCTTTCAGTGCTCACCGGGGCCCCTGGAGACTGAATCCCTTCCCCCAATCCAAAGGACTGCATCTGATGGGGGCATTTCAAACTTTGGGTGGCAGTGGGAGTCTGGGCTGAGCGAGGCCACTGCAGAACTGTCAGGCCCTGGCACACATACAGGGACTCCAACAGGTGTAGGGGCTGAGAGCAGGCCTCTGGGGGGGGGGGGTGCTGGCTAATTTACACCTGTTCAGTGCTGAATGCTCAGGTGTGAATGAGACAGCTGCCCAGGCGCTGGGGCTACGGAGTGGGTGGGGGGCTTGAGACTCTCCTGGGTAAGTCTGGGGGCTGGGGTGGGGGTGGGGCAGATCCTCAGTGGGAACTCCCCTCAGGCCAGGGTTCTCCTGGGTCTGAAAAGGTATGGTTTTCTCCCTGGGGGATGTGGCCTGGGGACAGCAAGACCAAGCTGTTACCCCTCTTCCTTGTTCCGTGTGTGTGCGCGCACATGCGCAGTGCTGGCCGGTCTCAGGAAAGAGCATGATGGAAAAGGGAGGGAGATTAGAACAGAGGGAGCCCGCAGATCTGACCACACTGGCATCCAAGGTGGCTGTGGGGAAATGGAGATGTGGGTCAGCAGCTCTGGACTTCCATATCAGGCTCTCCCTGGGTCTCGGTGTCCCCAGCTGTGAAATGGGACTAAAGAACACTTCTTGTCCTGCCAGGCTTATAGTGCTGTGGGGTGGGTCAGATCAGCCATGTTGGGGCAGGGGAAGCCCAGAGCTTAGGCCTTCTCAGATCCCCCTCTCATACTCAGGCCAACACTGCATTTAAATCTGTCATCCCTGGGCAGTTTGAAGGCTGTGGGGGAAAAGGAGTGGGGATAGGTCCCTGGACATCTTTCTAGAGCTGCTGAATGGCTGAGGAGTAGAAGGTTGGGGGTGGCATGTGTGCAAGCTAGGTCCAAGCTGAGCCAAGCCTGGAGGAAGCTCTGTAAACAGTTGCTGAATGAATGAATGAATGAATGCCTAATTGGAAGGCCAGCCAAACCTCTTCAGAAATAGGACTCAAAGAAGAGGAGGAGGCCATAAAATTTTGGGGGCTGTAGGCCCTAGGTCAGGGGTCACTACTCCAAGCGGGACAGAATAGGAGAGAAACAGGAAGGGAATGTGGGCCAAAGTGAGGGGCTTTTCCTCCCCCCGCCACCCCGTGAGATTCAAACAGACATAAAGCTTTGGGAGCCTCCCTTTCTCCATCCTCCCTGCATGGTGTGTGTGGAGCAGAGCAGAGCAGGACTGGATGCCTGGAAAGTGCTGGAAAAGGTTAGGCATCATTTTCTTCTCCATCCCTAACCCCATCATCCTGGTCATCCCAGAGCGTGTTCTTCACAAAGTACTCTGACTATTCTTTGAAGGCCTGGTTGCTTTTTTCCTTCTTCATTTCTTCCCCAGATGCCCTCCCTGCCCCACAAAGTCAGGCCAACCAGAGGTGGGCAAGGGCAGGGCCTGGGGTCTGCTCCAAGCTTGACTTTTCCCATCCCAGCCCGGGCCCCGGTCCTGGTACCTCCAGAGCTGTGTGGTTGCTGCCGACTTTGCGGGGGAAGAAGCTGCCTTTCCGAACGACAGTCACATACAGTTGGGTGTTGGCAGTGGCGCCCTCAGCTTTCCCAGACTGAGTGGGCTAGGGACAGGGCGAGGGAAGAAGACACAGAAGAAGGAGAGTGACTAAGGGGCAGACCCTGGCCATAAATCCAGCCCTCTGCAGACAATCACAAGGCATTGCTCCACCGGGGCTCCGGGCTGATAATTAAAGCTCATGGTCCCCGCGAGCCCTTCCAAGATCAATATAATAAATCTTCCCTTTTCTATTTGAATATTTCATCGCCCTCACAAGGACCACTGCCTGCCTGCTCTCTCTGTAAAGATGTGATAACAAGGCCTGGGTTGTAAGTGGACAGAGAGCCAGAAGGCCTGGGTGATGATCATAGAATTACGGCTAAAGCACTGAGCCTTCCAGGCGAGTCACTAATCTCTCGGGGCCTGCCTGCCCCTGCCTGCCCCAGGACCTCATCCAGGCTTAGGCAAGGGGCATAAGGAAGGTAAAGGCCCCTAGGTGGTAGTTGAGGTGGTGCTTGGAAAGAGGATCAATGCGGGACCTGATGGGAAGCGGGGAGGGTGGAAAGGAGGGGAACTAACCTGAACTGAGCACCCACCATGTGCCAGGGACCTCACTAGAGGCTTTATGCCCATTGTTACTTTCAACTGTCCAAATGGCCATGCTCAATGTTTCTGTTTTGCCAATGAGAAGTGGAGGCCTAGGGGTTAAGCGGCTTCCTATGGATATTTAGTTAGCAAGAGGCAGACCTGGGATGGAAACCCACACAATCTTGCATCACATTGTTCTTTACTCGAAACCATAATAGGGTCTGGAGTGCACACTGAGGGGAAAATTTGTTTCTGTTCATCTCTGGCCCAGTGCCTAGCATGCAATGAAAGAGTGAGTCCTTCCTTCCACCCATCGGCATGGGGGAGAGGGAGCAGGCAGGGGAGCTGGCCTGGGAAGTTCAGACCATGGACTGAAGTCCCCTGAGGCTCCCCACTCCAGGCTCATGTCCAGTTCCCTACAAGAGGGGTGAACTCCAGGGAACACTTTCTTTCCCACATGCCCATACTCTCCTGGGCCTTCTTCCTGCCAAAGCAGTGTGTGGAGGCAGCACAGAAAGAACTGACTTGGGAGACTATGTGACCTGGCCTCACCCTCCACCTCTGCGACTCACTTGCTTGGTCACCCAGGTTGAGAGGATTCCTCTCTCTGGGTCCCAGTCCTATGGATCCAAAATAGAATTGACCTTGAGGATTAAAGATGGTGTCTAGCCCAGGACCTGAAACATAGTAGGTACTATGAAAATACCATACTTTGATTTTTAGATATATTCCCACTTTTAACATACGTGGAATCAGAATACATCTTTAGTTGGTGTATTCATTTAATGTAGTAGATGTTCCGTGCTATTGGGGCTGTTTTACAGAGATGAATTTGGAGAATTCCAAATTTCTCATGGAAACCATTCATGTCTACCTGCCGGGACCCATGCTTCCTGAGTCTCATACGGTCCAAGACTTATCTTACTGTAGGGTGAGCATGCGAAGCTCTGAGGGAGTAGCTGGGCACATGAGGGTGGTTACCACTTGCTCTTCCTCTATCTGTCCCAGGTCCATATGGGCCCAGCACCCAGGGCCCTGACTCACCTTCACCAGCTTAAAGTGGTAGGGGTGGAAGAGACACAGGTACTTGATGGGGATTTGGTAGGACAATAGCTCCTCTTTATTTTTATTGTCCACCACCTTGAGGACCATATCTGAAGGGAGAAAAAGTGACAAGGTCAAAACAGGGCTTATCTGACCAGCGTCACTCCCGGCGAGGTGAGCCAGTGGGAGGTGAGACATTGCCAAGAGCATGGAGCAGGGGTCATGCTGAGGAACCGACATGTGTGTGGGACACACACATGCACACAACTCCACAAGCACCGTTTGAGCTCTGGTGCAGGGCAAGTGTCCGTGCTAGGTGCTGTTAGGATCCAAAGATGCAATTCTGTCCTGTGGTCCAGAAACTCCCAGCCCAGAGATGGACACACACAGAATGGAGCCCCCATGGCAACAGACACACATGAGCTGACACAGAGACATGGACGCAAGCAGGAATAGTACCGCTTCCTAGGAATAAGGCTGCTTCCCTTAGTCAAAGACACTCTCACTAGCAGCTCAGGAAGGAAGGGGTGGTCATCTCCCACATGTTGTGAATGGGGAAACTGAGTCTCCGTGAAGAAAACTGATCTGCTCAAGAAATCTTTCAACACAAACATCAATAAAATATCTCCAAGGAAATGAAAATTAGTCTAACACTAAGAATAACGCACCACTTAGAAAACTGCCTTCAAAGAGACTACATTTTGTCAAAAAATGCATGAGCTTCAGGATGAACTCTGAGGAGAACACCAGTGACCTGGAAATAATGATGGAAATGCTCCTTAGTGAGCAGCTGCTGTGTGTCAGACATGGGGATGGGTGTTCCCGAGTCATTATTCCAACAAATCCCCACCACAACCCCTCAAATAGGAATCACCATCTCTGTTTTTAAAATGTGGACAGAGGAGCTGAGAGAGGTTAGATTACTTGATCGCCATCACGCAGCTAGTAAATGGCTGATGGGAGAGGCTAAGGCTTGTAACCTGGAGGCATCGTTCCACTCTGGAAGTCTATGGTGTGAGGAAGAAGAGGAGATGAGGAGGGAGGAAAAAAGGGAGGGAGGAGGGGGAGGAAGAATAAGAGAGATAGAGGAGGGAAGGATCTAAAAGATCTAGAGAAGAATGGAAAAGAGAAGGGATGGGAAGGATGGGAGTACCTAATGGCGACTGGGGTAGCCCCTTGTTCTTTGCCTTCTTCTTGAGACAAAGACACATCAGCACCATGGACAGCTGCTGGCCGAACAGGTTCAACAGTCTGGGAGCCCTGTGTGGCTGGGTCACTTGGAGCTGGGTGGGTCATTTGGATGAGCGTATGGAGGGTGGCTCAGTTGGTTAAGTGTTCAATTTTGGCTCAAGTCATGATCTCAGAGTTTGTGAGTTCAAGCCCCGCATCAGGCTCTGTGCTGGCAGCTCAGATCCTGGAGCCTGCTTCGAATTCTATGTCTCCCTCTCTCTCTGTCCCTCCTCTGCTTTCTCTCTCCCTCCCTCCCTCCCTCCCTCTCTCTCTCTCTCTCTCAAAAATAAATAAATATTAAAGATTTTTTAAAAAGGACTGTTTGAGGAGCATATGGAGGAGGAGGAGGAGGAGGTGGAGGAGGAGGCAGAGGAGAAGGGTTTTGCTAATTACTCTTCCTTTCTTCCTTTTCCCCACTGCTACCCTAGAGACAGAGAGGGAAAGACACTTGCCAAAGTCCCTCAAGAGGTGGCCAAATAGGATCTGTGCTCAAAGGAAAGAAGGGGAAATGGGGAAATGGGCACCCAAAAGACTTGAGGTTGCCTTGAAGGAAGTAGAATAAGCAAGAGATTTGAAGTGAGCAGACCTGGGTTCTAGTACAAACACACCAACCTGCTCTGTGACCTATGTCAGTCACTTAACCTCTCTGAGCTTCATGTTCCTGCTGCAAAATGTTAATATTTTAGAAATGAAAAGCATTGTCTCTCTCCTAATATTGCTGTAGGGAGGGAAATGTGTTTTTCAAGCTATGAAATTCTATGCAAATGCTCCTTGTAGCTGTCACTATTTTCCTCTTCATTAACCATCTGTAGTGCTCTGTATACTCACCGGGCCCTGAGCAGAACTGAAAAAAATTCAGCTAGGGAATTCCAGTGCTCCCAGCCGAAGCTTCAACAGTAGCTGCAGAGGCTTCAGCCCCTCATGGCCACTACCCATGGGCCCCAAATCTGGTTGGAAATTGCTGAGGCTGAAGAAGGGCTGAGTGTCCTCCATTTCCTCCTCCTACCCAGGTCTTTGGAGCCCTGTGTGGGCAGCCAGCAGATGAGCCATAATTGGGGGGAATGGACAGCCATCCCTCCCTGTTCCTGTCTCCACGCTACAAACACGCTTCATCAGCTTCTTCTCTGGGCATTGTGCCCCTCCAGCCTCCCACTGCTCCCTTTGTGTGGCCAACAAGCCATTTCTGCCACCTGCCTGCTTTGGCCCTGACACGGGTCTGCAACTCCCTTTCGCTTTCATTAACACCTCCTTGAGCTACCTCCCCCTTCCCCCCACCTCTTGGCCTGGCCCCCATCTCCCCACCCCCACCACGGACATCACCACAGCAACCAGTTCCAACCAGGTTCCAAGGAGCATCCAGCTACTTCAATCTGCAGAGAGGCACCTGCCAATATTCCCGGCCTGCCCATGAGGACTGGCTACCCTCTTGTTCCTGCAGTGAGTCCTGTCCCCTCTCTGCTGCACAGATGGACCCCAAGGCCACTGACTCATCATGTCCTTTCCTATAGTTACCCAACATATGCAGCGCTCAAGGTGGGGTCCCAGACCATGTCTACTCACCACAACGCCTAACTTCCTATCAGCCACATAGATCCATGCACACGCACACACACATGCACACACATCCACTACATACACACATGCACTGCCAGACATACACCACCTCCCAGATAAATCTAGGCACATACTTAGCATACTGTTGCACTCAGACACACACACACATACACACATACATGATACATGGACGTGCATGCCTCTGGGCACAGACATAAGCATGTACTCACACACACCACGTTCACACGTACATATAAGCCAGCAGCCAGGCATTCACAGAGACGTGCACACATGCGTGTGCATGAGATCCTAGGTCAATTTTTAATCCTCTTCCACATTTTCTCAATTCCCTCCAACAGCCCCACCTGTCCCTTTACAGGCAGAAAAATATGGTTTGACCTAGAACTGGCTCCGCCCCCTTTTATTGATGGGCCCCCTCACCCTTTATCTATCTCCGCCTTCCCCCCTCTTTAGCAGCTGGCTTTCTGCTCTTTTGTGAGGCAGATGGGAGTTCTAAGTGCCTGGTGAGATTTCAGGAGGGGGGGAATAAAGCCGGTCCTCTGAGGGAAGGGCCACCTGCAAGACGGGAATGTGAGGTTCTTCTGACTTGATAACAGCAGAGATGCTGTGCACGCCTGTGGGTCTGTGCTGACTGTGCCTGATGCCAGTGGCCACAGCTGTCCTGGCATCTGCAAGTCAATATTCCTGGGTGCCCAGCCCGAGGTCTCACCCAAGAGTGGAAACCACAAGTGAACAAACATATTCACGTACGCCTGTACCTGAAGATTTCGGTATAAGCCCCAGCTTGAAAAACTTAAATTACCTCCAGTGTTAGAATTTGCTAAAGGACAGGGGCTGGAAAGGCTTCTGGGGGGTGGAGGGGCTAGAACTAGTAGGTGGTTTCTATGACAGTGGACCATGGCCCTGAGGAAGCACAGGGGCACTGCTGTCTCACAGTGGGCAGTGCCCGGGGGACAAGGCAGGATAAGGAGCCATTCTAGGGAATAAGCTAGAACACTGGAGCCTCAGTGAGAGTATGTATTGTTGATCCTAGGTCCTCCACTTACTGATTACATGAGCTTGAGCCAGTTCCCTGAGCCTCAATATTCCCATCTAAGCAATGGGAACAGTATTGCTCTTCCCAGGAGGTGTGACTCCAACGAACGATGTGTGGGGATGTGCCAGGAAGCCGTAATGTGCTGTTTCAGTGGGAGATGGTAGTAATAACAACCATGAAAATAATAATAGCAGCTGTAAAAAGATAAGCTTTCATTGTCTGGGAAATTCATTTATGTGGAACAACTCATTTTTCGCGCAGACTGAGGAGATGAGGTATGACAGGATTATGATTTTTTTTCTTTAAAGTGCTTTTAACTGAGCCCAAAGAGGTGTTCAGGTGGCTTCCAGCTGAGCTGAGAGGGAGGCTGCCTCTGCCTCACACCTCTCCCATGCATGCCAAGCCACGCTTCCCCCTCCTCGCCCCCCCCGCCCCCGCCTCACCTTCTCGCCCCGCATCCTCAGCTTGGAGCTCCACTTTGACCGTGTCCCCCCAGATGGGGGCTGTGGTGGGCTCTGTAGTCACAGACGTGATGGCCTTGGTGTTCTGGTTCTTCACATCCTCAGATGTGGTTTGCCTGGGGAGGGGAGGAGCAGGCTGAGTCAGAGGAAGGGCGTCCTGCCTGCTGCTTACCCCTTCTAACACATTGTCCATAAATCTGACCAAAGGGTGGACAGAGAATGAAGAGCTCCCTCCCAGGCAGACACACTCGTGTCATCCCAGGCCCAGGGGACGCCAGGTCTCTCTCCTTGGCTGCCCCGGGGGACCACCCTGTCTCTTTGGCCACCGCTGAAGCCTTCACATGGACTCAGGCACCCAAGGCCAAGGGTGGGGATGGGAATGGGAGTAGACCCCTTGCCTGTCTGACTTCCTGCCCCCTGCCTTGGCGGGGATCCCTAGCAGGGGCCTGTGTGCATAGACTCCCCATCCTGACTCTCCTCTCTAGGTTCTGTTCAGTGGGAGGAAGTCTCTGGGCAGGGCGGCTGTGTGGTGCCCGCCTGGCTGGCTTCTCCTTTGACCTTCATTTCCCTAAGCCGCTGGCCCGATTCCCAAGGCCCGGCCTGGCTTCCTGGGCTCTAAACCTTTTCAATGGAACACATGCATACTACTCCCTTCTGCAGCACCCACTGTGTGCTGGGCCCTGGGCTGGACACGTGGAGCTGGGCACGGGGCAAGGCAGGGGGCCAGTGAGGGGTTGCGCAGGGCCAGCCTGTCCAAGGTGGGGTGGGATCTCGGGGCTTTCTGCATCCCAGTGCATCCCACAGGTATCTGAGTTAAGTGTCCCCGAGCTCCCGAGCCATCAAACAGTTCAGCGAGAGAGTTAATACTTCTTCCGTTGAGGAGGTTATTATGTTGGGGCTGTAAATGGTGCTGCTACATTAACTGCAGCAATCATGGGTGAGGAATCATCCCAGAGAGCCTGGAGCTGGGGAAGCCATGCCATGTACTCAGGAGGGGGAGGTGCCGTGCCCCGATGCTTCCCCAGGCAGAGGCACAGATGGTGTCCTCATCAGCCTTGGCCCCCTCCCGGAGGCCCCCAAAGGGAGTGTGGGCAGGCGAACTGGCCCAGAAACTCAGAGCCAATGTGCCCCATATGGTAGCTAAATCAGCCTGTGGCCTTCCCAGCCCAGCCTGTTCTTCCCCTCCAGGAAGCCTTCCAGGCCCCCTGGTCCTCACTGCTCCCTCTGTCTTCTGGACTTGAGTGACATAGCAGCCTGGACTGTTGCTCCCCAATTATCTGCAGGACTCCTGTGGACAGCCATTCTTATGAGATCCATGTCTCCAAGCTCCAGGGTTCAGCCGAAGACCCCTCTCTATTTCCTCTGAGAGACAGTGTGGCCTGGTGATGACAATAGGGTCCCAGGAGTTCCTAATCCCAGCTCTGCCCCTTATTAGCTGTGTGACTTTGTCAAGGTATGTGCCCTTGCTGTGCTTTACTTCCTTCACCTGTGAAATGGAGTTGATTAGGCAGGGTCGTTGTGGGCATGAGATGAATTCATATGTGTAAAGTACTTGACACGTTGTTAAGTACCATGACGGTGTTAATCATCATGATCGTTTTAATTGCTCTTGGCCTGGTGTCCCCCCATCTTGACCCCACCTCTGGGTCTACATCTGGGGATCTCTGGCTGCTGTGGCCAAGATGTGGAGTCCTGGGGAGAGGATGGGCTTCAGAGCCACACACAACTGGGTCTGAGGCCACAGTTACCTCTTGACCAGGCCACCTGCTCTCTCTGAGCCTGTTTCCTCCTCTGTAGGTGGAACCTCCCTGCCGGGGTGGTTATAAAGACTGGGAAGAAAGCATGTTAAGCTCCTGGCACACAGAAGGCCCCAGTTCATATTATTCCCTCATTTATGATACAAGCTGGGTGTTTCTCCAAAGTCGCTGACCCAGGGCAGCCTGGCAGGGGCAGGGAGGCGCCAAGGGAGGGCCAGGATGATGAGGGGCGCACCTCGTAGACTCAGGACTGGTCCAGACACTTTGTCTCCCCACACCTGCGCAGAAGACCCCACTGGACCAGGGCTGTGAAGGAGGCTGCCAGGCTGGAGAGGAGGAGGCATCGAGGCTGGCAGGGGTTGGAGCTCCCTGCCTCCTGCCTTGTGAACCTCTGCTAACTCAGGGGTGCAATGTGAGCCCCGCCTCCTGCCCCTCTGGGCCTGACGCTCTGTGTAAGGACGAGGTCAGTCCTCGACACCCCAACCTCCGACCTGCTCCTGCATGGCACCCGGTGTTTTGTGTCCCTGGGGGCTTCCCAGTGCTCAGGGAAGACAGATTGAGGGTGAGCAAGGGACCTGAGCCACAAGCAGTGCAGTGACAGAATGCAAGTCAGCGCCCATGACCTGTACTTGCCAGCCTGTCTTCCTCTTGCCAGCAGGAGGGATTCCGGGTGGAAAGAGATGGGGAAGGGCAGTGGGCAAGGCCAAGGGAACCTGCGGGCGCTGACGCTGCTCAGGCATAGAAGGGGTTAAGCAAGCATCCCTTTCCTCCCTTCCCTCAACAGGAGAGGTCTGTCAGAGCTAGGTGAGTGGAATAACTCAGGAGGGGTGAGGCCCCAGGGGAAGGAGGAAGGCTTTTAGCAGGTGGAGGGAGGCTGTCAGCGTAATGGCTTTTCCTGGCACAGCTGACTCCTTCGGGCCTTGATGCTATTCTAGAAACTAGGGATCTAGAGGAGTGACGGGGGCCAGCTCACTCCTTGCTCCTTGTTCCCATGCTGCACCTCCCAGCTGGGGACGTGGAAGGCTAGGTTATAGGACCCCTGACCCTGATGGGACTCAGGTGTCACAGTGAAGCTTCTGAGCCCAGGGAAACGTCTCCCGGACCTGCCTCCACACAGCTGCCTGCAAGAGCAGGATCCTCCCTCCGGTCCTTAGAGCCCTGGCCTGGCTCTAGCAGGCAGGCCCTGGGGGAGATGCTGGGTGCTGCCTGTTGTCTGGGGGCTCAGACTTAATCCAGCCATGAGGGTCAGTCAGAGCGGGATGGAACTGGGGTTGGGTTCTGAGGCACAGTTCAGCAATCCTGGGTCCCAAGCTGCCAGGAAATGGAAACCCCTCTCTACCAGGCCCACCGCCCCCCTCAGCGCACTGGAGGGATATGTGTGTATTTGACAAAGTAGCCAGGAGGCCCTGGGGTTCCCGCCCAAGCAGGGGGTGGGGGCCAGGCCCAAGCACATCTGTGAGTGGGAGGGAAGAAGCCGGATTTTGCTTTCCTTCTAGGCTGTAACTAAGGGAGATGCGTTGTCTGGCCCCAGAGGCTGTCAGTGAGGTGAGAGTGGGAAACTACAGGGCACTAGTGGGGTGCATAAGTGCAAGCTCTGAGCCATTCCCCCACCTTCCACCCATCCTCTGAAATGCCCTCTAGAGCATATGCCTCTAGGGATGGATGTGTGCGACATTGTCCCTGCCTCCAGGAAGGCTCCCCTGACCAGCCCCTCCTCTGGTTCCCCTCCACCAGCAGAGGCATGTGTGTGTGCATGGACACACAGGCTTCACCGGGGCTGGGGGCGGGGGTGTCTGTGCGCCACGCATTACCGCATCTCTATACCCCCCTCCACGTGCCAGCCCTCAAGCTGCCTCCCTGCTCACTAAGTCCACCCCCTGCACTTGCCCTGCCTATCTGCTTGGTCTCCCACACTCCTCAAGGTGTCAGAGCATGAACAAATGCCAAGCTCTGGCCTCTTCCAGGGCAGGGCTTTGGAAGCTCAGGGCTTGTCCTGAGTCTCGATCCCAGGGCAGCTCTAGGATATCAGGTGGAAGGTGAGGACCCTAATTTGGATCTGTTCTGGCTGCTGGGGTCCTGAATCCTGGAAGACCAGAGGATGTTCCCAGAAGCCCCGAGGAAGGAGATGCTTGGGCGGAATGAGGATGGACAACGGGCAGAGCCTTTACATGATGGATGGTAGAACAAGAGGCCTTGTAATCTTTTGACCTGGTCCTCCACAGCCCTATTGCTTGCTCCCCTGGGAAACTTAAAGGCAGGTGAGGAAACAGGTTCAGATTAAGATTCCTTAAGGCCAGATGCCCGGTGTTTCATGATTGGGCCCCATTCTGACCTGAGAAGGCAGGGCAATTCCCCTCTACCCGCACTCTCCATGTCAGCCTCTGAGCCAGGAAGGCCAGCCTCCCCATCCTCCGGAAGTCTAAGAGGAAGCCAGCAGGAACAGATCTACTTCCGTCCCCAGAAGGCCCAAAAAACCCAATGACCTGTCCCAGGAGCCCAGCCTTACACAACAGCGGTAGAATGGGAGAGTTGGCCCCTGCAGGGATGGTCACCTGAATGGGGTGGTCAAAGGCTGGATTCTTTTGACCCTGCCGGGGCTGGACTGGGGAGGCGAGGTTTCTTGGAGGATGCAGGGCTTGAACAGACAGAGAGGAGGACTTTTCCAATCAGAGGCTAGAGCATGAGGCTTTGAGGAGCCATGAACAGTCTCATGGGCAGGTCTGGGGAGGACATGGCTGGCTGAACAGGGGTCAGTGTGTGGGGACATGGGTTGGGGTAGTCAGAGGCAACAGTGAGGCTTGTGGTCCTCCCTGACCTTGTTCCTTGTCCAGCCCTCTTCTCTCTACACCCATATGCATTGTCCTCTGAGGCCAGACAGGAAGGAGGGGAAAGCCCTGCCTTCTTACCTCTGGCCTTGGCCAAGCTCCCCTGGGATTGTTGGGCAAGAAGCTGAAGCCAGGGCTCCTCAATAGAGGAGCTAAGATCCCAGGCAGGAATGTCTGGTCTGAAGCTCCCTTCTCTCCCCCTCCCACTTTACCAGACAACAGCCCATCAACATCTACATCCCCCACTCCATGTGTGCCCCCCACCCAGCCCCCAATACAGCTGGTTCTTGTGGGTTTTGAGCTCTTGGGTGGCTGCCACTTAAGGCATGAGCAGGGCTGTTATCCTCAGCAAAGCAGTGGCTCTCATCCTGGGTTGCATTTATTAATTGGACTCTAATGAACCGTCACTAATTGCCGATGGTGCTACACCACTCCAGGTGGGCCTCAATTTAAGGAATCACAGACTCTGGAGCACTGGAGGCCAGCCAGCTCCCCCCCCCCGCCCCCATCCCCACACCCTGTCCACGTGGGGGTGGCTGCTCCCCCCCCCAACCTTCCCGAAGTGGGTGGGGGCTGCTCTGGAAATCAGGAATGCGCACTCTGGTAGAGGGAAAGCTTTTCCTACAAAACAAGAATGCTGCTCCCCACCTTTCCACCCATACTTTGTCTAGAATAACTCCACTATTCTTAGGGGAGCCCCTCAGGGTCAACCACGTACCCCTCTCCATGCTCAGGGAGGAAGCAGGGCAGGGGGATTTGGTCCCCATGACCCAGAGCAAAATCTCGGCCCACAGAATTTTGTGATGGCTGCAAAGCCAGACTCAAGCTCTGATCTGTGGGCACTGTCATGCCCTCTATCCTCTCCCAGGGAGGATTTCCTTGTTTTCCAGAGAAAACTTTCTTCTCTGTGGAAGCAGGAGATGGTGCATGGCCAAGTGTTATCTGCCAGCCTTGGCAGATGGCCTGGCTTGGTGAGGGACCCGGAGAAACATTTTCTTAGGCAGAGGGGAGACGGTCCAGCTGGCTAGGCAATACCTTGGCAAGGTACAGGCCTGGGTGAAACAGCCCTGGGAGCTCTCTCCATGACTTGAGATCCTTCTTGATCCATCACTCTGAACACCCCCTCTCTGAGTATCAGCTTCTCATGCATGTGGCCTTAGCGCAGGAGGAATGTGGACAGACACAGAGGTGGCAAATGTATGGGTGAACTTCCCAGCCTCAGGAGAATGAGCTGAATCACTCTGATTCTTGTTTCTGGCCTCGCTTTCATGGTGTACGGTCCACATTCTGAGTCTGGCATCTCAGACATAGAGCCCTGCCTCCTGCCTCCTTCCCAAGAGACCAGCCTTCCCAAGGGGTCCTGATACCCAAGCTGCGGTCTGGAGCCTGCTCACAACCGACCTCTGCCTTGGGAGATTGTGGGCAAAGCACAAGCGGGTATTATCTGTTTAGCACCCCCAAACATACACACCCACACACACGCTAGACTGTGGCTATGAGCCCCTCAAGGGCAGGGACTTCTCACTGCTAGACCTGTTTCCAGTTCCCACCTAGGCACAGTGGGCCCCAGCAAGTGTTTACTGAATGGGGGAAGGTGTGGCAGACCCTTGCCCTCCTCTCCTGCTCTGCTAGGCCAGCCCCCTGGCCCAGACTGCTGGGACCCTGCTCTAAACTGGGGTAGTTTCTCAGTACTGCCTCAGAAGCAGCTGTTGGGCTGGGAGGAAGGTTCAGATCTCAAGTTCTAAGCCCAAGAGCACATCCTCAAAGTTGAGGGAAGCAGAGCCCAACTGCAAGGACTGGGCTCCTG
This sequence comes from Cryptoprocta ferox, assembly GCA_028646485.1. Taxonomy (NCBI): domain Eukaryota; kingdom Metazoa; phylum Chordata; class Mammalia; order Carnivora; family Eupleridae; genus Cryptoprocta; species Cryptoprocta ferox. The sequence goes on along the minus strand of CM053560.1, from coordinate 108,492,387 downwards.
GAAAGGCTCTGGGGCCCCAGGGCCGGATCCTGGGTCTGGTTCTCCTGCCACACTGACATCCTAAGGGCCCCCAGTCACAGTAACAGGCTGGCCCCAGACCCCGCTTCTCCAATACTCCCACAGCAGCCTAGCATGTACACAGCACTCCCCACAGGCCCCAGAGCTGCTGGAAGGTCAGACAACGGGTGATGAGGGAGGGAGATGCAGGACAACCAGCCTCTCTCCTTACTCAGGGCCAGCAGCAAATCTGCCCTGCCTTTGTTTGGGAGCAGCCACAGCCTGCCCTCCCCACGGATAAAACCCCACAGCCTCCTGAGCATTTCCGGGCCAGTCATGCTGAAGGCCGGAGAGAATGGATTAGTGCTCAGGCTCACGGGCTCTGGGTTTGAGTCCCAGCCCTACTGACTGTGTGGGCTCATCCTTTAAACATCTCTGAGCTCAGCTCCTCCACATGACAGTGTTCTGTATCTCACAGGCTTCTGGTTGGATGGTGAACCCCAGGGAGGCAGGGGAACGGGGAAGGCTGAGTCAGGTGGAGTATACATCGGCTGGTGGGTCCATGGGGCTGGAGCACAGGAGAGAGGCCTGGGCTGGATCTAGACATTCCTGGGCCTTCAGGATGGGGCTTGGGGGTGGCCTGGGATGAGGGAGATCTCCAGGGGAGGACGAGAGATCCAGGGAGAAGCCAAGGACTGAACGGGGAGCACCAACATTGCCCAGGTATAGACACAAAGGATTCCACAGAGGAGTGGCCAGAGAGAAGGGAACCAAAGAAAGCCTGCCCTGGAAGCGAAGAAAGAGGGGGCTTCAGGAAGGAGTGTGTGCCTCTGAGACACGTATAGAGAACAGGCCCCCACGGGGAGGCTCCTGGCCCCTGGGAGAAGAGGACAGCTGGCCACGTTGGAGGCTGAGTCTGAGCCGGTTGAGGGATCGGGAGCAGAAGACACGAGGTGAGGCCCAGAGATTCAGCTGAGCAGAGGTGTTTGGTCTGTGTGTAGAAACCGGCTAATTTCACACAACACTTTGGATTTCTGGCTCCTCATGAAAATGAGAGAGCGAGCCCACAACCCAGGCCTGCCTTCCTCCATGGCAGGAACCCGAGGGGCTGACCGGGGGCTGCTGCTTCCCTAAAGGAGTCCTGTGCTCTTGAGTTTGTCTCACACGCCTGGCCGCTCTTAGCTCCTCAGGCCTGAAGGCACTGATTTTGGGGCCCCCGGGGCCCCTCCCCCTGATGGAAGCTCACTGCGTGTAGGGAGATAGCACAAGGGCAGGAGGAGCTGAACTGGAACCCCAGTTCCCTTCCCAGTGGTATGCTTCCCTCTTGGATGGATGCCAGACCATGCAGCCTCTGACCTGGAAGCCGGTGGTGGGAAGCAAAGGGGCACAGAAGACAGTCAAAGCCTGCAGGGAGGACCCAGCTTCCTGACTGCTTGTGATGCCCCAGGAGGAAGGAGGGGCCATGCCAGCAGCTTCATCCCTGCTCAGAAATAAGCAGCCAAGACAACCCGTGTGTGATACAATGAGGACACCAGGAAGTCCCCCACCAGCTGCCCCGTTGCCTGAAATCTCCCCACTAAAACTTGCTTCTCTTGGTAATATTGGCCTCTTGGGCTGCCCTCCAGGACTCCAGTGCCTCTGGGGAAGAGCTCATGCTTTTTGGGTCTGAATAAGTGTTTCAGGCATGAGAAAACCTCAGGGGCCCTGCATGGCGGTGATAGGGGAACATCTGGAACGATCCTTGTGGCTTCAGGCTGGCTGGGGGGAGGGCAGTCTCAGGCACCCCCTGCCCTTTTAACCACTGACACCAGCTGTTGTTTACAGCTCTGGGATACAGGGAGGTTCTCACTGAGCAAAAATTCTGAAGCTCTGAGCCTCAAGGGACTGACATCATTTGGAGAAGGTGTGGATAGGTCTGGCTGGGGACTCTGCAGAGGAGATAAGACCCAAGATTCTCAGGCCTCTCCAGGGCCTTCTCCCCCACGCTGTGCCTTTTCCCACAAGCATCCTGCTGGAAGGGAAGGAACCTTGGCCTCTACCAGAGGGAATTGCCAGTGGCCAAATGGGGACACTTATCTTCATCTGCTCCATTCTCACTGGCCAGCCATGTGACATCAGACAAGTCCCTTCACTTTCCTGGGTCTTGACCTCTTTGGCCAACACATGGGGCTAATGCAACCTGGCGCCAGGGCTGCTGTATTAGAGCCAGGGCACGGGAAGAACCGAGCTCTGCATGAGCTCAGCGTGGGCCTCCATCAGCAAATGGGGGCTGCTTTTTTTGCTGGCACTGTCCCATGCTCACTGTCACTGTGTGTATTTTTGTTATTTTTGCTGAGCCCAGCCCTCTGGCTGCTGAGACAAGCTCACAGGTCACCTATGAGTCATGCCAGGCCCCCACCCACTCTGCCCAAATGCGTGGCCTCTGGAGCCTTTGGCCAAGGCTCACAGCCAGGCAGGGGGAAGGGATGGGCAATCCAGATGCCAGGAGGGGTCTTCACACTGCTCACCAGATCTTCTCCGGAGGTCTGGGTTAGGACCCTGATGCCAACAATGCCCTTCTAGGAAGGGCAAGCACTGCATGAATATCAAGGCAGGGAGTGCGGTTGAAAAAGCTTTTCGATTTTGGAATCCTGCATCCTGGCTTGGGTATGCACTAGTTCTATTACTCTGGCCAAGCCACAGAAATTCGCTGAGCCCTTAGTGACCTCATTTGTAAGATGGAGATAACATTTTACCTAGCTCAAAGGGCTAAGTGATGATTAAATTATGTGAAGCACATACAGACCACACACACACATGCACACAAACACAAACACATGCACACCTCATATAGTTGCCAAGTGCATGGTAGGCACTTGGTAAATGTGCCCTTCTTTAACCTCCTCTTATCAGGACCTGACACAATTGTCCTACTTTCAATACTTTCTTCAATTAGTCACTAGGGTTCAGAGCTCAGTCTGTGGCCCGGGTAGGGGCTCGGTGTGTGATTAGGGCTCAGTCTATGGCCGGAGTCAGGGCTCAGTGTATGACCAAGGTCAGTCTCAGTCTGGGGCCAAGGTCAGGGCTCTCAGGCTCATCCAAGAAAACCAAAGATCCTCTGAATAGGACTCACAGGCTCTGATCTGTGCTCTACCCCTCCCCCCCTACACTGTGGCTCAGGCCAAGCCTTCCCCCACTTGCACAGAGGAAGCAGCCCTTCCCCTCTGGGTCCTCGCTCCAGCCCTGTTCGTTAGCTCCGGGCAGCAGGCAGTCAGAGGAACAGCTGCCAGCTGGCAGCCCGGCCACCAATCCTCTGGCCAAGGGTCAGGACCCCACAGGATGTCCCCTGGCTGGCCTCTTCCCCATACCCTGCCTGCTGGGGCACCCCCCACCTGTCAGGGCCACTGCCTTCCTGTTCCCTGCTGTGCTCTGACTGGCAGGTCTCTCCGTGCCAGGCCAAGAGGCAGATGTCGGGCACTGCTCGGGCCCAGATCAGTCAGGGGAGGCCCGGGGCCCGGGCACTCGCCCAGCAGACCTGGGCTTGGAATCGGTCTTGCATGTACAGCTGGGGCTCTTGTTGTCCCTTAAGAATGGACACTATTTCCCAGTCCAGGGCACACATCAGCTTGGTAAGCCCGGAACAGCACAGAGACCAGAATGGACATCCTGGCCACCAGAAGACTAAGACCCAGAGAGGGGCAGGGACTGCCCTGTCAGGGGCAGTGGGCCAGATTCTGAGTTTTCCTGATCCCATTCTGGCTTTTCTCCACTGCCCCACGGCTTTCTTCTGACAGATCTTGCATGCCCACTGTGGGCACTAGGGGTACCCTTTACTCTGTGTCATTCTTTACACCTGTCAGCATCTCCCACTGGCTCCACCATTTCTACGGCCCTCTGAGGCGGCCTCCTAGGTGAGGTATTCGAGCAATGAGAGGACAACGAACCTTCCCAAAGTCACAGAGCAAGATGGAAATGGGGCTGGTGTCATTCAACAATTAGTTATTGACAGCTTTCTGTGCTCCGGGTGCCGTGTTAAATAGTAGGGACCGAATGGAGAGCAAAAGCAGACCCAGTGGTCACCTGTGGAACTAGAGGAGAACTACAGGGGTAGCTGCGAGGATGAGTAAGCGAGGATTCCCATAAAAGCACATCAAATGTGTGAAAACCAGCTGGGACACTGCAGAAGTAAAAAGTCCCAGGGAGGCGTGGAAGGCAGGAAACTTTGGCCTGGTCTGAGAGGTCAGGGAAGACCTCCTTGAGGAGGTGACTTAGCTGGGATCCAAAGAGGGGAGGGGAAGGGAGAACGTTATGGGGGAGGGATCGTGAAAGGCCTAGGATGGGAGGGAACAGGGTGTGCTCAGAGAACTGAGAGATACAAGGTAAGAGATATGGCAGGAGTGAAGAAAGGGAGATGGCAGCCGTGTTGCTGGGGAGCTGGAGGGGCGGGCAATGACCCAACCATGCTGGGCCTGGAATCCTCTGTACTCTGGGAGCAATGAGAACCTTGGGGTTTGAAGAGGGGCAAGATCAGACATGCGAAGAAGAGAAAAGTACAGAAGCCTAAGGTGGGGGGACTGGCAGAGAGAAGCAGCCAGATTTCAGATACAGGAGAGACACTGACAGGACTCAGGGATGAAGTGGGGAGTAGTTGGAGGGGGGAGGTGAAAGAACATGATTACTGACAGCAGGATGAGGATGTTATGCAGACAGTAGAGAGGAAGAGGAGCGACCAAGGGTTGAAACCTGGGATAGGCCGGCATCTCGCAAGATGAGACGCCCAGCGGACGTGATAGGGCCAAGCACGGCTGTCTGTCGCTGTAGAGAAAGCTATTTCGGCAGAGTAGTGGGGTCAGCTTGGAAGCAGGCCAATGGCTCTGATGGAAAGAGGTGGAACAGCAAGATGGGCCACGCGGACTTCTTGGTCTGGGTCGGTCACAACGAGGTGTGCCCTATTACACTAGACCAGCTTGAGGCTAGAGCCTGCCACGCCCCCAGCTAGGGAGTCCCCATCATCAGACCTGAACTCTCTTCAGCTCCCCACTAATGGGCTGAATGAGTAAATGGCTCTGGGGTTACTCGTAGGTCTATGTTTTAACTCCTACTCCACCATTGCCCCACAGGCCGGCCTGCTGGGGATGCAACAGACCCAGAGAGAGGGCGGAACTAGGCAGGGACAGGAAGCCCCCAGGGTGAGACACCTAAGGATGGCAGAGAGCAGGAGGCTCAGCCAGGAGCCCAAGCTGAGGGAACCAGAAACACAGGCACGAGAAGGATGAGAGAAAGTGTTTTGACAGAATATGGAAGATCAACATTATTAATATATATTAAATATATATCATATATACTTGAAGCATCGCAATATTGGTCGCGAGGGGAAGGAGCATTTCGGGGGACTGGCTTATCATGCCTGTGGTCTGCTTTGTTAATGGTGTATGTGGATTAGACATCCAGGGTGCATCAGATCCTTCCCAGGGCTTCTGGCTTCTGAGGGTCTGGGTCCTCCCTTTGGGGTTCCTGCCTGAGGCTGGGGGCTCGCTGTGAAAGCCTCTTTCAGGTCCCTGACAGCTGGGCCTTCCTTCTCGGAAGCCCTCCCTTCTGCTGTCATTTGCATCTCATTAGCACCCCCGGGCTGGTGGCAGCTCCGCCCTGGAACGCCCTGGAACGTGGGGCCCACAGGCTCCGCCGGGCTCCGCTCCCTGCCCCCTCCCTGGGTGGAGATGGGTGCAGCCATGCGCTCTCCCCGCCGCCCCCACACCCCTCACCCAGGCTCGGGCCGGCTTGGCTCCCGCCGCGCGTTCCCATGGCAACCGGGTGAAGGCGAGGGTCGCGGTGCCCGCCGCGGAGCAATACGGCGCCCCCCCTCCCCGCCCCGCCGCCCAGGCTGGCTTGGTGATAGGCAGGGCCTCAATCTCCCGAGATGATCGGCGATAATTGGTTTATGGAAATAGATGAGGGGAGAAGGCGAGCTCCCCGCCAAGCCCGTTCTCTGCCACCTGTCCTTCCTCGGGAGGAAATGGAGTTGGGGGAGGGGAGGGCCGAGGAGCTGGGTGGGTGGGTGGAAATGGGCCTTTTGAGACAATCAAGTGTTCCACCTGTTGGTCTCCAGCACACCATCTATCTTCCTTTCAACTGTGTGGAGGTGCAGGGGTTGTTGTCATAGTTACTGTCTGTCTGTCTTAGTGGCTCCTTGATCCCTGAATCTGTGCTCAGGCCTAGCTAGGCTGGACTGGTCGTGGGGGAGATGGAAGACCTGGGATCTGTCCTCTGGAGCCCCAATTTGGGGGACAGAAGAGCAGCCCATAACTGTGTTTACGTGAAGTGTGTCAGATCAGAGTTGCCACTGCTGTGCAGCTCCAGAGGGGAGAGCTCAATCTGGTGGCTGCCTGGAGGAGGAGGTAGTCATGAATAAGGCTTTGAAGGCAGGATTTCAGCAGGTGTTGGGAGAGGGCTGGGGCAGGCGCTCCCCAAAAGGAAATGTGGGCAAGAGCCTGAGGCAGGCGCTGAATGATGCTGGAATTGGTAGAGGAGGGGAAGTGTAGAGTGGCTTGTGGGAAGGCCCCGGTGGCTCCCACTGTTTACAGAGGTGCTCAGGGACGACAAGCCTGTCGGAGGGGTTACTGTGCAGTGCTTTATAACGAGGATTGAACGGATGTCTGACATCTGTACTGTAGATTGGCTGGATGGACACTCGGTCACCCCTTGATGCCCTTCTGGGAGAAGTGAGGCCCATGACGTGGGCAGCAGACGGCATGGCAGGCCTCACTCGGCCACCAGGCTGTGGGAAGCGTGTAGCCTGACTGCAGGTGGCTGACGGGGGACATGGGGTGCATTAAAGGACCAGAACTAGGGAAGCCCCTAAGATAGAAATGACCCAAGAAGTGGGGGGAGGGGTGGCAAGGAGGAAGATGGCTGTGAGGACCTACCCCAGAACAGGGCGTGGGGGGATCGGGCACCCAGAGTCCCGGAGAGGCAGGCTCAGGCCTTCTTCCTTTGACCACCACCCCACTCTGAGCCCAGCCCAGGCCTCTGTATCCAGGGCCCCTGCCTCCCTGAGGTCAAACTGTGGCCAAGCCCTGCCCCGCTGGCTGAGGGATCAAGGAGTGGCTCTTCCTTCCTTCCCCAGTCCTGGTGAATAGTTTCCCACACAGCAGGGAAGATGTCAGGCCTCACATGTACAGAGCCTACAGCCCCTGTGTGAGTCACACTTGGCTTTCTCCTCTGGGCATCACGGTCCCCGCCCCCAACTTTTGGTTGCTCACATTCCAAATATCCAGCCACTGGTTTCTCCTCACAGCCCTGCATCAGCCCCTGCCCCTATTCCCAGCACCACTTACACGACCACATAGGGCCACGGCTCAGAGCCATCCTTGCAGGTGGGCAGGTTGGTGGCCCCGTGGAGAGTGACCATGATGGTCTCCTTATTAGGGGGAGACAGGTGGCTGGTGACAGATTCCACACTGTGTAAGGTGTTCAGGGGCTCCCCTGGGCTCTCAGTGACCTGTGGAGAGAGCCAGGGCTGAGTGGCCTCCTCCCGGTGGTCCCCTGCCCTTACTGCCTTCTTAGAACTCCAGCCCCTCACTGCTTCCCTCTCCTACAAGTGCCCTTTCTCTCTGTCATCCGCCCCCCTTCCCCCGCCCAGTTTGGAACTACAGGGCACTTGCCTTTGACCCCATCTTCTCCCTACCTCTGTCCCACACCCCATGTCTGCCCCAGTCCCAGGTCACTTCCCGCAGAGGGAGATAGGCCCTCATTTCTCAAGTCCAGTCTCACCGCTAAAACCTTTCCTTTTGCGGGTGCCCTTGCCTCTAATTCCTAAATCCCACCTGCTTTTGAGGTCCTGGCAGCTGGCCTTCTCCCTCGATCTCTCCTGTAACCTCAGCCCAGTCTACCTGTCACCTTAGGTCCTTCCCGTGCACAGCCCTTTACGGTTTACAAAGTTCATCCACATCCATGGAGTCAGCCAAGGCATTAATGAAAAGGGATGTGCCTGTCCCAGATGCCCCTCTACGTTCTACCCAGAGAACCCTGCAGACCAGGAAGGAGAGGCACTGGCCTGCACATGGTGCCCCCTAGGCTGGCTGTCCCGTGCGGGCATGCATGCAGGAGCTCACCAGCTCACCACCTTGTGACTCAGGGCCTGAAGGACCAGGGTATTGAGAGCTGCTGAGAGGAGACAGAAGCAGCGGCTGGGCAATCAGGGAAGGCTGCTGGTTAGAGGAGGACTTGAAGGGCTGGGAAGACACGCATGGCTGGAAGGATGGGCTGGAAGGACGAGCCGGAAGCTGGAGCAAGGCTGCAAAGTGGGGAGAGAGCTTCCCGCAGCTGGGACCAGGCTCATTTGGACTCTGGAGGCAGGAGGAGTCAGAGAGGGTGGTGGAGCCAAGGGTATGAAGTAAACACTGTGGGTTGGGGAGGGGTGTGGACATGTGGCTGCTATGGCTTGGGTTGTCCTGGTCTTCCTTTGCACTGGCTGGCTGACTCTCATTCCCCGTGCCTGGAGTTGACACCACTGACCCAGGATTTACCCTTGCTAGGCCCCACCTGCCAAGAGGCCATCCTTGTCCCTCCAGCTAATTAGTCAGTACTAGCTGATGTGAGGAGCCACGGAGGGGCCCTCCGGGCCTCTGACTCCTCGGCTTGGAGATGGGGCCCTGAGGGGTCACTGAGGGCTGCCCTTTTTCTCTCAAAAGTTTGGATGAGGCACCTGGATGGCTCAGTTGTTTAAGCTTTTGACTTTGCCTCAGGTCATGATCTCACAGGTCAGGGGCTCGAGCCCTGCATCAGGCTCTGTGCTGATGGCTCAGAGCCTGGAGCCTGCTTCGGATTCTGTCTCTCTCCCTATCTATCTCTCTGCCCCTCCCCTGCTTGTTCTCTCTCTCTCAAAAGTAAATAAACATTAAAAAATAATAGCAAGTTCTGTCCGTCAGAACATGCATTCCAGGGCAGGCCCTGGTAGGGGGAGTCCTCAAAGAGGGAAGTGTCCATGGAGACGGAGAACAGTGTCCTGTTACGCGGCAGGCAGACAGGCCAGGAGAGGAGTAAGGGCCTGGGTCTGGGTGGGCTGTGGTGTTGGCGGCAGCCCCAGCAGGCTGATCCCCTGGCTCAGTCCTGAGGAGCACCGAGTGTCGGCCGAGCTGGGTTTAAACCAGCTCTCTCCTCACCACCATGGACCTGAAGCCCGTCCTGCGCTGAGAGTCAGTTTCCCCAACGGGACAATACGGGAGTGGACCAGCCTGTCCGGAACCTGCCCTGCTTCCCGCGTGAGGCCCCAGGGTCCTCATGCATTGTCTGCCCCCACCTTGAGCCTGGGGGTTCTGGGCACGGTGGCTCCTGGCTCTCAGAAGCCTCTGGGCAGAGTGAAAGGGAAGGGCCCGCGGACTTTGATGCCTCTTACTTCATTCAGTTGTGATGACAGTAGTGGGGTGAACATTCCTTGAGCCCTGACAGCATGTCCTGCCAGCCGTGCCTTCAAACCATGTCTAGTGGGCCCCTGGGTGGCTCAATCGGTTAAGTGTCCAACTTCGGCTCAGGTCATGATCTCAGGGTTCTTGAGTTCGAGGCCCACATCTGGCTCTGCGCTGACAGAGCAGGGCCTGCTTAGGATCCTCTGTCGCCCTCTCTCTCTGCCCCTCCTCCACTCACATGCACTCTCTCTCTCAAAAATAAACATGAAAAAAACAAACAAACCATGAAACCATGTCCAGAATCTGACCCCTTCTGCACGCCTGTTTCCTTTCTGGCGCTCCCTCCATCCTGCCCATTGCACAGAGCAGCCAGAGTGATCCTTCACAGACTCCAACCACACCAGATCTGTCCATGCTCAAAACAGTGGCTCCCTGTTTCATTCAGAGCTTCCCTGGCCTGTCAGGACCTACACACTCTGGCCCAGGAAAGCGACCTTGCCTCATGCCCCTGGGGCGTCTTGCCCACTGGCTCCAGCCACGCTGGCCTCTGGGCACATCCCAGGCAGGCTCCCACCTTCGAGCCTTTGTCTGGGCCAGTCCCGTCCATCCCTGTGCGCCTGTGGCCTGCAGATCTCATGTTAGCAGAAAGGCCTTCTTGGTACAGTCTGTGGTCCTTGACTAACAAGATGACTAATTAGGAGGTGAGAACCGCCAAGCCCCAGAAGTGCCAGCCCTACAGCGAGACCCCTCTTTCTGCCTGAAGAATGCCCCCTCCGACGGACCCGGGGGGCCTCTCACCATCTGCAGAGGTGTTAAGAGTTACCCTTCCCCCTCTCCCCTGTTCCCCTGCCAGGTTACGGTGGGAGGAGGGGTGGGAGGTCAGTGTGCAGAAAGAACTCCTACCAAAAGGAGGGGAATGGGGAGGGGGGAAGCAGGCTCAGTGTCACCCCTCCCCTCGTAGGTCAGAGATGCTGCCTTCCCAGTGTTCCATATTCACTGTGTGCCCTCCATAACCCACTCCATTCTCCAGCAGTGTTAGTCTCCTGGCTTAGTGCTATGGGAGCAAGACCAGCGGCCCGGAGTGTCCAGAAATGTAGGTTTCAAGCCAGCTCTGCCCTAATTCCCAGTGGGGTCTTCCTTTCCCCTCCTGGTCAGTGGGGATATCTGAAGTGGTTTGTAATTCAGTCTTCCCTGTAACAGGCCTAAGGTTCTGCGGTGAGGTCAGGAGAGGTGACTAATGTGTCTCTCCATCGCCCTGATCCCAGGAACAGCCCAAGATGGCGGCCCCATCGCCCTGTTTCTGTGGGGGTGCAGGGCCTGTCCTCAACCTCCTATGGCCCCAGAAGTGAGGGCCCAGCAGCACAGCAGCTGGTCGGCCCAGAGCCCAACAGTGATTCTGCAGACCAGGCCCACGAGGTGTGCCCTCTCTCTGTCCCCTCCCCACTCTATGCCTCCCCTATGGGACAGCCTTCTGGGAAATACAGCTTCCAGGGGGTTGGACAGAAACTGCTAGTGCTTCACCTCTGGGCATAAGGCCAGCTGCCAGGCTGGCGCCTCCTGGTGAGGCCCGCAGGCATGTGCCCACTGGGCAGGCTGGGCCCAGGGCCAGGGAAACCTGGCCCAAGTGGGAGGCCTGGAGCGGAGACTGTGGGCCAACCTCTTGGCCTTCCCCTTCCTTCCTTCCTACATCTGGATAACAATCTGCAGGCTTCCCTCAGAGATGTGCCTGCATCACGACCAATGTCCCCCTTCACCCCGCTTCAGTTTCCCCAGCTGTACCTTAAGGACTTTGAGTTAAAAAATGGTCCTTCATGTTCCTTCTAGTTTCAGCATCTAAACTTGCTTGGGAGTTATAGTGGCCACGGGAGGGCCCTCTCCGAGGCGGGGAAACAGGCTCACGGAGACAAAAGCCCTTGTGTCTGGGTCCTCCGCTTTGCTAGCGGGCAGAGCCAGAAGTGAGACGGGTCTGTGTCTCCACTTTGTGAGGTCTCTGCTCTGCCCTTATAGTGTTTTCTGGACATGTTGAGCTTTCTCTGGGCCACAATGTATACGCCCTCGGACTCATGACCCAAGTAGCCAGTACCTGTTAGTACTAGCCGTGGGAGTTGTGATGTTTGGACAAGGAGACACTCTTCCAAAGATGCCGCGAAAGTCAGAAATCATAAAGAAAGTATTGATCAGGGCACCTGGGTGGCTCAGTCGGTTAAGTGTCCGACTTCCGCTCAGGTCCTGATCTCACCACTCGTGAGTTTCGAGCCCCATCACAGGCTCCGTGCTGACAGCTCAGAGCCTGGAGCCTGCTTCAGATTCTGTGTCTCCCTCTCTCTCTCTGTTCCTCCCCAACTCACACTCTGTGTCTCTTTCAAAAATAAATAAAGATTACAAAAAAAAAGGATTGATCGCTTGGATTACATTAACGATCCACACCGACTTCTATAATAGCCCCCAATTCACTGCAATCCAAAGAGAAGGCAAATACGAGAAAATATTTGCAATATATATAAAGGGATGAATATCCCCGATACACAGAGATCTGTAAGCATCACCATAATAAAAAAGACATGAATGGAGGCTTCACGAAAGAGGACATATGAATATGTAACACTATATATACACAATATGAACATTCGCATAGGAGATTCTACCCAGTCATTAAAAATGCTCCACAAAATTATGAATTAAATAAAACGAAGCTGGGGCACCTGGGGGGCTCAGTCGGCTAAGCGTCTCGCTCTTGGTTTCGGCTCAGGTCATGATCTCATGGTTCGTGAGTTCAAACCCCGAGTTGGGCTCTGCGCTGACGGTGCGGAACCTGCTTGGGATTCCCTCTCCCTCTCTCTCTGCCCCTCCCCTGCTTACACACACACTCTCTCTCTCAAAATAAATAAATAAACATTAAAATAAATAAATAAATAAATGAATAAAGCAAACCATTTCCTTCTCAGGGGACCTACGAATGCTCCTTGGATCCCCAAATTCAGCTTGAGTGGGCAGGTGGGAATGAGCTTCAGGACCAGCTGGCAGCTTAAGGCCTCTAGGTCAGGCCAGCCTGGTGCCCCGTCCTGAATGTGTGACATTCCAGAAAGAAGCTTAAAGGTGGAGTCAAGGGGAGGAGGCAGCTGTGGGTAGAGAACACCAGGAACCCCAGACATCAAAGTCAAGGGTGGTAAGTAGGAACCACAGTGGGGCTCCTATAGCTATTTGGTCTGAGTCTAACAGCAGAGAGGGTGTTCCCAAGTTAGCAAGTACCTGGTTAACAGGAGACAAGGGAGGCCTCATATTGAACTGTTTGCATTTCACCGCTTGGAGATTTTAGTCCCCTCCTGGCAAGGTCTTGCTGTTCTGTCACAGATATTTATTAAGCACCTACTATGTGTCAGGTCACTGTTCTGAATTCTGGGGATATGGCAGTGATCAAAACCAACAAGAGTCCCTTCTTTCTAGGAGTTGGAGCATCTGTGGCCTGGGCTGGAAGGATGTGGGACAGTGGAGCATTGGCAGTCCCAGGGCAGCAGTGTGGGAATCTCCTAGAAGACCCTGGAGGGTGACAGTTGAGCCATCTCAGTGGAGTCTCTGCGCCTTTGTGACAACAGGGCAAAAACTCCTTTCCAGGCTGCGCGGGGGCAGGGGTCCTATACCCATTCAAGCTACGTTTTTCTTTGTGTCATTGGGGTATACGAGGCAGAACCAACCAGGTAAGGATCCTAGGAGCTGATAACACCTGCAAGCGCACCAACTTTCAGATCCCACGCGGCCCCAGGGTATAGCATGCCTAACTTGGAAGGACACACAGAGAACACCTCGCTCTCCGTTCTACCGCTGTGAAAACTGAGACCCAGATAAGGAAAGCTTTCGTCATGATTTAGGAGCAAATAAAACAAGGCGTTTTGAAGGAGAGATGAGCTCATGCAGGTGAATGACCCATGGCCCTAGGCCTCACCTTTTTCTTTTTCCGTCCCATCCTCTTGGGGCCAGGAGTGTTTGGCCTTGTTTAACAATCTCGGGGACCAGTACCTGATATTGGTGGCTGACCAGGCATTGGTCCTGTCCAGACAGCCGGCCTGGGCACCTTGGAGTCTTGGGACTTGGCAAACAGTAGGGAGCGTCAGTGTTGCCTCGGGGGGACCATACACTGGCTCTGGGACCTAGACAGGGGAAACGGGGGTGGGGGAGGGGAGATGGCAAGGTCGGGGAGGGGGGGCAGCCTGGAACGTTCTCAGTAGTGAGACATTCTTGGAGTGGAGGTGTCCTCAGGGCTCTGAGCGGTGATCAGCTAGGTAGGGGCCAGCAGATGAAACAATCGGCTCTTAGTACCCCCAGGAAGGTAAAGACAAGGGTGGCCCTCTCTCTGCCAAGACCTGGAAAAGCTGTGAGCTTTTGTACCCCGGGGTCACCTGGGCAACACTGTGTGACGTCATAGGGCAGGGCAGAAGCCACATGGGCAGGTACAGGGGGCAGGGGAGCGAAACCCTTCTCCCCATTTTTGGCGGTGAGTCCCGCCTGCTCTCCTGCTCTCTGGCATCCAGTCCTCACCCTCCCTGCTTTTGCAACCCCAAATAGCCTATCAACCCGATTCGCCAATGGCTCTGTATGGCCAGCCCCACTGGGGAGACCCGGATGCTACCCACAGGAAGTTGCCACTTGGTTGGTAGAAACAGCTATTTCTGTTCACGAATCTGCAGCCATCCTGCCTCTTTGGGTGCCTGTAGTCTTTTCGTTTATTTAATAATAATAAACACAAAGTTCAAGAAAACGGTTCCCTCTTGGAGGCTGGGTCAGAAGATGACAGAGAGACTGGGGAAGAAGTAGATGTGTTACTGTAACGTCTCTTAGACTGGGCGGTTCTCTTAGAACACCCTAAGTTAAGGGGTGTTCATTTTATTGTTGAAAATTAAATCGTGAATAGCTAAAGGAGGGCAACAATGGCTCTAGGATATGGAGCCAATATTATGACTAATCACTTCTGAGCTCCACAAGAAATTATTACAAAGATAACAATTCTTTTTGCTGAGCACTTGCTATGTGCCTGACACGGTTCTAAGTGCTTTTCTGGGAAGTGAGATGGCAGCATGAGGAGTGACTGGCCCTTGGCCTGGGGCGAGGTCTGCTCCACAGGGAGGCCAGATAGGAACTGGGCCCCCAAACATGGTCAGGAACCCTGGTCTGGCAAAGGTGAGATCTGGGGTACTGGGTGGGGTTGAGAGGTGTCTGGGAGACTCCTGCGGCCTGCCTCATTCTTCTGTCGGCTGTTTTAGAGTCCATATTGAGGGTCCTTCCCATTTTCCTGGGTCTGGGGACCAAAGCAGTCCCATCCTGGCAACAAGAGACAGGAGCTTAAGGTTTTCTGGAGCCCTCTTCCTTCCCCCTTGACCCCCAGTCTAGAGAGAGGCAGGAAGGATGTAGCTCTCCCCAATTTAGAGACAGAAAAACTGAGGCCTCACCTACGATTAGAACTGGAAAGACCAGCCAAGGTCACCCAGATGGCTGGGGATGGAAGCTAGGAATCCCACAGCCAGTTCTCCCTTCCAGGCCTGCAGAGGGGGTGCCCCTGCCTCATGGGCCCATAATGTCCCCACCAGGCAGGTTCATGGTTTCCCACCACCTTACTGTGCCTCCTCCTTCCAGTTAGTCCCCAAGGCTGCAGCAGCAGATGGGGGTGGGGGGAAGGACCATTGCTGCCCCAGTGTCTACATGAGCTATTCACGACCCGGTTCAGCATTCTGCAGCGGGGCTGCAAGAGGCCGGCAGGGCACTTTGGGAGCAAAGTTTAAGGAGGCCAGTAAGCACTGGCTCTCAGGGCTCGAGAGTGCGCCTGCCACCACACCTCCTCAAATTTTTACCCCAGCCCCTTCCCTGCTTCACTGTGGCCCTTCGGGCTGCCCCACGTGGGCTCTGGGCTCTCACCCAGCTGCCCTACCAGCCATCTAAGTTTTGCACCCAGAGCCCTAGCCCATTGGCCTTCCTGCCTGGGAAGAAGATAAATACACTGGTTCCAGGTGGTCTGGCTCCAGAGTGCTAGTCAGCCCTGCACACTCAGCAGCCCCCAGAAGGGCCTTCCTCCCACCTCATTTGTGGGCTGGCCGCTCCCTGGGCCAAGGACCCCTGGAACACTTCTGTGCCACACTAGCCCTCCCCCCCCCCGCCCCGGAACTGCTTCCTCCTGGCCCGAGAGATGGCCATCAGCCTGGGACTGCGTGTGGCTTTCCTACTTAACACCACCATGAACCCCACCTCTCCCTCTCCCTCCCCAGCTCCTCTTCTTGCCTCATTGCCCATCCCTGGTCCTCCCCCAGCCAAGGGAAATGAGCCTGCTCCCCAAATGTCCAGGGGCCAGCCCCAAGCTTTGATGACTCAGAGAGATCCCAGTGTGAGCAGAAGCAGGTAATGAGTGATCTCACAGCTAATAGGTAACTCTCCCCGCCTCCCCCCAGGAGAGAGCGCTTGGAGCTGCCCCGTAGCCAGGCCAGGGGTTAAACACAGCCACTGGACTGGATCTGAGGCTGGCTCTTGGGTGGTCCTGCTTCTCCCCAAGGCTTTGCATTGGCCTTGCTGGGCAGCGGAAAGTCTGTGCGGACATGTGATTCACAGCTGTCCACACTCCCTCATGCTGTGTCCCAGGGCCCAGCTCCTATTGTCCCTTTAGGCCTAGATATCCCTGCAGCCAGTCTAGGGAAGGGTGTCTCCCAGAACCCACAAACTTGGCCTTCCTTTCCCCTTAGTCCTGTCCCCCACCCCTTGACGTACCCCATATTCTTCCCCTCCTCCGCTCCCCATCCCCATCACTTTCTCTGTATTTCCTTTGGTCTACTCCATTGGGCTTCTGGGAAAGACAAAGGATGGAGGATGTGGGAAGCTTAGCATGACCCTGTAGCAATGGAAGCTTATAGCTGTGTGATCTCGGTTCAAAATACTAACCCTCTCTGAGATTTGGTGTCCCTCCTTATACAGAGGGGAAATCAGGGCTGCTCTGTGGACTGAATGAGGCAATCAATGCAGGTACTGCTCTTAGCACTGATACTCAGTTGGATGTTCCAAAAATGCTTGTTCTTTTCCTTGCTGAACAAACTGGGACCTGGCAGTTTCTCCCCAGCAGAAATGGGCCAGAGAAGCAAAAAAATGTCTGTAGGGTGAAGTGTGCACACCTCCACCCAGTGCTCGAGCCTTCACACGTCCTCCCCTGCCATGGGACATTCTAGCCCCAGTCTCCCTTTTCCCAGACCCACTCTGTGCCCGGCTTCCGGGCCCCTCCCCACAACCACGCCTTTCTCCAGGCACCCCCCTCCCTAGAAAGGTCTCCTGCTTTCCTACCTAAAGTCAATCTGTCCTTCGTCCAGGAAGCATTCCTGACTCCCTTCATCCCCTGCTCTGAACAGTCCTCTTTGTCCCTGGTGACACTTGTCTGTGTCTGTGCTGCTGAGTCACCCCCCAATAGGTGATAAACCAGAGGCAGGGGTGTGGGACCTGGCCAAGTCCCTGTCCCTCCCCCAGCATTTGACAGGTGTAGACTGAGGCAGTTCTCTTAGAGGCTCTCCATTCTCCAAACGCCACAGCACGTCCCCGTAGCCGGGGTGCAGCAGGTGCTCATCTGTTGGCTGTTGAGTGGCAGACTTCAGGAGGGCTGCCTCCTGTAATCACGGTGGTGAATCCACAGCCTGTCTGGCTTTAACCTTGGCCTGGCGAGGCCCCGCCGCAAGCATCCTCGCAAGTCCCCCGGCCTGCCAGGGCCACAATTCCTCCTCTGTAAAGCAGCGAGGATGTCCTACCTGGCAGGGGGCTGGTGAGGGAGTGCTCCCTCCATCTGGACCCCTGGGGCCCCCGCTTTGCAACAGGGGACTTGGGGCGACTGTAACAGGCATGCTGTTCTTGTTGGCCCAGCAGGCACATTTATTGACTGCCTCGTGGAAAGAGCCTTCTCAGTGTTCGGTAAGCGGAGTTCTCATTGGGGGCGGCCCAGGGTCCATCTTCACGTCGTGAATCACTTTGCTAAAGATGCAATGTGGCTTGGGGGAATTTTTCTTTTGAAAAATCAATAACTCATTAACAAAGAACTAAATAAAGGGGTAAGCAGTGAAGGCCACCTGCCATTCCCTTTCCTCAGGTGGGGGCCAGACCACCAAGGCAGAGGAGGGGTTCCATGTGGGGTCCACGCAGGGTCCACTCAGGCTTGGGGCACCATAGGCTCAACCCTCGCCCTGACTTTTCCAACCCCACAAATCTAAGTCCCTCCATCTGCTTCCATAAACGCTTCAGGAGGGCCCCACCGCTCTCAGGAGAGACTGGAATTCTCTCAGGAGACCCCTGGAGGCCCCCCAGTCTCCTCATCCCAGCCTCTCCAGCCTCATGGCAATGGATCCCTGCCTCACACCCATGCTCCAGCCACACTACATGCCCCTGGTCCCCTGAAACGGGTTCTGAGCTCTCCAGCTTCCCGACCTTCACACCCACTGCTCCATCTGCCTAGACTGTTCTCCTCCCTCTGCCAGCCTGAATAATCATGAGGCTTCCTCAAGACACAAAGGGAACAACCTCTAGCAAATCTGCCCTGAAACCTTCTCCCACTGTCCCCATCGCCACCCTGGGGGCATCAGATCCACAGCCCCTAGGCCTCTCTGTGCCCAGGTGCATGACCCACTACTCTTTTCTGGGAGAGGGTCTATCTCTTCTGAGGACAGGGACTATGCCTGGAGGCCCCATCCTCAGGCTGTTGCCTGGCACAAAATAGGTGCCAGGTCGGTGCTCACTGAATGAGTGAGGGATGACATTAACATCAGATGCCTTCCTCCTCCCTGTAGTTCCCCAGAAGCCCCCCCCCCTTCAGCCTAGAATAACGGTGACTGCCCCCCAGAAAATGCTCCTTCCTCCAGGGTCCAAGCCCTCAGTGGTCTTCTCTCCTCTTTCAGGCACAAATAGTTGGGGTGTGAACCTCATAATGAAAAGCAAACAATTAACAAGCACTTGCTACATGGCAGGCCCTATTCTATACATTTTACATACATGAACTCAGTTGTCACAACTACGCATGAGATAGGTACTACTCTATTCCCCATTTTACAGATGAGAAAACAGAGGCAGAGCCTGGAGCAGAAGGGCCAAGCTTCAGACCCAGGCCACATGGCTGCAGAGACTATTTGTAATCACAGCCCTTGCCCTTACTGAGGTGCTTGTGGGAAGTCTGGGGTCGGGGAGACAGCCCGGAATACCCCAGCCGCCGCCCCCACCCCCAGGGCCTCAGGGCCTGCTCTGTGGCTGGGATGAGCCAGCAGGTCCAAGGAGCTCCAGTTACAGGAAACTGCTTATTCAGGGCCAGTGGGCTTGGATCCGTGATTCCCTCCCTCTCAGATTCTCTGCTCAGCACCGGTCCCTTGCCCACCCCGCCCACCATCTCTACCAGAGAGCACAGCCTCTGGCCCTAATCTCATTTGAGGCCATGAAATCGCATTTGCGGAGTATTAATGCAGCACGGAGCTGGCCCAGCCCTGCCTGGCTCCTGGCGGACAGGAGCCTGCAAAGCAATCTCTCGGGGAGGCGGCTCCCGGAACACCCGCCGACAAAAAGCAATTATGCTTTAAGAAGAAGATTAAAATGATGTCTCCCCACCCCCACCCCCCATGCCCATCGGAGGGCCTCAGCTCCACGTGGCCCCCACCGCCTCCCAGCTCAGCAGTGACTCAAGGGCAGGCTTCCTGCTGGGTGAGAGGCAGGGGCAGACCCCGCCCTCTATCTCCTGCGTGTGCCCCCATGGCTGGCCCCTCATCGGACCCCATGCTCCCCACCCTTTATTTCCCCCAAGTTCCCAAAGGAAACTGTGCTCTCTCAAGCCTCTGGACCTTTGCGGAAACGTTCCCTCCCCCTGGAGCGTAGCCCTCCAACCTGTGATCCGGCCAGCTGCCATTCACCTGGCATAAGGATCATAGCTAATGTTCTGTGAGTATTTAGTATCTTTAAATTCACTGCATATTCAAGTCAACAATCTTGTGGGGAGGGCGGGGGGAGGACTGTCATTCCCCATTTTACAGAGGAAGAAAGGAGGCACAGAGGGGTTAAGTCCCAGAGCAGAAGGCGGCAGAGCAGGGATTTAAGGTAGAAGTCTTTAGCCCTTCCCCCAGGGTGGCCCAGTTGCCTCCCCTCTGACATCCAATGACCACAGTGGTCTCACTGTGGTCGCTTATCTCCCCAAGAGCTCTGAGAGGCCAGGCCTGGAACAGAATCAGGACGTAACACACATTTCTTGTGCGGAAGAATCAGGCACCTCCCCGCAGCAGCAGAAGGCCTTTGGATGTATGTCCCACCCCTGCCTGCAAGGCTGGATCCCTGGTGCCTTCCAGTCTGTCTCTGTTCTGGAAGTCTTTGGAATCTCCTCTCCTCCAGGAAGGGCCTCTCGAACTGTAGTCAGGCTAGCATATGATTTAATCCTCACAATCATGCTGCAAAGTAACCATCACTCCCCCACCCCCACCCCCCACAGCCATTTCACAGAAGAGAAAACAAAGGGTCAGAGAAGTGACCTGATGAAGAACACCCAGTATGGGGCAGAACAGGGATCTGAGTCCAAGGTCCATGTTTATCCACTGCACCTTCTTGGCTGTAACTCTCTCTCACCCCTCAGGGTGGGAAACGGCTGGATTCTGTCCTGAGATTATTTATGCAACACTGTTTTCTGTGTCACCCGGCAACTCCAGTGGGCCAGGGGTTAGGGGGTGCCTGGGGACTCTGAGCCATTGACAGCCCTAAGCTCCGTTCCCGGTCCTGCTCCCCAATCACCCAGCACAATGAGCACTTGTTATTGGGGTCAACTTAAGCCTCAGTGATCTGGCTTGCCTGGACGTGGCGTGATAGGGGCCACCAGGAAGAAAACCATTCCCCCAAACTGCTGCCCCTTGATCCCATCACACCATCTAGAAAGCTCATCATAGGAGGGGTCTCCCTGGGACAGAATGCTGCAAGTCACTCCCACCTCTGTGCTGATTACTATGCCTGAAAAAACTAAACACATGGCAGGCCCCTGGATTCCAGCCTGGCTTTGCCAATGGGAAGCCTTAGGCAAGCTACGTCCTCTAGGGGCTCAGTTTCTGGCTCCAGAAAATGGACAGTATGAAAGCCTCCTGCCACCTCCCAAGACCCATATGAAGCTTCAGTGGGCTTTCGCAGGTTCCAACTTTGCAAGCCTGGCTCAGAGCAGCCTGGGAAAACAGGTGATAGCAGAGGGTTTGGGGCTCGGAGGCAGCACCTGCCCTCCATTCCCTTGGCATCCCCGCAACTCCCCATCCCATGAACACGCTCTCCCACTTCATCCCTTATCCCCGCTTGCTGTTCCTGCACACACCTCCATGTTCCTGCTTCCACACCTTTGCACACACTGTCCTCGCCACTTGAAAACCACAGTCCTCAATCTCTCTTGGAACCCCACCCATTCTTGAAGGCAGAGATCAGGTGTTCCTCTGACATCTGTGAGGTGGGTTTTAATGAACCAATTTCCCACCCTTTTCCTCACCTGACCCCACAACCTTGCCATCAGTAGGCACTGCTCTGCCCATTGTACAGATGAGGAACTTGAGGCCCAGTTAAGTCAAATGATTGGCTCCAAGCTACACAGCTCTAACGCAAGTGAGAAATAGGGTCCTCTGCCTCCCGGCCAGAACTGGTTTTCCTACAGCAGACCGAGTACTTGATGACCACCCGGTCATGCCCGTCACTTCCTCTCCAGGTCCCAGCAGCCCCTGCAGTCAGCTTGGAGAGTCATTGTCCTCCAACTCCTCCTATTGCCTCTCCCTACCCAGCCTGGCAGCTCCCCGGGGCTGGGGGGATACAATGACCTTGGTTACTGCTGGGGGAATGGATGGCCAGACAGATGGATGGATGGGCAGGTGGATGGACGGATGGATGAACACCCTGGGCTCAGGGAGGTTGGACCACTGGACTCCAGATCCAGATGGAGGAGGGATATCTCATTCTCCATCTCTTGGGGGAAGGAGTGGGGCCCTGTTAGCCTCAGTTGCTCCTGAGCCCAGGACCTCTGCAGAACCAGCCCGAGCCCAGGCTGGGGTGTCTCAGTTGATTCCCAACAGGCCCAGGTCAGGCTGGCTGGATGCTGTCAGTGTTCCTTCCCTGCTGCCCTCCTGCCTCCACTGTTTTATTAAAGATCAGTTCTTAAAGATTGGTTTCACATGGAGTTTTAATTTCACCTCATACATCACGCATGCCATGTCCCCAAGTCTCTTTCTCCTCTGGTAGAGGCTGCACTGGGTGGGGAGTGGGGGGGGGTTTCTGTACAGAGATAAAGCCAGGAGGGTCCCAAGGAGGTACAGATCTGTGTGTGGGACGGCGTATGACCTATGTGCGTCTATCAGTGAATTGGTGTGAATCTCTATTTGTGATGGGGAGGCTCTCTGCCTGTCCAGGATGAGAGGCGGGGGCCGTGTGTGTACCCACACATCCACGAGGGTGGCTGCGCGCAGGAGTGTCTGCTGGGGGCACATCCACCTTCCAGGGGTATCAGTGAAGGAGCAAAGAGGAAGACGACCACAAAACGCCAGGTAACTGGATCCTCCTGCCCCTCCCCCCTCCGTCTTTCACTGTGAAGGTAATTTCTGGAGATGAGGGCCACCATGGTTCCCTCCCTTGGAGTGGCTGGAGAAGGACATAGGAGGCAGGCACCCCCCCCTTCTGCTCCATATCCCCTACACACACACACACACACACACACACTCACACAGGCTCCAGAAGGTGTGAGTCAGCAGTCGCCCCTGGCTGGAGTAGGGGGAGGTGGAGATGGGGGGAGGGCAGCCGGGCCATCTGGCTTGCTCAGTGACAACAATCTGCTAACGGAGCTTCTTCCTAGACTAGCACCCAGGCTGGGCCAGCCTTCTCCACTCCAAAACCTGGTACCCCGGTCCCAGAGGGTGGGGCTCACAAGGTCCCGTCACCCCTCCTCTGGGAGGCTGGCTAGGCAAAGAGAAGCAACCCTAATTTCTAGATGCAGACACTGAGGCCCAGACCCATCAGTTTTGCTCAATATAGACATCTTAACTCATTACTAGAACAGCAAGCATTTATTCAATGCCTCCGGCAGGACAGATATAAGGTGGCTCGTGTGCCTTCCCAGCAGTAGAGGACATGGGAATTGCTCTCCTCCATTTCACAGATGTGGAAATGGAGGCTGAGGGAAGTTATGTAATCTGCACAAGGCCACACAGATCCTGAATAAATGCTAGGCATGGATCCGAACCCACGTCCATCTGGCCCCAGTACACCTGCGTCTCACTGTAAGCTGCCTGAACCCCAAACCTACTGTATCCCCTATCCTGTGAGCTCCAGGCACCGACTCTGATAGGACCTCACAGGCATATAGAGGTGACTTGGAAATCAGGCAGGGCAGGACTGAAGGACAGGCTTGGCAAGGACAAAAACATGGGACTCCCCAACTTATGCACGTTCAGGTCTTATCCGCTATGTCCAGGGACCCTCTGAGGTTTCCTTGAGAGGACTCTGGGGGAGAAAGTCAGTGCCACTGTAGAGGAAGAGGGGACATCAGGTGGCCTGCAGGGCAATTGTGATACATTTAGTTGATGGCCTTTCTCTTCCTAAGGGGGCTGGTCATGTCTTGTCCCTGGGCCTGCACGGGCCAGCCCTGATTCTCCTGCCAACCGCAGCCCTCCCTCTGGATGATGGGCCCGCACCCCTCCCAGTGTGGGTGACAGCGCTCTCCTGGAACGCCTTGACAGTGCCTTTGTTCCTCTGAAATAAAAGAAAATCGAGCTACAAAGGGAAACCTCAGGTAGCTTTTAACGGGGGCTCAGCTGCCTGAGGCACAGTGTGTTTAAGCTGGAGGCAGTTGTCACAAGAGCAGAAGGGGGAGCTGCCTCCAGTCACCCTCCGGCCCCCCGCCACTTCCCCCATGATCAAGTTTACTCAAGGAAAAGGCTCTTCCAAATAGCGGCAAAGGAGGAAATCAATGAAAATTGATAGAGAAATGTAAAGCAGCTGTCCATTGTGCATGCGTGTGCATGTGTATGTGTGTGTGTGTGTGTGTGCATGCACGTGCAGCTGAAGCGTGCTGCCTGGACCCAGGCTGACCTGCTTAGGCCAGGAAGGCCAGAGGCTGGGAGTCACTCCAGTCATGCTGCCAGGGGGGTGCTGGTGGCTGGGGGAGGGGCAGCAGCGAAGTCTCACTCGAGTTAAGAGTGAGATTAATATATTCAATCTGCTCGGGGTAATTGAGGGAACAATCGGAGTGTTTTCTAAAGCCCATAAAACTGCCTCATTTGCAAGGAGGCGCTGACCTGCTCCAATCCTCTGTATTTGCTGGAGCTCAGGAAGGGAGGAGGAGGGGCGACAGTATAGTCCTTATTCCTTGGGGACAGTAGCCTGGGAGGGGGCCAGCAGGCCGGCTCTAACCTGTTCTCACCTTTCCCACCTCCCCCCCTTAGTAGCATCCCAAGCACTGCCTTCTGGAGCCTCTGTTTCCCCACCTGTGAAATGGGCCATGGGCGTCCTCCTCCAACAGAGAGTGGGAGGGAGTGGCAGAACGGGAGGCTTCTCTAGATGAGGCAAGCTGGCAGGGACACCAGAGGTCTGGCACTGGGGTGAAGGGGTGTGAGCAAAGAGGTGCCCAGCTCCCCCAGCCGGCCCAGCTCCCCACCCCCACCCTGAGATGAAACAGGCAGTAAAGTTAATGAAATCCACATTGTGTGCCTTTCTCCGCTTGAACCATTCCAGTCTCCAGGGCAATAGAAACAGCGTATGCAATAGCGAGCAATAAAAGGCACAATGAATTTAAAAGAGTGAAGAGGGGAGGAGAGTGTAGACGTGAAGTGCACCGGGCTGGGCCCGGAGGCAGGAAGGCCAGGAGAACTGGGTGGGGGGGCCAGGAGGGCCGGAGCTCCAGCCCGAATGGGACCAGAGGGGGTGAGGGAGGGGACAAGGGAAAGGTACTGGGGCGAGGGATAGGGAGTGAGGAAACAAAGGGAGAATGACGGGGCCAGAAGTTTAGGGACCGAGGGCAGAGGGGACGCTCAGGGCTGGCCACCGCCAGCTCCGTTCCTCTCCACTTCTCCTTAATGAAAGCCCCCAGCCTGTCGGTGCCAAAGCCACACTCAGAAGCCAGAGGCTTAGAGCCAGGTGCTCAGCATTTGGTGATTGCTTTATTAGCTTTTTCTTCTTTTTTTTTTCTCCCTCCGGGACAAAAAGAAAAAAAAAGGTGTTTTAAATGGAAAGAATAAGAAAAAAAAAAGACCCTTGAAAGCATCATTTAAAAGGCTCCTGGGGAACGGAATCGTTTCCATGAAACAAAACTGCGATTGTTTGGAAGAGGTAAATGCCGAGATGGAGGTGGGGAGGGAGCCCCCACACCCTCCCCTCCCCCAGCTCCTGCTCCAGTGGGAGGATGCTCGCTCACTCGCTCGCTTGCTCAGAGAGTGAGGGAGCCCCCATCATGGCTCCCACAGTTACATGCAAGGAAATTTTCAAGTTCATGTTTCCAGAAATTTCATCACTGGGAATTTCCAGCCCAAGGTCTTGCTCTTAAACAGCTCTGCCTGTGGGAATTTGTCCTTAAACCTTCAGGGTCTCTTAGAGAGGTCCAGGGAGGTGCCAGAAGTCATGTGGCTCCTGAGAACCCTGTGGCTCCAGGCCCGAGGCTGTGGTGTCCTCCCCCTTGCCCTCCAACCTCCCAGGAAGGAATAGAGCCAGAGTAACCCCAGCCAGCCCAGCAGCCAGACTGTGGCCTGCACCTCTCTGCTCCCCTCACCCTCAGGGATGCTCTCTGCCCAGCACTTGACAGGTCGCCCTCATTCAGGTCAGATAAACTCCCTCTTACTCTGGGGGAAGGAGAGCCGTGGGGGTGCTGGGGTAGCACAGCCATGTGGCCTTAAACCTGCCAAGAGGATAAGGAGGTAACATCAGGGGACAGGATGGGTCTGGTGGAGCTCTGCCCGGAAAGGAAGCCACTAAACACCTAAACACTCCATGCAGCTGGTGGCAGGAAACCTGGAGCTGGCTCCCTCCCACGCATGAGAAACTTCGCTCTGTAGCCCCTGCCTGTGCACCCTAGCCCCCCGTCCTGGGGGCCAACCGAGTGACCACCATCCTGGAGTTTGACTGTACCTGCCAGAAACAGCCACGGGGGATCTGCTCTTGATCACCAACCAACCTCTGCCCCCCAACACACACGCAGGAGGAAACTTGAGGCCTAGAGAAGGGAAGGTGTTCCCCGTCTGTATAATGTGAGTCTGGGGGCATCGATTTCTCCAGTGGAGTCTCTGGGATTCAGGAAATGCTATGACTAGCCCTGGTGTGTCATTTTATGGCTACGGATCCTGTGGGCCATGGCTGTGGGACACAATGGTTCAGAGTCAAAGTCAGTCACTGAAGCTCACTCAGAGCCCTGTCTTCCTGCTGCCTACAACAGTCTCGATCATTGCTTTTCTAACCCCCTTGCCCTCGGCCCATGATGCCACACTTGAGCCCCATGACCATGATCAGCTCTGGTCTAAACACGGACACACAGGGCGCCTGGGTGGCTCAGTCGGTTAAGCATCCGATTCTTGATTTTGGCTCAAGTCATGATCTCATGGTTCATGAGTTCAAGTCCAGCATGGGCTCTGCACTGGCAGCACGGAGCCTGCTTGGGATTCTCTCTCCCTCTCTCTCTCTCTCTCTCTCTGCCCCTCTTCTGCTTGTTCTCTCTCTCAAAATAAATAAACATTAAAAAAAAAAAAACCTGACACACAAGTTGAACAATTTGTGAGCTCACAACACAGTTGTAAATGGAATAGATTCATTGGTTCACATGCCTAAGGAATATAGGACTGAAGATAGTCCGGAAGGAACAAAATCCATGCAGAACAGTCTTCCTGGAGGAGGTGACCTTGAGTCTACCCCTTTGTACCTGCAGCCCAGAAATCTATTCCTGGCTCCTGAACTGCATGCAATGAATGCCGTCTCCTCTCTCCAACCTTCTGGATCATTGTCACCCTACCCCCACCTTCAGATGTCTTTCTCCTCTTCAGTTGAGAGCCAAGGAGAGCTGGGTGAAATCCTTCCCTCCTGGGGCCCATTTTCTCCATCTGCACACAGGGGAAGGAGGATGGTTTCAAGGGTCCCTGTGGCTTTAGGCCACATGCACTTCCCCCGGGGAGCTGGCCACAGGCATGTAGCCCCAGCCCCAGTGTTGAGCCTCTAAGTCCCAGCTCCAGAAAGGTACCCACCTTCCTCAAGCTGATCTGCTGGATGAGTTCACCTGAGCTGAAAGAAGGCAGAGCCTCTATACTCTGAAGGACCCCGCTGCATTATCTGTCCCCTACCAGTTTCCTGGCCCTGTTGTCGCGGTTGTGATTGCTGACCCCCGAGGAGGGAAGCTATTTTCCTCTCCCTTGAAAGCCATTTTCTTGTCTTGGTGGAAGCAGACATCTGACACTTTAAGAGGGAGAATGGCAGGGAGATGATGGCATTAAATAACAGAAATTAGAGCTGCCGAGGACGGCTCAGCCACCCCGAGGCCCCCCTTCCCTGTGGCAGCCGCCCTGCCACATGCATTCAGGGCTGTAGCCTGCAAGCTGTCTGCGAGGCCCTGCCTCGGTCGCGGGGAGCAGGGGACTGCTTCTAGATGAGTTCTGAGTCTCTCGTGTGTGTGTGTGTGTGTGTGTGTGTGTGTGTGTAGTCCTGTGACAAATAGGACAGAGGGGCCAGGGCCCCAAAGTCAGTCTTGCTTGCAGTCTGAGAGAGCGGAATATCATGGAGGAACCCAGGGAGCTCAAGCACCCAGGGCATCCCAGCCCCTAGCACACAGCCCTGGGGCATACAGTAGGTGGCGAAAAGTATCTGTTGATATTTTTTTTAAGTATTTGTTAATTGACTGATGAATGAATGACTGAACAGAGGCCAAAGTGGTCCACATAACAGGTTGAGACCTGGCAAGAGAAACTGGCCCCTGGGTTCCTTCCAATCTTCCTGGCACATGCCATCAGGTCACACTGTGTCTTTCTCCCGCACCAACTTTCTCCCCCTTCACCTCCTGAATTGAGTACCCACCTAGCTCTTTGGCCACCGAACCCTGATTCCCTCCACTTTCCCTGGCACATCAGCCCACCCCGAGCCTTTTCAGCCCACCCCCTGGGTTCCGCTTCAGCTCCAGACCAACGCACGGCCTGGGAGAGGAAAAGCCGGCCACCTTTGGCTCCAGCTCAGCTCAGTCTCCTGCTGGCACCTAAACCCTTTCCTTCTCCCCAGCCAGCTTCTTCTAGTCTCTCCTCCTGGAATACCTTCCCCAAAGCCCAGAATTGACAGCCTGAGATCTTACCCACCGTAGTATAGGGTCTGACAGAGTCAGCGCTTAAAAATCTTTGATGGATGAATGAACGTGTAAAAGAGTGATGAACGAACACATGAAAGACTCATCTCCAATAACATCTCTTCTGAGGCGCCAAAACCTGACCTGCACATTCCCTCACCAGAGTGCCCCTTCTAGCACACGCCCTCCAGGACTACATGATGCCCACACTGTGCCCACTGTCTTTAAGCTGGGTGGCACCGTGAGCTCCAGGACTGAGCTAGCTTTGGATCCCATGCACAACTGTACACTAAGTTCCCCAGGAAATGTTGTTGGTATTAAATGGAATCAAGCATCCTTGCGGATGATCCTCAGTTTCTCCACCTATGATATGGGCTGCTACTTGCTCTATCAGCTTCCACCTATAATCGCTTTGAGGCCCACGAGACACACTGCCTCTGCGGCACACAACGGTACTGGGACACCCTCCTTCAGCTTGGACAAGGACCAGACTCTCTTACTTGGGTCTAAGGCCGCCACAATCCTGGCTCAGGGCTGGGTCCTTCCTGGCCGTGGTGGGCACTGGAGGGGCCTGAAGGGGGACACCCACAGACTTCTGTCTCCTGGTCACTTTGGGCATCCCTCAAGACCTGGTGACAACGTGTGAGACTGAGTTTGGGGACTGAAGGCTCTCGGGAGACACTCACCCACTGGGCAAAAGACACCCCACCCCGTAGTGTCCCCGCTCTGTGTGGGCGTTGCTCTATTTTTCTGTCGCCCCCTTCAGACTGGGATTCCCTGCCCCCATTCTCAGACTGCGTGTTCTCCGGAACTGAAGGAGGCCACCCTGGAAAGTTCTGGTGCTCTGCTCGGGACTGGGGTCATCCAGGCTTCTCAGAGGCTCTGGGTCTTCTCACTGGGGAAGCACTGAAGCCAGAACAGGAGCGGGGTCCCAGGGAACACCCACCTGCAGCCCGGGCAGCTGGGGCTCTGGGCGTGAAGACATGGGGCCTGGCTGGCCGGCCCCTGGAGGGCAGTTTGGGACTGGAGGCTGAGGGCCCCGGTGCTGGCGGAAGGCCACGCTGTAGGTCAGGCCCCCGCAGTGGCGGGCCATGGGGCCTGCGCTGGCGCACAGCGGGGCCGGGGGGCGGGCAGCAGGGGCGGTACAGGACCTCGTGCTCTCATGCCCACAAGTTCACTCCGGGCAGATCCGGAACCGGAAGACCGGGCAGATGGCCCCGCCCAGCCTCTGGGCGGTGCGTCCCGAGGCCCCGCCCAGCCGCAGAGCCTCCACCTGCAAGCGCGTTGTGCTGCCGGTTGTTCTTGAAGAACCCCGGGCGGCGGGGTAAGGTGTTGAGTGGGGGACACACGGGCTCGGGGACGGTGTCTGCGGCCTCCCTGCCTCCCCCGGCGGGTGCAGATGACCAGCAGGGCCCTCAGGAAACCTGGGCTGACTGCCCTTTGGCTGGAAGCTTGGCTAAGATTTCCCTGCAGTTGACACCTCTCGGGCTCCTCGCTTTACCGATGTGGGGATGGGACGGCTCTTACTCGGCTAGATGGTCCTGTATATGGCCACGTGGAGGGAAGAGTGCAACCTGTCCTTGATCTTTGGCCACCCGAAGGCCTGCGACGTGGTTTCCCTGTTCCCTCGCATCCCTCCTCCTCTAGGAAGCCTGCCTAGATGGCCTCACAGTCTAGGTGTGAATCTTCTGCTCCTTCCAGATCACTTAACTATTCTCTAAGATTCCTGCCTCCCTACCTAATCTGGAAGCTTCCTGAAGGCCAGACCCGGGTCTGCACCTCCCTGCCTGTCCACCCCATGCCCACAGTCTAGTGGTGCTCAGGCTGGGCACTCAGTGTGATATCCGGCAGGACTCTGCCCAAACCTGCTGTGTACTCAGCTCTTGTAAATTTACAAAGCCACTCCTCATGTGTCCTTTATTTTTTACTCACCCAAAACCGTGTGATCAGCATCGTGTCTCCGTGTCACCCTGAAGGAGGCAGGGGCTCACTGAGGACCAGCATTTGCCCAAGATCACACAGGCCAAGCTTTGGGATCCAGTCTAGAGTTCTGACTCTGCCCCTCTCAGTATCCCTTAGGCTCCCTGGGGTCCCTGATAGGGGCTGAGGCAGGAGTTACAGGATCCTTCTCTCCCCCCTGCCACCACCCCTTACTTCATACCTTTAGACAAAGTAAAGACAAAGTAAAGACAAAGACTTGTTCCTGGTGAGGGCGAGGCTCTGGCCAGGATCCTGCTGCTCAATGACATAGGTGGCACCAGAGCAGGTAGGGAGGGGGTCTCCATCATTTACCTGCAAGTGTACCCCAGCCCCAGAGCCGGCCTGCAGGGGTTCTCAGCTGTCAGCTGCAGGGCATATCTGCCCTCCTTGATAAACCCCACCCTCAAGACTTTGAACTCCAGTGCCTTCTCCTCAGCCTTCAGCCTCTGGTATTGCAGGAGTGCAGGAACCCTGAATGAAAGCCATGGTCTTGCCAGGACTGACCCCAAGCTGACCCCTCACTCCCACAGCCCCAGCCTGGGCCCCGTATGAAAGCCTGTACACTGGGCTCTCTGGGCTCTACCTCACCCTCTGTTTGAGGAGAAACCAGGTAATAAGCCAGGAAGCTGGGCCTGTCCTGGGGAACAAAGGCTGCCATTGATCCCTCCCTTTTAGCATTTGTTCATTCAACAACTATTTACTGAGCACCTAACGTGTGCCAGGCACTATTTTAGACATTTGGAATACAGCAGTGAACCAAATGAAGGTTCCTGCCTTCCTGAAGCTTCTTTTCTAGTGAGGGAGGGAGGTTGGGACAGATAAAAATAGACACTAAACATAGAAAATCAGTAAATTATAACATATGCTAGAAGATAAGTTCTATGGAAAAATTAGCACAGGGTCAGGGATGAGGAGTTCTGGTGTGGAGAGCACAGGGTAAGGGGTAATCAGGACTCCCCCTTGCCCGGCGAGCCTGTCTCCACATGTCTATTCATTCCCAGGAGTTGAGTTGGGTGGGTGAGGGGGTCTCCAGGGAGAAGGGACAGCATTTGTTCTCTGGGAGCATGGCCTCAGCACCCGCTTCTGGAACCAGTTTCCCGTCACAATCCAAACTCACAATACGGGGCACAGCTTCACTTTATAGACAGTCCAGAGCTTCTCACACCAAAGAGTTGTCAAGCTGGAACCAATCCTTCCCGATGCTGATAGCCAAAGAGCAAACGGAAGTGCTGAACGCTCCTCGGTAAGAATGATCTCTCTACTGTCACCAACCACCACCATTACCATCTCTGCCCTCACCATCACCAACATCACCATCACTACCATCACCACCATGACCACCATCTTCACCTCCAATATCGTCGTCATCGTCATCATCATCATCCTCATCATCCATGATACTCTCCATTGAGCAGCAGGCACTCTGCGTGGCTCTGTGACGTAGATAGAATCATCCCCATTTTACAAATGGAGAATCTGAGGCAGAGAGAATCTCAGATTACATAGCTACTAAGAAGCTCAGCTGAGAACTGTATACCTACACTGTCCCCTACTAACACGTCCTGGGACTGGCTCAAAGATTGAAATTCATACTATCAGGGGCCTCTCTATCCCAGAACTGGGGAAGTCCAGAAAGCACATTTAGGGGTAGCATAGATTTCATTCGTGAGTTCATTGGAAGTCACCTTGACTGGAATGCGTTATTTTCATAAAGTAGGAGATAACCAGTCTAAAGATGGTATTGGCCAGCCCCACTAAGGGTCCCAATGGATGTGGTTGGCTTCCTCTGCAATGATTAAAATTCAGTTTTCTTCAGGTCCCCCAAGGAGAAACGGAGGTGAAGAGGGTTTAAGAAGAGTAGAGTTCTAGTCACCCAACCTGCACATGAACTTGAGCAGATCCCTTTCCCTCTCTGGGTGTCAGGGCCCCATGTTTAGCATAAGTGTGAGTTGGGTGGTAAGTCTTCCCACAGCTGTGGTGGTCTGAGACTCTGTAAGTTGTATGGGGACAGGCCATTTAGGGAAGAGAGTGGGTGGCCGAGGCCACCTGGAAACCTTTGCCTCCACAGCTGGGCCTGACCAACCAGCCTGGGTCCAGAGGCCATGGTTTGCCCCTGCTCAGTCTAAAGTCTTGGACATTCGGTGATTCATTTGAAGCAGCTCTCTTCCCTTATATGTTTGAAGTGACCCCAAGAGATGTTACAAGATGGGAGTCACTCCCTTCTGCCCCGGGGCCAACCTCTGTGCCCTGCCCCCAGCCCCATACCCCTGCAAGCAGGCCCTGTGCACACACTGTTCTTCTTAGTCCTTCTACCCTGAGCCACGCAGCACTTCGCTTTGCCGCTCTCCTCTCTTCTTTCCCTCCCTCCAACTTTCTGTAAAAGGTCTGAGGTGGCCATGTTGGTCTCAGCATGACTTAAGGGCCCTCTACCCCTCCCCTTCCAGGCCCCTCCCCTTCCCAACTCAGTCCCTGGGGAAAGGCTTTTTTTTTTTTTTTTTTGGTGTGGGTGTGTATATAGTTAC
This sequence comes from Cryptoprocta ferox, assembly GCA_028646485.1. Classification (NCBI taxonomy): domain Eukaryota; kingdom Metazoa; phylum Chordata; class Mammalia; order Carnivora; family Eupleridae; genus Cryptoprocta; species Cryptoprocta ferox. The sequence continues at coordinate 108,460,219 of CM053560.1, read as the reverse complement.
CTTTTAAAATTGTAGTAAAATATACGTAAAATTTACCATTTTAATCATTTCTAAGTGTGCAGTTCAGTAGTGTTAAGTACATTCACATTATTGTGCAACCAAACTCCAGAATTCTCATCTTATAAAACTGAAACTCTATAACCATTAAACAACAACTCCCCATTCCTCCCTCCCCCCAGCTCCTGGCAACCACCGTTCTACTTTCTGTGTCTACGAATGTGGCTACTCCAGGCACCTCGCAGAAGCCGAATCACACAGCGTTTGTCCTTTTGGGACTGGCTTATTTCACTTAGCAGAAGGTCCTGGGGAGGCTCACTTTTGCCCCAGGCCAGTCCTGCCCTGACTCCCCTCCCTGCCTTTGCCGGTGCTATTTCCTCTGCCCCAAATGCCCAGCCACACCTGGTGTCACCCTAGGTGTCCTGCAGACTGGCGAAAAGCCTCTTCCTCTGGAACCGAGTCAGTGATTCCCTCCACTGCCCCACTCTGCACCTTCCTCTTCCGGCTCAAGTGGTGACTTTTGCCACACTCGACTGAATATTCCTTCAGGGATCATGTCTGTGTGTCCAGGCCAGGGCTGAGCAAGGGATAGGTACCTGGGGGACCATTAAAGCATTACTGAATGAATGAATGAATGAATGAATTAGTGAATGAGTGAATGAATGAATGAAAGGATAAACGAATCAATGGCCAAACCTGACCCAGCTTTTGCTTACACAGAAAATAATACGAAGTAGTTCCTTTGGCTACTTTATCTGGATTCCATCTGTGAGAAGTGAAGACCATTTTGGGATTTTGACTCACCCATGGACGCAGAGATGCATCCTGATGCCTCACTGGGCAGCCTGGTGCCCAGGAGGGAGGGCAGGGAGTAAGAGGCAGGGCGGGAGGTAATGAGTCCTAATGGTCAAGCTTCTCTGGGCCTGGCCTCCGTTCCACAGAGAAAGTCTGGAAACCTCAGTGAATTTTAGCAGGTCAGGGCTAGATAGCACTCCCATTTTATGGATGGAAAAACTGAGCCCAGGGTAGCAGACCATTACCAGATCCCTGCTCCCTTCTCAGGATTCTCTCTGCTCCTCCCTGCTGCCCCCCTGATTCAGCCTTCTGTGGTTTTCAAAAGATTTAAGCAGCGGGCAGAGGCCTGGCTCCCACAGGAGTCAGGAAGGGCAGGCTGTGGGTGAGGAGGAGAGGCAGCAGAGCTTACTTCCAAACTGCCCTCCTTGGCCCAGCATGAAAGGCCTAATGGAGCCCCCCAGCCTTCTTTCTTCCCCGGAAGAATGGCCGCTCAGAGGCCACTGGCTTTGTCTGTAAGAGCTTGGCCTGTAATTAGCCCACCCCAGAGGGCCCCTTCCTGCTTCCCACAATGGCTCCTTTCATCCTCCCTTGTTGACACCCCTTCATGGCTCCTGTGAGCCCTCCGACCTCCATCTCCATCCCCAAGGAGCTACCTCCAGCTCCCCCCGCCCCCCTGACTCCTGGTCTCTGCTCAGAGCTGAATCCTCCCAGTGGGAACATCTGTGAGTTCCTAGACCTTCCCAATAGTGCTGGCACAATTATCCCCTTCGACAGATGGGGAAACAGAGGCTCAGAGAGACCAGGTAGGGGAGTGGAGGGACAGACCTGGACCTCAGGCCTCCGGATTCCCAGGCCAGTATGGTCATGAGGTCATCGCTGCTCCACCCTGGGATTTCGGCACCCAGCCTCCCTCCAGCGGCCTCTCCCCCGAGCCCTCTGAGTGGAACAGTCCCTACACCCCACTCGGTTCCAGTCCACAGCGCCAGAAGCTGCAGGGTGACAGAATCTGGAACTCACACAGGTAGTGAAACAGGGCAGCCAGTCCCTCTCCATTGCACAGGTGGGAAAACAGCCCCAGAGCAGCAAAGAGCTTGTCTTGTGGTCACTCAGTAGCTGGTAAAGGCAAAATAAGAAGTCCAGTCTCTTCCCTCCGCTGATTGTGGGGATCAGGGCTGTGGTCTGGCTACCGTGAAACTCTCCCCTCTGAGTGGTAAGTCTGATCCGGTCCCCACGCCTTCAGCACCATCAGGCTGCATGTCCTTCCCTCTCCCCGCCGCCCCCCGCCGCTGGCCCCCTGCTCCAGCTCTGGCACGGAGCACTGAGAGGAGAGCCTTGGGTCATCTCTGCACCCTCTAGTCTGGCCTTCAGCTGAGCAGGAGTAGGGGCTGCACCCATGACCCCTGGGCTCACCTGACAGCCCGTCTCTGCCAGCCTTGGCTCGGAAGGGATAAAGTTCCTGAGGTAGCAGGAAGGAGAGGATGCTAGTCTCTCTTGCTGCAGCATGGACAGACCGACCTTTGCCCTTCCATGTGCCTACTTGCAAAGCTGTTCTACGGGCCCCGAGGACTCAAACTCCTGAGCCGGCGTCTGGCCTGCTTGGGGGTCCTACAGACTCTGGGGGTTCGGAGACCAGCGCCAGTCCTCCCCCGGCCCTGGAGACAGATGGGGCAGGTAAGCAGGGAGGGAGAGACGGAGCTGGCAGGGGCGGCGCCAGGCTAGCTCACGACAGGGCCCAAGGGAGGGTGCCGCCTTCGGGAGGAGAGACAGACTTCACAGTCAGATGTAGAGGCAGGGAGACAGAGGAAAATGAAACAAAGAGCAGGAAAAAGGAATAGAAAAGGGAAAGACAGAGTAGAGAGAGACACAGAGACTGACAGAGTGAGGCAGAGACAGAGAGTGAGAAGGAGAGAGAAAGATGGCAGACTGACAGACTGAGTCAGAGTGAGGGTGGGAGAGAGAGACAATAACGGGTGGAAAGAGTGACTGATGGCGGGGGAGGGGGCGGGGGGGGGACAGACAGACAACAAAAGGACAGGGAGATAGAGAGAAAGGAGCCAAATAGGAGATACTGACAGAGAGACCCACCCGTAGGCACCAGTGGGCAGAGGGTCTGTGTTCTCATCAGACACAATGCTGAGAGGTGTGTCTCAGGCCAGCCACTTAACCGACTCTGGGGGCCTTTGCCCAGCCCCAGGGATTGGGTCCCAGATTGGGTCCCCCAGTCGCAGAAGGGAGCAGAGTCCAAGCTCTGGAAAGGGAGGTTTCTGGGCAAAGAGCGGAGAGCTCTGTATGTGCATGGGGGTGTCGGGGGAGAGAGAGGATTTTCAGCAAAACTTCTCCTAGCTCGGTCACTGCCCTGGCACATCATGTGGCCTCTCTGGGCCTCAGTTTCCTCTGGATGTGATGGTGAATATGGGTAGAGCAGGAGTCTCTGAGCTCTCCTCCAGCCCTAAGATCTGGCCTTAGCTCAGGCTCTTTCTTTACAGCTAATTTACTGCTCTATCCTACTTAACTCATGACCTCCACCTCATAGCCCAAGATGGTGGCTTGAGATCCAGCCATCACACCTGCATTTCAGCCAGCTGGAAGGACGAAGAGGTAAAGAAAACATCTCTCTTTTAAAGAACATCTCCTTTTGGAAGTTATGATCAACACTTCTTTTTCTATCTCATTGGCCCATATTTAGTCTCAGGTCTGCGTCTAAGCTTCAAGACTAGGCAGGACTAGGCTGGGGACAGAATCCGCTTCACACAGCTCAATGACGCCTTCACAGCTCCCCTCTCACAGCAGGCTTCAATACAGCCTTACAATGTTTTCCTTTTGCTTACTAGGTAGGTAGGTAGGTAGATCAATCGATCGATAGATCGACAGATAGATTTCAACCAAGCGAAAATCCCCCTTCGTTTTCCCAAACTCTTCCCTCACCCAAGTGTGACCCCTGTGAACAGCGTACTGTGTGTCTGGCAGATTCATTTTCTAATGTGTTTACATACACATGTGCACATGCCTAGTTTAAAGGAACATAGAATGGGCCTGTGATTTCTGTATAGCTCAGCAACTTGCATTCATGATTATCATACTCAGCACTATGTCTTGGAGGTCCTGTCATGCTAGTCCTCACTCTGTGACAGCACAATAGCACCTTCCTGTACCGACTTATCAAAGCTCATCGGAGGATCTTGAGCTTGTCGCCAAGCTGTGCATCATGAACCGCCTTGGGCATATGTACTTGAGGACAGATTCCTGAAAACGGGCCAGAAGTTAATTCTGTGTTGTAGGTTTACCCCCTTTCTATGTAAAATCTCTTCTCGCTGTTGTGCTCCCTGTCTGGGGTCTTCACCATCATGGAAGCCAATCTCACATCCTCAAGCCTGTGTTCCTTAGGGCTGCCCCACCCTTCTAGTGACTGTACCCCCTTCTCCTTCAAGGAGGAGGAGGGTGCCTCCCCAGCTACCTCTCTCCTGGGAATTTAGGGCTCTGCTTCCGGTCGCCATCTTTTTCCCTTCCCTCCCCTCCCTGCCTGCCACAGCACCACGTGTTAGCATCGTCTGAGCCTCCTTCATCTTCCCCAGTTCTGTTTGCCCCTCCAGGGCACCCCCTCTAGGAGGGGGAGGGGAGAGCATGGTGAGCATGAGCCCACCCCCAGCAGACAGAGATCCCACCTGACTGTCCCTGAACCCTTGGGGGTTGCGGGAGTGTGCTTGGGAGGAACAGCAAGCCTTCTTCTGGAGACTGGTCCATGGGGATTTGAGGGGATTGCACCTGAAATTCAAATGGATCATACTTGAAGTTCCAGCCCCAAAGTCCCATGAAAGTGCGACAAAGTCCCCCTTCCCATGGTCAGGGCCCTCAGCACAGCTGGGCAGCAGCGGGAGGCTGATCTGGTTATTAAAAGCTTAGCTGGTGGTTCCCCTCTGGCGTGCAGCAATTCATCAGGCGATGGCCTCCCGGGAGTGATGGATGGTGACAAATGAGCGTAGGTAGGGGGTTCCTGAGCCCGTCCAGGGCCACAGCTGGGGAAACTCAGCCATCAAAGCCCTGTGCAGGCTTCTCCACCAGAGGTGACTCTGAGGGCCAGGGAGATCAAGTTTCGGGCAAATGGTTTGGAGGTGGGGGTGGAGAGGCTCCTCTGAGACAAGCCGTCCTGCGTGCTGTGTGGGGCCCAGCCTGGCTGTGGGCCTGAACTGGAGAGATGGGGGTGGGGTGGGCTTCTCTGATCCTGGAATCACAGGCGGGAGGCCTGGACTGGGGGGGCAGGAGGCCTGAGGGGTGGGAGGAGGGGCAGGGCCAGAGCCGTAGAAGGAGGGATCTGTCTTTCTGGGAGGAGGAGATCAAACACCTTCTAAAGCAGGTGCTGGGGACCCTGCTTAGGGCCATCTGCTGAGACAGCACAAGCAGCCAGCCTTCCGGGATCCCAGCCAGAGCTGGTGCTGGCTCTCAGAGGAGGAGACCTCAGTTGCTGGGGAGCACCCTGCGGCTGGAGCCAAGCCTTGCAGGGCCGGGTAAGACCGGAAGAGGTGGGGGAACAGGGAGAAGGCACTTTATGGCGGGGGGGGGGGCAGAGCCCCAACAAAGGCTTGGAGGCAGGAAGGTGGCAGGAATGGTAGCATGGAGCCGTTCTGAGGGATGAAGCTGGAGACCTGGAGATGGCTGTACTGGGGGGACTCTGGGGGGCTGGCTCTAAAGACAGGGAGACATCAGTAGAGTCATGTCTGAGTCTGGTTTGCTGTGAGAGATTGATGGAGAACCCTATCCTATGGCCAGCAGGGAACAAGGAGAGAGAGCTCAGAGAGAGAGAGGGAGAGAACTCAGGGGACTGCCCAGCAGTCAGTCCCTCAGTGAGGAAGGCGGGCAGCACGAAGCCAATGTGTCAAGGCCACAGCATGGTGGCACCACTCCAGGGAGCACGTGCTTGGAAGGGAGAATCAGGGCTCTTCTAGCTGGGGGATCTTCACGGCCCTGTGGCCAGCCCTCCTTTGAAAGCAGGAAACCATCTGTAGCATCTTGATGTTACTTACCAGCCTCTTCTTGATTGCCTCCCCTGACAGCGGGCTCACGACTCTGTGACAGTAAGAAAGGTACCTTTGTCCTGAGCTGGAAGCTGCCTCTCTATTCCTTCCTCTGAGTCATTTCTAGCCTAGTGCTTCCTGAGGAAAGGAACATGCCAGACCTTCTGCAACTGCTCACCATGGTTCTGACCAACTGTGCTTGATCTGCCAGTGTCTGCGGGTGCTTGGCTGTGGCCAAGGTTCCGGGGTGTTTTAGAGGTTCTGGTGTGATGCTGGAGTTCTGGGTGTTCATGGGGGTGATTCCGAGGTTGCCGGAGTTCTTGCGGTGTGACATAATTCTGAGAATATTACTGAGATTCTGGACGTGCTCTAGAGGATCTGGGAGTCCTTGGGGGTGTTTCTGAGATTTGGGGGATACTCCTGGCCTTCCTTATTCCGTCTGGCCCACCGTCAGCTCCCTTTAAGCCTAGCACTTTGCCCTTTGAGGATTTTGGTAACCACAGGCTGCTGAAGGCACACACGTGGGCCTCTGTTCCTGGATGCAAACATTCCTCAGATTTAATCAACTTGAACAAAAACATGGGGAGGAAGGAAGCCCGGTCGTCCTGAGGCCTTTGTGGGCCAGCTCCAGCCCTCGGGGCAAAGCAGGGCAGCTCTGTGCCAGGCTCAGGTGGCAGATGGCCTTTGTCTTCGCGGAGCCCAGAGGAGTTTTGGGACCCCCTCCTACAGTGAACAGGGCTTAGCCACCCCCCAGTCTGTGCCCAGCTGGGGGCTCTCTGGCCGGGCTGCCCCTTAGGTATTTGCATCAGTTTTATCTGATTGTGCCCACATGGGCTCATGCAGGACACAGCTATGTGGCCCTGACCCCTGCCCTGTCTCCTTGCCTTCCAGACTCCCCTTCTCAGCTCTCCTAAGATACCTCATTCTTACTACCATTGCTGACCCTGTGTGACCTGGGGGCCCTGCTCCAACCCCCTCCTCCAGGAAGCCTCCAAGACTGCCCAACACGTCTCCTTATTCCCCCTCCTCACCTCTCTTCTCTAAGCTTCCGCAGTCTGCCCCTGAAGTACCTCCATTCTCCAGCCCCTGATGACAAGTGCCAGTCGCTGACTCTTCTGGGTATGAGTCACCCTATAAAGCCAACTCCAGGGGTACGCAAGCAGCCCAGTTGGTTAAGCATCTGACTTCGGCTCGTGTCGTGATCGCCACAGTTCATGAGTTCGAGCCCCACATCGGGCTCTGCACTGACATCTCAGAGCCCGGAGCCTGCTTTCGATGCTCTGTCTCTCTTTCTCTCCCTGCCCCTCTCTCACTTGTGCTCTCTCTCTCTCTCTCAAAAATAAATAAACGTTAAAGAAAAAAAGCCAATTCCAGTGGGCAGGCTGTGGATTCTGCAGGACTTTGGAAAAATTCTTCAGGGGCACATCATTACCATCTTTCTCGTCTCAGTCCATTTCCTGGCCGCTTGCAGTCTGGCCAGGTGACATCTTTCCTAACATCTTGGTGCCAACCTTCCCATTTTACAGATGCAAGCATCAAGCTCTTCCGGCTCCAAGCCAAGGAGCTACTTTGGGCTCAAGAATGGGGTCCCCCTCCCAGCCTGAGCCATGTGCCACCCAGTATCCATGGATCTTTGACCCAGCCTGCCTCCCTCTCTGCCCTGCACCAGAGTGGTTGAAGGAGCTGGGGGCCAGGAGGGTGGGTAAAAGACAACAGGGGACACTTGAGTAGTCACAGCCTCTGTGGCTTTGACCTTCTTGTTACAACCAGGGCCTGGTGTGCTGGCTTTACATTCTTGGGCCATGAAGTCATTGAGAGCAGTGAGTAGTGGCCTTGGGGAGAGGAGAGCCCACAATCAAAGAATCCCCAGGCTGGTAGCCCCACCCCTCCTGGGGCAGAGTCAGGGTTGAGACCCAGAGGGGCCAAGGGAATACTCACGATCACACAGCCAGCCCCAGGGCTCGGGTCAGCCTTCTGTCAGCTGTGCCCACACCCCCAAGGAGAGGGACAAAGCTCCCAACTTCCTTACCTCTGGTGAGGGCCTCTGCGTCTCCCTGGTGAGGAGGGAGGTGACATCACCAGTGCTGGGGTAGCCCTTGCGGGGAGGCCACTGGAAGGCATGTACTGGAAATCCCTTTGGGGGGCGGGGCAGGGTTCTGCTGGGGGGAAGTACTGTGGGGGAGGGATCGGGCCTGGGCTCCGCAGGGCCCCTCCCTGCCAGGCAGCCTGGATGTCTTTCCTCGGTGCCCAGCTGGGTACCCCTCCCTTCCTCCAGGTCTCTGCTCAAATGTCACCTCCTCACCAGGGCTTTCCTGACCATCCAGCCTGATGCAGCCACCTCCTGACTGTCTGTCTCTCTTCTCTTGTCCCGGTTTACTTTCCCTCTCAGCACTGACAACACGGCTGTCTGGCCATTGCCCCGTACACGTTAGGTTCCCTGTCTTGCTCGTGGCTATGTTCTCAGTCTGTAGAAACCTGCCTGGTGCATAATCAGCATGCAATCAACCTTTGCTGAATAAATGAATGGATGGGGGAGGCTCCCTCCAGGGAAGGAAACAGATCTGACAGGCAAGATGGCCCAGCTATGAACACAGAGGGAGGGAGGTCCCCATCACAGACTGGACTCCACTGGTTGGAGGTATCGTGATGGGGATTTAAGGTCAGGCAGGACTTGGTTGGTCTCTAAGCTGGGGGTCTAAACCTCCTGAGCAGCGAAGGGAAGGCGGGGCTCTGGTGTTGGAGCAGAGGGTCCCGAAAAGTCTGGCTGGAGAAATAGTAGCCTGCACAGGACAGGCCCCTGGAGGACAGATGGTCACTAGAACAATCAACGGCTTTGCCAAACCCAGTTTGTAAAGTCATCACGGGAGAGCCCCATACTGTGCATCAGCATCATCGGGAGAAGGACCGAAGAAGCCTAGAGGCAGAGCTCTGCCTCCAGGACCTCGAAGCCTGGCCTGGGGGGGCTGGATTCACCCCAGGTTTCCGGGATAGGATGGGAAGTGTGGGCTCCCGCATTGCATCACATAAAGTGCAGATTCAGTTCTGAGTCAGCTGACACTGACAACTCTGTGGGGTGGGAGACGGGAGTTCTGAGCCCTCTTCCTGGAAGAGGGGCCGTTTGGGAAGGAGGGGGAGCTCAATCGAGGCTTACGGAGAACTCAGGCCCTAATCCTGGAAAGGCTTGGGTCCTGGCTATTGAAGTTGGATGGGGAGCTTTTAGGATTTCAAGCTGTGTCTCCTCTGAGCCTCTCCCAGGGCTGTTCTCTCTATCAGAAACACACTTCCTTCTACCTCCACCGTCAAGACCCCCATCCTCTGCACACCTGATGTTTCCTAGCCCTCAGGTCTGCACAGAAAGGTTTCTTTTTTTCAGAAATCCTCCACTTTTCCAGGCCAAATTCAGTTTCCCCTGGCACGCGGCAGAGCATTCTGTGTCTCCCCTTTGTAGACAGGAAGACTCAGACTCAGGGTTATTTACCGACTTGTCCCCCCCTCCAAACTGTAAACTCGCACATCCCAGGGCCCAAAACAGTGCCTGCCCTTAGTAATTGTTCAATGAATTTATGTTAGAAGGATAAATGGATGAGGATACCCAGGTGGTTCTGTCGGTTAAGCATCCGACTCTTGATTTGGGTTCATGTCATGATCTCGAGGTTCGTGAGTTCGAGTCCCACATCGAGCTCTGTGATGGCAGGGCGGAGCCTGCTTGGGATTCAGTCTCTCTCTGCCCCTCCCCCCTCTCAAAATAAATAAACTTACCAAAAATAAAAAAGAATAAATGGATGAATGCCTTTAAAAAACTCCTGTTGAATGAATACCTTAGCTGGGGAGGGTCATGGCCCAGGGCCCCTCTGGGGTATTGGAAAGACAGGGACCTTCAAAGGTTCAGAGGGCCTGACCCCTGCCCAGGGACAGGGGCCTGAGAACTGCTCTCTGTCTTTATCTACATCTTGTCTCCCTTCTGAGCTGGGGCCAGGAGGGGGAGGGGAGCTAGCCAGGGGTGCAGCTTCTCAGGGGAGGGAGGACTCAGAGAAAGTCCCAGCCTCTGCCCAGGCCCTGCCTTCCTTACCCTCCCTCCCCCCCCCCCCACAGCCCGGGAGGGGCTCTTCTTGCATACTCATGGGTCTGGTTTGTGTTTGAAGGACTAATCTCCGCCTTGTAGGGGTGAGTTATCTCCTTGTGAAATCAAGTTGGAGAAACTAGAAGGTTTTACCAGTGAGACACATATTGCCTCCTTCATGGAAAGCCGGGAGTAGGAATGGATAGACTCCCCCTCCCCGCCTCCGCCCCTAGCCCAGCCCCAGCTGTCTCCTTGGGTTGCAGGATGCTGGACTTGTGTGTGCCGTAGCGCACAGCAGATGCAGTGGTCAAAGGTGTGGGCGATTCGGGGCAGGCGCTGAGGCAGGTATGTGAGGGTAGCCAGGTGCTTGACTCTCCCTCCTGGCTGCACCCCTGCAGGGCTCAGGCCACCACCAGCGGAGCTGGGGCCTCCTACCCTGGGAGGGGGACTTTGTCAGGACCACCATCAGGAGGGCCAACGGAGCCAGAGAGGGGCAGGCTAAGGCTAGGGGTTGGTGTCTCGAGGGAGCCCGAACAAAGAGGGGGATTGGGCTCAACCCCTGAGGGCAGGAGGGACCTGGAGCCCAGCTGGGAGGGTCCGGCTGGGCTGTTTCGGCCTGCCTGCTGCCCGCCCACCCTTTCATCTCTGCAGCTCCTTCCTCCCTGCCCTTCCTTGAATGTGTGTCTGTGGGTCCGTCTGGATGGCTTTGGGGAGGGGGAAGGAAGAAGGAGGAGGTCTCCGTGGGCAGCTTGGATTGGACAAACTTTCTTTGAAAATGGTCCTTTGCCCAAAGACGGGTGGTCAGACCGACAGGTGCTCCAGCAAGAGCCCAAGGACCCTGAGGGGTGCATTCTTCCCAAGGAGATAACTATCTCCAGCAGGACCGGGCAAGACGGGGCGGGAAGGGACGGGAAGGGACGCAAGAAGCCCTTCCCCTTTTCCCGTGCCAGCCTGCCCTGGCCCTCTCTCCCAGACCGGCTTTTCCCAGAGAGCTAAAAGCAAGAAAGTAACCTTTAGGATTAAAGAGAAACGTTTCTTTGTTTGGGTTTCTTTCTCTCTCTCTTTTTTTCTCCTAAGCCTTTTCACATCTGTGGTGGCTTTTCCCCACTTGCCCGGGGGGGCAGGGGCAAAGGAGAAAGGCCAGAGAATGTCGTCCCAGGCGGTGGGGAACCAGACCTCCTCTCAGGCCACGGATGACTACGCCTATGGCAACTGGTACATTGATGAGCCCCAGGGTGGCCAGGAGCTCCAGCCAGAGGGGTAAGTTGGCTCTGTCTGCCAGCAGAGTGGGGTGTGGCCAAGGTTACCGATGGGGGGATGGGGAAGCCCCTGGGCCAGGACCGTTAGGATGAACCAAGCTGCTCCTTTGCTGTGTGATCCTTGGTAAGTCACAGCCTCTCTAGGGGAGAATAACAGCCCTTGCCCCGATGTTGGTACTGGAGAAGGACCTGTGCTGGGCTGTCCCTTTAAAAGCACTCGTGTGGTTTCTTAAAAATACAACCTCCTGGGCCCCATCCCTGCAAATTCAGATCTTGCCAGTCTGGGGCAACTCCCTGGGTGATTCTGGGTTATAGCCTGGCTGGAGAGTGAGTGCTGGGTGAGTGGTCAAGGGAAGTTGGGCCTGCCTTCAAGGGGTTACTAGTTCCTGTGGCGACCATCTGGGGTGTGGTGTTAGCAAGTGTCAGGTTCTCTAGGCAGGCCAGGGCAGGGGGAGATGTGGGGAAAGAAAGTCCTTGAGGAAACATGCCACCCTGTTGCCTTTGGCCGGCTCTGAGTCTCCATGAAGAGGAGGGGGTTCTTTTGTTTCTGCAGGAGTGCTCAGGCGAGCCCAGGGCAGGGGACAACCACAGCCGGTCAAGTGCGGCCAGAGGACTTGCCAGCCCCTATCTCTGTTTAGTCTGGGCATCCTGGCAGAGGGGCCGGGCCTCCCTGTGCCCCACATGTCACCAAGGACACCTCGCCTGTGTGGGCCCCAGAGCCCAGTTCTCCCCTTGCCGTTTCTCGCCCCACCCCCCCTCCTCTGTCTGAGGGTTTGCGGTACTGGAAAGGTGAGGTTGGGGGTGGGGGGGGTGTGGAGCCAGATGTGTACACATCTGCTCTCCATCAACAGTGGAAACTGGAGAAGGAGAAATGCCTGCGTGCCTCCCCCGGGGCCGGGCTGAGGCTGGGCCAGGCTTGGGTCACCCAGCAGGGACAGAGGCCCCACCCAGGCCTCGGGGGAAGCTGCTGTTGTTTGGAGCTCTCAGGAGGCTGGCCACCTGGTCAGCAGTTCCGAGGTCAGCGAGGGGTTTCCCACCCCCTTTCCTGGCGGATCTGGACAGCCTGTGGGCTCCCCTTGTCCCTGCTGCACACTTTTAGGGTGGGAGAAGTAGGAGACTGGGGAGGGGCTCAGGAACCCAGGAGGGCGCGGATCCTGATGGGTTAAGACCTCAATCTGTGGCTGAGTCCTTGGAAGCCTCAGGGCATTGGCTGGGGCCAGGCTCTTCAGATATGGCCTCAGAAGGAAGTTGGGTACATACAGGGCCTGCATGATGGGGAGCTCCACCTCTCCTGTGCGTGGCATCTGGGATTTGCAGCTCCTTCCTCCCCCTGCGGGGAAGAATGAGGTTTGTTTGATTCGACTTCCTTAGTCCAAGTCTGGTTGCTTGTCCCCCAACCCCCACCCCTAAAGGTGGAAGCCCAGGGGAATCCCAAGGAGATGAACTCGGGCTCACTTCTCCCTGAGTGAGTCAGACACTCCAGGGAGATGATGCACAAAACTCTGAGGAGCTCCTGATGCTGGTCCCCCTCCGCACGTCAGTGTGCGCTGGGGTTGGGGCTGCTGGGCACTGGTGACGATGGCTGGATGGACTCAGTCTCCTGGTCACACATATCCAGGTGCTCTCCGGGTGGAAAGATTGGGGGGTGGGCAGTGAGTCTGGTGGGGTGGGCTGTGTCATCTATGGTGTTCTGTGGGAATGGGACTGAGCCGTGTAAGCTTAGCTGGCCCTTTCCTACCCCCGGAACCCCCCTGCACTGGGTTATATGCTCAGCCTCACATCTGCCCATGTGTTATCCCCTCCTCACCAATACTGAGCTTCTCAGCCAGAGCCTAGGGACACAAATGCCTGTGGCAGCTGTCCAGGATGACACACACCTCCTCCCCACTTCAAAGGGCTGCCTGGGGAATTGGAGGCTTCCCTCCTGGCCTGCCTCCCAGCCCGAGGCCAACACCAGGGTGATCTGCAGGCCCTTCTGCTGGGGTTGGGGGTGGGGGAGGACATCAGGCCCCCACCCCAGACAGTCAGCCTTTCCCTCCCACCCAGAGAGATGTGCTGTGCCTTTCCCGCTGAGTGTCCCTGAGTGTCTGAGACCAAGCCTGGGCTTCCTCGGCTACATGTGATTCAGGTCCTCACCTCTCATCTTGGAGTAAGGCCTAGAACTCAGCGGTCATTCTGGAAACTCCCCTTCCTTCTACTATTTCGTCTCCAGGCATATACGTTCTTCCTACATACCTCTGAGACGCAGGCTGCCATCTCCCTTCCCCAGCCGCCGCCTATGCTCAACCAATTTGAAAACACTCATTCTCAACTGTTTTTGATGTACGGAAATGACAATTTCATATGATTCAGCTTAAAACTTCCTTCCATGCTCCTTATCTCTCTCCGCCTGCTCAGATGTGGGCGGTGGAGCCGGAGGACCTCAGTTCGAATCCTTGCTCTGCTGTTTTCCCAGCTGTGTGATTTGGACAAGATACTTAGCCTCTCTGAGCTTTGGTCTCCTTGTCTGCACAAGGGGTTCATAATAGCACCCACCACTTAGGTAATCCCTGAGTTAACCCAGGGAACAAACAGCATCTGGCACCTATTCAAATTCTTAGTAAGTACTAGTTACTGCTCTTGTTATTCAAATTGAGCCACAGAAATCTCCCCAAATCCAGAACAACCACCCTGTTCAAACACCCTCGATGGCTCCCTAGTGCCTCCCATGCCTTCTGTGACCTGCTTCCTATAGACTGTGAACTGAAAGTGCCTGGCCCCAGCCACACTGTCTGCTGCCTGTCACTTGGCTTCCTCATGTTCCTCCCTCTACACGGAGCTCCTTTCCCCTTCTTTGCCTCAGCAGATGCTAACCATCTTTTAAACTCAAATGAAATGCCAGAGGCCACATCATAGGACCAAACACCTGATTGCTTGACCCAGGCAATACCATTCAACCACAGTGCTGAGAAGGAGAGGTCTATGAGGCCTGGGGCAGTAAGGGAGGCTTCCTGGAGGAGAGAGGAATGAAGTGGACCTTGAACGATAGGAAGAATGTGGGTGAGAAAGAAGAGGGGTCCAGGAGAGCTGGCCCACTCTGTTTCTCCCATGTTTTCCCCTGGGAGCCCCCTGTCTCCTTCAGCGCTGTGACCTCAGAGCTTGGCACAGGGCTGGCACACCACGAGGGGCATGAAAACCCTGAGTGACCCTGAGAAGATGGAACTGGGCACACCTGTCTAGGAGAGACCAGAGGGTTGAGGGAGGTGGTGGGTGGAGCCCCAGGGTAGGCAGACTGGGACCCCCAACCTGGCTGCATACCCAGGGAGTCGCTATGTGCACCCGACCCAGCCTTCCCTTGCCCTGCAGGGAAGTGCCCTCCTGCCGCCCCAGCGTGCTGTCCGGCCTCCTCCACGCCTGCCTGGCTGTCCTATCGGTGAGTCCAACCTGAGTCCAGACTGGCTTGCCACTGGGTGCCAGGCCGGGGCAGCGGGACTTGTGTTCTCTGCTGGGACTGGCGAAGGGGCACCCCAGGAGCTCTCCCAGGGTGGGGACCCCAACCAAGATGCAGCCAAGTCCAACCTCTCAGACTTTGGTCACCTCTCTCTGGCCAGTCGCCAATATGCCACATGCTTGTACCCTGGGGGGTGGGGGGAAGGGAGGGGAGGGGGCATCCTGGGCACTGAGGCCAAGCCCTCAGGCTCAGCCCCTTGGGGAAAGCCTGGGCACCCATGCCCTGCTCTGTGCTCTCCTTTTAGATCCTTGTGCTGCTGCTGCTGGCTGTGCTTGTGAGGCGCCGCCAGCTCGGGCCCCGCTGCTGGCATGGTAGGCCTGGACTGCCCAGGTTGGTGCCAAGGCCTGGGCACCCCCACTCAGGTGGCCCAGCCGACAGGGCCACTCTGGGAGCGTGGTGGTTTGTTAGGTACCTAGCAGTGTGCTCTGGCCTCAGTGACACCCCCACTCTTTCAGCCTGGGGGCTCTCCCTACCCTACCTGCTTCTCAGTTTAGTCAGTTCCCAGAGGGAAGGGGTGGGAACCGCTCAGGCCCACCTGCTGCTGCTCCGGACCCAGGGAGACCCACGCCCCACAGGGCCTGGCTCCAGGATACATTTCCTCAGATGGCCCATGGTCTGGGCAGGCGATGCCCATCCCACGCCACCTTGACCCTCGTTTCCCTTGAGGGTATCACCCAGACCCTGATGCTTAATGGCAGATCATGAGGGACTAGAGATCAGTGGCTAGAAGTTTCTTCCCCTATCTCCTTTAGTCCTGCAACCCCAGAGCCTGGGACAAGGATGGCCCTGAAGAGATAATGAGTGGGCAGGCTTATATGGGAGAGACCAAAGTGTTGGGGGAGGTGGCGACTGGAGCCCCAGTGTAGACAGTCTTGTTCCCGGGCCCAGACCACACACAAAGGTGGGTCCTGTCATGATGGTTTTGGGGAGGACTAGCCTGGGGTTTTTGTCACCGGTGGGCCTGGGAAAGAGCTTTTGGGCTTGGAGGGAAGAAGGAAGCAGGCCTGAGCCCCTGGGACATGAGGTGAAGCTGGATGACAGAAGCAGAAGGTCCGAGTGGCCTGCCCTGAACCCAGAGGGCCAGTGCCTGGGACAGCTGTGCCCGCTGTCTGCCCTCTGCCCCGGGGCCACACCCAGGCCAGGGCGGTGGCTCTGACACAAGGATGTTGTGACTCTCTGAGCTCTCTGAAGGTTTGCCAGCCCAGACAGGCTGATTTGTGTGGAGGCGGCTGTTTCCTGGAGCCTCTGGGGGCTGCGGAGGGAGCAGTGCTCCGACTTGTTCCTACTGTGTGTATGTGTATTAGTGGGGATGTCCTTGAGTCACTTTGCTCACAAGATCCAGAATTTGGTACACAGCAGGCACCCCACAAATATGTGTGGAATGAGTGGATAATGGGGCCTCAGTTTCCATCTGAGAGTCTCTATCTCTACCTCCCTGGTTTATGGAACATGGCTCGAGGGAATGGGGGGAGGAGGGTACAGGGCCTGAGCGATGCCCTCCTGTCTTATCCCTGTCTCCGCACCAGCCCCGTGGATTTCTTGGCTGGGGACAGGACCTGGATGGTGCCTGCCGCTGTCTTCATGGTCCTCTTCAGCTCCTTGTGTTTGCTCCTCCCTGCTGAGGACCCGCTGCCCTTCCTGACCTTGGCCTCACCCACCAGCCGAGGTACCCAGTGCACCTGAGGCCCTGGGGCTGGATGGGTGGGATGCACTGAGCACGGGGCAGGGCCCGTCTGTAGCGAGTCAGATAGCTCCCATCCCTGTCTCGGGAGTCTCCCAAGAAGATGCTGTCCCGCTAACCTCCTAGCTGCGCCCACAGCGTGTGAAACCTGCCCTTCGTTGGTCCCAGCTGTTGGGTCACTACTGCCCTGTCCACCTCCTCTGTTCTTGTGCAAACGCCACCCCCAGAACAGCGCAGGCTGAATCCCCCAGACAGCCCAGCCCTATGAGAACGGAGGAAAGTGGGGAGAAAGCAGGAGGGGGTTCTGGGGAATTGAGAGCGAGGATCCAGGAAGCAAAGGTACAAAGGGCAGCTGCCACCAAGAGGGGCCGCTGTCCCCAACATGATCTCCTCAGATCAACCAGTCGTCGCAAGGACTCTGCAAGGTCAGTGGGTAGTGGCCTCATCTCGCACTGGAGGACGCTGAGGGTCAGGCAGGGGAATGATAATAAAGTAGCAGCTTAGTTTACTGACAACCGACTAGGCACTGTGCTAAGCCTGTATGTGTGCTTTCTCACTTCGTCTTTGTAATATACTACCAACATTTCCATTTTACAGATGGAGAAAGTGAGGCTCCAAGAGGTAACTTGCCTGGGATCACAACACCGGTACTAGTCAGAACCTGAATTTGAATGCGGGGCTCTTGCTCACTAAACCAGCGGAGAGGCTCAGACGGTGGAGGCAGGGGAGGGGCCTGTGGGGGCCGGACCCAGGCCCCACATCTGCCTTTCCAGCACGTGTCTCCCTCTGCCCCTCTTGCCTTCCAGGGCCTTGGAAGATACTCGCCCTGCTCTATTACCCTGCCCTCTACTACCCTCTGGCCGCCTGTGCCGTGGTCAGGCACGGAGCTGCACACCTGCTCGGCAGCGCGCTGTCCTGGGCTCACTTCGGGGTCCAGGTGTGGCAGAGGGTAGAGTGCCCCCAGGCACCGAAGGTAACTGCCACTCACAACAGCCTGAGGCAGAGGGGCGTGGAGGGGCTGTGGGAGCCAGTGTGGCTCCTTTCCTCTTATTTATGTGCTGGGCTCCTCTGCGACTTTCTGCTGTACACAGAACTCCACTCCTGGAAACACAGGCCCTTCTGCACTTGGGCCCTCTGGGGGCAGAACAGGGCACAGGCTGGGCCTGTCCTCAGGGCAGTCTAAGAGGGGGCAGAGAGGGGAAAGGGAGAGCCTGAAATCCCTCCATTATTGATCTCCCAGCCTTCCTTTGGTCAGGCTGGAGTGGGAGCGAGGAGTGTTGGAGGAGGACGAGCTCCGAGTAGGGGCCTAGTCTTGGAGGGTACAAAGAGAATTCTAGAACCTCAGAACCCAGTTCACTGGCTGATGGCTAGGGGTGTGAAGCTGCCTCATGTAGAGCCCAAAAGGTGGAAGCGAAAGCTTCAGAGCCAGACAACCTGAGCTTGAGCCCAGCTTCTGCCCTTCCTCCCATCCTCCTTTCCTTCCACAAACATATTTGAAACACTCCCTGTGTCAGGGACGTTTCTGAGCACCGGAATACAGCTGTGAACAGGACAGATGAAGTCCCCGGCGCCCCAAGAGTTGCCGTCCCAGAAGGGAAGACGCGATAAATAAATACACAAAATGATGTCAGGGGCTGCTAAATGTTTTGAGGAGACCATATCACCATTCTGAGACTCAGTTTCCCCCCTGTAAACAGAGTGGATGACACCAATCCTTCAGGGTAGAGATGATGATTAGTTGGTTTCTTTGAGAGCTGGGACTTGACCAGTCTTTTTCACCACTCAGAACCTGGTACATACTGAGCTCCCAGTAAAAAGGTATTGAACTAACACAGGAGTGAACACAGAAGGAGCCCAACCCTGGCAAGGCCTCAGGGCCAGGAGGCAGGGCATGTGCTTCTGCGATGCCCGGGTCACAACTATGCACAAAATTTGGCCTTCATCTAATTTTGGGGGGCCCATGCCCAAAGCCCAGGAACAAAGAAACATAGAAAGCGGGTGTCCCCGGTTTCAGACCCCATTGCGGGGAGGAGGGGATTACATAGCGGCTCCTCCAAGGGCTGCGGGGGTCCAGAAACCCAGGGGAGGGGGGAGCATCTCCACAGGGCCTCACAAGGGGAAGATGAGAGGCCCAGGTAGGGGATGGGCATGATAGACCCAGAGGCCTCAGGCCACCCTCGAGGAAGGTGGGAGTGAAATGGGAAGGGAAATGGCTCCCAGCCTTCTGTTGGGGGAGGAAGGCAGACCGTAAGTGTGTCTGGGAGTCTGTCTGTCTGTCTAGATCTACAAGTACTACTCCCTGCTGGCTTCCCTGCCTCTGCTTCTGGGCCTCGGATTCCTGAGTGTTTGGTACCCGGTGCAGCTGGTGAGAAGCTTCAGCCGCAGGACAGGAGCGGGCGCTGAGGTAAAGGGGCAGGGCTGGGCCGGGCTCCTGGTCAGCAGCCAAGACACCCTGAGCTCCCGCATGTCTGTTGGTTCCCTAGGCGCAGTCTCACTTCGTGTAGGGCATAGCTCATAGCAGGTGCTCCGAAAATATTTGCTGAGTCACCAAGTGGCTGGCTGGTCCTTCTTCTCCCAGAGCAAAGGTTACACTAGGCCCTCAGCTGGCACCCAGGACACCAGGGGGCACCCAGCTGTACACCCAGTGGGGATTCAAGAAAGAGAAGTAAGTGGACCAGAAGACAGAGAAGTCAGCGCTCTGCTTCTGAGACACGGAGGCTCGAGCTTGAGGAATGAGACAGGCCGGGAGCCCCGTGCCTGCTAGAAGCCCTGCAGATGCCAACACGACTCAGGAAACACCCAGGGCAGAATCGCGTTATGAATCCCTTCTAGGTTGGATGTGGTCAGAGAAAGCCAGATAAAGGGGTGGGCTGGGAGAACTGAGGCAGGTTGGATGGGGGCGGGGGGGCTTCCTGGAGGAGGAGACTTCAGTAGGGGCCCTGAAGGACAGGAAGGATCTGGAGGAGGGAGAGAATAAGGAGAAGGTGTGCAGGGGTAGGCAAGAGGAGTGAAGGGGCAGAGATGGGTTGTGCCTGTTTCGTTCACACGTAATTTGTAGCACTGGGCAGGTCTCAGCACAGGATAGCTACTCGGCAAGTATTTCTGAAGGTTTAGATAGATGGGTGGGTACATCATAGCGAGAGAGAATTCTTACAAAACACGGCAATCTTATTAGGAAGGCTTCTAAGCACCTACCAAGTGTCAGGCCCTGGGCGAGGTACCGTGGACTCAGAGCGACTGACTGTGTCTCACCCCCAGGAGCTCCCAGTGCACCAGGGTGGGGGTGGGGGTGCAGGCAGCGGCAAAGATTCACAGCGTGACTTGGGAAGTGCAGCCGGGCCCCATCCCAGAGCCATGGGTGAGCGTGGAGATGGGGTCAAGTACTCTTCCTGGTGGGAGAGGAGGAGGAAGAAAAGCATCCCACAGAGGCCCTCGCAGGGATGGGAACAGCCTCAGGAAAGGCTGAGGACTCAGATGCCAAAGGCCATGGTCACTCTTCAGTTGGGGAAGGTGAAGGCAAGGCTCGAAGTGGCATGTAGGACAGACAGCAGGTGGGTGGTGGCGCCCGTTGCTGATACATGGAATGTGGGTGCTCACGTGTGTGCAAGGGTGGTGCGCGGTCATGGGGGTGTGGTGGGCAGCTGGCCCACGGGCCTGGAGCTCAGGAGAGGGGCTGGGACTGAAGCTAGACAGGGAGCCAGGTCCCTGAGGACAGAAGGGGAGTGAGGCAGGAGAGGCTGGGTCCTCCGTGGGCCCGCCTGACTCTGGGTTTGACTCTTACATGGTAGCCCTCGGGACCTCAAATATCATCACTGCTGCCCTCCTGACAGTCACAGTCCTGTGGGGAAGCCTGTTGTCCCCTCATTTTTACAGAAGGCTCAGAAGAGGGGAGCGGCTCACCCAGGGGACCAGGTGCACTGGGCACATCTCTACCCTGCCTAGTCCCTTTCCTTCTTCCTCCGGGGGTCGTCTCTGCCTCACCTCTCCCTCCATGCATGCCTTTCCTCTTGAGAAGTCCCGGGAGACATAAAATTCTCTTTGACCCTGGGGCAGAGAGGTTTAAGCCTCAAAGGACCCAGTCAAGCTTCAAGCTGACCCACACCTCCTCTGGGCTCAAGGTTGCCATGGCAATAGGTGACAGGCTTGTAGTCTCATGATCAGGGGCAGGGGCTCACCCAATCTTACCATGGGCCTCTGCCACTTGGCAGGCAGCTTAAGGCCTGGGACGGGGCTTAGACAGATCCCGTGACCCTTGTGATCTCCCTGGAGTAGGAGGAGAGGCCTGGGGGTGTGACCTGGCATGGCCCCATCCTGTGTCCCAGTCAGGGATGTA
This sequence comes from Cryptoprocta ferox, assembly GCA_028646485.1. Taxonomy (NCBI): domain Eukaryota; kingdom Metazoa; phylum Chordata; class Mammalia; order Carnivora; family Eupleridae; genus Cryptoprocta; species Cryptoprocta ferox. Next base: position 108,439,595 of record CM053560.1, on the reverse strand, counting down.
CTCATGGGACATATGTTCCCTTTTGCCCCCATCTCAGCCAGCAGAGGCCTGTGTGCCAGGAGGAAGCAGTGACCAGAGGTGACTAAAGCAGGAGAGAGTTGGAGACAGACCTTAGGAAGCAGTGCTCTGCACTGAGCATTTTTTGGAGACTGATAGTCTCATATTCATGGAGGAGAAAGGGCAATGTTAGGGGGCATGGATCTCGCCCTATTCCAGGCAAGAAGTTTTTATGGAACCCCTTGTGCCCCCTGTGGTTCCCTGAGCCAGGGTCCCAGGGATGGCTCCAGGCAGGTCTCATTGGCTTGTCCATTTGTCTGTCTCCACAGGGGCTGCAGAGCAGTTACTCTGAGGAATATCTGAGGACCCTCCTTTGCCGGAAGAAGCTGGAAAGTAGGTGAGGTCCTAGGCAAACCCTGTGGGCCAGTGGGCAGAGCTGGTTGGCAGGCTAGTTCAGGGGGCTAGCCTTGGGCAGCATGGTGGGGCAGAGTGACGAACAAACCAAATTGGGGGGGTCGGGCTCGGGGCAAGGGGCTTCCCCCCTGAAGGCACCTGCCTGCCCTGGTCTTTCTGCAGCTCCCACACCTCCAAGCATGGCTTCCCGTCCCGGGTCTGGATCTGCTGCAGAAACTATGTCTACACTCCACAGCGAGGTATGGAGTGGGGAGCTGAAGTCAAGAGTGGCAGGTGACCTCACCCATCCCTTGCATGAAACAGCTGCAGTGGGAGGTCAGGTCCTGTCCCCCAGAACCCCGGGGCAGGAGGAACAGCCGCAGCTGGGGACAAGGGGAAAGCCCATGGCCCAGCTTTGGTAATCTAGGGTCCTGCAGGCCCTGGCCCTTTTCCTGGGCCCTTTGGGAGGGATGGGGGCTCCCAGGCCTAGGTCGTGCTGTGCTTACCACCTCCCTCCTTTTGGTGATGGCAGGATTCCGACTCCCTGTGAAGCTCGTGCTTTCAGCCACATTGACAGGGACAGCCATCTACCAGGTACGTCCTGCCCATGCAGTGCCCTTTGCCACCGGCCCCCTGCCCCCAACCCCCAAGCCTGGGACAGCACAGGCCCACCCAGCTCAGCTCCCCAAAAGCCCCAGCTACAATCCTGTCCAGCTGTTTCTGGACATCTTGGGAACGCTGGCTGACCCAGACGAGAAGGGGTGTCTGCTCTTACTGGGCTCATATAGAGTCAGAGCATGCGTTCCAGAGTCACACAAACATGGATTTAAACCCTTGCTCCATCATTTGCCTCCTGTGTGAACTTGGGCAAGTTATTCAACATCTCTGACCCCATTAGCTCAGCTGTAAACTAGAGGAAATAGAATTACTTTCCCCTTTGAGCATTTGGAAAGTTTTAGGCAGGTTTGGGCAGTTGGGAAGTAATATGTGTTTAAGAAATACTCTCCCGCCCCAGAACACCGCAAATCCTGGGAGATAGGTAGGATTTTTCTCCATTTTACAGACGGGGGAAATTGAGGCTCAGAGAGGTGAATTTGACTTGGCCAAGTTCCTATCGCTAGTATCTCACGGCCAAAACATGAACCCAGGCAAGCCTGTGCACATCTGTATGACACGTGGCTTTCGCCAACATGGGAAATTGGAAACTTCATATTCTGAAGCTTAGATAGATGGCTGAGAGGCAGGTGTAGATTCACAGCTGTGCCAGTTGGAAGGACAGCTGTGGCCCGTTGAGCCAAAGTCGAATCTGTTTGCAACGTGCCAGGTAGGGGCAGGTAAGAATTCTGGTGGGCGCTGGCCCTGTGGGTACAGCTGTGTGCTGCCACAGTTTCTCCCGTGAGGTCTCCCTGCTGGCTCAGAAAACACCTCTCCTGGGAGGGCTGCCTGTGGGGAGCACAGCCAGGTCCTGGCACCTTCATTCTGGGGCTCTTCCAGGTGGCCCTGCTGCTGCTGGTGGGCGTGGTACCCACCATCCAGAAGGTGAGAGCGGGGATCACCACGGACGCTACCTACCTACTGGCCGGCTTTGGAATCGTGCTCTCTGAGGACAGGCAGGAGGTGGTGGGGCTGGTGAAGCATCAGCTGTGGGCTCTGGAAGGTGAGGCCTCCCGGGAGTCCTTGCGGGCCTGTTGTGGGGACCTGTGCCAGACACCCAAGCTCAGTGCCAGCCTGCCAGGGACATGCGGGGTGCTCGTGGGTATGTCTCTTCCTCTGTCTGGGCCTCAACTGCCTCCCCTCCAAACTGGGCTGGTTGCGGGGTCCAGCTCCAAGTTGCCGAGACCTGAAGGAGTCATCTAAAGCCCCTTGTCAGCTTGTGTGGTGTCTCCCACCCCGGCTCCAGGGTGCAGCCATCTGGATGTGGAGATGGGCAAGGCCTTGGGTGTGTGGGCTGAGGGGTCAGCCCCTTGAGCCTTGCTGAGGGTAGGGGAGGAGGAAGGGAGGCAGGATGCGGGACACTGGGCCAGATTCCGAGCTAATCGAAGGTGGGGTTGGGCAGGACGATGCCTTTTCTTCCCCAGTCCCTGTCCTCCTGGGCCATCTCCTTTCTCCGTCCCTCCCTTGACAATGAGCCTGTGGGCCGGGGAACCATACCAGCCTCCCCTTCTGGGGGCTGATGCCTCCTTCAGCCCTTCGTCCTATCATCCACCTGCACCACCTCCCAGGCCCTCCCAAGAGCCCTGTGGAGGAGACTAAGAAGTGTCCCCACTTGACACGTGGAGAAGGATTCGCTTGGGGTTGTACAGCCAGGCAGAGTGGAGCTAACAGAGGAATACAGTCTCCACTTTGACCCAAGACCTGGTGGTCAGGAGTCCTGGGCCTGCACCCTCTGCTGACTTGGGGGTCCCGGGCTGGTGTGAGCACCCTGGCTTCTGAGGAGGAACATGGGAGCTTAGGCGGCCTGCCTGGCAGGTGGAGGTGTGACTGCTCAGCAGCTGTTCCTGACCGTTAACATCATCCTCTCCCCGCGGACCAGGCCTGCCGAGAACGGAAAGGGGCAGGGAGTGGGGGTGGGCAGAGATGCGTACAGTGACCACTTCCTTCCCTGACTACCACTCCCACCGCCTTCCTGCTCCCATTCGAGAGGCTACCCTGGACATGTGGCCCTACAAGTTGGACAGGTGACAAGTTCTGGATGGGCTGCAAATGACTTCTCCAGGGAGCTTTTCTAAGTTGGCTGCACCCTGGGCCACAGGCAGGAGAAGACATGGCCCACTTCGGCCCACATCCAAGGTCACAGCAGCCCTGTTAGATCAGCCTCATCATCCGCACCCCACAGAACAGGAAATGGAGGCTCAGAGGCAGGGGGTGACATGTCCAGGATGGTAGACTCTGCTTCTCCTCACCGCCCTGGCATTTATAATCACATGCTGCAACTTCCAAGCCTAAATACTTCTTCTTTGGATCTTCTTGGATTCAGGGACCAAACAGAGCAGTGTTTACTCTCCTAGTCCACAGATGAGGAAAACTGAGGTCCAGGAGGATCAGAGCTATGTCCAAAGCCACTCAGCAAGCCAGCGATGGAACTGAGATTATATCTGGGCTCAGGGGCCCTTTGGTCTGTGCTTAGCTTAAGGACCTAACGTCTCCTGAACTCTGAGAGCCTGTTTTCAGGCTGCCCACTGGGCACCTGGACCATAAACCTGGCATCGCTCACAGAGGGCTCAGCCTCTGAGTCCCGTAGACTAGATCAGAACTCCTGCTCCATCACTTATAAGCTGTGTGATCCCGGGCAAGCCACTTCACTTCTCTGGACTTGAATTTCCCTACTGCAAACCGGGTGTTGAAGCTACAAAGGCAGCCTTGTCGCTGAGGCCCTCGATCCAGTGGGGGGGAAGACAGATCTATCTGGAGGGAAGGAGAAGAGAGCAGGAGGGTTTTGTGGGCACCAGGATTTGGAGAGACCCCGGTTTGGAACCAACCGAGGGAGAGAGGAGCGGGAGGTAGATGGATGAAGATCAAAGGCCAGGCCCGGGGGCCAGGGGCTTGCTAACGCTTCATCCCACGTTACCCATTCACTCACCTGCGCAGGCTCAGTAGGCATGCTCCTCACCTGTAGAAAATGGTCCAGAATGCCCTCTGGTTGGTGCTGAGCTGGGTCCTGAAGGGCAAGTGGAGCAGGACAGAGCTGCACGTGCATAGTGCTTTCTTCTGTAGCAGCAGTTGTTCTCAGGCCTGGCTGTGACGGAGAATCACCTGGTACCTTTTTTAAAATTGCAAGGCTCAAGCCACTTGCCGGACTCCAGGAACTCCAGCCTCTATGATCGAACAAGCCCTCTTGGTGATTCCGATGTCAGCCTAACTTTGAGAACCACGGTAGCAGGCATTCAACCATCGGTGGCCTGGTTGATTTCAGTCAATTGCGGATTGAAATGGATCATGAAAGCTCTATCTTTGTGAAGCCCCCAGGGCAGTGGTTCTCCACCCAGGCTGCATTCAAGAAGCCAAGAACTGGGTCCTGCACCCACAAATTCTGATTTAATTGGCCTGGGGTGCAGCCTGGGCCCTGAGGGGTTTTAACAGCTCCAGGTGGTCATACTCTGTGGTCGGTGCAGAGACCCCCCTCTCCAGCACCTGAGGCTACAGGAAACTAGTGCCTGCCTCTCCTTGTGTGTTTGCTCCTGCTCCTGAGTCTCTGGATGGAACGCAGGCACCAGGAACACTCCCCTGGGATGACTGATGCGATCAGGGGGCAGGCATGCAGGGCTGATTCTGGGTCCACTTGGAAATAATTGCTGGTCTCAACCCATCACTTCCCAGCAGTGCAACTGGTGGGTCAGGCCCTCTTGCTGAGCCTCAGCTTCCTGGGCAGTCCAGGACCTCTCCGGTGGGGTTGTCGTGGGGTTGCAGAGAGAGGCTGGGTGTAGGTGTAGGGCAGGAGGGTTGCAGCCTCAAATCCCTGGCTAGGCTTGAATTCCTAGGCTGCTCACAAAACACTATGCATTCCCCAGGCTGCTGAGGATACAGCAAACCCTTTATCTGTGGGTGTGGCCAGGGTAGGCAGGGAGCTGGGGAGGAGAGCTCCCTCCCTGGAAGAGATGGGTAGCGGCGGTCACCTGCCCCGTTCTGATGGCTGCAGACCACACTGAAGTGGACTCACAGCCTCTGTGGGCCCACGTGGGGTTTTCTGAGTCATGCTGGGAGATGGGCAGCCCAGCAATGGGCCTAGCATGAGCAAGCCAAAGCTGGGGAGACCAAGTGACCCCTGAAGGCCACATGGCCAGGAAGCGGAGGAGATGGAGACAGTCGCCAGGTTGGATGGACTGTCTTTCTGGGCATCACACCGCAATGGAAGACACACGACAAATGTGACGACCAGGTCTGCAGCCTCAGAGCTGGCCTCTCCCTGTCCTGATCACCATGTCGCTAGGCAGGGGACGGTGGAGAATGTTGACTTGCACTGCATCTGAGAACGAGGAGGGGAGGTGGCAAGGGGTCTCCACTCAAGGCGGAGTGTGGGTGTGGTACAGGGGGTCACTCCTACCCAGGCACTGCCCCGGGAGCATTCTGGGGGCCCCTGAGAGGCCTCCTAGGTTCCCACCTCCCATTTTGCTCTCTCTCCGCCCCTTCAGTTTGCTACATCTCTGCCTTGGTCCTGTCGTGCTCACTCACCTTCCTCATGCTGATCCGCTCACTGGTGACACACAGGTCAGTGGCAGGCTCTGACCCCCCAGGGCAGATGTGGGGAAGAGGTGGAGGAGCCCTGAGCCAGGAGGCCCGTGGGGAGAGCCCTGCGGCTGGGAAGAGGGGAGAGCCACTGCAGGCCCGGGTTGTCACTGAGTCAGCCTGCCCTGCTGCCCGGTGGTGGGTAGGGTGGTGGGTGGAGAAGGCGGAGCTTAGCCATAGCCTCCCTCCTGGCCTTCCTGTCTGGAGGGAGTGATACAGGAGTGTGGACTTTGCCTTCCGAGAAGGGACCACCTGGGCGGGCGGATTCAATGGGGAAGGCAGCCTGGGAAAGCTGGCGCTCCGCCTGGGATTGGAAGAGGCAAGAGATGAGGGAGGAAGGGTTACCAACAGGCAGGAGGAACAGCGTCAGGAACAGGGGCTGCAGTGAACCTGCCACATGCCAGTGTGGGTGTGGAGGTGGCCCTGCTGGCGTTGGGGCACTGAAGAGATTGTGACGGGCCATTGAATGCCAGACTGCCTCGCTTGCCCTCACACAGCGAGTGGGAAAGAGGGTTCTAGTTAGGAGCAGCATGGCTGGGAAGGGGAGCAATGTCAGAGTGTGCATTTGTCAGGCCTCAGGGTTTTTACCTGGGGATCTTTTCCCACAGGGTTGGCCCTGATTAGACTGGCATTCAAGGCCCTCAAGCCTCTGCCTGCCTGGAACCTTGCCTCCTGCCCTGTGGCTGCTCTGCGAGTCGCTTTCCATTCCTACCGTTGTTTCCTCACTTATCTCCCTCAATCTCTGCCTTGCACTACAACATACTCTGATTCATCCTTTAAGACTCTACTTAGATATCGCCTAACCCCTATCTGGCTCCCACAGCCCTTGGCTTTCCTGCCTGTGGCCATAGGTTGTAAGTAGTCAGGGAATTCTGCCAGACACTGGCCCAGGGGAGGAATTTGGGGAGCGTGTGTGTTCCCAGAGATCCCTGCTTTCCTCACCCCCTTCCCCCAACCAGGGCCAACCTGCAAGCTCTGTATCGAGGGGCTGCCCTGGACCTGGGCCCCCTGCCCCGGAGGCCCCACCCCTCCTGCCGGGCCATATTCTGTTGGATGAGCTTCAGTGCCTACCAGACTGCTTTTACCTGCCTTGGTGAGCACCCCCCTTGCCCACCCCCCTGTCTTCAGCTGGCCCCAGAAACTGGCCCCAGCTGGGGAGGAGAGAGCACTCAGCTGGTCTTTGGTGCCCCTGGGTACCAAGGGGTGAGAGCAACAAGAGGGACCCACCTTGCCTTCTCTACCTTCAGGAGGCTCACTCAGGTTGGGGGAGGGGGCAGGTGCAGAAGCCTTGGGGAAAAGGTACCCCTCACATGAGGATGGCCCCTCACTGCCACCAGATGTTTACACAGAGGGTAAACCCCGGGGCTGGAAGGTGGGAAGTTCATGAAAGCACATTTCTGCTTATGTAAGGGCGGGTTATGCCACAATGGGCTGCCTTGTGGAGATTATGAGATCCTGTCACTGGGGGTATGCAAGCACGGTTCTGTGGTCAATGTTGGAGCTCAAAGGGGGTCCTGCCCTGAGAGAGTTAGGTTAGATTAATTTCTAGGACCCCCTCCTAGGTCCAAGTTTCTGATTCTCCCCATGGGCAGTGCAGTGAATAAGGCGCCCTGAAATGCGAGGGGCTGGGGCCAGTGTTGCAAAAGCCAGGGATTGATTTCCCTCCCTGCTGGTTCCTTTGGTCCTTACCTTCCTGGGGGAGTAGGAGAAGAGTGATAAAGGAGAAGAGAAATTACTAGCACAAAATTGGTAGACTTTATACCTCCCGAGCTCTTTTATACACATTACCCCGTGTAAACGACTAGCCAGTTCTTTCAATAGACGATATTCTGGCATCAACTGCGTGCCAGGGCTCTGGCCAGTAAGAATGCAAGCGTTAATTTAAAATGCAATCTTGTCCCCAAGGACTTAGGGACAATTGGGGGGAAATAACGTTTGCAAAGCACTTTGTGGTTTTCAAAGAGCTGCCATGGACACTATATCATTGGATCCTCCCAGCAAGCCTTCTGAGGTAGGGGCCACTACCTCGTCTGACTGAGGAAGAACCTGAAGTTCAGAGAGGTAAAGTAACGTGCTCTGATTGGCACAGCTAGGCAGTGGCAGAGCAGGGATCCGAAACCAGGTTTGCCCTATTCCTAAGCCCTTGGGGTCCTGGGAGTGCCAGGGTGGGCTGGGTGCCACAGAGCCTGATGTCTGCCCCCTGCACCTCTCTGTCCTGCAGGGCTCCTGGTGCAGCAGATCATCTTCTTCCTGGGTATCATGGTCCTTGCCTTCCTGGTGCTCATGCCTGTGCTCCATGGCAGGAACCTCCTGCTCCTCCGATCCTTGGAGTCCTCATGGTGAGAGAGGCAGGGGGCTGAGGGCTCTAGGACCACCTCCCAGAGGGCCACTAACAGTGACATCCTCCCCACCCCACCTTCAGGCCCTTCTGGCTGACTTTGGTCCTGGCTGTGGTCCTGCAGAATGTGGCAGCCCACTGGGTCTTCCTAGAGACTCGCCATGGATGCCCAGAGCTTACCAACCGGTGAGGCAGCTCCTGGGCTTGTGGTCTCCTCAGGATCTCAGCCTCTTCTTCTTCGGTTGTCTTTCCTATTGTGTCCTTCTTCCTCCACTGCCATCTCTCCCTTTTCTCTCTCGGGAAGCCCAGTGGAGGGTAGGAGAGCCTGCCTTACCCAAAGAGAAAGGGAACGGTGGCCCGGACGACTCCAGAATACCTCTCTGTTCACCTGCCACAGTGCCAGTAATATTTCATGAGCCTTTCCTGCTTTGAGGATCAGCTCTGCTCTCCCCTGGACCCTCTGTGTTCCCCCAAACCACGTGTCTCCCCCTTTGCAGGAAGGAGGTTAACAGAAACACGTTATTTCCATGTTAGATGGAAAGGCTGTGGGAGGACCTCAGCCCCAGGAGAGACTCAGAGTCAGTGGACAAGGGACACAGTGGAGGGAGATGGGATACCTGGGTCACAGAAAGATCCAGGACATAAGCCCCAGCACTGCCACTGACTAGCTAGACAGCCTTAGCTAAGCCATCCCATCCTCTGGGCCTCAGTTGCCCTTCTGTGGAAGGGAGTACCCCCACCTGTCTCCCGTGGGGGGGGGGGCAAGAGAGCAGGCCCAGCACAGGGCACGGTGCTGAGAAGGTACACTGGATACATGGTAGGGAGTCAATAAACACCCAGCACCTGTGCTTACCTGGGTCTGACCCTGACCCCAAAGAAGGGGCTCTGTGGGGGGAGGGCCGGCCTCAGCCTTTTGTCTCCCCTGACCCCAGGCGAGCGCTGTACGCAACCACGTTCCTTCTCTTCCCCATCAATGTACTGGTGGGCGCCGTGGTGGCCGCCTGGCGAGTGCTCCTCTCTGCCCTCTACAATGCTGTCCACCTTGGCCAGATGGACTTCAGCCTGCTGCCACCTCGAGCCGCCGCTCTCGACCCCGGTACGGTCGCTGGGCAGGGGCCAGGAGCAGGGGTTGCTCAGGCTGTGCGAGCGGTGAGGGGGGCTCTGCCCTGACCTAGTCCACGAGGGACGGCGGCGGGTGTGGGCGGGAGGCCACGGGCAGTGCCACGTGCTCAGGGGGCAGGCTGTGCAGGAGGCGCCAGGTGTGTGTGTCAGGGGCTGGCTGGGGCCCTCCTCCTCCAGCTCTGCCGTCCTCCCCCCTTTCCCCCCCCCCCAGGGTACCACACGTACTACAGCTTCCTGAAGATGGAGGCCAGCCAGTCGCATCCAGCCACGACAGCTTTCTGTGACCTGCTTCTGAGAACACAGCGGCCCCAGCCCCTCCCGGCCCCCCGGGATGGCCTCAGACAGGGGGAGGAAGAAGAAGGTGCTCCTTCCCCCTGGGGCCTGGGGATGGCAGGAATTGAGCCCACCTTCTTCTCTGCGGGACGAGACATATCCCCCGAGCCCCGAAACACATGGGACGCGTGTGCAACGTACAATGGAGGGAACCGCAGGAAAACGCTCGCTTCCTTTCTCCCTCTGCTGCCACCTCAGCAGAAGGAAGGAAGTGAGAATTTTCCTGCTCCCTCTCAGGGTAATATGTTTCCATGATACCACTGCGCACCATCTCCCTCTGCTCCTCCCATAAGTGTGCACGCACACCCTTCTCGCGCAGAGAATGAGAGGTCTTCTCCTTCCTCACTGCCTTGGAAGTACGCAGTAGGGAGGCGGGCACCGAGCTGCCTGTCCTGGCCCTTCCTCCAGGCCCCTCCATAGAGCTGTGCCCTCCCTCTTCTGCCTGCCCCCTGAGGGATAACACCCCGAGCCTTTACAAACAGTGCAGCCCACACTTCTCCCAACCCCCCACTCTATGAGCCGGGCCCCCGGAACCCCGGGATCACCAGCCTCCCCAACAATACACAGGAGACTTTCAGACTGCTCAGGTTTGGTGCCGGAGGGTTAGCTAGGGGTTTGCTGAGTGATTCACAGAAAGTCTCTCCCTCTCAGGGATGCAGCTGCTGCAGACCAAGGACCCGGCGGCCAGAGGAGCGGGGCCCAGGGCTCGCCAAGGCAGGGCCCGCTGGGGTCTGGCCTACACGTTGCTACACAACCCGGCCCTGCAGGCCTTCCGGAAGACGGCCCTGTCCAGTGCCTAGGTCAACGGAGCCCAGCGCCGAGGGTGGGGAGGTCTCCATGTCCTTGTTTGTGCTGGGGTCCTTCCCCTCCCCCCAGCCCGCTCCCTCCCCAGGGTCCCCAGCATCACCCCGGCAGCAGGGGCAGCCTCTCCCCATAGCAGCAGCTCTGCCGCCAAGTTCCCCAGATGGGCGACCAGCACCAGAAGCCAGGGGGCGCTGTGGCTGGGTGCAGGTCTGTCCCTGCCAGGAGCCTCGGGAGGGCTCTGGTCTGCATCCTGTCTTGGGAAGCCAGCGAGGGCTCCAGAGGAAGTAACTGGCGGTTTAGGCCCTTGGTCTGGGAGCCAGTGGAACTGGGGAGGCCGCATCCAGGCCCCTCCACCAGCCTCAGCCTCGCTGCAGCCTTCTCCTGCCTGGGGTTGGTGAGATTCCGGCCAGAACAGCTCCACGTTCCAGCTCAGCCCCACCTCAGCCTTGGATCTCACCACCACGGAACCAGACACAGTGCTTCCTCCCTCCTCCGGCTTCCCCCGCTCCCCTCTGGGGGCCTCGTGCCTTCCTGCGAGGCAGCCCGGGAGGAAGCCACGGGCTCCTCCCGGCCAGCAAAGTCATGGCTCAAACCAGGCCCCACAGCGAGCTGGCCACACTTGAGAGCCTGGTATTTTTGCAGTTGGTATGCCTTTAGATATTATGAAAGAGGTTAGTGTGCTCCCTGTAATAAACTTGTCCCTGAGAAACAGCCCTCCGTAGGAGGAGGGTACATGGGGAGGCTGCCTGTATTGCCAGTAAATCAACACTGCATTTATGGGGCTCGGGTGGGGTTGGGGTGTCCCGGTCACGCGTGGGGCCGCGCGCTCCGCGCAGGGCAGAGGAGAACCCACAGCCGTATTCTTTTGGGTGGTAGAGGGACTGGGGACCCTATGATGCCACCTCTGAGCTGTGTGGACATTGGCTCTGGAGGTAAGACTTCTCCTGGGTCCTTGAGAATGGGCAGGACTTGGGGAGGAGGGATTTCAGGAAGACGGAAGCAATATGAAGAAAGACGCGGAAGAGGCGGGATGGGGCCCAGTATGGAGCTGTCCTAAAAGGAGTAGACAGACCCTGGGTACAGCGGAGAAGGGCCGCTGGGAGGAGTCCCTTCCCTTGCTGGGGACTGGTGGCGGGGAGGGATGTGTGACTGAGGGTGTGGGGTCCACTGCGGGCTTGGTGAGGGTGGGGGGAATGTGGCCACTCCACAGATCTGGGTCAGTGGGGCCTTGAGAAAGGTCTGCACAACCTCTCTCCTGGCCCGCATTCCCCCCCTCCACTACAGCCTCAAATACACATGAAGCTAGGGGTGGGGCCAGGGAACTCAAACCCCGCTTTGAGGCTGCCCACGACGGGGGAGGTGGCGGGGGCTGGGGAGGGCAGGCTCTGATCCCACTGCAGCCCGTTGAAAAATGTCTTGCTGGCCTGGTGTCGGTGACTGACAGCGTCACAGGGATGAGAAGGCAAACGGGGTCTCTTCCCTTAACAAGGAAACAGTCACAATCGAGTGTGATCAGGCTGGGACACTGGACACCCAAGGCTGTGTGAGCCAGAGGAAGGGATCCTACCCATAGTGGGGATCAGCGGGTAGGGCACCCAGGAAGGCTTCCTTGAGCCAACTTAGCCAAGTGAGGAAGAGGGGAAGGGTGTCTAGACCAAAGGAACAGCATACGCGAAGGTGCAGAAGATTACACATCACAGACTGTTAAGGGAACTGTTACTTAGCAGGTCCCCGAGAGTCACGTGGAGGATGGGTGACATCAGAGAATCAGGCAGAGGAGTGATGACTGGCTGGCTGGGGAACTTGGGCTGCACTCTGAGAGTACGGGGAGCCACAGACGACTTTAAAGCAGGAGAGTGACCGGTTCATTCAGAGCACAGCTGTTCCCCAGCTGCCCCTGGCTCAGGTCTTAGGCTCAGGTCCCGTTTCCAAAAGCCAAGTTGCTCAGCTGTGAGTGGAGCCAGAGACATCAGGGATCCAAGCTGAGTTAGGATCTCAAGCCTTAGATAACCAGAGTCCATGGGACCCTTAAGCATCTTCCTCGTCCTTTGTTTTCTGAGGAAACTGAAGCCCAGAGATGGGCAGTGACTTACCCAAGGTGGCGCAGCCCAGGGGACTTGGCTCCGCCCTGCTGCTTTCTACCGGATGTGCAGACATCCCTGACATGTGCTGCTGGTGACGTCAGCTTAGCAGGAGCTCCAAGCCGCCGAAGGGAGAGGGGAGGTGCTGTATGTGGACCGGGAGGAGGGGGAAGGGAAGCTGGCCAGACTCCTTGGCCTCCCTGCCTCTACTTTGCTGGGCTCAACAGTCCCGAGTGCAGAACTTAGGAGGCCGCAGAGCCTCTCCCACAGCGCCTTGTCCCTATGTGTAGCACCCTTTGGGCTGGAGAGGGGTGGGGATGGAGACACATCTCCGACTCAGTACAGACGTGGGGCTTAGTCTCTGGGCTCTGACTCCATCCACATGCTCCCCATTCTAATAGCCCCGCAGGTTGCTGCCAGGCCCTCACCACCCCCCAAGTCAGTCACCAATCCACCTGCCACGGAAGGAAGACTCCCAGGGCCGACTTTCCTCCAGGAATACCATTTCCTCTTCCTGGAAAGCGCCGTTCATCTCCTTGGGCTTCCCCCTCAAAGATGCTCTCTTGTTCTCACTCTCTGGGTGTTTCTCCCTCTCCGCCTTCTCTCTCCTGCCCTGTGGCCCCATATCCTCCTTTTTCTTTCCTCCCTGTCTTGCCTTGTCTGTCCCCATTTGCTCTCCATTCCTTAACATCTCTTCCAGGAGCAGGACCGGGGAGGGGGGACACAGTCTGGGTGCTTCCATTCCCTGCCCCCCACCACAGTGCCTCCTATGGGCACTGCTGGCATGAAGCACGGCTCAGGGCCATGGGGACCCAAGGGAAGCCCCTGTGACGGTCATCAGGCTCGCAGCCCCATTTGTCCTGTGGACTAGTTTGAGGACAGGGACCATCTGCATTTCAGCTCAGCTTGAGACCCAGCCCCGAGCCCACTGGCCCACCCCCTCATGCTGCCTGCTACACAGTGTATGTGGGCCTCCCAGTCCCCATCACGTGTGGACAAAGCAGGCTGGTCCCTATCTTGCCCCCAACCCGGATGGGGGTGTGGGGGGAGGGCCTTAGACTCAGACAAAATGCCAGGCAGACACAAGGGAGCATCAGAAATGCTGTTTATTTCTCGGCTGCCCCCTGGGACGGCTAGCCTCTTTGGAGGGGCAGGCTACAGACGTGGACTTGGAGAGAAAGGCAGGGCAGGTGTCCAGGGTGGAGGGGCACAGGGTGGGAGGAGATGAAGGCCCTCCTGGATCCTCCGATCCTGTTTGAGATCAGGGCACAGACTCCTGAGCCCCAGATGATCAGGGAATGCAGAGAGGCAGCAGGAGCTCAAGCAGGTCACCAGGAGACCAAAGCTATGCCAGCCACCGCCCGAGATACTCCTCCCTGTCTGCTTCAGGTTTCCTCCTTGCCAAGCCCGCAGCCCTGTGCCCCCAGCCTTTGCCAGCTTGTCAGCCCCAGTGCCTGGAATTCCATCGGTGAGGCTTTCCCCGGCCGGTTAGGGCATCGCCCTGTTAGCGTGCCCCCCTGACCGGGGAGCGCGGGCAAAGTGGTCAGCAGCAATTAGCACCATACAGTGAGTATGGGATCAAATTCTGTTCTAGTCACTAGCTTTGAGCAAGTTTAGAAATGGGGGGTGGTGAGTGTTCCAGAAGAGGTGAGAAGGGAGGTAGGAAGATGTGAAGTCCCCCACGCAGGCCTTGAAGTTGCCACCCTCAGACCCCTGTGTTGCTTATGATAAGGGGCATCCACGGAGTCAGGGGAGGGATCGAGGGGGCCCTGGAGTTGCTCTGGCCCAGCCCAGGGTGGGGACAGGGGAAGGCTAGAAGGAAGTGAGGCAGAGGAGGAGGAGGCTCTGGCCTAGTAGGAACAGGCCGGGGGGCTGCTTCCCAGGGCCCCCTCCTCCTGCTGCTGCAGCCTCAGAGCCCCCCGCACGGCTGAGGTAGATGATGACAACATTGTCCTCTGGACCCGAGGGCTGCACCTCGTTGTCGACGGTGTAGCAGCCCTTGCCCTCCGCTGCTTTGCCGTGGAACTTGCGCCCTAGCGCATCCTCGCCGCCCTCGCCCGGCGTGGCCAGGGCCACGTTCACTGAGCTCTCCGCGCTGCCTAGCTCGTTGGTGGCCAGGCAGCTGTAGGTGCCCTCCTCCAGCTTGCCAAAGTCGGGGATGAGCAGGCTGCCGTTGGCAAAGGCCTGGAAGCGAGGCCGGCCGCTGACCGCCGGGGCCCCAGGCAGCGCACGCCCGTCGGCACCCACGTTGGGGCTGGTGATCTCCACGGTGCCGCTGGGCGTCTGGACGTGCCAGTGGAGCTGGGGGGCCGGCTGGCCCTCCACGTCACAGTGGAGGGCCAGCACGAAGCCTGGCCGCAGCTCGGCGCCGTCCTGGCTGGGCTGGTAGGTGAGCTGCACCGAGGGCGCCGCGCAAGGCAGCGGCAGCAGGCGGTTCAGTGGCGTGCCCTTGAGCACGTGGGGTGAAGAGCACGTGATGTTGTCTTGCTCCGGGATGGACACGGCCGTGGTCAGGGCCCATGTCTTGAACCACACGATGCCGCAGGTACAGTCGAAGGGGTTGTCGTTGATCTGCAGGTGGGACAGAGCCGTGAGCGGCGCGAAGGTGCCTTCGGCCAGTGTGTGCAGGCGGTTGTGGTTGAGCTGCAGCGAGCGCAGGGCACGAAGGCTGCGGAAGGCGTCCCGGGGGACGAAGGTCAGCTCGTTGCTGTCCATCTTGAGCAACTGCAAGGCGCTGAGGTTGTGCAAGTCGCCCCAGGCGAAGTCAGAGATGAGGTTGTGGCTGAGGTCCAGGCTCTTGAGATGGCCCAGAGGGGCGAGGGCCCCGGCGGCCACCGTGCGGATCTCGTTGTGCGCCAGCCACAGCGACTGCAGCAGGAGCACCTCCCGGAAGGCACCCTCTGGCAAGCTGGGCAGCCGGTTGGCTGACAGGCTCAGCGTGGTCACGTTGGCAGGGAAGCCGGGTGGCACCGCCTCTAAGTCGCGGTAGGCGCAGTCGGCGATCTGGAAGCCGTACTTCTCGCCGCAGTCACAGGGCTCAGGACAGGCCTGCGCTAGGCCCAGGAGGACCACCCAGCACAGAAGACGCAGCTCCTGCATCCTACCTCCTGCAGAGAAGGACACGCCACCAAGGTGACCCCAAGGACCCGCACAAGGCACTCGTCCCTCTCAGGCCCCCAGACAGACAGAGCTCTTCCCCCTCAGGAGGCTCTGCCCCACAGAATCCAGCTAAGACCCAACACCACCCAGCCCCCCTGCCCATTCTGCAGAAGGGGACACTGAGGCCCCAAGAAGGGCCAGGACTTGCCCGAGGTCATGCAGTCAGAAGGGGTGAAGATGGGACGGAAGAGGACCCCAGCTCCTCCTCTAAGCAGAGAGCTCTCCCTGCCTCGGCCAGCTCCGAGCTGATTTTATGACTTGAAATCCGTTTTCAGCCGCCCCCTCCCCCAGCACTCCAGAGAACCTCCCTCCTGCCCTCCCACATCCTGGCCACGGTCCCTCCCACCGGAGCCCCCCATAGGTATGCTTTGCCCCGGCTCAGACAGGGCCCCTTGTGCAGTGCATAGCACCCCCATCCACCCCATCTGCCCCCTCCTGCTCCTACAGGCTATGACCACAGCAGACACCAAACCCTTTCTACAGAATCACACCCGTGGCCTGTTCCGTTCAGACTACGCCAGGCAGCTGCCTAAATAAACCCCCGCCAGGACCTCTCAGCTGGCTTGGGCGAGGCCAGTGGTTCAACCCAAATGCTGCTGGGATTTCCGGGGATGCGGTTGCTAGAGGGGCAGACGCCCCCTGGACGGATCCAAACAAGGGATTGCCCCCAGCACCAGCACCCCAAACCAACGGGAAAGTGCCAGGCAGTCGAGCCTCTGTGCCCTGCGGGCCTCCCCCTTTCCCACTGGCTTACCTTCAAACCACTCTTTCTTAGCCAAGCGGATCCTCTTCTAAGATGGAACGAAAGAGCAACAAAGGACAGAGTTAGCCCAGGGCGGGCTGCAGGGTCACGGTCGCGCAAGAGAGGACGGGGAGGCTGGAGGAAAGGGCACCCTGGCTCCTGCCCCACCTTCGAACTGCTCGCCCGTGCCCGCCCTTTCCCAGACAGGGTGCCTGGGGCCTCGTTGAGAGCAGGCTGCAGGAAGGGAGCCCAGACAGCCTGGACACTCCCTCCTTCTAGCAAAACAACTGCTTCTCTGCAGCCACAAGGACCCGTGTTTCATAAGTGACACCAGAAACTCGAGGGGGAAAAGATGCCAAATTTTTTTCTTTTTTTCCCTCTCTCTCACTCACTTTTAGCAGCTTCAACTTCCTTAAAGACACAGCACGAGCTGGACAGGACCCAATAAAAGATGGGGCTAGAAGGATTTTTATGGAGCGAAGAGTGAGAATCGATTCTCATGGAAGCTGGGAAACTTCTAACCTCACTTCCAACAAGAGGAAAGTGGTGGGGGGCTTTCTCCAAGCTGGGGGCCGTATGAGTGATTGCGTATGCACATGCGTGTGACATTTCTGTGTGTGGATGGGTTTGCGTGTGTGTTTGTGTGGATGTGGGTGCGAGACCGTGTGCGTGAATGTGTGTGTTTGGGAATGTTCGAGCGTGTGTTCGTGTAGGTGTGAGGCTGTGTCTTTTTGTGTCGTCTCTGTGTTTGTCTGGTGTATGTGAGTTTGTTTGTGTATTTGGGAGGGGTGGTGTGTGTGTGTAGAACTGTGTGTCTTTGTGTCCATGTGCCTGTGTGGGTGATGGTGCATTTCAATGAAAAGCCAAGAAGGCCAAAGTGCATGAAAAACCCACCAGGCGCCAACACCCCAGCGAGAAGCCAAAATGTTAGTCCTGTTGTTGTAAGAAAACACATCTTCCTCGTCTGTGTCGGGCCTGCCTGCTGGCTCTGAGGCGAAGCTGCTCTAAACACACGTTGTCCAGGGAGGTCCCAAGGCACCGAGGTGCCAGACAGGGCTCCCCAGTTTGCCGGAGGGGAGAGATCAGGGAGGCGGGCAGAGGTAGGACGATGCCCCGAACCCAATGGCAGAGAGCTTTGGACACAACCCCGTTGGGCTTCAGTTTCCCTGACTGGGATTCTGAGATACCCAGGCTCACACAGATAGTTCTGTTACCCAAGACCGAGGTGAGGCTGAGGGTCTCGCTCCTTCTGGAATATTCTGTGTCCTCCCACACTGCTTCAACTCCCACCACTGGTGCTACATGTCTGTGGAGGCTGCACTGCTCTCTGGGCTCCACTCTCCCAGCATGAACTCTGTGGAAGGGATGATGCCTCCAGGGTGAGAGTATATCTGACCCCCCCCCCAAACTGGAGGGCCCAGAGGAGTCAGAATGGGGAGGAGAAAGAGGCCCCAAACAAGAGAGCCAGAAGAGAAACCAAAAGACAAGAGAGCCCCTGGAAAACACTTTGTAGACTGGATAATTTTGCCCTCCACAGCGCTTACTCCTATCTGCTCAGCCCCCTTCCCCCAACCTTCCTTTTCCTTCTATCCTGGCTGCATTCTGCTCTGAACTTACCTTACCCTCCTGGCAGGGCCAAGGACAAACAGGTATTGTCTTTGGCTGAAAGCATCCCCGGGGAGCCCTCCATCCCAGCTCACCATGTCACCATTCCCCTGTCACCAAGCCGGGCTGCAAGCACCGCATGGCCCCTGTGAAACACCTCAGTCCAATACTGAGAATATTCCCGCAGTCCGAGTTCTGTCCCACGGCAGGTGGAGCCTTGTCTGGCGTCATCGTTACCATGCTGGGGAGGTTGGGGGAAAGTCCTGGATTCCGTGGGTCCACTAGAGGCTGGAAGCACACACATCCAGAGTTCAGTAAATCAGAGGGGGAGAATCAGCGGCCTCAGGGTCAGTCACAGAGGGTTTCCTGGTGGAGGGGGCATCACTGTGCCGCCGTACATGCCTACACCGCACGCCAGAGCGCTGCCTCTGAGGCGCTCTCAGGAGCTCACACTCCACCGGGGCTCCCCCTTCCAAAACACTCTAGCCCAGACTGGTAAGATCCTCCCCAGCCCTCAGACCCTCCTGCAGTGGCTGGGACCTGGCATTTCAGGCTTCCACTAAACATCCCCTGTCAGAGCAGCCCTTCAGATCACACCAAAGCTAAAATAGGCTCCCCCGTTAATTGTCCTCATAGACCTCCGTTTTTCTTCCGAGTTCTTACGGTCATCTCTCTTGATGACCCTTGTTTTCCCTGGAGTTAATTGTCTCAATCTGGGTGCGGTGAAGGGGGGCTTGTTTTTGTTTTTGTTTTTGTTTTTGTTTTTGTTTTTGAATGCTTCTCACTAATTCAATTCCCCACTCTCCGCCAGTTGGGTAAATCTTCTTTCAATTGTATCTTGGAGAAATCTCTCCCTGAGTCTCCTGACCTGCTCCAATTCATTTTTTTAAAGTTTATTTATTTTTGAGAGAGAGAGAGAGAGAGAGAGAGAGAGAGAGAGAGAGAGATTGAATCCCAAGCAGGCTCTGCGCTGTCAGCATACAGCCTGACACAGGTCTCGAACCCATGAACCATGAGATCATGACATGAGCTGAAATCAAGAGTTGGGCGCTTAAACGACTGAGCCACTTCCAATTAGGTTTGTTTGGCCCCTGGCTTTGCTAGAGTCACAGAGAGATGGCCCACCTCCATTGCTCAGGGGTCCATTACTCAACTCTTCCATGTGCTTCAGCCCTGGAAAAGCTTTTGATTTACTCCTTTATGATTTCCTGACCTCCATTTTCTCTGTTCTCTCCTTCTTGAACCCCAATTAACCAGATGTTGTGCTTCCCGGAGGGGCCCTAACTTCCTCATCTTTCCCCTCCTTTGTCTCACCTCTGTGTCTTCCTGTCCCTGTTTCTAGGAGGTCTCCTCTATGTTATCATTCCACCCTTCTGATAGAGTGTTTGATTTATAAACTTCAAATTTCCAAGATTCCTTTTTATTTCCTGAATGTTCTCTTTAAAATACGTTGTATCCAGTTCTTGTTTTGTGGATACTGGAGTTTATTTCTGCGAAGATGATGATAGCTGTCTCTCTTTCCATTTAGGCTTCCTTCTGTCTGCACTGCCTGTCTCCTTGTTTGCTTGCTTGTTTGGCCTCGGTCTTTCCTATTAGAGGTTTCCTCAGGTAATTCACTCGGCAGAAATGTATTCCTATGTGTTTAATGTGAGATCCCTCTAACGAGAGAGGAAGCGCATTGAAGGCAGACGTCTGGTCTTCCCAATTGCTGTTAATCCCTGGCACAGAAAAGATGTTCAATAAATATACCTTGACTTGGTGAATGGGCAAATTGAGTGGTCATCAAATGTTAGAAATAGGGGCGCCTGGGTGGCTCAGTCAGTTAAGCATCCGACTTCAGCTCAGGTCATGATCTCACGGTCCATGAGTTCGAGCCCAGCACTGGGCTCTATGCTGTCAGCTCAGAGCCTGGGGCCTGCTTCAGATTCTGTGTCTCCCTCGCTCTGTGCCCTTCCCCTGCTCATGCTCTGTCTCTCTCTGTCTCTCAAAAAATGAATAAATGTTAAAAAAAATTTGTTTTAAATGCTAGAAATAAAAATGCCGCAGAGGCTACCTTCTCTACTTTCTCATTTTGCAGATAGGTACTCAGGGTCCAGACTGGGACAGGGACGTGCCCAAGGTTACACAGTGCCTTAGGATAGGACATTTGAAGAACATTCACACAATGTGGAAGAGCTGCACTGTGTCAGGTGGTCGAGTATGTTACCAGCCTTCCTGAAGGAGGGGAGCCTCTGCACCCCCATTCGCCATCATCGAAGGCCTTGATGATGGCTGAACACTAGTCAGCCCTCAGGACCTCACTGTGGAGCAGCCATGGAGACCTGAGGGCAGAAAAAGTCACAGGGATTCACCTACCCAGGCAGAACTGACTCTACACACATTGGTCACTGACCACTCTTACCCACTGTCCAGATCCCAACACTGCCTGAGGGTGCAGCCCTGCCCCGCCTCCACCAGGAAGAATGGTAAGACAATGGCTACCGTGGCCGAGTGGGCCCCAACCCAAAACCATCTGATTCTCCAAGGTACTTGACAGTGGATCACACAAGACCACCCCTGTAGGCCTGAGGGATGGTTGTACGCAGCCCCCAGCTATTCACATCCTTCCAAGGATGGGGGCTTATTACTTCCTAGGCAGCCCCTCTAATCTCCTCGTAGCTATCATAGGCTGAAAGTCCCTCCCCAAAAGCCCATCTCACAAGAGATGCTGTGATCAGGCAGGAGACCAGGCTGAGGTCGGCCCTCCTACCTCCCCCTAGCCCATGAGCTTGCTGTGGGCTGCCTGGGCCACCATCTTCCCTGTCCCGGCCTCCTCCGAGCTGGGCTCAGTCCCCAGGACTGGAGAGCCCTTCTCAGGTCCTCACCCCCCTCCACCTTCCCTTGGTCCTCAGCAGCCCCACCACAGTGGAAGGGAGAACTGGGGAGTGGTGAGGGGGAGAAAGGGGCCAGGTTTGGGAGCCCTTCCTGCCTGCCCCGGCCTTGGCTTCTGTGGGCCTCAGTAGTTCATCATGGAATGACCAACTGTGCCAGTTTGCCTAGGACCGAGGGGTGTTCCAGGATGGCAAACTTTGGCACTAAAATCCTGACAGTCCTAGGCATGATTGGTCACAGGGGCAGGGGACATGCCCACTTCTTCCCACAGAGATTTTCCTTCCTTCATCCTGTTCTGCACCCCCTTCCCTTGGCAGAGGCCAAACATTTCTCCTCCCTTTCCTCCGCCACTCCTCCCATGGGGCTGCCACCCCTCCCCAGCTGCAGCTGCTCAGCTGTGACTCCTGCACCCCAAAGGGGCCTCACTCCCGCTGACCAGGGCACTGCTGGTGCGGCCACGTCAGCTTTTCCTGGAAGGCCAAAAAAGATCCCAGAGAGAAAGAGAGAAAGAAAATAAAGTGAAAGGGACAGAGCATGGCAGAGAGAGGACTAGGGAGGAACTGAGACAGACATGAGAGTGAGAGAAAACAGGGGCTCACCGGCAGCCAGGGTGAGATCCGAGGTAGAGAAAGGATGCAAGACACAGAAAGAGCGACGGAGAAAGAGGGTCCGATGGGCCCTGAAGGAGGCTCCACGAGAGGAGACAGTGGGTGCTCAGATGTGGCCAGAGTGCTGCTGGGGCAGTAGCCGGCGTGCCGACTTGGGCAGGTGGTCTCCATCCCACCCTGCCTTCCCTCCACAGCTCACTGGGATCATTGGGAGGAAGCTCAGCAGCTCACGGGGAGGACTGGCTGAAGTTTCCTGGGGGGGTTCCTAGGAGGGAGAGGCCAGCCTGGGCCTTTGAGAAGATGGGGCTATGGAAGGAACGCTGTGTGGGTGCGTGTGCCAGCGTGCACCTATGGACGGGGTTGAGATCCGCTCACACCATCAGATTATGGGATTTGAGAAAGTCCCTCCCTTTCCTGGGCCTCAGTTTCTCTGTCTTGTGTGGGAGTTGGAGGAGATGGCTTAAAGTCCTTCAGCCCTGATGGTCTAAGGAACGTCTGCGTGTGCTCACGTGCAGTCAATTCTACTCGTGTACACGTGAACCCTGCTGGGTTTGCATATGTGATTGTGGGTGCGGCACACGTGTGGGTCCTCGGGGCGGTGTGTTCCTAAGCTCACTGCGTGCCCCATCTTCTCCCCCCGCCCCCCACCCCGGCTCCCAATCAGCTGCCGCCCAGAGGCCCAACCCCGAGCAGAGGTGGCCTGGCCCCGGGCTGATCTACAGCGCGTGCCTCACTCCCATGTCTTTTCCCGCTCTCCACCTTCCTCTCCACACACCCTTCCCATCACTCAGACAGGAGGATCTCAATTCCTCCCACCTTGGAAACCAGGATGTGCCTCTGGCCCCACCTCCGGCCTCATCTGCACCCGGCTCACTGTGTGCCGCCCACACTTCAGCTGCTCCCACCTCGGGGCCACCCCTGTTGGGCTCTTTTCTCGAATTGGACTCTGTCCCCTTGGATTTGCGGGGCCCGCTCCCTCTCATCTCTGGAGACTTTGTTCAAATGCCTGCTCCCTGGAAGGGCCTTCCCAGGCCAGCTTACATAAAAAGGCTTTGTCCCTCTCTGAGTCCTCACACGGTTTAGTTGTCCCTCTTCCTAAGACCTACCCCTGACATCTCTTGTGAGTGTTTGTCTCATCCATCTCGTCTAGTCCATCTTCCCAATCTGGCCACTGGGCTCTGAACAGGTGCTCAGTAAATCGTTGAACAAATGGCTGAAAAAGTGGCCTCTGGGTTTCCATCAGGAACCCTCTGCCCCCAGCCCTCCTCGCCCTGCCCAGGGACTCGCCAGCCCCTCCCTTCTACTTGGCCATACCCTCCCTCTCAGTGGCCCCTCACCAGCCAGTATTTCTGATTCCTTTCCTGGCAGCATCCTCGCTGCCCTCTCCTGAATTTCCCCTTAGTCTGCAGGGCCATTTTTAGCATATTTAGGGCATATTTCATGGGAATTATTTTTGTTCTTTCCCCAGGCCGATCCCACAATTTCCAGGAATCCAGACCTTGGCCACAACCCAGGGCACGTAGCCGATTCCAGCTTTCCACCCCAGCCCCTCCCAAAGGCGAGGGGTAGGAGCAGGAGTGTTATGAACGAGGGTGTTTGAATTAAGGTTCTATCTGGACTAGGACCAGAGTTACAGGGTCAGGATTCCAGTCCCTGTGTTAGCTGTGGGGCATGGGCAAAGGGCCATTTGTTAGCTGGAAAGACCAGGACTAGATGTGGGTGCAGGGGTCATGGGTGGGGGCGGGGGTAGTTTAACACCGTGGGTGAAGCAGGGTCTGAGGTGTGAACGGGAAGGTGACAATAGCCCCTGTGGCGTGGAAATGAGGCAGTGGGCAGAGGGCTAGAGAGTGATGCAGAGAGACGAAGGGAGAAGTAGGGAGATGGGGCGGGGAGAGAGAGGAGCAGGCAGAGACTGACACATGAAGGGAAGAGGGATGGGAGAGGCCGGGGACAGCCAGGAGCAAGGTTGAGCATTTTGCTGACAGCAGAGTCATTTGGTCACTGCTTCTCATCCACAGGCCAGGGCATATTTCATGAGAAATGAAATAGGAAATAGGAAACTGTGGCATGGTTTCCATCCACCGCATGCCACCAACCAGAAAGGACCTGTCTGCAGGGCCCCCAAGCTTCTCCCAGCCCTGAGGGGCTTGCTCAGCTCAGCTGCTGGCGATGGGAAGGCAGCCAACAAGCCGTGCAGACCTCAGCCCAAGGCCACCTCTCCAGGGAGACAAGAAGAGGAGACAGGCAGCCAGTCTGCCTGGGGAGGTGACTTCGGCTGCAGAGGCCTCTGGGAGAGCCATCTGGGGCTGGACAGAAAGCCGCACAGGCAGTGAGGGTTACATAAGTCCCTAGAAGGGAGGCGAGAGTTGGGGTCAGGAAGACATGAGGGAGGGGTTGGAAACTTGAATAATTTCCAAAACAAAGTAAAGAATGCAAATGTTAACACAGGAAATCAAATTCCCCCTCTCCCTACCCCCAGCCACTCCCCAAAGGCAATGGTTTGGGATGGTTTCTGGTTTTGGTATCGCTGTGGTTACACACATCAGGCCTGCCTGTAACATTTGCAGAGCCTGGGGCAAAGGACATTTGGAGGCACACACAACATATGTCCAAATATTTAAAAGTTATAAATCCTACAAACTGTGTAACATGTTTCATTCTCCTATCTTGACAAATGTCTTTCATAATCCCTTGAAGGCCAAGTTCAGATTTAGAGTTCTTGGACTCCTCAGAGGCCCCCGAGAGAACTAGGCAGGCAGCCCCCAGCCCCCAGCCCCCAATCCTCAACTGTTCTGTTTCTCTCCCCACCCCCACCCCTGTTCTGCTCTGCACCCCATGGGGCCCTGTGCGGAAGCAGGTAGACGACCCAAGCTCTGTCCATATCCCCAACCTCCCTCAAACTGACTCAGGACCACGGGAGCACACATCTTGGTACAGTCCTCCCTGGGGAGGAGTGGTCAGGGTGAAAGGCTTTCAGAGGCCCTGAAAGCAGGCTCAGGCCATTTCATTTAGGCAGCGAATTCCAGGGCCCCAGATCCTCAAAGCTTGCTCCAGAGTAAGGATATAGGCTCTAAATGGAAAGATCCCCTTGGAAAGGCATGGCCACGGTAGGATTGCCAGATAAAATACAGGATACCCAGTTAAATTTGAATTTCAGAGAAAGAACCATACATTTTAGTATAAGTATGTCTCAAATATTACATGGGATATATTCATGCTAAAAACAAACAAACAAACAAAAAACCTATTCATTGTTTATCTGAAATTCTACTAAATCTGGCAACTCTAGGCCAAAGGAAGGTCAGAGCAGAGCCCTCTAAACTCGGGGCTCCGGGCAGGGGCCCCCTCACCTGGAGTAAAATGATATTGACATGCATAAGTCTCAATTATATGCATGGACTGCCGTGTCTTAGTATAGAAACTTTAGACAATACCTAATGACCCCTTGTTATGGGCTGAATTGCATTCGCTTCAAAAAGATATGCTGAAGTCCTAAATCCCAGTACCACAGAGTGTGACCTTATTTGGAAACAGGATCTTTAAACAGGAATTCGTTTCTGTTAAGTCACCCAGTTTTTGGTACTTTGCTATGGCAGACCTAGGAAACGAATACACACTTCTACAAAATGAGATTTTAGCTCACTTAACATGTTCGTATTCTTCCCTCCCTTCCTCCTTCCGGTTTTTGCTAGTTAAAATATTCTCGGCTCTTCTATTGGTTACATTTGTGCTTTAAACAATGCCCCTTACTTCCTGAGTAGAGATGCTATCTAATAACTTCCCACTCACTCTATACCATCAGAAATCTATCACTCCCATCTTTCCTCTTCCCCCAACTTCTCTGGCTCTCAGCCTGTCTGTAAATCTTGCCTGTACATTTTAAAAGATGATAATGTTGGGGCACCTGGGTTGCTCAGTCAGTTAAGTGTCCAACTTTGGCTCAGGTCATGATCTCACAGCTCATGAGTTCGAGCCCCGTGTTTGGTTCTCTGCTGTCAGCACAGAGCCCACTTCAGATCTTCTGTCTCCCTCTCTCTCTCTGCCTTTCCCCTGTTCGCTTTCTCTCTCTCTTTCTCTCAGAAATAAAGAAACATTAAAAAAATTTTTTTAAAAGATGATAATGTGAAAGTACTGTTTTGAAGTCCTAATTATGACAGTTGCATTTTGTCCATATATTGATTTTAAAAGTAAAAAAAAAAAGCAATAAACCAATATTACATTCTCCTGCCTGTGTGAATACAGAGCCAAGGAGTATGTACCTAAGAATTACATTTCCTGTCTTTCTGATCCAATGTCATGATGCCCAGGCTATTTGGAAGAGTGGCCAAGAACACATCAAGGTCAAATGTATTCAATTTTCTTATGCCCCATCAATTGTTCAAAGGCATGTCACGTTTCTTTTGCATGTATGACTTTTTGTACAGCTTTTTATTTTCCTGGAGTTTCTAATTGCTTTCTTTATTATTATTGTCAAAAGAATAATATCCCTTCACCAAATACTAAAAATGACCGAGCTTTGTACAGCATTGTCTGGTATTTATAGCCCCTACTTGCCTTAATTACTGCTTTATTGATGTATGATCATCTTTTGTTTATTTGTGCTTTTCAAGCAGCTGTAAGCCTTTTGAAACCTCATCCTCCCCAGCACACGATCATGATGTTCCTACTACCAGTGCTGGGGAACTTCCGCTTCAAGGAGGCCCATTGCTCTAGAGCAGTTTTGAGGGTCCCCTTCTTGACAGAACTCCAACCAACATTTGTCTTTTCTCATGCCCCCTCTGGCCATTCTTGGCTCAGCGACTGCCCTCAGGGAGCTCCAAATCAGGGCCATATGCTGTTGGTTTATCTTTATCTTCCTCCTTCACGAGGCTCACACAAGATGATCCCAGTTGCCCATGCTGGAGAACGAGAGTTCTGCATCCCTCGCTAGTCTCCCTGCTCTCCCCATTGTGCACTTGGTCTTTTATCTCATCTCTCTCCCAATGAGGAAGGCCAGGCAGCGGGTAGGAAGGAGGTAGAGGGAAGTAGAGGGGAGCATCTTGACTGACCAACTTCTGGGGGATGAAAGCTATTAGGCTGGGTGGGGGGACCCCAAATGCCAGGGTGAGGGCACTTTTCTCAAAGGTAGAAGCAGCCACACATGAAGCCCTATTTCTGCCAAGTGCCAAGTGATGTTTTTAGAGAAGTATCCCCCAGTGTTTTGGCTGGGAGGGGATTAGGGAAAAAATTGATTATCCCTCTTTTTAGCCTTTTTTTCTTTCTTACTAGAGGCAGAAATTACCCAAAATATTATCTGCCATTCTTTAAATATCTGCTAGGTGCCAGACCCTTTATACATTCCATCTCCTTCCATTCACACACAGGGAGATATTTTTATCATCCATTCTGGAGAATGGAACACTGAGGCTCAGGTTAAGGAATCTGTCCATGTCCCCTTGGTTAGGAAATAAGGAGACTGGAGTTCAAACCTATGTCTGAGTCTCAAGCCTTAGTTCTTCCATTCCATTAAGGGGCCTCACAGGCTGCATAGGATGTGGTGTCAGCGGGAAAAAGTCAGGATAGAAGACATTAAGGTGGAGTCTGACCCAAATCCCAGCCCTGCAGAGGGCCAGGAAGGGCTGGGTTGTAGGAAGAGAGCAGGGCTAGGCTGCCCATTGGCTTTTCTCCTGTGGGCACCGGGGAGCCAGTGCAGATGCGTGGATGTGAGGCTACGGGTGAGAGCTAAGAATGAAAAATTCGGGCTGGTGCAGAGAGTGTACAGAAAGTGGGGTCACAGGGTAGGCTGTTAGGTGGCTTGTCCGTGACCCAGAGGAGGAGCAGTGGGGTAGACAGGTGTGAGAAGTGTGAGGAAGCGACCAGATGGGCCACAAAATGGACCTAATGTGAGCAAAGGGGGCTTTCCCCAGGCTGGCAGAAAGGACAGTCACTGGTCCAGGGTCATGTCCACCAAGCGGTAACGCTGGCAGTCTAGCAACACTCCTTCATTCATTCGGCTCTCTTGGGCTCCTGTCACAAAGCAGGCAGCGAGCCAGGTTCTGGGGACAGAGCAGGGGACAAGACTGACAGCAGATGGATGGACAACTCCTGGAGCTCACATGGCTGCCACCCTCTGAGAATGAACTTTTGAGTAAGCGTCTCCCCTCCCCTCTTCCATTCCTTCTTTCCTCTTGGAACTTTCAGGGCTCTGGTGTGAGCTTCTGGGGGAGGGGAGAGTCTGGGTGACCCCCACCCCCACCCCTGCACTAGCTCAGCCCAAACCGGATTCTTTACTCAGAGTATGCTTAGTGTCACACATTCCCAGGACCCTCGTCACACCTGTTCCATTCTCCAGTTTCACAGGAGGAATTTTCTTTCTTTCTGTTTTCTTTTTGTCTCAGTTCCATTCGAGACAGTTGTGAATGTCCATCAAGACAGCTGCTGTGAAATTTGTAAACAACAAAATACCACAAAGCATCTACTAGAATGGCTGAAAAAGAGAAAAAGTTTAAACTCGAATTCTCAAATGCTATCTAGGATGTAGAGTAACTCATGCATTGCTGGTGGGGGAATGCAAAATGGCACAGCTTGGAAAACAGTTTGGGAGTTTCTCATGATGTGAAGCATACATTTACCATACAACATATCAATTCCACCCCTAGGTAGTTACTCGGGAAAAATAAAAACATACGTTCACACAAATCCCTACATGCACATAATCACCAAAAACTGAACACAGCAAAAACGTCCATCAGCTAGTGAATGGATTTTAAAAAAACAACAATGGAAGGGGCACCTGGGGGGCTCAGTCGGTTCAGGCATTTGACTTCGGCTCAGGTCATGATCTCGCCGTTCAGAGTTCGCCAGGCTCTGTGCTGACAGCTCGGAGCCTAGAGCCTGTTTCAGATTCTGTGTCTCCCTCTCTCTCTCTGCCCCTCCCTGGCTTGCGCTGTTTCTCTCTCTGTCTCAAAAATAAATAAAACATTTAAAAATTTAAAAAAAAACAATAGTGGTATATTCATCCTATAAACTATACTCCTTAGTAATAAAAAGAGTAGATCTATTTGATTCGCACAACATGGTGTGTATCGGATACTCTTAGAAGCATTATGCTGAGTGACAAACAGGATGAACAACTTTTAGAAAGACAATCCAAGACACAGCTGCACCATGCCAGACCACAAAAATCCATTATACAATAGATAATAAAAAATTATACACATATGTGCTATTACTTTAATAAAATATATGATACAAATATGGTGTTTATTTGAAGTTACATATTATTCTATATTGTTTATTTTGTTACATAATATTATTTAAATAAAACAACAATGAACAGTGGCAATTAATACCATTTAATAGGAAAACTCATTAATATGTAATATGTATGAGAGAAATATAACATTATTTATATACTCTTTCTATCCCCCAAACTGTAATTAAAAAAAAAAATTTTATGTCTTTATTTTATTTTGAGAGACAGAGACAGAGAGTGAGTGGGGCAGGGGCAAAGAGAGAGGGAGACACAGAATCCAAAGCAGGCTCCAGGCTCCGAGCTGTCAGCACAGAGCCTGACACGGGGCTCAAATCCACACACTGTGAGATCGTGACCTGAGCCGAAGTCGGATGCTTAACCGGCTGAGACACCCAGGCGCCCCATCCCAATACTGTAATTTATTTTAACCTTTTAAGATCTATTGGATATTTACTTTTTTTTTTTTTTAGAGAGAGAGCTAGCACAAACTGGGGCAACGGGCAGAGGGAGACAGAGAGAGAGAGGATCCACCAAGGTGCCCCAGATTTTTTTTCTTCTTTTTTTAAAAAAATTTTTTAATGTTTATTTATTTTTGAGACAGAGGGAGACAGAGTGCGAACAAGGGAGGGGCAGAGAGAGAGAGGGAGACACAGAATCTGAAACAGGTTCCAGGCTCTGAGCTGTCAGCGCAGAACCCGATGCAGGGCTCAAACCCACGAACCGTGAGATCATGACCTGAGCCGAAGTCGGACGCTTAACTGACTGAGCCACCCAGGCGCCCCAAGGTGCCCCAGATTTTTATACTTTATAGACAATAATGTATATTCTTTTTTTTTAATTTTTAATGTTTATTTTTGAGAAAGAGAGAATGCAAGCGGGGGAGGGGTAGAGAGAGAGGGAGACACAGAATCCGAAGCAGGCTCTGCTCTGTCAGCGCAAAGCCCCACATGGGGCTAGAATCCACGAACTGTGAGATCATGACTTGAGCCAAAGTTAGATGCTAAACCAGCTGAGCCACCCAGGCGCCCCTGATAATGTATATTCTTAAGATACATACATGTAAGACTTCTAAAAAGGAAAATGTAAATATGGTGTTATTAACTGAACAGAGATTATCTATATTTAATAAAAATGGCAATGACGTGTTTCCTTCTGTCCTATGCTGCAGGCGGATATTTTTACTCTGTTGGCTTCCTTGTTTAATAATACTTCTCTGAATTGCCTGCAGCCTTTAGAATATCCTTTTCTTTCATGTCGTGGTAAACACAGATAGAGACAAATGTAAAATTAACTCTGCCTTTCTCAAGCCCTCATTTCACGTGCTCCTAGAGTCAGTTCAATGCGATGACATCATGCTAAATATCCTCTCAAGCAAAGTGTTTGAGCATGGAATGCTTAAGATTTTACTTAAGCAATAGCAGCTTTTTAGACCTGTAAGAATTAATTTCCACCTCTCCAAAAAGACCCATTCTCTTGTGCTGATAGCCACTGTGTGTCAGTCAGGTCCTCTGCATCCATAAATTCTTCACAGAAGCCGTCATGTCTAACATGGCCCTCATTTTAAATTCAAAGCACATCAGATGTTTTCACGGGCTAAACTTCTTTTCTCTGGGGAAAAAAAAAATGGTTTTAAAACACAGAGGTAATCTGGACTTGTGAAATTGAAGTTGAATTTCGGAGAAGTTATAGTTAAAAAAATTGTTTTAATGTTCATTTATTTTTTGAGAGATAGAGAGAGACAGAGTGCTGGCGGGGGAGGGGCAGAGAGAGAGGGAGACACAGAATCCGAAGCAGGCGCCAGGCTCCGAGCTGTCAGCACAGAGCCCAATGTTGGGCTCGAACTCCGAATGGTGGCGAGATCATGACCTGAGCCGAAGTCAGACACTCAACTGACTGAGCCACCCAGGCGCCCTGATAAGTTATAGTTTTAGTAAAGAAACTCAGAAAGTCCTGTTAACTTGGCTGTCCTTTACTGGTGATAATTTTTTGCGTTCTGAAGCAGTCTTATTTCCAAGAAATGAGTCATTTTTTCCCCACTGGGTGGTGTTTTGTCACACCTAAACCAAAATGGAATTAGTCAGGTGCACTTGGTTCATCGTTTCCATGACCTCTCTAAAGGTCATCAAACAGCTTTGAAGAAACAGCATGTAAATTTCCACGTAACAGTAGCCCCCTTCTCCGCTCTCATCCCCAATGCATTTCCAAATTAGAGAAGTCTCCACACTTTGAAAATATCATTTTACAGCAGGCCAACGTTTTCACGTCTTTTCTACAAGACATCTTGTAGGCATATGTCTAAGGAGGCTATCTCCTTCCGCTTCTATAAATAAAGAATCTCATTAAGTGCTTCTGCAAGCTTTGAGAAAACTGAAAAGTGACCAAAAATCTTGGTAGGAAAGTCTCCATATCACAGGTAAGCAAATCACACCTCTTTGTATTGTTATGGAAAAGGTAAGCAGGACATTCAGCTGGCAAGGTTTGTAAAAAAAATTTTTGGTGGGAAGTTCATAGACTGAACAGGATATTCCAAATTTTTCTTCTGTCCCATTTGCCAAAAATGCAGACAGATGAGCAAAGTCTCGTTTGCATTTGGAAAAGATATCAACAATCTTTGATTTTATATATTCTCCAATTTCCTTAAGATCTTCGTAAAAGTCAGGAAAACAATTGGAAGCTCCATTTTTCAGATCAAAATACCCAAGCCTAGGGAGACATGTTTTTATTGCTATGTTCAACACATTGCTTGAAATACTATGGAGTGTATGCTTGCTGGAGTAGCTCACAGAACCAGTTCTGCACCCTGAAATGCTGGCACATCTGTTAGCAAAACTGCCCCTTCTGTTTCCCTACAGGACATTTTAGTTGCAGCCTCTGAATCAGGACACATTACTTAGTTTCATAAAGCAATCAAGGACACAACGCCATAATGACAGTTTGTGTGATGTGCCTGGGAATTCAGTGGCTGCCTTGGTTCGACTGAGCATTAATGTCTTGGAGGGAGATAAAAAAAAAAAAAATCTGGATTGATTTAGAAATACCTGTCTCATCTGGATTTGTGGAGAGATTCAGCCTCCCTATGTGGTGACCAGATCCCTCCCCGCTCAGCCAGACTGCTGACACAGCCCAGGAGGTGCTCCCCCCATTACAAAGACAACAGCAGAACATCTCTTGGAACAAAACAAGAGTGTGTCACCTCCCTTACTAGATCTGGTTTTCAGGGTGACTTTTCTAGACCAGTGCACAGCTCTTCAGCTGTGTAGCTGGAAAGGCAGGAGCTGATGCTGTAATCACCATGACTGTTTCTAGGCCTTCTAGTGACTGAGCGATGTGGGGGAGGGGGCAAGTGTTAGGCAATGTGAGCAAGGGGAGGGTTGCACTAACATAATATCCTCACTTCTCAGTGTTGGGGAGGGGCGAGGAGAGTGAGCAGATGCAGCTCCTGGGATGCAGCCTCCTTCGTGGAAGAGGGAGCACACTGGGTGCACAGATCAGACAGGCTGTTGTCATCGGTTATCTGTGGGCAGGAAGGACCCTGCTCCACTCAGCCCCCCTCCCCGGGAATCAGCGGGCGCTGTGTCACATTGGGGTGGACCAGGCAGAGGTCAGCTGGTTGGAAAGGATTCCTGGGGAAGACAGGGAGCTAGGCCATGAGACCACAGATGAGCCACAAATGAGGCCAGGAGGGAGGACGTAAGTTAAGATTTGGCCTGAGCGCCCGAGAGCCCACACCAGGTAGTGGGGAATGTCTCTTACTGTTGGATAATTACATTGTTTCTGAGCTTGTGGCTCAGAGAAGGAATAATCTGCTAAAAATGGGCTTAAGTGATTTTTTTTAAGAAAAGGGAAGAAAGAGAGGCACCTGGGTGGCTCAGTCGGTTAAGCGTCTGACTTTGGCTCAGGTCATGATCTCGCAGTTCGTGAGTTCAAGCCCCGTGTTGGGCTCTGTGCTGACAGCTCAGAACCTGGAGCCTTCTTTGGATTCTGTGTCTCCCTCTCTATCTATCCTTCCCCCACTCACACGCTGTCTCTCTCTGTCTCTCAAAAATGCATAAATATTAAAAACTTAAAAAAAAAAAGAAAAGGGAAGGAGAGAAATCCATCAAAATAAAAACCAGACCATAAAAATGCTTAAAGACGGACTTCTCCTTGGGGAAGATCAGGGCTATTCAGGAAGTAGGGACACTCATGTGTGCCCAAATTGCTTTTGACGAGTCTATTTTTGTCACAGTGGGATGCTGGTTCTGTCGGACAATGTCGTTTTTCCATGCCTCTCAGAGTTATAGACACCAGGAAGCTGGCAGAGATGTGGGATTTGTCAGAGGACAGATCTAGGATCCAGAAATAATCCAGAGCCGGTCAAAAGTGATGAAAAGCTAAACGAGGCTGACAAAGCCACCAGGGGATGGGGATGGGCCTTAAAAGCAGCTTCAGGAGAAGGGTGAACAGATTTTAGTCGACCTGGCATTGTTGCGAGCAACTGAGTGGAACAGATCAACTTCCTGCCTCAGTCCCGCTGGGGGGCCAGGCTGCTGCTGAGACATGCGTATACATACATCCAGTTGCAAGAAGCTGGAGAAGGTAAACCCGGGGAAAGCAAGGTGACGGTTGTCAGGGAACTCAAGTAACTGGTAAAATGTTTTATATTTCCAACCAGTTGTTATAGCTTCGTATGAGACCGGCACAGTTAACAGTGTGAACTCCATTATTGTCACCCAGTCACTGACTCCTGCAGGGGCAAGGACTTCTGGAGGTTCTAATGATTCAGGTTCTAAATGATGTAGCTCTTTTAGAAAAGTAACTTAAAGCTTCCTGCTCTGTGGCTCACATACTTTCAAGGCAGGAGGAGGTGTTTCCAGAATCCCTTGTAGCTAGAGTTATAAACCTTGCTTCTAGGGCAAAGAGCGACAGGCACCAGGGCCCCCAGCTTCCTTCTCCATCTCCGGAGTTGAACAACTGTTCACTCATTCATTCATTCATTCAGGAAACACATAGTACCTATTATGCTTCAAGGGCAGCATTCAAGTTCAAGGAAAGAGGTGAGTAAGGCACTTCTTCCCGTAAAGGAGTCTACCTCCCGGTTTCTGATGTTATCCAAGTATTCAGTCCCAGCAAATAAGGATTGTATCTTGTCAAATAAACGCAAATCCAGTCTTAGGCAGGGAGAGACTTTCATTAGAAAGAAACCCTATTGCAATAGGGGGAAAGAACACTCCCATCTCAGAAATGTGCAAGTGTCTTAAAATCAAACAGAAAATGGTTTTTTTTTATAGGTTAGAGGGGAGACAAAAAGATGCGCGGAATCGTTGGAGGGGACTCTGAACGCGCAAGGGGAAATGCCAGTGAGGTCTCACCAAAAAAGTGTCCCACTGTGATCAGCCAGTTTCCAGGAGAGGCTGATAGGAGGGGCGCGTTCCCTGTTTTTGGTGCTTGCTCAGGCTGGGGAGAAAGCAGGGTTCAGGGCCTCTAGGAAGCAGGGAAGCCTGCAAAACAGCGGTGGACGCAAAGCAGGGAGTAAGCAGTGGGCAATTGTGGACACTTGGTCAATTCGTAGTAACTGATGCTTTTGATAAGTGTCAGACCAGCGAGCACCAGGCCACTGCCGGGGCACTGCATTGTCCGCTATTTCCCAGTAACCAGCCACGCCCACGCCCACGCACAGACAGACCACAGGGCTCCCACCATCCTGTGGCGATTCTGATTGCTTTACTCTATATTTTATATTTTTCCAGGCCACGAACCTGGAAACCTTCTGGTGGGTAAAATCCAGCCTAATTACACCCAAAGCACACCCTATGGCCAAAGAAAACCGAAGAGACAGGTTCGCATACATTCCTTTGTTTCCAAAACAGAAAAGGCAGAAGAATGAAAACAGACTTTGTTAACTTCCAGACCTTGAGAGAGAAAAATGCAATAAGTAAAACTTGACTTATCTCACAGAAGGCAAGAAACGGGAGGAGAAAAAGAAACCACAAAGCACGATAGAGAGGACACTCAAAATACGGTGTTAGAAAGTGATCCAAACATATCATTCAGTACAATAAATTGTGAATACATTGTTATCAATGAAAAGAAAGGCATTCAGACCGGATTTTTGAAAACGCAGTTATATGTGATTCATAAGTGTTTACTTATCTATTGCTCCATGACAATTCACTCCAAAGCTCCATGGTTAAAGACATAAATGAGGGGTGTCCGGGTGGCTCAGTCAATTAAGCGTCTGACTTCAGCTCAGGTCACGATCTCTTAGTTCGTGAGTTCGAGCCCCACGTTGGGCTCTGTGCTGACCGTTCTGAGCCTGGAGCCTGCTTCAGATTCTGTGTCTCCCTCTCTCTGCCCCTCCCCTGCTTGCACCCTCTCTCTCTCAAAAATAAATAAACAAAGAAAAAAAGACAAAAGGGTGCCTTGGTGGCTGAGTTGGTTAAGCTACTGACTTCGACTCAGGTCATGGTCTCGTGGTTCATGAGTTCGAGCCCCATGGGGGGCTCTGTGCTGACAGCTTAGAGCCCGGATCCTGCTTCAGATCTGTGTCCCCCTCTCTCTCTGCCTCTCCTCCTCTCATGCTCTGTCTCTCTCTGTCTCTCAGAAATAAATAAATGTTAAAAATGTTTTTTAAAGACAAAAATGACTTTTCTCATTTTTCCTGATCTGGTGGGTTGGCGATCTGAGCAGTTCTTCTGCTGTTTCCCTGGAATCACTCACCTGGCTGCTGTCAGTTGATGGCTTGACTGGGGCTGGAGAGCCCAGGATGTCCTCAATACATGTATGGCCAGCTAGTGATGGCTGTTGGCTGGGGCTCCTCTGTTGTTTTCCTTGTGGCAGCTCGTTCTGCCACTTTTTATTGGTTAAAGCAGTCACAATAATCCATGCAGTGCGGTATTGGTGAAGGGATCGATGGAAGAGACTAGAGAACCCCGAAACAGACCCATACAAGTCTGCCCACTAGGTTTCAACAAAGGTGCAAAAGCAGTTCCACGGAGGAAGACTAGCCTTTGCAACAAAGGTGTTGGACCAATTAGACATCCATAGGCAAGGCGCTCTCCATCTAAACCTCACACTTATGCAAGCATTAACTTATGTAAATGTAAAGCCTATAACTATAAAACTTCTAGAAAAAAAATAGGAGAACATCTTCAGGATCTAGGGCTAGGTAAAGAGTTCTTTGACTGGACCTAAAACCCTGATCCATATAAGGAAAAGTTGAAAACTGGATTTCGTCAAAATTAAAACCTTCTGCTCTGTGAAAGAGCTGTCGAGAGATGAAAAGACAAGCTAAAGAATGGGAGAAAAGACTCGCGCACGTGAGTGGGGGAGGGGCAGAGAGTGAGGGAGAGAGAGGATTCCAAGCAGGCTCCACACTCTGCACAGAGTCCCACATGGGGATCGATCCCACGACCCTGGGATCATGATCTGAGCCAAAATCAGGAGTTGGAAGCTCAACCGTTTGAGCCACCCAGGACCCCCAAGAATAGCTCTTTATTAAAAAACAAACAAACAAACAAACAAACCATTAGAAGAAAAGAAAATAGAAGACAGCTATAGTGAGGGAAAAGACATTTTAAATACAAAGGACTCATTTCCAGAAAATATGAAGAACGCCTATGAGTCAATAAGAAAAGGATTCTTATTCCAAATAGATGAATGAGTAAAAGACACTATGTAAGAGGTGATCCAGATGGGCAGTAAACAAGGATGTTCAATTTATTAATCACCGGCAAAATGTCAACTGTAGCCGCAGTGTAAAATGCTGTTCCACACCCAACAGAATGCCTACAGCCCCAAGCAGACAATGCCGAGTGTTGATGAGGACTCTCACTGCGGGCACCAGGGTCACGTGGTACATATTGCAAGACTGGTAGGCAGTATCTGGCAGAGCTACCATATGTATATGGTACTGCCTTGTTATTCCATTCCCTCCAAAATGTATAAATTCCACAAAAGACAAATACAGACGTGTTTACAACAGCATTGTTTCTAACAGCCCCAAACTAGAAATGGCATAAATGTCTACGAACAGTATTATGAGTAAATGAGATTGGTATATTCACACAATGGAACACTATACAATAGGTGAGAATGAACAACATGTGCCACAACACATGTGCAGTGTGCAATATGCTATATGCAATAACAGGGATGCAATGTGCTATATGCTATAACACAGATACAAGGTGCTATATGCTATAACAGGGATGCAATGTGCTATATGCAAGAACAGGGATGCAATGTGCTATATGCAATAACACAGATACAGTGTGCTATATGCAATAACAAGGATGCAATGTGCTGTATGCTATAACACGGATGCAATGTGCTATATGCAATAACAAGGATGCAACGTGCTGCATGCAATAACACGGATGCAATGTGCTGTATGCTATAACACGGATGCAATGTGCTATATGCAATAACACAGATACAGTGTGCTATATGCAATAACAAGGATGCAATGTGCTGTATGCTATAACACGGATGCAATGTGCTATATGCAATAACAAGGATGCAACAGTGCTGCATGCAATAACACGGATGCAATGTGCTATATGCAATAACAAGGATACAATGTGCTGTATGCAATAACACAGACAGAATGTGCTATATGCAATAACAAGGATGCAATGTGCTGTATGCTATAACACAGATGCAATGTGCTATATGGTATAACACAGATACAGTGTGCTATATGCAATAACAAGGATGCAACGTGCTGCATGCAATAACACGGATGCAATGTGCTATATGCAATAAGAAGGATACAATGTGCTATATGCAATAGCAAGGATGCAATGTGCTATATGCAATAACACAGACAGAATGTGCTATATGCAATAACAAGGATGCAATGTGCTATATGCTATAACACAGATACAATGTGCTATATGCTATAACAGGGATG